>CM046385.1:10805683-11555683 GCA_025413485.1 Ficus microcarpa | reverse complement strand
TATATTCATTAAGTTCAGGTTATTGCTTGGCAATGGAGCTACGTGAAGGAGAAAATGTTTCCAGAGACAAAGGTGATACGGAATGATAGAAAAAGCTATGAAATCTTAAGCTCCCAAATAAAATTAAATCTTTTGTTTGGAAAGCTTTTCATGATATTTTGTCTTGCTATGATAATCTTCCAAAGCATGGAATTCTTTGTTTGGCCTTATGTCCTCGATGTTCAGAGGGGGTTGAAAATGAATGGCATGTACTGTGGGATTGTAAGTATGCCCATGAAATCTAGGATTCTAGTAGCTTGTGGCCAGCCATTAGTAATGCTAAGGTTGGATCCTTTAATGGTTTATGTGTGATCTGGAGTAACATGGCTTCAAAGACCAACTTGAAGATCTTTTGTGTCATTGCTTGGGCTATTTGGACAGCTAGGAATCAATGGATCTATGATGGCCCAAAGATTTCAACAATGGAGACTTTGGAGAAAGCTGGTCGCTTACTTGGTGACTACCAAGCTTGTTGAATGGCTAAATATGGCCCAGTGGTTGTACCGCATAAAAGAAACAAACAGTGGACTCAACCTTCAGAAGGGAAGATAAAAACTTAACACGGACGCTTTGGTTCAATCTGGAATAGGTTTTATAACCGTGGGGGCTATTATCTGTGACTTAGATGGGACTATTTTGGGTTATCAAGAAAAGAAAATATAGGCCTTCTTTTCTCTTTTTATGGCTGAATGTCTTACTTTCAGTAAAGGGTCTCCTATTTGCTCAGGATTGTGGGATTTTTATCTAGATTAATGAAGTTGATGCGACATGAGTTGTCCAAGAGGTTATTTGTGGTAATTTGCTTGCAGAAGGATATTCTTGAATTGTTCTCTATTTTACTCTGGTAGTCTTGCTCTACTATATGCCATGAAGGTAATGGAATGGTTCATTGTCTTACTGATTCTGTGCTTAATTTGGAAACCGAGGTTTATGATTGGGATAAAGTTCCAAGATTTGTAGCTCCTATGGTTTTGGCTGATTTAGCTTATTATTTGCAAGCAAGTTTTACTTCCCAAAAAAAAAAAAAAAGTACCGGTCTAATTTTTAAGCCTCCAAATTAAATGAGGAGCTAAGGAAGACCAATAGTTGTCAAATCTAGGTATTTGATAGATTTTTCAGCGTCAAATGTATGTATGATTCTTTTTGTTACTATATATTACTTGTCCAACTCCTTAAATGGAGTGTAATACCTCTTTATCTTCTCCAATAAATAAGATCTCCCAAAATATATAGAAAATCATATATATATATATATATATTCATATATACGTGTATATTGATTTTGCGTTTCATATATCCCCAAATATATTTAGTTATTATTATTTTTTTTAATTTTATGAGAAAAAAAGGTAGAGGAGAGACACTAGAGTAGGGATGGTAGTTATCGAGTGCATGGGAATGCAGGAAAGGGATGACAATTATGAGGGGGTATGGAGGATGACAAACATCAAGGATGTAAGGGTGCAAGAGAAAGGGATAACACTCGTTAGGAGAGCATGGGTGCAAGGAAAGGATGGTAATATCATTGATGCAACAAAGGTGCAGGAAAGGCAACCATCAAGGGCACACAAGTACGTAGAGGCACAAGGACAATAATCATTAAGAAAGGTCATGGAGAGGCACATGGCCAACAATTGTCAAGGAAAGGCGTATGATACATGGATGACAATCGTCAAGGGAAGACGTAGAAGTGCCGGAACAATAATCTTCAAGGTCGTGACTAGAAGAAAATAAAAGGAAGAAGATTCCTAAACACCTTTTTTTCTTTTTCTTTTTCTTTAATTTTTTTTTTTAGGGTAAATTGCTAGATTGGTTTCTGAACTTTTAACTTTATGCAACTTTGATCCCTGAACTTTTTTTCACAACTGCAACGCCCCTAAACTTTTAAAATATTGCTAAAATAGTCTTTTACATTAATTTTTGGATGAAATTTGTTATTTAACAGTACTTTTTGACTAAATTATTAACAAATTCCGTTTTAAAAATTGACAAAAGTGACTATTGTAGCAACACTTTAATAGTTTAGGGGCATTCCCTTTCGTAATTAGAATAATTATAAACTATTAAAAATATTGCTACAGTAGCCATTTTCATTAATTTTTTGACGAAATCCAAAGTTTACATCATTTTTTTTTATCAAATTACTAATAGATTTCATTCAAAAATTAATAAAAATGACTATTGTAGTTACAATTTAAAAGTTTAGGTACATTCTATCTTTAAAAAAAAAGTTCAGAGACCAAAATTGCATAATGTTAAGAGTTTAAAAACTAAATGAGTAATTTATCCCTTTTTTTTTTTTTATTTTAAGATAATCAATCCCTAAGATCCTTGGTTTTGGTTTTTTTTTGTTTTGGTTTTTGGATTTACAAAAGATAATCCATTGGTGGGGGGGTGGGTGGTGGTGCCGCGGGTGGTGGTTCAATTTATGCTTCAACTAAGAGATTTGGATATCCTTTTTGGAGAAGGGAAACACGAGTAAATGGCCTTTTTTTTAAAGCCCATTAGTCAATATGAAGCGCCCAAATAAATTAAGAAAAAAAAAATTCTAGTTTACATGATGGCTTTTCTTTTGAAAAAATATCCTAGTTTACATGATGCTTTTTTCTTCTCTTTCAAGTTAAAGGAAAAAGGGTGCTAGAGGGGTGCCGATCTAATCGAGATATCTTGGTGCAGATATAGATACTTATTATCATCATTTATTCAAAAAAAAAATTCTTTGTTATAATAAATAACTGTAAGTATTGCATTCAAATAAAGGGGGGAAAAAAAAAAGGGATTAAAAAAAAAACGTAAGTTGTGTACTCATAATAAAGAAGATGAGCATATTCACTAAATAAAATGAGTTCTATAACTTAATTAATCAATAAACATAAGATTTATCAATATTCTTTCAACTTACATTTATCAATATTTTAGTCAGTAAATAAGGGGGTAGAATACCTGATAATTCCTTTCTCAATTTATCTTAACATATGAAGAAAGGAGAATATTTGATTGCTTTCTTTTTTATGTCTTTAGCTCTAATTTGTCTTCTCTACAGTTTCTTTGTTTTCGTTTAGGATTGTTTGAACTTCTTTTTTTCTTTCATATTTTAATAAATAAGAGTGTGGTCTTTTTTGTGAGATGAGTGGTTAAAGGGATTTGAATCTAATTGAGATGTTTGTGATCATTCCGATGCCAATTGCCCATTCTCATTATTTAACCAAAAAAAAAGTTGTTAGTAAATAAGGAGATTAACCAATTAATTCTAAGAATCCTTTTATGGTGCCGTCAGAGCACCATGGCCGTTGTATGAGTTTATTGAAACTTTTACAACTTTAGCATTGAAAGTTAACAATTTTATCGTATAAATTACTATATTCCCTTAATCATTTATAAGTCTGTCATAAATTTTACAACTAAAAACGCTTAAAATTTACAAATTTCAACGAAAAATATTCAAATTATCATATTCATGTCACGGAATTCTTCTCATGCCACCATAAAAATTCATATTGACAGCCAATTTTAGGAAATCATGATCAAATTTGATTATACGAGACTTGCTAGTTAATTAAGGGAGAATGAGGGAAATATGCCAAAAAATATCTCATAATAAAAATAAATAGCATAAACCTTTTTTGGGTGATGGTGAAAAGTACGTTCAAGGTAAATAATGTATTTACGAAAAATTATATATTGATAATAAATTTATTCTAAAAATATTCTTTTACTTAAAATATTTAAAATAAATATCATATTTATAATGAATAATTTGTTTGCGAAGCATATTAATGATAAAATTATCTTAAAAATTCTCATAAATAAACAGTATAACAAAAATATGCTATTTATCTTAAATATTTTTAAAATATGTTATTTACTTTAAGCTTTTTTTAAATAGCCCATTTACTGTAATTTCTCCTTTAATTTAAGTAATAAATATTAGATTTTCTTGTGATCGCACTTATATCAATTTTTGGTAAATTTTTATTTTAGAGGTCAACATGAGGTTTGCTATCAATTTTGGTCAAAAATGACGGTTGTTACTATTTTATACCCAGGCGACCTTTAGTCGCCGATCCGTTGTCTCCGATATATGTTGTCCAGAAAGGTCTTCCTCCTTTTCTTCAGGAAATTTATAACATATAGCATATTTTATAAGTACTAATTAAAATTATAACATTTCTCAAAACAATATATATAGCATATAGCATATTTTATAAGTACTAATTAAAATTATAGCATTTCTCAAAAAAAAAATATATATATATATATATATAGCATATAGCATATTTTGTTTAATCATCATATTATATTATGCTATATGGCTCATTCTCCCCTCTTCTTCATCTACCAAAAATGGGCTTGAAATCAGGCCTCAAGCATAAGCGGGAAAGGAGACTAGGCAAAGCTTGTAAAAAGGCCTTAATCATATTGTCCCAAGCTAGAGCTTGTTAAACGTCCATCCAATCGAAGCCCAAAAAACCCAATTGAAAAAATAAAATAAAATAGCTTGAACTAGCCACCTTTTATTTATTTATTTATTTTTTTCATATCACACAAATTCTATATTATTAATCAACAAGATACAAACTTTAGTTTTATGTTGTATCATATTAATTTAGTATCAAACTTTTGTATTATGCTGGTGTAATAATTTTTATGTTTGTCATTCGGACGCTTTCTTTATTGAAAAACGCAAAAACTGCACTTATATATGACATCAAATAGTAAAACAACAAACTAATTCTTAAAACGACAACACCCCTAAAAAATAAGAATCGTATCAAACCTTGAAGCCAGATATATAGATTATCAATCTCGACGGCTACATAAAGTTCACGCATTTTTTGTCTCATATCAGTAGCTGATGAAAACTTTTATTGCATGCACTACCTAACGGCTCTTATTTTAAAAATAAAATAAAATAAAATAAATCTAAAAAATCAAAAATAAAGAAACTACAGATAAGCATAAGCTCATTGCATCTTTCCGGTTCCAACCACCAAACATTTCAGGCCTTTAACCTAAATACGAAATGGGAGTTGGTAAAGGACGAGTTAGGTTGGGATGTTCTTATACTAACTTTAATATATATTTGGTTACTCCGTCTCTTCATTTATAACAAATTTTAAATACAAAACATTTTAAACTACAATGTGTGCGTGTCTATATATATATATATATATATATATATATATATTCATAAGCTTCTCCCAAATTACGAGTGTAGCATTCAAAATAGGAAGCTAAAAGACATAGCCAATGACGGATTCAGGATTTTCACTCAGTAAGGATACAAATAATACCAAAATTTATAAGCTAAAATACTATAAAAATCTTGAAAATTTTATTCAAGAGGCAACATACTATGAAAAGAGAGAGAATGAATAGAAGAAGAAAAAAAAAGATTTTGGAAGCCGAAGCGAAATAAAAAGAGAGAGATGGGCTGGGAAAAAGGAAGGAAACAAAAAATAAAGAGACAAGAATAGTAGAGGAATTAAATATATATGTTCATATATATATATATATATATTATAATATAAATGTGTGCGTGGAAGATGACTATCTTAGTTACTGTACTGACAAATACAGCCCAAACACATGAAGTCCAAAAAGTGGGGGCACAAGCCCAAGATTATGCAGAAAGGGCACAGCACAAAAGAAGCCCAACATACGTAATGAGGGCACATCCTTAAAGATATTGTACATAATTATATATAATCTCAGCCTTCTCATCTTCTCAGTGGGGGCACATGCCCTCACTGGTCCTGTTGTGCGTCCGTGTCCGTCGACAGCCATCATTGTTGATTCATTTTACTCTTAAATTGTATCCTCATTTTATATAGTTTCTTGCTAACATCTGTTAATTAATCTACTAATTCGTCCCTAATAAATTTTGTTTTCGACAATCAGTCACCTAACCTTAATTAATTATCAGTAAGAGAGTCAAATAGACAGATCACGAGAAACAACTTGAAAACAATGATATAGCTAATTATTTTATGAAGTTGATAGTTGTTTTCTTGTGGATATGAAGGTCGTATATTCTGAGCCACCCACGAAAACGTCCAAATAGGATCAGAACTAAAGAGTTGTAGAAACCAATATTTTGACAGTATTCACTATATATATATATATATATAAGACTGTATACATATATGTGTGTGTAGAGAGAGAAGGAAAAGAAGCAACAAATTCTTTTGCTCGTGAACCTTAGAAGTAGTTGTGCTGTGAAACAAAACAAGTTATTATATATTGATCCCAAAAAAGATTATATGGGGTTGTCTTTTAGGAAAAGGGGTACTGTCTAAAAATTTCACGGGGTTGTTCATATGAGCCTTGGGATATCCATTCAAAACTTTTTTTTTTTTAATAATTATTTTCAAAATTGTAGAATATCAAAACCAGCGAAAATAAATAATTATAAATCCTTCCAAGTACTCCAACAATATTATATATGCTTTTCCAATATCGCTCTCCAAGACGTCCCTTTTTCGCTTTCTTGATCAAATCAATAATGTCACTGGTGGCCCGGTTACGAACGTGGTTGTTTCTGGATGGTTCCTCACCATAACATGGGCAAGTTAGCAGACATTTTTTTTTTTTTTTTTTTTTCTGCAGTCCTCGTGATCATGACCACGTGAATTTTTTTCTTTTTCAATTACCTCGATTTTGCATTCTGTTAAACCAATGTATGATAGTATGTGATCAAATCAAACTATATACATAAAAGGGCAATGTTAGAATATAAAATAATTGTTGATTTACTTCGTAATAATTTAAGTTTTTTTTGAATAGTTTGATAAATTAATATATATGACAATCATTTTTTTTTTGGTTAAATTATAGATAATAGTCATCTAGCTAATACTAGATTTATTTATGTCGTGCTTTCTTACCTTCATTGTTTTTTTTGACTCAATTAGTGATAATTAATAATCTTATGTTCTTATTAATTTTGTGGTGTATGATTAACACTTAATTAGCATAAAATTGTTTATTAATCATTTTTTGTGATATATAAATCCAATTATTAATCACGAAGCGTTGTGAGTAGAGAGACATGAGTACTACACCTGTTTACAGTTCATATATGTTCAATACTGAAGCCACATCTAATTGAGTAGGAGCACGTTCCCACTCAGATTTTAAGAAATTGAACTTTTATCCTCTACAAATCTTCTGAAAAAATTTTAAAAATTCCCTATTTTGAAAAAGAAATTAGGATTGCACACTCAGATTTTAAAAATTAAAATTTTAACCCTACAAGTTTTTCAAAACTTTAGTACTTTCCCTACCTTATAAGAAAAATCGTCACTATGCTCCTTTTTAATAATTAATCAAATATATAATTATATTCGTTTCTAGCAAAAGATTATTTGTATATTTTTTTTGGTCCTAGTGAAAAACTGTTTTGGAACCGCCACTAAATATGCTGTGTTTGACGCGCGAAGACTGTATTATAAAGGCCCATATTGTCAGGAAATATGTTTGGATAATGCGGTTTTCTAATCCACATGGCGAGGACCATTTAAGAGAAAAATACGTATAATCCCCACGTTGAGCCGAAAACTATACATATATTTGTTTAAAGAAAAAGTGCATGTCATAACTGATCATTAATATATTAAACTAATCAGCTATAGTACTCGCTATGATTAATTAGGTCGTGTGGGAGAGTCAATACACAGTTTTATAAAATAGTGTCGTATTCAAGAATCGAAATGACGTGTCTCTGAAGAAAGGGGAATAAAACGATGGCACTTCAATAAGTGAATCCGGTGTGAGGAAGGATAAAGCTCTGCTGAAATTCAGACTAAAGAAATATGAGAAGAGAGTCAAACTAAAGGAAGATTAGTTGATCAGAGTAAGAAAGCTGATAGCTAGCATTAAGATTAAGAAGATTATCTGAAGCCTATAAATAGAGACCGAATCCTTAGATTTGGGGGACTTTTTCTTTTATGAGAGTTCTAAGCCATATTTTTAGAGAGAAAACCTCAATAATTTTTCAGAGGGAGAAACTTTATAATTGTAATCGAAGATTTATTGAGAAATACATAATTTTATTTGAGAATTTCTCTTAGATCAAACTTTAAAATTATATTGTCCGGGATTCTAAGCAAAGAAAATCATCCCAATAGGTTGATTATTAATGTAGTATGACTTTTTAGCTGATTCCTGTCATATCTATTCAGGATCATACAATTGCTTTTCTCTTTCTTTAATTAATCGTGAAAAAGGAAAGCCATCTCTAAAATATTATAGGTTGTTGCATGTTGCGTATAAATGACGAAAATCTCAAATAGAAGCACATAATGTACGACGAAACTATATTTTTCAATGAAGATTGTACAATATAATTCAATTCAATTAAATATATATATATATATTACAATTAACAATCATATAGAAATATCAAGATTAAGTTGCAGTAATTCTATAGTTAACACACATACATGAACTCCAAAAGGAGGCAAAATCAACCTGATCTGAAAGAAATAAGTCTTGTTTATCTCTTTCATAATTATCTCCATCTCCCGTCTAGGTTCTTCTTATTGATAATTGATGCGCTAATGAACCAACATCAATGTGTTGCTATATTTTTCCATATAAAATCTTTTTGATTTGACCCTTCGAAGCTCCACATCTGACAAAAAACCCATCTATAAAAACAATAAATCTAAAAAGGTTATCACAGTGATATCGAGATCTAAATAGATAAAACTTATCGTCATATTATACGATAAGATTATCTAACAAGACATTTTATATATCTCTATTCATTATTTTAAAGCAAAAGAAAATACTAAATACATGAAAAGAAAAGTCCTGCCAAAAAGATAGGGACCGTAAGATCTATCAGGCGATCTCTCTCTGGTGGAAAGGATTGCTGGAGTCTGGAATGAAGATAAGAAGAGGAGAAAAAGAAAAGCAAGAGAATTAGGGCCGGCTCTTGAAAACCCTTTGTTGTGATTATTTATATATCTACGTAGGTTTGAGTTCTATAATATTTCTAAGAATATCAACAATAATCCTTAGACAAAAAACTAAAAAGGTGGATGACGAAAAAAGATTAATTATAAGTATATATAAATGTATTGTATATAAACAAGCATACATAATGCACAAACTCCACCACAAACCTATATCTTTCAATATCGGAGACAATATTTCTAATGAAAAAAAAAAAATCGGAGACAATATATTTACTGTTATAGCCAAATAATTATCTACACAGGCTTGAATTCTAAAATATATTTCTTGGAACATCTAAATTAACGTTCAGCAGAATAAAAGTACTATATATATTTTTAGGATAATGTTAAAGGACACTAGCACTATCCACTAAATATCAGTCTCTAGACATGGGAACCCCAAATGGAAATCACCTTGTAATAATAGCATTGTTTAGCACGAGTGGTCCCCCAATCTTTTTTCTACAAATACATTTTTTATACAAATTTTTATAGTTTTTTTTTTCCCTCTTAAATTTCGAGACCAGTACTGGATTAAGATATATATACGTCTACATATGAACGGAATAATGTACAGAGGTAGTGTTTACTTAGTCAAATAAGCAATAATTATTAATTGGTGTTAAACAAAGCATATCCAATGTAGGCAAGTGCGCATTTTTATAATTTTCTTTCTCTGCGGATATATTTCCTACTTTCATTTCTATGTTGTTTGAAGAGGAAAAAGGGAAAGCTAGAAACATAATAATTAAAGGAAATAGGGACATTTTCTTCATTTGAATATCAGCCCAAATCGAACAAAATCTTGGCCGTGCGATTAATTATGCCACACTAGTCGAATTGTGTTAAGAATGATGACAAAAAATTATTGGGATTATCTTTATATTTAAGTTTTTGGCATCTAATTATAGTCATTATTGCTCCTTTTAAATGACATATACAATTATTAATCAAAAACATGCATATCTCTCGACAACAATATTTACATTCAAAAGATGCTTTATATCACATGACAATGTTATAATATAGATTAGAAAAGCATAGGAGACAGACGTGAGTGGAGAAAATGAGATTACGCAGTTAAAATATTTAATTGCCCACTGAATATATTTATATGCATCAATATGTCACATTAATTTCACTATTATAGCTTTCGTTTAAACAATTTGTACTTTTGGGCCTTTGCTAGTCTAAGAGCTAAAGATCGAATTTTATTAGTATTAGTTTACTGGGAAATTGGTTATACAGTCTTTTTCTTCACTTTGGTGATATTAATTTGATGTAGATATTATAAATTTAAAAACTTACTTTAAAATAAAATGATTACTTTCCTAAAAGAGAGAGGAAAAAAACAAATAACCAAAAACACTTAACGGAAAATCCTAGTCATGGCTAAACAACTTTTTCAAAGTAAATGAGTACGGCTTCTGGAATACACCAAGTGATCCTACTTAACTACACAGCTAAATATATATGTTTTAACATGTGTTTTTTGCTTCTGCACAGACACAGCCAAAATTTGGTAGAAATATTGTACGTAAGACTTAGCATAACAAGTGAACAGATCCAGTTTATAATTGATTTCATATGTTTTAAAATATTGTTAATTATATTCCCTTTTTTTTTTTAATGGTATAATAACTCTTACTTATTAAAGAGAAATAAAAATATTTTCACATTCACCCCGAGCAAACTAGTCCCCGCAGAGTAATCGTATATATTATAAGTAGTTTAATTTATAGTGAATCTTGCCTAATTCTGAGTCTGCTTGTCTTATAATATGTACATGAACCTATATAAAAGATAAAGGCAAACTCAAGTGTTTTGTTTTCACACATACATAAATCTCTGTCATCGTCTTCTTCTTCTTCTTCTTCTTCTTCTTTTTTTTTTTTTTTTTTAAAGAAGTTAAAAAGTCAAGTCTTCGTGGGAAAAGTATCTAAGGACTAATCAAAAAATAAAGAATATTACTATTAATACAAACTCTAATATTAACAGTAAAAAAATCGCATCTACCAATAAAAAGTTGATAACTCACCGTTATGTGATATTCACAATTGCTAATATTAGAAGCAAGAATTCAAATAGAAATACTAGCAATAGTTTCAAATATAATTGTTTTTTTTTCCTTTAAAAGAATGGAAAGGCTGGAAAAGCAAAACCATGGAGCCTAGGTAACATCATGTACTATCTTCAATCAACAAAAGAATAGACATATTTATCTTTTTTTTTTTTTGGTTAAATAATAGACTTATAATTATCTGAATTCTGTACAATTGTTGTCATATGCGCATACATGATACATAATAATCCTCCAATAGGTGGACAAATATATGTCGTCCTTTCTTTCCCTTCCTTTCTACTAAAAGGTCATGTATAATTGAATCATCCAAAACTTCTTATACAAATATATATGTCTATTTCCTTCGAAACAAACACCAACTTTTCCCTCAGATCTCAATTTGTGAGAAGAGAGAAAAAGGTTTATTCCAGTCGAAAAAGGTAAAGGGATTAAGAAGATTTAACTCTCTAAGCCCAGTCTAAATACATAGACTAAGGGTGTGTTTGGTGTACAGATTTAAAATAGAATATTTTTTATATGGGAGTTAATTGATATTTTAAAAATTAATTATAATTTTTATTATATTTTTTATTAAAAATAAAAACTGAGATGAAAAATTTAGGGTCAACCCGTTGGCCAAACGCACATTGATTGAAACAAGGAAAGTTTTCTGCTATTAAGGAAATTAACAAAAATTAATGCTTTATCCTTCTTTTTCTTTTTTAAGATAAAAATTCCCCTATCATTGGGCATGTATGGAGTAGAAATCTCACGGGCATGAAATTAAAAGAGAGAGAGAGAGAGAAAAGGAAGTATCTCAGGAGAGAGAGAAAAAGCCACTTGGAGAGCTCGGTATTTTCAACTCGGGGTGGAACTGAGTCGACTCGGATTAAATTACAAAAACTCATAGCATCGTTTTCTTCGTAAAAGATTCACTAATATCACGTTGTGAAAACGAAAGGAAAATGCAAATAAAAGACCAAAATAATATACAAACAAAAACAATCACTCGTTTACAAGATAGAGACCAAACTCTCATTAGACAAATTAACACCCAGGACAAGACCCCTCTCTCACTAAATATACTAACACTATTTTAACTTACACCTAACAAACACATCTATATATATATATATATATATAGATATATATATTAAACGATAACTCTATCTTACAAGACGCAAATTTAGTGAATGTTTCTCTCTATACCTGTCCAATTGACGACACGAGTCGATCGTGATCACAAAAATCACGACTGGTTATGATCAAACTGCTTAGAGAAAAAGAAAGAAGGAAACTGATGATGATGAGAATTAGGATGAGGATGAGGGTCAGGGGACGGAGTTGTTCTCGGCGTAGGAGTTGACGAGGGCGAGGGCAATGCTGGTGTGCTTCTTGACGTCGGTGGTGCGGTCGCAGATGTCCTTCTTGACGGGACCGTCGACGACGTCCTGGAAGCCGTCAGTGCAGGTCTCCTGGTCGGTCAGGGCGGCGCTCATCCACGTCTGGACGTTGCTCATCTGGAACCGGAACGACTCGCCGCCGCCGGCCCTGGTGCCGCCGATGTTGAGATGGCGCATCTGCCGGAGCGAGCCGCGGATCTCGTCGACGGCGTCGCCGAAGTTGGAGAAGCAGTCGTGGAGGGCGGAGGCGGCGCGGGGGTCGGCGCCGTAGTCGGCTTGCCGGGAGAGGTTGGACACGTAGGCCGCCACGTTCTTGGCCTTCGCCAGGCTGACCGAGATGGCCACGCGCGCCAGCTGCTCCGGGTTGCGCTGCACAGATACGGCGTAACGGGATAGCGCAGAGAAGCAGAGGTCCGGGTACAGGGTCGTGCTGCAGCTTGTGCGGATGAAATCAGTGCCGTTGGCGTTGGTGGCTGTGCCAGGGTCAGAGTCTCCTACGGCTGGGATTGGTTTGATGATGAGGATGAAGAAGGAGGTGAAGCAGAGTAACGAGAACAAGTGAAGAAGAGTCGGCCGGCGTTGGGTGTTTTCCATTTTGGCTCTTTTTTTTTCTTTGGGTTTTTTTTGGTTTGGGGGGGGGGGGGGTGGGCTTTTTGCGGATTAGTGTTTGTTGGAAATTAGGACAGTGGGTTTAAGTAGTCGCCGGTGTTTGAGTAAAATTACTTCTTTGTCCTTCTCTTTTGTGCTTAATTACGAGGGTGCCCTGGTTGTTTGCTCAAAACTTTTTTTTTTTTTAATTTTAATTGGTTTTTTTAATGAAGAGCGTTAAGGGGTTATAGAGGACCACTATTCTATAGAAAAAAAAAAATATATATATATATATATATATATGTAAATTGGTGAATGTTCCATTATAAAAATGTCAATTTTTTTTTTTGGCGTGCCGTAAACGACAACGAGGAGGATATGTCATCTAAAGTAGTAGAAACATGGTACAAAGTATGGGTCCCTCTAGACTATTCTCTACCATCGCAACTGTTTTAGGTTGTCATTTGCTTCAAGTAAGAGTAACATATATACATGAAACTAAACTAGAGATGGTTATTGAATGCAGCCAACAACTCCATTGGTTAAGGTTGGAACTTGAGTTAATTAACACATCCAGAGATGGATCCGTCCCGAACGAGAGGAAAATCTTCAAGAATTGGATGGGGGAAGAAGTTTTGTCCCCGAGTCACTAGCGGGATAAGAACGAGGAAAGCAGTTTCCGCCCCACCTCCATCTTTAATAGCGGAGCCAGAAAAATTTTTCTTGGAGGGGGCAGGACAATTGAATCAAAAGTTTGAAAAAAAAAAAATAGAATGCGAAAATTTTTTATTATTGTTATCTTTTTTTTTTCCCCCTTAACTAATAGTGTTTACATTAATTTTAAAGTCTAAAAGATCAAAAATTGTGAAATAATATAGTACATTAGTTGATTTTTATTTATATTTAGGAGGAAATATGTAAATGTAATAACTAAAATATTTCAGGGGGCATATAAGGGACAAACTTGTAGAATATTGATTTGTGTTGTTTAACATTTCATTTTATAGACTAAGGGGGTGTTTGGTTGGTTAGTTTGAGTTGAAATATTTTAGTTGTAATAGTAAATTTTTTTGAATTTTCAGAAAAAATAAAAAACTTTTTGAGAAAAAGACAAAAACTTTTTGGGAAAAAGATAAAAAAAAAGTACAGTTTGAGTTGAAATGAGATGACGAGACAAACACCCCCTAAATTTATGATAAACGTTGACCTTGTTCTTTTGTTTTAAGCTGCATTAATGATTAATTTATAGGCATAATTATAATGAATGTATATTGAGGCGGATATAGAGGAGGCTCCCCTAACGAAAATCCTTGACGCAAGGATAGAAATGGTTATAAGAGGCGAAGGTAGCGATGGAAAACATTCCCCACCCACATCCATAACCACAACAACATATATTGTAGTTGATTTTATATTTTGTGACACCAAATGGTGTTTTGACATCTCTAGTATTGTTTTACAGAGCAGAACTCTGTAATCTGCATATCTGAAAAGATTTCTAAATAATATCCATGCGACCAAGTTTGAAAATTACAGTTAATGCACAGAGGTTTGTCTTTTATTTATGAACTGAACAATAAATGTTACAAATCTACTTTACACGTCAGCATTTTTCTTATAATTTTTATGCTGCCGGGTGATGCTCGATAAAAACCAAATTGTATCAAATTGTGCAAAATATACAGCTTAATATTAGTGGGTTTGACTTTAAGTAAGAGCGTGAAATGGAAAGCAAAGTGTAAGTATTGCCTGCCACTTCACATTTGCTTTTGAATTGCGGCTAACAACGTGCGAATCAGGAAAATAACCGTCCAGCCATTGACCATAGATCATAATCAACGGCTATGATTACATCACGGGCAAGATTATTGGCCACTACTGGTGCTTCGGCTTCTTCCGGTGCATGCAATGTATTATGTACGTATAGTTTACATCAATATCTCCTGTGACTTTCAAATTATAAAATCATTCTCATTTTGTATCTCGAACTATAAAAACTATCACTTTACTAATTAAATTTTGAATTAATCTTAGTTAATCCTTTGCTTGTTAGAATTTTTGTAAAAAACATACCAAAAAAAAAAAAAAAAGATGTCAATCGCTTGTTTTTTTTTTTTTTTTTTCTGTTCATTTTTAATTATTTTTCTTTTTCAGAAAGATTATGTGACAGCACTACTATTCCTTGTTACTATGTGGAAAAAAATATTGTGTTGTGTTTGATATAAGAGGGAAAGAAAAAAGAAAAGAAAGAAATGCATGTAATATAAGGGAGTAAAATAAAGAAAAAGTAGAGAATTTTCTTTTTAATCAATATGAATTCTCTCCAACAATCTTTTCAACTACGGCAGGACTAAAAATTGAGCCTGAAGCAGTTTGAATCTCTCAGCAAATCTATTCAATTATCTTAATTTTTCCTACCAAACAAACCACAAATCTTAAAACCAATCTATTAATCCTGCAATTCCCTATCCGACCTCCTTCCACTTTTACCTCCGTCGAACATGTCCATCAGTCCGCCATATGAATGTTAATGTTACCATCATGACAACACAAATTTTACACTAGACTGTATTATATTATAGTTAAAGATGTTAAACCAGACTGGATCTATTGGATTGGGATGAAGATGAACAAGGTGAGTTAAAAAGTAAGCATGGTATGACAAGACATGATTATTAGACTCTAACCTAGCATGCATATTAAATTAACAGGTCGTGTTTAACACAATTTTTTAGTACGAAGCATGCTAAACATACAACACATTAATTACCCGACATGGACATGAGCAGGAACACAAACACGATAAGTAGTATGATAAAATCATTTTGACCAGTTAAACTCGTACAAAAATTTGATTTTTAAATATATGCTTACCGAAAAGCATTAGTTTTTTTTTTTCTTTTTCTTTTTCTACTGGCTAAAAGTAGAAATAAAAACTCTACCAATAGGCTCAATTCAAAAAAAAAAAAATCATTTTAACATGTTAAGCTCTTGTTAAAGTTTGATTATATCATAAATTTTACTTCTCTTTCTTGTACGGACTAGAAGCAAAACAGACTTTTGCTCCACTATATGTACATTTATTACAACAAAATACATAACGGCGCATGTTTGTTCCATATTGAAAACAAAAATATCGTGTATTTTTAAACTATTGTCACTTTAAAGCAAGAGTTGACCCAATGGTGCTCATTTTAGGGGCTCTAGTGAGCAAAGTGGAGAAAGTGTCTGCACATATATATGTATACACACACAAACACACACACACACACACACACACACACACACACACATATATATATATATTTCTACATGTTTCTTTTTGAGTAATTGTAAATGCGCCATAATAATGGGCCACCAATCGTTGCACTAGTTCAGATTAGCCGACCACCACCACACCCCCCCCCCCCCCCCCTTTTTTTTTGTGGGGTGGCTTTGTGAAGGCGGTTTGGTTTTGGTTAGTTTGAAAGTTGTTTCCTTACTTGGCCCACTATGGTAGAAGCGTGCTACTTTGCTGTTGCTTTAGTGCACAGACACCGGTCCACGATAATATTGCCTTTTTTGCTTTTCTTCACTTGCATCTCCTCCATATAGATATTATTATAACCATTTGCGTTATTATTCCCTTTGGAAGCTTTGATACGTAATTATATATATATATATATATATATATATCTCCTGCAACTTATCTTCTAGATTTAGGCCTCAAATTCTGCTGAGGATCATGTGACGAATTTTTTTAAAAATAATATTGATTAGCTAGTTATATCATGATATGATCAGTTAATAAAACAGGAATTCTTACTCTTTTTTTTTTTAGTCCTTAAATTGTTAAAATACAATTTCAAAATTCATTAATTGCAGTTGTGTTGCATATGTGTTCTTTGTATAGATTTTTAAAAAAGAAAAATGATATAATCTACTCTTTTTCTTTAACGTTTTTGTAAGAATATTTACCATCTCGGCCTCCTAATTATAACTTACATCTGTACTCCAAATTTTCATTTTTTCTTAATTCAACCTGTCAAACCTTGGCCATGAAAGAAATTTGTAAAAATATTTTAAACTTGCAAAATACCCTTCTAAACCTTATTTGCAAATATGATAGCCCTTTCAAGATCTTTCTTCTTCGTTTTTGCTAGGGCCAGTTTGTGAGCTCAACGCTGACAACCTCGTGCAATAGCTAGGTTGGCATGGTTCTTAGTATATCTGTCGTAAAAATAGTATCTCTTCATAAAACTAAATACGGTGACATCTACCTGAGGGCCGAGCTCGCCATGCACGTGTTATAGGATCTACGTGACGGAGCTCGCCTCATAGGGGCGATGCTCGTGCACCTCACATTCGATCTGCATAGTGTCTTTGCATGTGTAGTGCATTAATTGGGCTCCATTAAAAATCTCGGTGCATTGTTTTGATAATGTGACCTACATAGCCTAATTGAAGCATAATTTGCCTGATGAATAAAAGTTGAAATCAAAAGTTTAATAATTCGTTTGGATCATACATTCACTTGATATTGTATTTTGATGTAATGGAGGTTTCCAATTTTAGGTTCGGATGTCCTCAATCATTATAGTCAAATAGAATGTATGTTTAAACTTTGAATCATTCACATTTGAATAGTCATTAATTCTAATGGTAAACTGTTCAAATGAAGGTTTTTTCAACTACAATGTTTGGAGGAACAAATAAAGTATAACATTATAATATTGAAGTTTATTATATGATCTAAAACAAAGCATAAATGTGAAAAACACGATTAAATAAATTATTTTGATTAAAGAGTGAAATTTTACTCATTAGAATGATTTGTAATTTTTTTCCGTTAAAAATTATGTCATATTGGTGCATATATTACCTGTGGAAGCACCCTCATGTAAGGGTGATCAATGGTTGTAGTCACCCACAAAAATTTTATAATATATTATTCGTCCTTTCTGTTAGCTAGCCATATATTTTCAGCTACTGAGTTAAATATTGTTGAGTGTGAACCACGGTTTAAACGCCTATAATTTTTCTCATACCGATTTCAACATGTCAACCCTGATCCTTGATTTGGGGTTTTATATATGGCATCTTCTGAATCAGATCATCATATGTATATATATGTATAGATGAGCTAGCCATGTTCATACAATCTAACCGAATTCTGTTATCATCATTTATTTATTCAATTTTTCTCGGAATCAAAAATCCGATAATATTCAAGTTCTATAGATTTGGAACCCCATCAAATTTAAATACCAAATCTCCCATTTCTGTTGATTATTATTTATATGTTTGTTTCAAAGATTTTTTTAGTAGTTTTGTGTGTATTTTTATTGGTAGGGGGAATCAATAGCAATTCCTAGGCAAACTGTTGGAAAGGCTAATCCTCTCTGTAATTATCGTTACAGCATGATAATGATTATGTCTCCTCTTTTTTTTCCTAATTAATCTTATTTAATTTTACCTAGTTTTATCCCAGAAAAAAAAAAAAAAAAAAAAAAAACAGAGACAGAGAGAATAGTAGCTTGCATCGTATTATATTTTTGTATTTTCTGCACTCAGTCTTGTTAATGGGATTATATATATTTGTCTAGTAACTAGTCATGGCACTATTGACCTATGACTTTGGCAATTTTATTTATTTATTTATTTTGCCTAAGTATAGAATATTAAGATTAAAACATAGCTGGATTAAATTAATTCTAGCTCAAATAATTTATTAATTAATATCCAACTAATGACGGGAGAGATAGATAGTTATAATATGTAAATTTAGGAACACTTATGCCTAACCTATAGTAGTCCAAAACTATACAACTGGCTTGTTATTCATGATCATTTGATTTAAACGTGAAAAATTACTCATGGTTTGGTTTTGTAGTAAAACTCAAAAAAAAAAAAAAAAAAAAAAAAAAGAAATGAAAAGAAAAGAAAAGAAGAAGTTATTCTGCACAGTACTCTGACCAAATATTAATGGTGTGTTTGAAAGCATATCATTCATCGTATATTATCTCTCGTAATATGTATTTGGATATCTTATATGTTCTATTTCAATACAAATATATTTGTATTAGTGTATCAACTTATTTAATTATTCATCTATTTATTTTTTGTATCTGTTTTTATCACTAATATCATATATTCTCTCTCACCAATACAAAATAAATGATTATTCAAATATAAATAACCCAAACACACATTATTTGAATATAATATATAAAGGGGACGTCCAAATGCGTATTATATTTCATATATTATATTAGAATAAATATTAAATGAATGCCTTGTTTAAAAGATAATAAGTTTCAATCTGGTACTCGTATGAAAATGATCTGCTTAATAACTACTGTGAAAGCTACATGTGAAAACAGTTGTTTATTTATTTCTCCTCATTAATTCCTTTGCTTCTATTAATATTATTCTTTTTCTTTGATGTGAAAGCTCCAAATTTATCCAGCTCTTTTTGCTGGTAACGATTGACGAATTATCAGAAACTTCCTCATCTGTTTTTAACTGAAAGAACAAAATTAACTCAGAAGTCAAATTGAGTATAGTACAAATTGTTTGACATATTTCCAGCAAACAAACTAATGTTTGACATCAACGGGTTTAAAAACCTGGTAATATGTCTTTCACTAGCTGCCCGAATAATTAGGCTCTTGACTTCGTTGGCAATTTTTTTGTTTTTTTGTTTTTTTTAGCCATCAGGAAAATAATTAATACTGAAATGTTTCGGCGTGTACAGACTGAGTCATGATATTACCTCCCAAAAAAATGAAAAGAACATGCTAACAAAATTACTCGTAGAAAGTACCTTTAATATAACTCAAATTGAATAAGAAATCTCCGTCCTATTATTCCTAATGATAATTACTAATAATACAAGTCAGTAAGCTACAGAATAAGTCCTTACTTGCATAATGTCTCGAACTTGCAGCGATTGCAGAGCCTAATTGCGTTTAGTAAGAATAAGTCCGATCGGCGAGTACCTCACCGGTTCTAGTTCTCAATTGTTTTGTAGAGATATTCTCAGTATTCATCGAGGTGTTGTTGACTTGTTGCAAGGTTCTTTTCCAAGACTTGGATATCCAATTTTTGAGCTCAAAATATGGTATTTGTTGTTAGATGAAATTTCAACGAATACAAGTAATAACTGTTATTTTTAGTACAACAATGCTAAAAACTGATCTATAGAGAGTACTAATGCATTGGATTTAAACGCATTTCTAAAAAATACTCAAATCTAAAATCTCCATAGCCCTTCAAATTTCAACTAAAGGATTTAAAGACATCGATGTGATTAATGACTTTTCGAATTCGCCGGCGTAATTTTCTCAAATACGAGCTAATAATCAAATGCTTATCTTGAAAGAGTTGATGATGAGTTTGAGGACAGGGTGAGGAAAAACATTATCATCACCTGAGGCAAAAGCTTGTAATTCGTTTGTTGGGGGGCCAACTAGATTTCTTGGTCTAAAGCACAAGATTTCAAAAGGCGAAACATAAATATATGGTTCAACGTTGATTGAATATGAAAGAGGTTGTGGTTATTAGTTACAAAAGAGATGGGGGGAAAAAAAAAGGCGACCACAATTTTAGCATGAAAAGCTGTCCTCTTGTTGTTTGTCCAGGCAGAAATGGCCCACTCTCCATCATTGTCAAACAACTTAAAGGACAACTTATTATTACCGGACTCTACTCCGTTAAATGAGGAGGGAAACCAACTGTCCACTGTGAACATTTATTTCGAAGGATGTCACCAACTATCTTTGCATTTCAACTTTGTGTTTTTCAAATGTTTTGGTAATTTCTCTTACTTTGATGCCCTTTCTTTTGACAAAATTAACTGTAGTCGTCTCTTCTTTTAATTTGATTATTATAAGATTCATCTCTCTCTCCAAAAGTATCATATTGAATTTGATTCATAGACCTACATACAGGGACACGGAGGCAGCATATTATTTCAGTACTGATGTACACTAAAAGATAAAATTTTTAAGGAGTTTCAATATGAATGTTTAATTTTTAGTATGGATAAAATGAGAAAAATGTAAAGTTTTTAAAAACAAAATTAAAAATAAAAAGGTTATTATTAAGTGCGGAAGCACCCATTCGGCTCCGTGCCTCTGCCTGCATATTATGGTTCCATGGGGAAATTTTAGTGATACTGATATATTCATGAATAGAATATTCAAACTGTGTTTGGTAAGAGAGAATAGAAATGGGAGAATTAGTCGTGATTCAGGTGAGAAATGGGGACAAACAAGAGGAACTTTCTTTTTGTGTTTTGATATGGATTTTCTCATGAAATTAAAATTGGAGTCTTTTAAAAGATTTGAAATTCCTAGTTCAATTTATTCTCTATGTTTTTTTGTCGTGTCAAATAGTTAATTTAAAAAAAAAAAAAAAAAAAAAAAACAACAACAACAACTCCCACACAATATTTTTGCACCCCTATCCCTCCTTCACTTTTGACTGTTTTTCGAACTAGCTCTTAGATCTTATCTATAGATCCTAAAAGACTAGCTTGTAGAATTGCATATTGTAAGCATGAAATTACGCATTATATTATTGCGTTCAATTTACATGTCTTCGTCAAGAATTAGAAAAATAAAAAATAAAAAGTATACAATTCCCACCTTTTTTTTTTTTTTTTTTTGGTAGCAAGACCGTTCTTGATGAAGATACACGAATAGTCAACATCAGCACCAGAAAGTGGACTTGTTAAGCCATATTCGGTTATGTAGACTCTGATGGTTTTGCAGCAAACTTGAATTGCGTATACTTCTATGCCACACACGACATGGATAGAATCAACTCTAAAGGAAATGCTTATCTTTCTATTTTTGGTAGAAAACGGAAATGCTTATCTTCAAGCTTATAAAATATTTCTCTAACCTCTCTTCGCTGTATCTGTATATTATACATAGTTTAACTGTAATTTTATACATAACTCTATCACAAAGGTTAGAGTTTGAATCCCCATCTCAAATTCAACACATATATATTATATGATTAAATGGCAAACTAAAGAGTCCTTTTTAAACAGTATTACAACTTCGTTTGGATTACTATCACCGAAGTATCTTTGTTATTATACATAGTTTAGCAGTAATTTCATACATAATTATATCACAAAGTTTAGAGTTCGAATCCCCATCCCAAATTCAATAAATACATATTATATGATTAAATGACAAACTAAAGAGTCCTTTTTAAATAGTACTACAACTTCGTTTGGATTACTATCACCAAAGCATCTTTGTTATTATACATAGTTTAACAGTAATTTCATACATAACTCTATCACAAAGCTTAGAGTTCAAATCTCCATCCCAAATTCAATACATATATATTATATGATTAAATGGCAAACTAAAGAATCCTTTTTAAACAGTACTGCAACTTCGTTTGGATTACTATCACCAAAGTATCTTTGTTAAAGGAAGTCATATTATGCTCACTTTTGTTCAAATCTCCGGTTATATGGTGTCACTTTCATTGTCTTCTGAGTATCTTGGAAAGCTATTTTTCGTTAGTAAATTACAATTTACCCTAATATATATATATATATATATATATATCAATATCTATGTACTATCGGTACTCTCAACTTTACTCGGCTTGGCCCAACCAATTTACTATTAGCCTAGATTTCCGAGATCAACTTTTAGCCCATTGCGGCCAAAATTGGCGGGCCACATTATGAACAGAAGAAAGCTAGAAATATTGGTGTGTTACTTTAATCATAGTTAAAATTGCAAAAAGTTTATTTGTAATGAAGTGGTGCTAAAAATTACTGTAAAATGCATTTCTATTTTTTTTTAGTGAAGCTATTAACTTAAGTAATAATTTAGAGCAACTTATTAGACCTTCTCGAAAGCAAATACTAACGCTAAGGTTACACTTGACAATTAAATTAAAAAAAAAAAGTGTAAAAGTTATATGTTCACTATTTTATTCTAGTTAGTGCTTTAATACTTAATTCCATCTTAAAATGTTACAAATTAATTTTTTCTTTTGGAACTTGTGAAAGAAAATGTTAAAAATTTTTTAATTTAAAAATGATAGTGTTGTAATTTTTTTAGTGAAAAACGTAAGCATATCAAATCAATGAGAACTAAGCGTAAAGATGAAGTAAATGTTATACTAGGTCCTAAATTCGACACCAAGCATAATATATGTCAAATTTAACGTTTAGCATAATATAATATTGTATTTGAGAATTATTTTCTTACAAAATGCTAAATCCGGAAATTAGGATAAAAATTCGACATCGGATACTAGATGCTCTACTCAACTTGATGGTTACGGGTTAGGATTTTACAATATACGTGCTACGGTTGTTTTAGAAAAGTTCTTTAAAGAACAATATCTAGGCTATGTATATATTTTAATTTTTTATTAAACTTGATTTATATTATTTCTTTCAATTATTTTCTTTATTATTTTTTTTTTCAAAGGATTCTTGAGGGTTTAGGCAAGGTACTACTAAGTGGGTATTTAGTGAATGATTTGAGTTTGAAAATTTTAAGTTTTAATAGTAATTTTTGTTAACTTTTCAGAAAAAATAAAAAATATTTTCAGAAAAAAATTAAAAGAAAGTACAATTTAACTTGAGTTAAACTTGAATGCCAAACAGGACCTAAAAAAACAAGTAGAGGGAAAGAGAGTGATTGGATTCAGGAACAGAGTGCTCAAAGCCCGGTCAGCCCAACCCACATGTGTGGTCTTATTTGCCAGCAGGCCCAGCCCCATTGGTATTGTTCAAAAAAATACGAAAAGAAAATGAAAGGAAAGAGAAGTAAAATATCCAAAAAAAAACAAATAACAAATAACAAAAAACAAAACAAAAGGAAAAATTTAAAGAGGAGGATTTTCTTTCACGTTGTTTCGTAAAAGAGGGGAAAAAAAAAAAAGAGAGAAGAAAATATATAATTTGTGTATTTTACTATTACACCTTTTATAATGCAAATACGAAGATAATAAGACATAAGTGATTAACGTCAAAATAGTTACTTTATGTACCACTTGCTTTGTCGAATATTTCTTTTTTTTTTTTTTTTTTTTGTCAAAAGCTTGAAGGGTTAGCAAACGGTAAAGCCACGTGGATTTACAACTAACTTTCCTAATAGCAACGAGAAGTTCTGCAAATAAGGAGCATGTTGCATGCATGCATGCAGGTGTGGGTCTTCTCTCTATCTTTGCCTCTTAATGGTACAATCAATGTTGTCCTTCACATAACTAGGAAAAACTCACTTTTAGGATTGAATGACACAACATAACTACAAGATTTGTTGTCTCACATCAATGAATGCTAGGGCACTATAATATGTGATATTACTTGGTGCAGAAAAAAAAGAAAACAGCAAAAATAAATTCTTTAGGATTAATTTATTTTGCGAGATTATGTGTGCGTTATTATTTGTGTAAATAAAAAATAAAAAAATTAATGAAAATTGAAAGCGGTGAGGTAATTTGATACATTGGAGTGGATTTCCACCATTTCAGCTGTTTTTCTTCCAACCACCAAAAAAAAATAAGGACTCATTTGGCATTCAAGTTCAAACTGTATTTTTTTATCTTAGTTTTTATCTTTTTCTGAAAAAGTTTTTTATCTTTTTTGAGAAATCAACAAAAATTACTATTGAAATTTAAAATTTCCAACTCAAACTTATTCATCAAACGGATCCTAAATAAATAAATCAAATAAAAATTAAAAAATAAAATAAAGAAACGAAGGATCAGCTGCACCTTTTCAGAAAATGTCAAAAGAGGCTACCAATATCAGCTAAACGGACTGAGCCTGGCTCCTACTTCTAAATTTCTTTTGTCAGAAAGCCCACAGAAACCAGATCAGTTTTCCCATGGAAAAGTCTCCAAACTAAAGATCGAACTTTTAAAATATTGTAGCAAAAACACAAGAGTTTAAAAATAAAAAATAAATAAACAAAATAAAAAACAAAATAAAAAACAAAAAACAATGGCAAAAACACAATAAGCAAATTACCAAAACAAAATGCCTTACATACAACTAAAAGCTCTCTCCAAGCCTGCCCAAAGTCATCAGAAGAAAAAGGTGAAAACTGAAATAATAATTATAATAATAATGATGAAAGGGTTTTTTTTTTTTTTTTTTAGGGCATCCATTTAAATTTCTCCTTATCATTATTATTATGCTAACTAAGAACATATCCTGTCAATGGATGATAAAAAGGAACACTATTATGATGTTGCACATGCCAATAATTGGTAAAGAACTAACAACACTCATTCATAAATATATATATATATATATGTATTTACCAAAAAATATGTTTGTGTGTGTGTGTATATCTTATAAAATATATGGCATTATAAGTAAGATCAAAACCTCTATAATGAAGGTCACATGCATAATATATTATAAATAACGGACTTGAAATAATGAAATATTGCTTTTTTGCGCAAGTTTTGTATACTCTTTAATAATTTGGCAATCCAGTGAGTCTCTTTTGGCTAGGTCCTCCACGGGACCTTTCTCCGTGGTCTAATATCTACATCACAAAATATATATTAAGGATTCTATAGTCATTTCTGATTTGCTATATATATATCTAATCATTATATATGTTTCACTTTAGCAGCTTTTCTAATGATGATTTGCCTTAATATTAGGCTTTTATTTTCAGTTGCTCCTCACAATAGTTTGCTTGTTCCCTGTATTATTAGGCTTTATCGGTAATTGTTCATCAAAATTACGGATAAAACACTTTTAGGACTGCTTTTACTTTCTTCAGCGGTAAAAGAAACAAAAGTAAAAGATAAAGTTTTTCGGTTACTATTTAAATCTACATTTTTAAAAGTCCTTAATTGGACAAAAATGTAGTTGATTTTTCTAATGAGTAAGGTTAAAAATGTTAGAGAAGTTTATAAAATCTTACTTACACTCTTACAAAAAGTCTCATATCCGGTACCATATAGTATCCGGTATATAAATTTCAGTTGTTGTGAATGTAAATTTCAGTTATTAAGAATGTGAATTCATGCTATGTGAATTTCTCTCATTTTGCATTTTTGTCTGTTTGAATTCACATTTCTTATAATTGAAGTTCAAATTCTCAATAATTGAAGTTCACATTTGTCGGATATCATCTGATACTGGATATGAGACCAACCCTAAACTCTTATATAAGTTTTAAAGTTTCCTTAAAAGAGTTTTTTTAATAATTCAAATTTTACATCTTTAGTTGCAAACTCTTTTGAAAAACAATCCTAAGCATTTCAAGAAATAACTTTTGGACTTGTGAAGTTAAGAAAAAAAAATTCTAGAAAACAATGCTAGGATGGACAAAATGCAAAATTTCTAAAACCATATGTAGTTAAATAGGGTTGCGCTCTACATACACGGCATTTATCATACACTACTAAAGTGATGAATTGCAAAAGAGCGACGGCACACATCATAAAAAAGTTATCATGGATATCATGAATTTTAAAGTATTCAAATTCTGTAAGTTCTGTAAAAGTGGAATGACTATTTTGTTTTTTTTTTTTTTTAAATCTCCACACAAGTTTTTTTTTTTTTTTTCAATGATATTATATGAACTTTTTTTTTTTTAATGAATCATTTTCCATTGCAAAATAGGCACATTGCTTGGTTTTAGTAATGTAGTGCCATCTAAAGTACTAACATTAGCAGACTTGAGGAGTTTTAAGTTCTGAAAAACTTTCCCTAGAAGTGTGCGATTGTAACAACTTCAATAGGGTACAATCTAGAAAATGTTCATAAAATATGTATTTTTAATGTGGAAAAGCCAATCAGATTTCTCCCACAACTTTATGCACAAGAGTACTAAAAGATTGAAACCAGACCAATGCAAAACCAAAGCCACATTCACGAGCATACCACAAGCCACAAGGGATCTTTTAGCTCTATTCTCATTCCCTTCATAGTAGGGGCATTGGACCACGCAATCCAACTCTAATACCTCCAACATCTCGTCCAATAGAATCTACGTACTGCCCTATAACTTTATCTCCATTTTTTTTTTAATAAATATTTTCTCCAATGGCCAAACACAACTCACATGTCTCGGTAGTCACTCCCCATACACCCAAAACACATTTTGGGAAATTAGTCAAAAACGCCTTTGAGAATCGTTGCTTTCATTTCCCTATAATAGATCCCTCGAGCATATTTGTTTGTTATCAAATTAAATATAATTAAAAAAACCATAAATTTTGAATATCAATCAACGAGTACGTGAATTGTTATCTTTTTTAATACGAACTGTTAAAATATTATCATATTAATTAATTATATTTTATTCAAAAAAATAATTATCATCGTTGGAGCTTAAAAATTGATATTAGAATGGGTGTTTATACGTCACCGCGGAGAAAAGCAATTTCTTTTTTCCCTTACGTGGGTCCCAATGTCCCTCATGCCCACCATGTGTCCCTCGTAACCCGACGGTGAGACATCCATTCCTTCATAATTCTCCCACCTCTGATTTCAATCGAAATCCAACGTACTCTTCTCCACTCCACCGTCAATCATGAGTTATGAATTAAGACGAGATCGTAAAAATTCGGTGCAGCCCAGCCCGGCCCATAATATTCCCACGTTAAAGCCCGAAACGACCAGGTCAAAAGTCCTACGCATCGGAATCCCAACTATTTTACAGCAATGTCCACCCACGTGGCGTCCGTGTATTGGCGTAAACTCTGGAATCCAATGACACTTTTTATCTGTATAAAAATGTGATCCATGCCACGACCCGCTTATTCACACCTCACTCCACTCCTTCACTCCTCACTTTTTTCTCTGAAAGAAAGAAAGAAGAAAATGGCGCGAAACGGTCTCGTTTTCCAGTGCAATGTTCCGCTACTTCGCGCCTTTCTCTTCGTCTTCGTCCTCTTGCTCCTCCTGCCTCAGCCGTCGATCTCCAGCAACCGCCACGACTACCACGACGCCCTCCGCAAGTGCATTCTATTCTTCGAAGGCCAGCGCTCTGGCCGCCTCCCTCCCGACCAGCGCCTCCGCTGGCGCCGCGACTCCGCCTTGCATGACGGCTACTCCGCCGGCGTACCTAGCTGCCTACTTTTCTCTCTCATGTTCTCTCAACTTTCCTCCTCACCAAAGAAACAAAGAAACTAACGCCATTTTCTGTTTTTTTTTTTTTTTGGCATTTCTTTCTTTCGACAGGTGGACTTAACAGGCGGTTACTACGACGCCGGCGACAACATAAAGTTTGGATTCCCAATGGCATTCACGACGACGATGCTGTCATGGAGTATCATAGATTTCGGTCGGAGTATGGGGCCGGAGCTCGGGAACGCCCTGAAGGCGGTGAAGTGGGCGACGGACTATCTTCTGAAGGCGACGGCGACGCCGGGAGTGTTGTATGTTCAGGTCGGTGACGCCTTCTCCGACCACAACTGCTGGGAGAGGCCGGAGGACATGGACACTCTCAGAACGGTGTACAAGATCGATAGGGCCCACCCGGGATCCGACGTGGCAGGAGAGACTACGGCGGCGTTGGCCGCTGCCTCCATCGTGTTCAGATCACGTGATCCTGCTTACTCCCGGTTGCTCCTCAATCGGGCCGTTAGGGTACGTCCTGTCGCACTCAATCACTATCACCCTGCCTTAACTACGTCTCTGTACGTATTGCGGAGGGGGGGCGATATTTTGGGGTTTGTTAAAGTATCGCGAGAAATTGAAATTGACCGTTGTGAGATGGTTGTGTAACAGGTTTTCGAGTTCGCTGACAAGTACCGGGGTGCGTACAGCAACAGCCTGCACTCTGCGGTGTGCCCTTTTTATTGCGACGTGAATGGTTACCAGGTTCCCTTTTTTTTTTTTTTTTAATTTTCTTTTTTTGCACTTTTGCCCTTTGCTTTTTTCAGCTCATTCTCAGCCGTTGAATCAGTGTCACCCTCCAACCACTCAACCTCCACCGTTGATCCTCCCTATCCCACATTAATAAAAAATGTCATTGATCTTTCACTTGTTAGATAGATTTTTTTTCTTTTTCCGTAAAATATGACAGTTTAACGGAACTTGACAATTCAACAGAACTTGATTAAACGTGACGGTTTTCCGCAGGACGAGTTGCTGTGGGGAGCTGCATGGTTGCACAAGGCGTCGAGGAGGCGCGCATACAGAGAATACATAGTGAGGAACGAGGTGGTGTTGAGGGCTGGGGACACGATAAACGAGTTTGGTTGGGACAACAAGCATGCTGGAATTAATGTCCTCATTTCCAAGGTAAAACTAAATTATTATTAATTAATTCCTTAAATAATCCCTTGATATCGTTACTATTGGTGATTATTTTTCACATATATGTGTCGCTTTTGTCTGGACTGGATTTTGTTTGGCTATTCTTTTATGTCTTTGTGTGGTTTGTTTAGAATGTGGGAACTGTTTTCTTTTAGCTTTCTATTGTTATTATTATTGTTTCTGTTCCAAATTTGACAATAGAAAGAGAGCTGGCCCATCTGCCAATCACGTGGTGGTGGCTTTGTTTGAGTGGGGTCCTCGTGGTTTAAGGACCCCCCCTCCACACATGATGGTCATATGAAGCGAAACAGTATTATAGAGGTCCAAAAGCGAAAATAAACAAAGAATTAATATTTGGTCTTTTGTGGATCTACATGACCGTACACCGTAGCTTATAGATCAAGCATGGAATATTTTAAGATTTTGAGTTAAAGAGAGAAAGGAATAGGAAAAAGGTTTTGGAAAAAACTGTGGATTAAATAGTCATAGAAGCTTTACAATGATAAAGAAGAGGATGACGCCTCATGATTTTGCCTTAGAATTAGGCTTTCATGTGAGCATATCATTCGATGCCTTCGGCAGTACAATCGGGAAATTCATGCAAACTTAACCTTACTTGAAAAAGTCGAAAATGCCATTGTCAAAGGGCATTACACAAACAAGTATTAAGGGGGTGTTTGGTTTTAAACTTATTTTAAATTAAATTGTATTTTTTTCATTATGATTTTTATCTTTTTCTGAAAAATTTTTTTGTATTTTCTGAAAAATTAATATTGAAATTTAAAAATTTTAAACTAAATTCATTCACTGAGTACCTCAGTAAACTATCTTTTACGGGGGTGACTTTTTGGTAGACAAGCTTTTTTTTTTTTTTTTTCAAAACTTGTGACGTGAGGATTCAAGCTTGACGCCTTGTAATGAACTCAAATATGAACTTACATTGTAATGGAATTTTTGGCCGTGTGTTGTCTAATAAATCAAAAGAAAAGGAGGGAACACAGAAAAGAAAAGAAAAGAAAAAAGGCCTCCTAAGTCTACGTCTATGAGTAGATCCTGGCCGGGTGGGCCCACGAATCGGGGAGGCCCTGCTGCATGGCATGTGCAAAAAGGCTGGAACTTGGGTTCTTCCCATACTCGGCCATTATTTCTTCCCAAATACTTTCTTCCATGAGCGATTGCGACCTTTGTTGAGCTTCTTTTTTTTTTTTTTTTTTTTCGATAATAACCAAAAACAGGAAAAAAGAATTTCATATTCTTTTATTATCACGTATAAATTGTTACCTCCCCAGCCTAGGCCATTCACGACTTAGGTGAGGCCACACATGGGCTTTCTGTATGCATCAACGTACTGCATTCTTTTCATGTTGGTTATTGAAAATAGAATTTAAAAACCAAAAAGAGAGAGAGAGAGAGAGAAGATTATCTTGTGATCATTGTATTGGGTTTGGCATTTGAAACTGACGCCATGTGTCAGACTAAAAAACTTTAATAACTTAATTGTTAAAACTTATATTTTTTGGTTTTTGTAAAATTTCGTGACAGGAAGTGCTGATGGGAAGAGCAGAATACTTTGAATCTTTCAAGCAAAATGCTGACGAATTTATCTGTTCTTTATTGCCTGGAATTTCTCATCCCCAAGTCCAATATTCGCCAGGTATTTATTGATACATGCCTTTGCTTTGCCTTTAGTTAAGCTCTCCTTAATTATTGGGAAGAAAACAAAATTTGTGGGAGGAAAGAAGGGAAAAAAAAAAATTAATAGAAAGCCAAATCACAGGATTTGGTTTGGATTATCTATTTAGAGAGTATAATTGATGTTGTAAAGTAGTAATAAATAGACTACTAAGTTCAAGAGAATAAAGCTGTCCAAAGCCCCTTTACCAAAGTCTTGGGTAACGCCTTAATGGAACAAACTTTATCACCCTTTTTTATTGCCCTTTTTTTTTTTTTTGGCCTTGATTTGGTTGTTAAATCCAGGTTCATTTGTTCTATTTAGAGTGATGATTATTGAATTTATTATATATATTTTTTATGTTTTTCATATTTATTTTTGCTTTTTTTTTTTTTAATTTTATAAATTGTCGTAAAGGTGGATTAATCTTCAAGGCTGGAGGGAGCAACATGCAGCATGTAACCTCGCTGTCGTTCTTACTTCTGGCTTACTCCAACTATCTTCGCCACGCCAATAAGATTGTACCATGTGGCGAGACCTCAGCTTCCCCTGCTCTACTCAGACAAGTGGCCAAACATCAGGTGACTTTCGTTCATGAATCTCCACCTAGATATTAAGAATCAACAAAACTAATAAAAATTGTTATAAAAAAAATTATTAAAAAAAAAAAAAAAAAAAGAAAGAATAGGAGGAAGTGTCCCTTCTATCACGAGGTCCACATCCCCACTCGATCAGCGGTCCCCATCTCTAGATTAAGAAAAATCAGACGGCTAAAATTTGTCATGTCGCTTGCCAATTTTCTTTACCTACAAAATGACATAGATGGTCCACCAATTTAACGGCTTTGATCCATAGGGCCTACCTCCTCACGTGAATACGGTGTTTTTGGAATTATCTAAAAATCTAAGGATAACGCCGGAATAATTGCGTGTTTTCCAAGGGATACGTGGGTAAATGATTAAGATTTTTTTTTTTTTTTCTTTCAAAGGTTTGAAATTTTGTAAAATTAGAAAAATAACTTTTTTTTTTTTAAATTGTCAATTGTTATCATAATGAATCAATAATCAATCAATTTACATATTTATTTTTTATTAATTGGCTAAGATTTTAATAGATTAATTAATAATTGACTATAATGAATCACTGGTTTAGGTTTATCTGATTTTCTGTTTTTCAATCTCTTAGGTGGACTACATCCTAGGTGATAATCCGCTGGGGATGTCGTACATGGTGGGATACGGTGCACGATACCCACGGAGGATCCACCACAGGGCCAGCTCGTTGCCGTCAGTACAGACCCACCCGGCCCGAATAGGGTGCAAAGCGGGGTCTAGGTACTTCTTGAGCCCAAATCCAAATCCGAATGTATTGGTGGGAGCCGTGGTGGGTGGGCCCAATAGCTCAGACGCATTTCCAGACTCGAGGCCTTACTTTCAAGAGTCGGAGCCCACAACCTACATTAACGCGCCGTTGGTGGGCCTTCTGGCATATTTTCAAGCCCACGCTTGATTCCTCTTTCCACCAAGTAATTGTTGTGTGTAAAAGAAATGTAGCTAAAGAAAAAAAATAATAATAAGAAAAGAAAAGAAAAGAAAAGAAAAAGAATGTGGAGTGGAGTGGTGCGCAAAATCGGTCACCCTGCCAATTATTGAGTTGTGAAAGATTCTAACTGTTCCCCCCTCAAAATTATGAAGTGAAAGACAGCTATCAAGTTTGAACTTTCATCTACTTATCCCATTTGGAATGTCGTCAGAAAGAAACCAAGTATAGTTCCCCACCCAAATTCCAAATTCCAATGCCATCGGAAATAACGACATATACTAAACTACAAAATGAAATGTTTGTATTAGTTTATGGGGCATCTCAAAACGTGGGTTGGGGTCAAGCCTCTCCTTTATTATGATAAAGTTCTAGCTTGCGATTGATGTACCAATTGATAATGGAATTTTAAGGTAAAATTGATTGATTTTTTAAAACTTAATAAAAATTTTAGTTGACTTCTTAGGAAACAAAAAAAAGTTAAAATGGACCTTTTGGGTCCAGACCTGAGAACCAAACAACTCATTAAAGGCCCGGAGCACGTTGCAATAAGAACGACCAACTTTTAGTGAATCATTGCCACAAAGCCACTAACTTGAAGTTTCTCAGCTACTACATGTATATCTATATACATATATATCTTTAGACTAGGGCCGGCAATTTCGGACACGACACGGTGACACGACACGAGAACGACACGAAATAAATGGGTTTGGACCGCACGATTAATAGTTGGGTCGAAATTGGGTCGAAATTGGGTCGACACGTTTAACACGAAAATAAATGGGTCGGAAATGGGTTGACACGATTAACACGTTTAACACATTTATGTTAGAATTTTTAAATTATTCGTTAGAATTTTCAAATTATTCGGACATGGCACGGTAACACGACACGAGAACGACACGAAATAAATGGGTTTGGACCGCACGATTAATAATTGGGTCGAAATTGGGTCGACACGTTTAACACGAAAATAAAATGGGTCGGAAATGGGCTGACACGATTAACACGTTTAACACGAATTGCCAGGCCTACTTTAGACTATACTTTTAATAGTGTGTTTGATAGGAGAAAAAAAGAAAAGAAGGAAGAAGAGGGGGTGGTGGAGGGACTAGTGAAAGAATTTTGGTATTCATGATTGTTTGGTAAGAAAGAAAAGAAAAATAGATGAATTTAAAAAGAGACTCCAAATCTTTGAAAACATCTCATTTTTTGTCTCTCATAAACTAAAGAGATTATTTGAGCGATTTCATACCAAATAATATAATAGAGAAACCTCTACCTCTTTCCCTATTTGTCTCACTTAGATAATCTACCACTTCTTCACTGTCAATTTTCTCTCATTCCTTCTAAACATTTCCCAAGTTCTGCATTAGACTCCAGGCTCCAGTCACTTCATTTGATTTCACAAGTTAATCGAAAAATGCTTAAAAGTATCAACGGTGCTAAAGCACCATAACTAATAAAGAGTGGATTTCATTTTTGAATCTCATGTTGTGAGACTCATTGTCCATCATTGTACATATTAAATACTATCGACGTCTTTCAGTATTGTTAAATATCATGTTGTGAATCTTATTAATAGACTCCTAAGATATACGAATGAGTGTAGATTCATCTATCAATTTCCTAGCTCATTCTCTTAGAAAGCCTCAACAAGACTCAGCATGAAAAGGGAACATTAATCAGGCTTTTAGGCATGTTTAGGAGAGCTCTTGGAAGCCATTTTGGTCCCGAACTTAAAAGTGAATCTTATTTCAGTCATTGCTATTTAAAACATCTTATAACTAGTATCCGATCTATTAATAATACTTTCATAAATAATCCGTTTAAAAATTGATGTAAAATAACGCATGATGATCTAACCATTTTAAATATTCATATCAAAATGTCACATGATTGTCGCATGACATTTCCATTCATGGTTAACTAACTTTTGATAGGACTTTCTTCAAATAATTATATAGTTTGAGGACAAGTTATCCAAATTTTTAACATTAGAGACCCAAATGAAATTCACATCTTACATCATGAAGTTAAAGATTTTTTACCATAAAAATTATGCTAAATGGGCCATTCAAAGGTCGCACAAAAAAACTATTCAACCGATTAGACGTAATGATTATTGTTCGTAATCTTAAATACTTGTTAATTACTAGTGAGTTTATACTGTAAGAAGCACTATATTTTTCACTAGTGATAGGAATTACTTCTTAGTTATTCGATTGATTTTTAATGGTTTGATCTATGAATATACTCTACATTAAATATTTACGGCACACTATATAATACTACTCTCAACCATAGATCATATTATTGATCCACAACAACTAAAACAACATTTTCTCTTTTTGAAATTTGATGCCCTAATTCTATATAATCTAGGGCAATAGAACTCAAATAAAATAATAATAATAATAAAGGAACACAAACATGCAAGATTTATAAAAAATTTACCTTAATGTGAGATTAAGTAGTCTTTCAACTACTACAGTAACTCATTATGATGATTAAACAATTTAGAAAATAAACTTGTCATCCCCACACTTTCTATATTTATTTTCTAACATCTCTAACAAGCAACCCTCAATTTATAACAAAAAGTAGTGCAACCAAAACTACAGATATGAAATCCCGGACTACCTTTGACCAATCTACACACAGTCTTTATGTCAAAAAATAATTAAGCTTCATAACTCAACATCTTTTAATAGCAAAAACTAGAAGCTCCGGCTAACCACGTCTACTTCACAAGTACATAGGTAACTTGTCTAGTAAAGTTGCTAGTATTTGATTTTATAGACCTAGAGAGTAAAGTTGACGACCAAAGTTTTAGTTCAAAGTAATATAACTTGTAATGGTATGCATACATCGTTTTCTCAGTCTTAGAACCATATTATTCATTTCACTTACCATTTTTAGGTCATGAAAATAATATACCGAATAATATCAAACTGTTTGCATTTCACTCTTTGATGCGTCATTTGTTTAATGGAATTTGAACACTATATTATATAATAAAGACAAACAATCACCGTTAAATAATACTTAAAATTATCTTTTTAACGTTTCATTGTTGACGATTGTGTTTTACCTCTTGTAGCCCCCAACAAGAAGACATGTCGCCGCAATCCTCTCCGGCATCTTGGGAGTGGCGCCCGCCTTGAGGGAGTAATGGTCCAGGTTGAACGTAGTTTGTAGATCCAATGTTAAAGGAAGCGTGAATCAAAGTAATTGCGGAGATTGATTCTAGATAATAGTATAATTTCACTTGGAAATTAGAGAATGGTGTCATCCCAATTATTCCCATTATTCTTGGTTCGATTAATGTTGATTCAGCAATATTTTTGTCGAACGTGCTTTTTAATTATGTAAAACGTGATTTTTTTAAAAATAAATAAATGTTTCTACATTTTGAAGTGTGGGGGTTTGTGTTCATCTCAAATCTCTTATCATTGTTTAAAAGAGTGAGCTTCCATTTGATATTTAAGTTTAACTCAAATTAAATTATATTTTTTATCTTAATTTTTATATTTTTCTTAAAATTTAATAAAATTTATAACTAATTTTTAAAAAAATAATAAAATTCAACTTAAAAAATTTCATCTTTAATTAAGTTAAAGATTTTAAACATTTATTTTTTTAATAAATAAATGTTTCTACATTTTGAAGTGTGGGGGTTTGTGTGCATCTCAAATCTCTTATCATTGTTTAAAAAAGTGAGCTCCATTTGATATTTAAGTTTAATTTAAATTAAATTATAGTTTTTCATCTTAATTTTTATATTTTTCTTAAAATTTAATAAAATTTATAATTAATTTTAAAAAAATTAATAAAATCCAACTTCAAAATTTCTTCTTTAATTAAGTTGTCAGCTTTTGTCGTGCCTACCAAGCGCCCACGTGTCACTTTTTTTCCTTCCCCCCCCCCCTCTCTGCTCTCGCGCGTCTCTCTGTATTCCGTTCTCTTTCCTGCTTCTTCTTCCTCTTTTTTTTTTTTTTTTTTAATAAAATTTTTTGGCCATTATCATGCTCTTGCTCTTTCCTCTTCACGAATCTCTCTCCCACTTTCTTTCTTCTTGTTTCTTTTCTCGGTTTTCCTTTCCTTCTCCCGCCCGACGCCTCTCACTCTTTTTATTTTCCTTTCTTTTCCCCTTTCATTCCTTCTTTCATGGTCTCTTTCTTCTCTGATCTTTCTCCAGTAAGCCTCGTCTCTCTCTCTCTCTCTCTCTCTCTCTCTCTCTTAATTATAATATCTTTTTGTATTTCTATTCCTTTATTTCCCGCCCTCCTTTTTCCTTTTTTTCGTCTTTCTCTTATGTTTTTACCGCTTCATATGTCTTCTCCAACATAAAGGGTTGACGTGAATCAGATTAACTTAAGTAGTTAGGCTAGATGAATGGGTGGATTACTTTGATTGCTTTTCCCGTTTTTTCTCTATTTTGATCACGCTGTGTTTTGGCCGCATTGCAAAGTCACATTACAAAGCAAAAAGATTTGTTTAATTCCCTTTTCCCTTGGTATTTCTGGCCAAATAATGAGAATCAATTTATACTTTTTAACATTTTGCTATGCTTAATAGGTGATAATCAGCATATAAACGTTATGTATATACATATATATATATATATGTACGGCACTTTTATTGAGAAACAAGAGTGTGGCATCTAGAACTAGACATTCTGTAAATGTACTTGGAATTTTGTTATGGTGTGGCAATACTTTTGGTTTGAATTTAATTATCAAGGTCAACTAGTTTTGTTTTAGTATTATCTCTTAGCAGAAGCAACTTCTATGCTGAGGAGGTCGACTCTGTATATCTGTTGAAACACCTTAAAAGTGAAAGTTCTGGTGTGAGCTTTCCCAGTCAAATTGGCTCATGTTCTGGTATTTTAGCTATTCTTCCTCAGATGAAACACATAGTAGATCTTCCGGATCTTAATCAAGCTATTTTAACTTCATTACCGGACCTTCATCGTTAATAATATTTCATATATGTTATTTTCTGTACATTTCCTGTCCTGCTAGTTTATAGGTAAAAACTTCATTGTTGTTGAGATGTAATAAATTGTTGAATGAGACAATGTATTGTTAATGTTTTGAGGGGGGCAAGTCACTTTTTTCTGTTTTTTCTAATTATCCTTTTCCTAAAAAATATAATTCAAATGGTTGCTTCACCAACATCATTACTTTTTATTATATTCTTTTCGCTAATATTTGTCTCTCTTTTTTACCTTATTGGCTTTGGTACATAAAGCTTCTAATGTACACTGGGCTTTATAAAAGATTCTACACCTTCAAAGTAAATTTAACGTTCAAGACATTGGTTTCCTTGAAAAAATTTTTTTACATTCAGGAGCTCGGTTAACTAAGTCTCAACTCCTGTACATTCTGTTTTACGGTGTTGTGCGATGCTTGAACTCTTGTTTCTTACAGTTAATTAAAAAGAGTTTTGAAATTTCACTTTGCCCTTTTTTTTCTTTTTTTTCAGAGTTTGGTTCTATGCTTCCATTAATGAAACCAAGCTAAGACCTCTACAAAAGAACACTGAAGAGTTAGAATCGTGACTAGGTGAGTGAACAAACTATAACATTTTATTTCAGTTTGTCCATATATATTTTGAGTAATATCTTTAATTATGGCTAATGGTCTTTAATTATGCTTTAGCTCTTTGTTGGTTTTCTAACAATTTATATGATAATAATCTATGGATATTTTTGCTCTTCTTGAATGATAGATACAATTATGTTGGTATGTTCTCAAACATAAATCTAGAAGCCAGATTTGTTAAGAATGTTGCTGTTATGATGAGTTATTTTTGTTGCAAATTTTCGTTTTTAGGAACGCTGGATTTTCCAACTCTACTTTTTTCTCCATCTTTTTCATTGTTTTTGGATTTTCCTTGTGTTTTTTGTGATGCTTGCTTCTTCTTCTTCTTCTTCTGTTTTTTTTTTTAGTAACACTAATGAGCTGCTAGAATCTGGTTCGTTCTGGTTTTTATTGCTAAAGAACAGTGGGTTGTTGCTTAAATATAGATTTTTATCCCTTCTCAATTTTCCAAAAGAAATTTTGGTAATGGCAACACATTAAACTACACCGTGCGAGGAAATAGATTTAAAGGTAAAAATTTTATGATTTTCGTTTCCATTAGAATTTATCTATTATTTATTTCCTCCTATGTTATGTATTTGGTTAGTTAGCAAACGAGTTTCTTATATTTTTCTTGATTTCTTGATGTTATGTATGGATAAATTGGTTAATTGTTAATATAAAAAGCATGAACAGATTTTCTTACTTTCGCTGGTTTTAACCTTCACCAACTCTGATCATGTCAAACCCAACGAAAAGTGAAGACGATTGAATTTTGATACCATTCTGCTTTGTTTCCCAACAGAAGTGCATCTAAAATGGATTGTTAATGTACATATGGATGTGTTTTATTTATTTATTTATTTATTTATAACTTAAACCTTCTATATATTCTGATAACTTAATTTTTAAAATTCAACAGACTATAACCATGTCAAAAGCTGCTTTGCTGGGTTTTATTTATGTTTGATTTTTTATTTTAATCATTATGGAAAATGTTTTTCTGTTGACTATTTGAAATTGAGCTCCGGAATCTAAAGGATGACATGAATGAAGTTGTAGGCATGTAATGATTGTTTTACAACCTATTTATTAGTGTTTGGCCTTGTACAAAATGGTAATTGAAAATTTAGAAACAACCCCCAAGAAAAGATGGTATTTTAGCTCTGAAAGACTCTTTTTTTTTTTTTTTTTTGGTGTTCTCACTTCATTCTCTTTTACTGATGTATTCTATATGAAAAATCTAGTATATAGTCGAGAGCTTTTCGCGATTATGGTGCCAACTGCCACGACAGAGTATACAACAATTAAATTTACACTTCTACACTTAATCATCTAACATGTATATATAAAGGAGAACAATTTTTACTGTTTTCTACCAAAATGCTTGTTGTCGTGGAAACCAATGTTTTTACTTATTTTTATTTATTTATTATTATTTTTTCGCTCATTACTTTTCCTGTCTTTCTCTGCCTGCATTTAAAGAATGATGCAAGAAACTAAGAAAGAGGTATCGAAGGGAATTATATAGAGAAAGAAAGAGGATGAAACAAGTGGCCAATTCTACCATGTTTTGCCATGATAATAAATAAAGCCCCAGGTCAAACATTGGATTTTGCTGGTTTATGTCCCCCAGAATCTGTCTTTTCGAATGATCTATATGTCGAATTATTTAGGGCAGAGGACAACTCATTGCATTAAGATACTCATTAAGTCAGACCTTGTTGATTATTAACGAATTTCTTGTACTAAGAATGTTGTCTGATGATGAAATCTGACTGTAGGCCAAATCTTATTTATTAGGAACTAACGAATCTTTCTTCTTGGAGTCAGTGGGGTAATTTTTTTTTTTTTTTTGGGTTTAAATTTTCTATATAATAGTTGTGAAAAGTTTTATAATTTTAATGCAATCTTTTTCAACAGGGAATTGCCTACTGTTGGTCTAATGAATTATGTTGAATTAGAGGAGTGATGAATAAGAAATCCAAGGTACTATGTCATACGGCTTCCTCAAATAAGTAGTGTTTTCATGTAAATATTTCCACTTCGATCTTTGGTATTAAATGTTTATGATGCCCATAGAGATAAGAATTAGTATATTATTATCTTCTTAATATTTGTTACATTACGGTTTCTTGCCCAATGTGATGAAAGCCTATTTCGTTTATGTGCATTGTGCTCTATCTTAGATAAGATCATGTACATTCTTTATATTAATTATATGACCTTAAGCATCTTATTTAAGCACTATTCGTTTTGCATAATAGAAATACATCTCATTTGCATGCATTATTATATCTAATTCCCATTCAGCTTAAGTTTTACATGATCTTGAACACCTATGATTGTTTATGCTTTGTTCTGTTTCTCACTTTGGCTTCTCTTTGTCAGCCATACAATCTTTTTGGGGATCACAAACTCAAACTAGACCTTGAAAATGAAAGGATTTTAAAAGCCGGTAGATTCATTCATGGTGGGCTTTCACTAACATATCAACCCGTTTAGTTGCTACCTTACTGTGAATTTACTCACTTTTTTAGAGCACTTGGATTAACAAAGTACTACAGCCATTATCATTTTCTTTTCGGCATTGTCTCGGTAGTCCCATTTTTTTTTTTCTCAGTTGAACATTAGCATAATTTCATTACATTAAGGAATTTTTGGTTGTCAACTTGGGCAATCAATCAATCAATTGTGAAGTCACACATCAAAAGTCTTCAACAAATACACAATATTATCGTAAATTAAATCTAAGATCACACTAAACATTTCCTATTTGTAACAACGTGATAGCTGAATTTTATTTGTCATCCTAACCATTGCTTGAAAAGCATCAAGAAAACAAAAATCGTATATTTGACATATAAGTTGTCGGGTTAATTTCATTAATAGCACTCCTGAGAAAAATTATATTAAATACATCGTCACTTTTTTTTCCCTTTAGTTCTAGCACTGCCACGTCAGTTTTGTGGGACTCAGCAGCATTAAATGTATGTAAATTTCCAAGTTTACCCTCATCTCCTTCATATGCCCCTAAAAAATTTTCAAACCAACATCTATAGTGTTTTAGAGAGAGAAACTGAAATCTAGAGAGACAAAGAGTTGCAGCCAGCCGGAACCGTTCGGAAACCGTCTGAAACCACCACGAAAGCCCTCTATAAACTGCTTGGAAGTCTGTGAACGTCGAAAAATCTTCAAAAACTACCCATGTCGAAAGTCATGAAATTGATTGAGAAAAACATTACTCCCGAATGTTTGTTTAAAATACATAAAGTTAGTATTTTTATCTGCTTTTGTAACATAAAATTAGTGTTTTGATTATAAATATTTGGGTGGTCATAACGGTTATGACCGGGTGGTCATAACGGTTATGACCGGGTGGTCATAACCGTTATGACCGCTACTTCATATAGTGAACTAGAATAACGGTCATAACCGTTATGACTGGGTGGTCATAACGGTTATGACCGCTACTCTATATAGTGAACTAGAGAAGCGGTCATAACCGTTATGACCGGGTGGTGACTATCTCTATACTAATCATACCAGTGTGATGACTGGTAATCTTTTACTAGTATAATCAAATCAAGACTGGATCATTGTATAGATTATAACATATATACAGGAACTTCTAAAGTATATCCGAAGAATATTTACCTAAACATTCTTGTGGAAAATGAATATTATTCAAGAGTTTTTCTTACTTTCGATGCCTTCTCGAGGAAGGGGAAAGCCTCTTATATAGAGGAGGAAGCAACACGGATTTCAAATCCGGAATTCAAACTTAATTTACAAATAGTAAGGCTAATAATCGAGGCCTAAACAGGTGGCCGACAAACTTTAATAATGGAGGTCGAAACATGTGGCCGACAAAGATAAGAAAAACACATGAAAAAGATAAGTCGACACTAAAGTAGAATCCAAACTACTATTTACTTTGGACAGGTGGCTGTGATAGCTGGCGAAGGAATCTTATCTTTCGAGGGAATGGAAGCTGATATAAGGGTTGACGTCTGAAGGGGCATGAGCTGGTTGTTGAATGGCGTCATGGAGGTCATCATCAATTGGGTCTGTTGATGTTGTCCTTCTCAGCTTGTTTTGCTGCTTCGATTTCGTTTATGATGCGAATGACTTTTTCACGTTTTTGTTTATCTTCCTAGATATCATCTGAAATCCAGTCAGAGCTGTAGAGTCTATGGATTTATTGTAGAGGAGTACAGTGAATTTCTCCTGGTGTGAGATTGTATTTGAATGTACAATTCTAGGAGACCCGTGGTTGTTTTTGGGATGATGATGGAGAGACGGATATCCCAAACTTTCTGAGTTCCTCCAGATTGAATGGTTCTTGATCATAAGGGTTTTCAGCCCATTAAATGAACCGGAATTCTTCGAGAGAGAGGGTCCATCAGATTGGAATCTGATAGGTTGGGATTCTTCTGGTTTCATCTGCTTTTTCCCTGAGCTAGAGCTTGATATGGAGTCTGAGCTGGTACGGGAACTGGGACCTAGATTGTTGGAAGCTTTTCCCATGGAGCGTCTTCTTCTGGTTTTGGCCAGATTTCATCAGGGATTTCCTTATTTGATATAAAGAGGAGTTTCTCTATATATCTGATATGAGGGTTTCCCATGTGGGAAAGTGGCCATTCATGTGAATCATAGACTTCAAGTTGGGGGGAAAATGATACTTCTTCATTTTCGTTGGATTTGCAGTTTACCGCTTTATTAGACTTGAATTTGAGCATTCCTTTTGAGGCGGCAAAGTTTGTTTGAGATAGCAAAAAGCATTTAATGAAGAATTGTCCTAAAACCAAGACACAGAAGATGATTGCTCACATCAGAAATGAAACAGGAATTTCACTCTCAGACAATGAAGTAGAATCTGTTTTATCTGCTGATGAAAAAATCAATGCTCAAACACTCTGTGTACTCCAGCTCTTAGACTCTGAAACAGACACCCGCCAATCTCAGTCAGAATCAGACTCTGAACAAGAATAGGGACAAGCTTTCTAGATAAATACTGTCAACATGGCACAAAAGCTTCCAATAATCAAAATGAAGGTGCTCCCTTCCAAGTATGCTAACCCTATTAGGGTTGCTGCTTTCTTTGACACTAGTGCATCATACTCTATCATGAATCTAGACATCCTCCTTCTAGCACATTGGAAGAAAGAAAAGCAATTCTTCTATGCTGCAAAGTCTTTTGTACAAAGCTAATCAACAAATCTATTAAATTAGAAATTTTCCCAGGATGTTCATTAATCCATTGGACTATTGGATCAAAATTACCTAGAAAAGATCTGATTATAGGTTTTGATCTGTACATGAATAAGCCAAGATTGAAGATCCTTCTTCATGGTCTGGCATACAAGCAGTATTTTATTACATGAGAATCAATTCCAAATTACTTTCAACTGCACCACGATCCCTACCAGGAGATTAAACAGAAGCTCATCCAATACTCGTGTGCCATAACTCATTCTGAGTTCTTACAAAAGTGTGACAGACCTCTATGGAAGAATGAGGAGTTCTTCATCTCCCTTCCATTCAAACAAAATGAAGACATTAATCCAACCAAGGCAAGCTACCCAAGATTGAGCCCTGAACATCAGAAAATGGCCACAGACGAATGTGAAGAACTTCAACAGCAAGGATTAATTGAGCCAACAGATTCACCATGGGCATGTCATGCATTCTATTTTAACAAGAGATCAGAACAAATACGGGGTAAGCAAAGGTTGGTAATCAATTATCAACCTCTTAACCATTTCCTTGCCGATGATAAATTTCCTTTACGCAACAAACAGACACTGTTATCAAGTCTTTCGAATGCGAAAATATTTTCAAAGTTTGACTTGAAAGTAGGTTTTTGGCAACTAGGAAGAAAACCCACTGATCGGCCCAAAATAACTTTCTCTATACCCAATCACCACTTCCAATAGACTGTTATGCCCTTCGGCCTTAAAACAGCTCCATTACTATTTTAAAAAGCTATGACCTGTATATATGGCCTAATTCTAAACCAAGCCTTGATTTACATTAATGACATCTTCTTGTTCTCACCATCACAAGAAGCCCATTTAGCCCTTTTGGCTCAATTTGAAACCATTACCCGCTAATATGGTATTATGTTATTCGAAAAAAAAGATGATACTAGGACAGTCCACTATTGAATTCTTGGGAATGAAGTTATGTAATGGACAGTATGAGGCCCAACCTTATATAGCCCATGAATTAACTAAGTTTCTGAATCAACTCACAAAGGTCCAGGTCCAACAATTCCTTGGGATAGTCAACCATCTCAGAGACTTTGTCCCACGACTCTCCTAATACACAGCCTCCCTTGAACAGATGCTCAGAAAAAACCCTCCACCATGGTTCTCCCTCCACACTAAAGCTGTTCAAAAGCTTAAAAAAAAAAGCTGCAAGACTTGCCTCCACTAAAGATTCCCTTCATAGGGAAAAGAATTCTCTAAACAGACGCAAGTCATAAATATTGGAAAATAGTTCTTTATGAATAGGACGAAAAGGGAAACAGACAAATATGCGGATACAAAAGTGGAAAGTTCAAAGAATCCTAGCCTATCAGATTCCAATCTGAAGGACCCTCTCTCTCGAAGAATTCCGGTTCATTCAATGGGCTCAAGACCCTTATGATCAAGAACCATTCAATCAAGAGGAACTCAGAAAGTTTGGGATATCCGTCTCTCCATCATTGTCCCAAAAATAACCACAGGTCTCCCAGAATTGTACATTCAAATACAATCTCACACCAGGAGAAATTCACTGTACTCCTGCACAACAAATCCATAGACTCTACAGCTCTGACTGGAATTCAGATGATATTTGGGAAGATGAACAAAGACGTGAAGAAGTCCTTCGCATTATAGACGAAATCAAAGTTGCAGAACAAGCTGAGAAGGACAACATCAACAGACCCAATTGGTGATGACTTCTATGATGCCATCCAACAGCCAACTCATGCCCCCTCAGACGTCAGCCCTTACGTCAGCTATCACTCCCTCAAAAGGTAAGATTCGTTCACCAGCTGTCCCAGTCACCTGTCCAAAGTAAATAGTACTTAGATTGTATTTTAGTGTCGACTTATCCTTTTCATGTGTTTTTCTTATCTTTGTCGGCCACATGTTTTGGCCTCCATTATTAAAGTTTGTCGGTCACCTGTTTAGGCCTCGATTATTAGTCTTACTGTTTGTAAATTAAGTTTGAATTCTGAATTTGAAATCTGTGTTCCTTCCTCCTCGCCTCCTCTATATAAGAGGCGTTTCTCTTCCTCAAGAAGGCATTGAATGTAAGAAAAACCCTTGAATAATATTCGTTTTCTACAAGAATGTCTAACTAAATATTCTTCAGATATACTTTAGGAGTCCCTGTATATATGTTATAATCTATATAATGATCCAGTCTTGACTTGATTCTGCTGATAAAAGATTACCAGTCATCACACTGGTATGATTAGTATAGAGATAGTCTCATAGGATATTCTGATGAATAGTTCATACTTCTCAAAGTTAGCTCTCTCGTTAAACGGAAACTTGAAAGCTTGAAAAGGATGTTCGAGCTCGTCCAGGCCAGGGGTGTCGCTTAGAGCCAACACATCCTGAAGGGCTTTTAAGTCTCTCCTTGAGGTAAGAGAGAGATCTAAGACATAGTATACGACAGTTAAATCAGGTGTTCTTAGGCTATCTCTCTACTGATTATACCAGGCGTCCAAGAAAGTGAGATCACAAGAACTTTTCAAAATAATAATAATAATAATAATAACAATATCAACTTCTTTATATTTTATAAACAAACCAAGCAAAAGTTCTTCAGATGAAAAGCAATTTGATAGAGAATTAATAGCAACCTAATAAATAAAAACTTTCACTTTCACCTTTTCTTTCTCTCTCTCCGGTGTGTGGTTGTCATGTACCGAGGTGGTCCTGTAGTAGTTCGACTTTGGAAACCCAATTTCTCCTAACAATATGGTTTGTTTTATCAACAATGACTCTTTTTGTGTGAGTTGCTTTTTATTTTTTTAATTTTTTTTATATTTAAGTTTGTATGTAAAGGTGATGATGTTTTCATTGTCATTTTATTTGGGTGTTTTATTACCTTTTGTTATTTATAATAATGGAAGTGGTTTCTCCACCTTCCGAATTGGTTGTTTATCCGTCAGATCTGAGTCTTGATAGTATTTTGGTTCTGCCCGAGTTATTTCTATACGGAGTCAGTAGTGGCCCTAATGTTACTGAGTTTTGACTCTTAATTAATTGAGAAAATCCATTGATTGTTAGGGTATTATCAAAAAGACCCTTACATGTATTCGATTTCAGTATATCGATGGATATTCCCGTTATCGGGCCTCAAGCATATGAATTTCCCTTTGAGCATTATCAGATTTTACTAGTGGATTCGTTTTTATTGAATAGTTTTATCTCATTTAATATGGGGTTTCTTATATTTGGTATTTTGTATCTCTTTAGTGAATTTAATGAAACTTCTTTGTTCAAAAAAAAATTATAGATTATATTTTTATTTATTTATAAATCCTCATATTCACAATGTAATTAAAAATGAGAACACACACGTGAAGCACGTGTACTTAACTAGTACTCCCAAAAGCACGAACAGGGCAACTCATCAGGAACGTGGACGTGCAAAATTCAACATGCTTTCTTGGGTCCTATGAAATTGGGCGATGTCCTACTCTCTGTTTGCTCGGCCTACTTCTTTTTGTGTGATGAAACCTTTTCTCCAAAAAATAAAAAATAAAAAAAAAAATTTAAGAAATGATTCGTTTCTGTTTGGAACACATGTTTGTAATGAAAATCTTAGGATGAAATTAGAGATTTTTCAAAATTTAGTTAGACTTTTTGTTGATTTTCAGAAAAAGGAAAAATTTTAAATAAAAAACTTGGGACAGTGCTAATCTTTAGATTTCACCGAGTATTTTGACAGCCACATGTGATGTTAAATTTTGGATTAATGTACCATGGACCGTGGGCTAATTTTCCATTATTGGACTTGTACAAGACATGGTCCAACCAAGACAACGGACGCGATCCTTGGGCCTTGATTTTGACTTAACTGGATTGAAAGGACCACAAAATCATTATTTAGATTGACTTTGTACCTAAAAATTAATTTTTGGCAAAAACAAAATATCATAAGATGACATCATATAATATAAAATCGTATTAAATAATTAATTTTTGAATAATATTTATATCCTTGATTTACTAACTAGCATCAATAAGTATCCATATTCACACCAAATAGTTACTGATCAATAACACCCTCTACTAGTTATTTATCGAACAGTGATTACTTAGTTATTGATTGATAACTAGTTAGTAATTGGTTACCTATCCTTGTTTAGTTATCTTTTCCATTATATTGTCTTTTCTTTTGATTAAATTGATGATTGTTCCTTTTTCATAATAATCATTTTTACAGGTCTTCTGACAATTTTTGTACCTTTCATATGTTATTGTGTGCATCTGTTCCTGTACACATATTTATATATACTAGTTACATTTACACATACAATATAAAAAATAAAAAATAAAAAAAAGGGACACATGATAGTGCTTAGAATGCCACGTGATAATGACGGCCTGTCATGCCACATAATGATGACGGGTTTGTCAGAGAACTTCAGAGCAATGACAGAGTTGCAAAGTGCCATTTGGCACGACTGTAACCTCTTCTGTCACGAATGTGCTTTAATGGTTTGTGTCTTGAGCTTAAGTTGCAAGAGAGAGAAAAAAGATACTATAACTTACAATGGTGATACTCGCTTTTAAATGGCAGCTAATGTTAGAATAACACTGAAAATGGCCGTCAAAGAATGTGGTAATTTATATGTGACTTTTTAGTCGATCAAAGTATTTTAATTTAATTTCACATATTTAGTCCATCAAATAAAAAGTGAATAACAAATAATCTCTTTTTCCTTAGAATTTTGAAGTTCCTTAGAGTCTGTTTGAATAATTAATCGTAGTTAATCCCCTTTTATTGAAATTATGGTTTCAAAAGAAAAAAGAAAAATAGGATTTAGTCTTACTAAATCTCTTATGTTAGTACTTTTGTTAAAACAAACCAAGCTTCATCTTTCTTCTTCTTTTTAACAGAAGTTCTCATGAAAGGGATTAAATGCGACTAATTTAAAGTTTAATGGCAAAACATTTTTAAAGTTAAAAAATGAAAACGATTTTAAAACTTAAGAGCATAGATGATCTTTATTTTTTTATTTTTATTTTTTAAAGCAGAACCGTAGACAGACCCATTCAAAAGGAATTGGACTAATAATTAGCCGACATCTTATTCCTTTGCCACTTGCCTTAGCCTCATTTTATTAAAAGATTCTTACGATAAGGTTCTTACAAAAAGGCTATCTGGGTTTTGATGGGTTCTCCGTGACCAAAGGTTCTATTTCTGTTTTCTTTTTATCTATTCCTTCTTCTGATATTTACAGTTCAAAGTTTAAAATTTGGTGCCTATACTATATTGTTGCAAGGCTGTCTTCAAAGAAACATCGTCTTGAAGTCTGTTCTTAACATTCATGTTGCATGATTCGGATATAGGTTGCGGATCTGAGTCTACTTTACCGGTTTTTTTTTTTTTTTCTCTTTTATTTACTAACATAATTATAAAAAAACTAAATTTACATACAACATAGTGCTTGATGGCATAGCCTAACGATAATTCTACACTCTAAGTCTCTCCATCCTCAAATTTTTTCTTTAAAAAAAATAAAAAAATAAAAAAGCATTGCATTCATCTACATTTATGGGAGACAGTTTTCATGTACAAATCTATGTGCCTTGAGCCACAGTAAACTGTGCTTGGCATTTGGAGAAAGTGCAACAACAATAAAACCAGAAGAAAATGTCTTGTGCAGCAAGAAAATATTACTAAGAAAAGCTGCTAAAAACCAAGAGTCATTTCACTTCAGCTGCACAAATCGCTCAGTTACAACTTCCACCTATTGGTTGCATTGTTTGGAGTCTCCTAACCGATGAACTCACCAGTCCAGCCTGATATTCCTAGAAAGGTACAGCTTATCAATGTATTCAATAACCGGAAGCAACGCTCTATTGTACCTTTTCATTTTCTTCGCTGCTGACTGATCTGCAAAAGTATTAGCAATAAAACAGAGATTTTAATTAGGTCTGCAATAGCCTACATGTCTCTCGCAAAAAACAAACAAATCAATGAAGGCTGCAATTTTTTTTGGTTGCTTAAGACTAGATTTAGCGCATACTAGCATGGAATTTGATATCTACCGATCAAGAAGGAAATAAGATCAAGAGAGCTTCCCGATGGCATGAGTTTTTTCCTCTTACGATCCTACTAATTTTTAGAGATCTAAATTTGCATATATCCTACTAATTTACACAGCTCAAGCCAGAATTCAGAGCCCAAAACCTTGGCACTGATTGATTTAAACTCACTCGTCTCGTTGAGCTTAAGCAGAAGCTGTTGTCTTGTGGGCAGAGTGTACATTCCAGCAGCAACTACTGTCCTTACTGTCCACGAGTGGTATGGCGCACAGACCTGTGCATAAGCCGTCGAAGCGACATCCTTTAAAGAGTGATCACTGCATTGAGAGGAAGAATTGAAAAATTAGACGTCATTACCAAAGACCAAAGAAAATTTTTTTGTTCAAACTTGCTGCAAAGAGGGATTAGTCACAGAAACTGAATTAAGGAATTGCAATAAGAAAGTCGTGTTTTAATATTTGTTGGGTTTGGTATGGGCTAAAATATGATTTGAAAGGGGTAGAGATCATACTCATTTGACAAGAATTGCTCAAACAAAGCTCTGATGAGGTCAAGACCCTGCCTAACACGTCGCAAATTACGCGAATTGCTTCCTTGTGTTTTGACCGTATTATTTGCTATATCAGAATCTAGAATGTTTTGTAAAGTGCCATATGTCTTGGATGCTTCAACAAGATTATGTACCTGAATAAATTAGAGGCATTATTAGATGCGATAAAGCTAATCAGAAAATTTCATTATTAAAGTTCACTAACCCCTAATTTATTCATTAAGAAATATCAAACCAAAAAAAAGGATAAATTTCATAATAGAGAATATAAATTAGGTCCTTATACTCTATTGAAGAACTATATATATCCTGAAAATTTCAGTCTTACCAACATTAACCAATATCTTAATCTCCAACAACTGAAAATTTAATCGATAAAGAATGGCGGTTGTTGTTGTCACAAAAGCATATCAACAAACACAAATGAACAAAAAGAGGCTCGAGTCAAATGCTTTGAAACGTGATGAAAAGATTGAAGAAAGGGAAAAAGAACCTTGGCGACGTACTCCAACTCGGCGAACTTGAAAGCAAGGCCAAGGTAACCGAAAAGAATGGAGATCGGAGAGCAAGCGTCGCAGAACGTATCTAATCGGAGCTGAAACTGTTCCGCTCCGTTGACCTTGCGCGAGTTTATGAGCTTGGCCAATTCCTCAAAGGCCTCGGCTATGGTGGACAAAGGCGTGGCGTCGTCGAGATTACACCTCTTCTCCGCCACACCGCCCTCCATGGCTTCTGATCCTCTGTTTCTGGCGCTTAGAATCATTAATGGATTCAAACTTTTCGCTCACGAGAGATCGTTGAAGACTCTGTGACTTCTTATAGACTCTGATCGGTTGAAAATATTCGATTTGGAGAGTAAAGGAATATATTCTGGATTGAAAAAGCTTAAACAAATAATAGATAAATATGGTTTGAAATAATGGAATCAGATGCAGGGAAAGTTCTTGGAGGGTTGTTAGAAAAGCAGGAGAAGAGAATCGTAAGGTGAGGGGAAAGTTGAAGCTTCAATGTCCTATGAACGCGGTCCGCCCGAGAAATTTGAATGTTCTCACTTTTATATTATGACCACCAGCAGTCGGAGGCACGTGCGAAGCACGTGCGGTTTTTTTTTTTTTTTTTTTCAATAAGCAAATAAGTGATAAAAAGAAAATAGAAGGTCTTACAAACATAACACAAAAACAAGAAAAACAAACAAAACAAATAAAGAAAAAAAAGAAACAACCAATGAAAAATCATTTACAATGACTGAGTTTAATAACCTTTCCCTAACAAGTCCAAAATTTGTAAGAAGTCTTTTTTTATTTGGGTTTTTTATTCAATATTCTTCTCGAATATTTAACGAGATGAATTATTTCACTATCTCTCCTCTTCTTCGCACACTCTTAGATGCGAAAAATCTAAATTGTGACATTGATCTCCCCGGATTTATTGATCACTGAGAAGCTGGATTGTGACAATGATCTACATTGATCTTTCAACAGTGCGTAGAGAAAGATAATGATACAAAGTGATTCGCAATAATTGTGTCCCTTGAATCGTTAACAATGTGCAGAGAAATCAAGAACAATACGAAGATAAGTGGGATTTTATTAATTCCTATTATGGGCTCATAAATTAAATAATAATTATATTATAGGTAATCTAATTTAATAAAGTCAAATAAGTGATCTATTAATTGGACTTTAGAGATATCTATTCGGGATGGGTTTTAATGTGTAGACATCTCTGTCATTAAAAGAGACAAGTTTAGTTTCAGTCAGTGCCCCAATAATAAGTTAGAACAGAAAGAAATGTAAAAGATTTCTTATACCTCAGCTGTAGGAAGTCTTATGTATGCTCAAGTATGCACGCGTCCGAATATTACATTCATAGTTGGAATGCTAGGTACATATTTAAGTAACTTAGGGATGAATCATTGGAAAGCAGCCAAACGGGTTATGCGGTATTTGCAAAGAACAAAAGATCATATGCTCATTTATTGGAGATCAGATCATTTAGAGATCATTGGATATTCTGATTCCGATTTTGCTGGATGCCAAGACAGTAAAAGATCCACGTCGAGCTATGTCTATCTGTTAGCTGGAGGAGCCATTTCCTAAAAGAGTTTTAAGCAGACACTCATAGCTTCTTCTACTATGGCAGCTGAGTTTATAGCTTATTATGAGGCATTTAATCATGGGATATGGCTGCGGAATTTTGTCACTAGGCTATGAATTGTTGATAGTATTGAAAAACCATTAAAGATATATTGTGATAATAATTCGACTGTGCTTTATTCCAATTACAACAGAAGCTCTATAAAATCGAAGCACATAGACCTTAAGTTTCTTGTTGTTAAAGAAAGAGTTCAGAATCATCAAGTAGCTATAGAACATATTGGTACAAATGCCATGATTGTGGATCCGTTTACTAAGAGTTTACCACCTAAGGTCTTTCACGAGCACATTGCTCATATAAGTGTTGTTTTATTTGACGATGTGCATGTTTAGTGGGAGTTTGTGTTTTGATGTTCTTTAGTACAAACACGTTTTGTGTTTATTTTCTGCAGAATAAAGTATATGGTTCATTTAGAAACTATGAATGTTATTTATGTTTGATCTCACTAAAGAATAAAACTGGACAAGTTGAAAATAGGCATGTTTGTGCATCCATACTTGATTTTATATCATTGAATATATTGGTATGGTGACTATTGATGGGTCTAGTTACGAATTTATGTAATGAAGATCGCTTTAATCCCATGCTAATATAGTATATGGATCAGATTGTAACTAAAGAGATATTTTAAAATAGATAGCTTTTCAGTGCGCACTCAGGACTTTATATAATATAATTGTTTCAAGAAACATATGTAGTCCAAATGGGAGATTGTTGGAATTTTATTAATTCCTATTATGGGCTTACATATTAAATAACAATTTATTATAGATTATCTAATTTAATAGGGTCAAATAAGTGATCTATTAATTGGGCTCTAGAGATGTCTATTGGTTATAAGCTTTAATATGTAGAAACCCAATTCTAATTAAATTAGGGTTGATGGGAACCTAATTTGAGTTAGTATATAAAGGTTATTATAAGAGTTGTGGTCCCCAAGTCAAATCATAATACGTAATATTTACTCTCCTTCTCCTTCCCCATTAAGAGAGAGAATCCATAGAGCACCTCAAGAAACTAAAGAGATTTGATTGTGCAAGACTCTATCTTTAATTAACTTGTCTTCATGGATTCAAGTACTCTTCCGATTAATTTTTCTTAATGATTTAACATGAAATCTTAGATTTGGTGATAGTTTTCATCAATTAAAATTTTCCCTAACAAAGATCTCCTCCAATCTCTTGGACTCGCTTATGACAACGATGACAACAATGTGTGTGCGTGAGATAGGGGAGAGAGAGAAATGTAGCTCGGGTTTTGAATAATATTTAAAATTATGGTTGTCAAAATGAGTGGGAACATCAATAGGAAGAAATTCAAATCCCAGATAAGTTAGGGCACAAATCCAAACCCATTGGAATTTTGTGAAGTGCTACTTAATTTTCTCTATCTTTTCAACACTGTTAAATTTATACTTCTTATTTCTTTCTGTAGACTCTCCTTATTTCTCCCTTTTTATTTCTTTATTGAGTACCCATTATAACATTTTTAGGGGTCATTTGGATAAACAACTTTAACCTAAAATTTGATTGTTGGTTTTCAAAGCTCGTTTGGTTAGACAATAGAACTAGAAAAGCACAATTCCAATTGTATACAGAACAAATCCAACTCTACTTTTTTCTATGTCTCTCTCAGGGTTTTACATAATACGAATATCATAGTTCATTTTTAATTTATATTTTTAACAAATACACATTTTCAAATATTTACTCATTTCTAATAATAAAAAAAACTCTAAAAGTTTAATTTCAACCTATTTTCCAAATGTATCCTTAGTGTTTAAGTCACTCGGACTAGGGTTCAAACCATGTCCCAATTTCTGTCCACCCAGTAATAAAAAACCAGTTCATTTTAATGACTTTAAATGGTTTAACGGAGGAATTAAAAAAAAAAAAAAAGTCTTCATCATTATCATTATTATTTTCTGAAAAAGACAAATAATTTTAGATTCTCTGTTTTTATTGTTCATAAAGATAAAGCTCTAAGAGGAATGCCATGTGCATTTAAGAAACCACTCTCCTTCACGCTCTCTTTCTATGAGTTGACACTTGTCCCAACTTTTTTTAACTGCTTATTACGAAATTGCCACCACTCGTTCCCAACAAGCTTAAAATATTACTGTAACTGTAAAATATTAACAGCTTACTCCACTCCGGTGACGGCAACGCAACGGCCAACGCCCTCCCCCACACGACGGTGGCAGACAGCTCCTTCTCCTCCCCTCCCCGGCAACGGTGACGGCAGCGAACTACTCCTTCTCTTACGACAATGACCAAGCTCTCCCCAACCCGGCGACGGTGACGGTGACGGTGACGGTGACCAAAACGACGGCAAGCTAACCCAACTGTCATCACTAGATGTCATTGAGCTTCCACCAAACGAGTTTAGATTCTCCACCCGTCATCCCTCCCATCTACGGTCAGATCTCGTCGACCTACTTCCCTCATCCAACCTTGCCGACCATACCCAGATCCAACCAAGAACAAGACTGGTGATTAGACTCTGAAAAATATTATTTCTATTATTTTGGGATTTCTAATTAGGGGGACAGGGACATCACTTGTTAAGCCAAAAAACGAAAAACAAAAAAGAAAAACAAAAAACCTTAGCCCCACAACCACAGGAGTGCAAGTTGCATGTCTTCTTCATAAGCTGAATATGATGGTGAAGTAATGAAATTTAGGAGGAGTTTGATGGAGTAATTTAAGTTGAGATTTTTAAATTTAAATAGTAAATTTTTTTGAATTTTTAGAAAAGATAAAAAACTTTTTGGGAAAAAGATAAAAATTTTTTGGGAAAAAAAATAAAAAAAAGTTTGAGTTGAGTTGAGTTGATTGAGTATATTTGCCAAAGAGGCAGTTCAAAAATAAATTTGTTTAATAAATGAGTTTAAATTTAAAAAATATAATTTGAGATAAAAATTTTTATTGACTTTTTAAAATTGATAAAAAAATTTAAAAAAAAAATTAAAAAAAAAAAAGATAAAAATTAATATAAAAAAATACAATTTATACTCGTTAAGAAAATAAACAAAACAAAAGCACTGAGGAAAAAAAAAAGAAAAGAAAAGCAAATTGTGGGGCCCACGGCAGATAAGTTGCACATGAGTATCCTGACTCACGGTTTTTATTCGTTTGGTTGCTCTGGTGGTAATATCGTAATAAGCATGTAAACTAATGTCTTGGTTTTTATGCGGTGATTTGAAGCGACATGTGTCAATTTTAGAAAGAGAGAGTGAAAAAGAGAGGGGGTTCTCCCAAGTGCATTCCACATTCCTCAAGTTATAAACACGATGAAGAATCCTTCTGAGACGGTGAATCTAAAAATAGTAAAAACACAAATAGAAGAATCCAAATAAAATTCATTCCAAATTGCTCGTTAGAGCTTTAAAATGCTTCTAATTTACTTTCATTCTTTGAGTGGTTCGGAAAGAATACAACCAAAAAAAAAAAAAAAAGGGAAAAAAATTGCAGAAAGGCAAAGAGAGGCAAAGAATTGCTACGCTTTAGTCTTCGAAAGTATAAACCATTCAAAAATCATCCTAAATAAAACCATTCATAAATTTTTTTAAAATAAAAAAAAAAAAAAACCTCTATTCTTCTCTCAATCTAACGCCTCCCATGCCTCATCTCTGTAGTCTTTGCCTGTCTATCTCGGCGACACAATATAGTCTTTGTTTCATTCTTGGATGATTGACCACATGACTTTTTCTTACTGGGTGGACAGGAATTGAGATATGATTTTTTAGAAAGAGGATGGTACGCCAGCAAGTTAATCATTTGGAGAGATAGTATGATAGTGGGAGTTAAACAAGGAGAACAAGGAATTTCAAAAGACTAATTGACGAATCTAAACAATAAAGTAAAACACAAGGGCATCAGAACTTTTTTTTTTTTTTTTTTTTTTTTTTAACTCTAATTGGAAAAAGGTTAAAAGACTTTGGTTACATAAATTAAGCTATAAATAGAATTAATAAAGACTTGTATGAACCACAACCAACACTTGTTAAATCCCTCCAGGACAAAGCATAATTGGAGATAAGAATAAAATATTGAAAGAATGATGCCAATAATCCGTGCAACATCCAAAGAAACCGAATAACAAAAGATTTGCTTGATTTGTGGAAGACTGATGCGCATCCTGAAAAGAGTGGCAAAAAAAATTGATTGAGAAAATTAATTGTGAAGCTAAGCCCAACTCTAACAGGAGGAATAATAAAAGCCACAGACGAGTACTTTATTATAAAGAGGAAAAATTAAAACCTCCATTTAAATTTATTAAAATAAAATAAATAAATAATAGAGAAAATCATGATCAAACCTCAATGATAAACTAAATAAAAAATAAATAAGAAAGAAAGAAACAACCCTTCATAATAGAAGCAAACAAACCCGAACTAAAATTGGATTTATTTATATATACAACTTGAAATTACTTCTTACCTTTTAAAATATGAATTTTATAGGAACTTTTCTTTTCTGGATCAATAGTTATGTCTCTTCACATGTTAATAAATTCCTCCAGTTTATTCAAAGATGTTGAAACCACAATTTTCACTTCTTTATATTATTATCAAGCGTTATTTTATTTTATTTTATTTTTGTTATTCTTGTTGGTCAAAACTTTCAATTTCAGCAACTAGGACCCTAAATTAGGAAATTCGTGACAATTGCAGTCACATAGGACGTGCTCACAATTGCAAAGAAATAATAAATAAAGAAATGTCTAAAACTTCTTGATTATTTTACCATATACGTGTGGAAAAAATTATTATACGTATGTATAAACTGTACTCATGTTAATGAAGTACTAGATCACCAATTTTATTGTCAGCAAGTAAACATTCTCAAGAGTGGGCACTTTCTTTATGCTTATAAATATACATAGAAAAATTAGGTTGGGTGACCTTTTTTACTCATCTAATCTAATAAACAGTCTAATTTTTTTTTATTTAGGAAAATGCCCTTTATCATTTTTCAGATTTGGTCAATCAATAATAAGGCCCATTTGACAGAGCCTTTACTTTGCTTCTAACTAGTAGAAGAAAAGAAGCAAAAGTTGTGGCTTCTCAGTAAGTATTTGGAATCAAAGAACTTTTGAGGTCAAAATGATCTCTAACGTATTCTAATAAGTAATAAAAATGTTAAATAAAACTTATAATATCTAGTTTAAATTTTGTTATAAGTTTTAAAGTCTACTCAGAAGAACTTTCACCATAAGTCACATTTTTTGGCTTTGACAAGAAGCACTTCTAGAAACTGGAAGCTCTTCTAACAGATCATCCAAACACCCAGAAGCTGCTTTTGAGCCTGAAAAGCTAAAAGTAACTTCTAAGAAGCTCTGCCGAACAGACTAGACTAATGGTCAATCAGTGATTAACTATAAAAATTAGTGATTGAAGCTCTTCTAACAGATCATCCAAACACCCAGAAGTTGCTTTTGAGCCTGGAAAGCTAAAAGCAACTTCTAGGAAGATCTGCCGAACAAACCTAGACTAATGGTCAATTAATGATTAACTATGAAATTTAGTGATTTATGTTATGGTTAATGGTTAATCAGTGATTAACCGTAATTAACCGTAAGTCAATCACTGATTGACTATTATGTGGTTATTCAATGATTGATCATTTAAGAAGATTGATCAACCATTTTAGAAAAAATAACCTTTTGACTAATTCTTAAAAATTTCGGTCATTTATTAAAAAACTTCTTAAAAAAACGCTATTTAATTATAAATATCATATACATATATCTTGGAGCAACATACATATCAAATAAAATTCATAATGTGCACAATTGTAGTCAACTTCAAAATCTGCAAAATACTAAGCAACCAATACAAAGTGTTCAAACTTCCCCTAGTTTAGGTTGCTATTCGGAAGGTAATTTATATGAATCCATGAGCCCAATCAGGTCAGCACAATACTTGTAATTAAACAAGAGTAACCAAAAGAGTGCTCACATAATTCCCTGCTAAGCAGCCCAAAACAGCGCCGGGGAGCATCATCATGCTCTCCTCGTGCTCTTTGGCGTTCGGCCATAGCAAAACTCAAGCCGCCCCATTGATATCTTCGCAAAATAATGTGCTCAGCCACAAGAAAAAAAGGATGATCGGTTGTATCTTCGTGCCCCTGTCTAATATTGTCATTACAGGAGTGCTTGCCAATTGTTGAGCCGTAATAATATTAAAGATCACATGGGCATTTTAAATTCGTTTGGTTTAGTGGTTAGGTGATAAAAAATCCTTATGGTCATTTTGGTTTGCGTTTTGAAAAGAAAGATTTTGAAATAATATTGGTGTGTGAACATAAGTTTGGAAAAAAAAAAAAAAGAAAAGAAAAAGGTCTGGATGCACAAAAAATTTTATATGTTTGTTTTTTTTTAATTTTACATTAATTTTTTTTGTTATATATTTGCTCATAATGTATGTTAGAGGGGTGAACTCAGAACGATAAAATAAATAATCATGACGTAATATCATTTTATTTGTTAGGGGCAGGCTTTGAGACAAAATATATATATACATATGTCTGAGACGTATCTTAATGTTGGAAAGCTAGATAGGATGGCCTTTATGTAAGGACTATAATCATAAATTAATCTCCACTTCTACCATGATTTAAACTCTAGATATTTAAAAAGATGAAGTCTCATTAACATATTATAGATAAGATAAATAATGATTAAAACAAATCAAAAAAAAAAAAAAAAAAGACAATACAACTGATTCTTATAGTATGGTTTGGGGTCGATAAGTTAATTCATGTAAATGTTTATTTGTCAGGATATCTGTCTAAGCCGGCGGCAATTATAGATGTTATAACAAACTTCGTAAGAAAATATCTCAAGAAATCTATGAAAATTGAATAAGATCTCAATAAGATAATTGTTGTTTTGCTACTCATATTGAAAATTATAATCAAGCATTATTCTATATCAATTACCATCTACTTCAGAGATCCCCACTGAAATATTTTTTAAACACAAAAAAGTTCAATATCTTCCCATGAATTAGTGAATTGGACATGATTCTTTTGTACAAATATAAAATAACAAACAATGAGTCAATCTTCAGAAATTCCATTGTAAATATGAAATAATGGTCTTGGGAGTACTTGATACAAATACAAATAAAATGTGGAAGAGAGAAAAAAGATGGAGGGTGGTTTGTCTATTTAGTTAATCAAAAGTGGACTAGTTTCATAGATCTTTGCGATTCAGTTATCAAGGAATAAAGACTTTACAAACAAAGCCCGAGAATTGGCACTCATTTCATTGTTGTCATTAATATTACCAAGAGACTTATATCAGCTGCTGTTTGAATGAGTAAACAAAGATTACTAACTAAACTAAGATGGCATTGTTTGGAGTTCAGAGCGTTTAACCAAGATTTTTCATAGGAATAGAAATACTACCATTCATTACTGTTCCATACTAATTATCATATATATATATATATATTTATGACATTATAAACTACATAAATGATCCTTCGTCCCCACCTTCTCAATACATATATATATGTAATATATGAACATATATATATATATATGAAAATGTATATATATATATATATATCCATGTTTTATATATATATATATATATCCATGTTCTAAACTCTATTAGCAAGCTCTACCCCACCTTCTCCAGACTTGGCAGTTTCCTTCTTGACGACCACAATGGGCTTAAAGGTGTAAATCTTTGCACAACACACATAGTAAGCGAAGTTGAAAACCTGCAGCAAAGTGATGAGCCAATAAAAGTACTCTAATCTCCCTCTGTTCAAATTGGCATTCGGAAGCCAATTCGACCCATCAGGCTTTGCACTGAACTTGTGCACAAGAGTGACCAAAAGCGTGCTCACATAATTCCCCACCGAGATCGAGGTCCAAAACAGCGCGGTGGCGGTACTCCTCATGCTCTCGGGCGACTGGTCGTAGAAAAACTCGAGGTGGCCGATTGACATGAATGCCTCAGCCATGCCGTGAAGGCTGTACTGAGGAACTAGCCAAAAGACCGAGATAGGTATCATGGAATGCGGTTTGTCGACGAGGCCGTGGGCTGCAGCCGCCTCTTTGCGCTTGATCTCGACAAAACCGGCCACGAAAGTCGCGATTATCGAAATTACAAAGCCGATTCCCATTCTCTGCAGGAAGGTGATGCCGCGGTCTAGGCCGGTGATCCTGCGAGCGACGCGGACCAAAAAGCGGTCGTAGACGACGATGGTGGAGAGCATGGTGACATGGGTGAAGACGCTCATTGAGCCAGCGGGGATTTGGAAGGACTTGGTGAGGTGTCTGTCCATGGTTTTGGCTTGTTGGAGGGAGAAAGTGCCCTGTTGAGCGTAGGCTGTGATGAGGAGGATTCCTGAGGCCCAGATGGGTCCCATTCTGATCACTGATTTCAACTCTTCTACGCGATGGACGGTGTTGATCCTCCACAGATTTGGTGATTTTACGTTGTCTTCTTCGGTCACAATTGCTGCCTTGTCCAGAAATCTGCAATTTAAAACATCCAAATTGTTTAAATTATGCACCACATAATTCAATGCAAAAGGTGTAGTTTGAAAACATTTATAACTATACTTAGATGTGTTGATTAAGTGTAACAAAGTTTGCTTTTTAAGGGCCGGAAAAGAGTTTGGACGCAACACAAGCCTTGCATGCTTGACAAGAAAACTTTTGAGGACTATGATATAATCTTAAGCTTAGGAGTACCGACGTCAAATGATATAATTAGATGTGTCGAAGTTAGAAATTATTTTGGGAGAGGGTTATTTATTATAAAGAAGACTTAAATACAATCTAAGCCATTAATCTTTTAATAAGAAAATATCTCGATAAGATTATTTTTGACATAAGTATTACTATCAATGTTATATTTAGTAGAAAAGTACATCATAAAAAATGTATTTGATGATGCTCTAAGTGTTAGGGTGAGGGGCAAAAAGGTAAAAAAGAAAAAGTTGAGAGGGGACTTAAAGGAGCTATATGTGAATTTAGGGGGGGCGCTCTTTAGCTCCATCCCTGAGTGACAAAGGGTTGTCTAAGAATTATTTTTATAATCATACAGTAATTTCACACTTTAATTCATCGTGATTAAATTCATCCTAAGATGTAGATCGCAGAACTTTTTGTTTTCTTGCTACAAGCAGAAGAACTATTAATAGAAAGCCCAGTTCTTTTGGTTCAGATTGTGACGCTTTATGACCGTGTGGTCCTATCCTTATTGAACGTGTAACGTGTTCACACACACATATATATATCCTTTCAAATTATTTATATATATATATATATTACGTATATGTATATACATATAAGACAAACAACTTCATCTTTTGGCCCTACGCTCACATGATAAAATAAAATACGACCACCGCCAAATTTGTGGTATCTGGTTCCTATTTTTTCTTATTTATTTATTTATTTATTTATTCCCTCTTTTCCAGAGGTATAAGGTTATAGAACCAAACTCCTTCCAACAAAACCAGCCAAAAAAAAAAACTCCTTCCAACAAGTTAGAGCTGGATAACATTGTAACTAGAAGTGTCCTCCCTAACAGGATGTGTCTCATAATGGATTAGAGAGAACAGAAAGATAGAAAAGGTGGTGGGGTTATTAGAGATATGCAAAATGAAAAAATCATTTTCATATTATTTGTTTATTTATTATTTTAATTTTCCACAACGGATTTTAAATAGTATTAGATCTTATCAAAAGTGCGGTCATGGTGATTCTAAACCATATAAAACAATTTAATGTTTAGGTTTCAAGTGAAAGTGATAATTTGTACCAACTTGTTTTTGCACTTTTATGTGGAAAAGAATAAAATAATGGTATATCGTATCATGTCTACAATTATTGATTCTCACGGATACAAGGTATCTAATAAGAATAGTTTCCTCCGAGGATTTTTTTTTTTTTTTTTTTTTTTTTGTGTGTGTTTTCTTTTCTTTTCTTTTTTTTTTTTTTTTTTTTACGTGATTACTTTAACTCTACCGACATCAAAATTTACCTTGTACGGTTATTAAAAACCGAGCATGAAACCAATTGTAATTATGCAAATTATATCAATCAAGTCACGAAAGGTCTTGCATGTGAACGAACCATATATAGTGTACGATTTATCACCTATAGTATTTGAAATGATGACCAAACTTATTATTATCCTTGGTTAATATAACCTTCAGAGCGTGCTCTCTTCTAAACTTTTTTCTTTGAACCAAAAGAAATACTTTGGGTCATCTTGTCCACCTACTTCTACAGAATCCTTATCTGAGAGAACTTAATTAAATTTTTTTAGTGGTTTAATCTATAAATATCCATTGTTTATCTTAAATATTATTGTGCGAGACACATCACTAGTCTAGTCATAAGTTAGACAGTTAAAAATATAATAAATTCCTACTAATAATTCAAAATAAGAGATCCTATCATTGAAATTATGATTTTTATAATATTAAAAAAATTAAGTCCCACAAATAATTTAATAAAATGGGTCCGACTCAATTTTGATTTTAAAAACAAACGTAGTTTTGACCACCATAAGCCCGGCGTCTAAATCTGGAAATTCACATTATTGATATTTTCTGTTTAATGGAATTATTGGTGAATAACTACCCAAATTCTATTACATGTCTTTAAATTAAAGTTTGCATTTGGTGCCTCATGCCTAGTTTGGAATGGAATTTTTAAATTGAAATTTGTTGATTTTTCAAAAACTAATTATTATTTTTGTTAAATTTTCATAAAGAAGACAAAAAATAAGAATAGTAAACTATATGGAGACAAAAATAATAACTTAATGAGATGAAAACAAAAATAATAATTTTTGTTAAATTTTTAGAAAAAGAAAAAAAATGGAGACAAAAAATGAGATGAAAACTTTATGTTCGTAAATGGAGAATCAAAGGGAAGTTAAATGTGCAATAGTAAACTTGGGTAAATATAGGTAGATTCTAGAGAGTTCTTACTTCATATCCTTTTGGTGGTGGAGCTTCCCACAAAGCGAAATATCTGCATCAAGTTCATCATTTTGATAAAGCAGGTTGGAATCAGAAACCATACTTAGCTTCCTCTTCTTGTAAGCAGCCACGGAGACCTGTAACAACCGGGTAAACGGACTCCCCACCGGATCCAAGTGGCGGTAAAGCGGGTACCCGAATACAAAGGCAATAATTGAGAGAAACATGGCTATGGTAGGAATACCTAGGCCCAAACCCCATCCAACATTATCCTGTATGTACACAAGCACAGTGACAGCCACAAGAATAGAAGCGCCCATGGAAAAATAGTACCAATTGAAGTATTTCCATGTCTTGGTGTGTTGCTTCGGATCCTTCTCGTCGAACTGGTCCGCCCCGAACGCCACTACGCAGGGTCGGATCCCGCCCGCCCCGAGGGCTGTTAGTAGGAGGGATGCGTATAGAATCGCCACCTGTCCCGAATCGGCTTCTATACACTGTTGCTCTCCTTTGCACTGAGGTGGCCTTAGGTGTGGAAGCACCGCCGACAGTGTTAAGCCAATCATTCCCTGATGACCGGCACAAACATAAGAACAATGATAAAAATAAGTAAAATTAAAATAAACATAAGTATGAATTTTTTAAAAAAAAATTTTAAACACTCAAATATTTATTCTGTACCATATATAGTAATCAGCAAACACTAAGAAGGTTAACAATAATTTTTTAAAAACAAATTGCACTACCTAGTACTTTGTCCCTATAAAATATTGATCCTAGTTTTTCTTTTGGGGTGTAAAATTTTAAACTTTGAGGAGGCCTCTTAATGTTTGATTATTTGCTTTGTTTTCTTCATATTTGATTCCTTAAAACGACTTATATTTAATATATACATATATATATATATATATATGTATGTATGAACTCAATGATGTCGTTGGGCCTCTAAATATAGATTTAATATGATACTGTTTTCTTTGCCATGTGAATATCAGGATATTGCAAATATTGGCAGCTTGAGAGTAAGAGAGAGAGAGAGTAGTACTATTTGGTAGATGATGGAGGCAACAGTAATAGTCCAGAATCGGCCGATGAATGCATCGGCGACGAAGGCTCCGATCAAGGGAGTCAAGCTTGCAGTGCCACCAAAGTTGGTGAGAGTGTTTGCTGCTTTGGTGATTGGCATGTGAAGCTGTGTTGTCAAGTAGCTTATCATATTAGCACCGAACCCCACCACAGCCAACTTCTCGCATATCTCATTTGCTACACACAAACAGACATAAAACCAGCAACATCAATATTTTTCATGTCAACATATATGTTACAAAAACACAATCTAAATCAACCTCCAAAATATATATACATGTTTTTTAATCGATCAATAGAGAGAATGATAAATGTCAGTGACTTAATAAGACATCCTAATCAGGTTGGCATCCTGTATCAAGATGAAAAATTCAAAAGCTTACCGAAGATGAAGGGCATTGTGACCAATCCACCCTTCTTCCTTCCAAGTACATGGCTTGATTTTCTCTGCTCCTCCATGTTTTCCATCTCTCTTAGGTCTGTTTGGTTTTTTGGGGGGTCTGTGTGAGACTACTATTCAATCATGAGACCAACAATACCCTTTATTTATAGGCTATATATTTACTGCTGGCTGTTCAGTACTGCTGGCTTTTTGACAGTTAGTAACAAGTGGATGCTAATTGTTAAATTTCTGTTCACAATAGCTGTTACATCAATCCAAACAAGAATTGGAAAAGCTTTATAATACGTCTCTTCTTTTTTGCCTCGTTTTATCAGGAGAGGTCCAATTTCAAATATAAATACTGATAGTTCATCTTGATAAGCAATAATGTAAACACATATAGGGTCGGAGTCATTCATGATTAAGTGAGAGGTTCTGTCCTAATGAATTTTGTTTTTTGTCAATTTTATCTTTAAAAATTTTACGTTTTATCATTTTATCTCAACTAAAAATTGATTATTTCTATATATCTTTTTAAAAACTTTATTTTTAAATGTATGTTAGTATAAATAAAATGGCCCCATCACTGAGCGCACATATAGACGGAAGATATGGACATATACAAGTTTGCTATTTTCGTATTTCCTCGCATTTGATTTATTGGTCCTACAATTATTGCCATGGCCTAGATGAATATATACATATACGTGAACATAAACTTTTCATATCTATTATTGTCTTGCATTTTGGACTGGACTTTTCGTCACAAGTATATACATGATTGCTAGTAATTAAAAGGCTGAAAAAGGATTTTTTTTTTTTTTCTTTTGGGGTGAATAAACAGAAAAGTTTTATTATATATTACAAAATGAACATTTGATAAATTTAATGCGTCATGCTTACCAAAAACGGCAAAGACGCTTTATGTGATGCAAAGAGACCTCTGAGCACCATGTGGCGCCTACACTGCTAGAAACCAAAAAACGAAAAAAAAAAAAAAAAACAAAAACAAAAAAACAAACAAACAAATACCAAAAAAGTAGGCTAATTTTGAAAGGTGAATTGCGATCCGATTCGGGCTTTATTCGGTGCAGAAGTTTGGATGGGGATACAATAATATTATATACATATATATATATATATATATATATATGTCGATCCTTTCCCTATCTTCAATATGAATATATGTTAACAAATGTGGCATCAACATATGTTCAAAACCATGGATTTATTAATTGATGAAGACAGCTCTACCTAATTAAGGTTTCAGGTTGAGCTAAGACCTCTAATTTTAAATATTTAGAGGGTGTTTAGTTTGTTAGTTTGAGTTGAAATATTTTAGTTGTAATAGTAAATTTTTTTGAATTTTTAGAAAAGACAAAAAACTTTTTGGAAAAAAAAAAAAACAGTACAGCTAAAGTTGGAATGAAATGATGAAGCAAACAAAGCATTATTATTTTTAACAGGCAATTGATTTTTAGTGTTTACCTAGTTAAGGTTTTATCTAGGAACAAAAAAAAAAAAAAAACCCAAACAATAAGAATTGTGAAAAACACAGCAAACTCTAGGAAGTTAAAGTAAGGATAATCCAATTTTTAGATATTATCATATTTTAGAATTTTATGGAAAAAAAAAAGTTCTTTTAATAATTATTAACTACTCATAAATCCTAGTGGCACTACTTTTCTCTATGTTTTCTTAACTTCCTCTCTTTGTTTAAGAAAAAAACTTAAAATTGTTTGTTTAAAGAGGTTCTCCATAATTATTTTTTCACAAGCTCGAGAAAAGTAGGGTCAGTCTCAAACAATTGATTAGATTAATGAGTTGATTAAAGAATGACAAGGCACGATAGTTTTGGTTCTTTAATTAATTAGGAACCTCCAAATATTCCCGTTAATAAAAAGTCGACAAAATGTACTTAAAAAATTAAAGAAATAATTATCAAAGTTAATTGAACTTCCCCCAAGGTTTGGTCCATTCTTGGTCGGTCCATTCTTGGTCTCAAAATGTCTCCAAGCTGTGAAATGTACTGACGGTTTAAAATAAATCTTCTGCAAGAATAACACTTTTGTTAAGTTCGGTCTATTTTTTAATTGAAATGACCATGTATAAGACATATAAATTTAAAGCCTTTTTTATCTTATTTTCAAAAGATTAAGCACATTTTCAGGAGAATAGTATTGTTGAAAGACCACACATAAGATACAAGAGCTCCTTATAATTTAATATTTTATTAACTTATTTTTGGGAACTAAAGAGAAAATACACTTATGAATAGAATTCTAAGAACAATTACTTTAAAATTCAGTGAGCACATACGTCATTTTATTAATTTAAAATTCAGTGAGTACACACGTCATTTTATTGCAAAATTTAAGGTGCAACATTGTTGTCCAAATCCGCATGAAATAAACCAACTTATCAAGTGGATCCCATTTAAGTGGGATCCACTCTTTATTTATTTTAACTTCATCCACTCTTTATTTTTATGTGGAGATATCTGGATGGCACTTAGTTTAAGATATGTACAAAGGTCTAAGAATATGATTAAAATTTGTCAACATTCAAATCAGTAGTTTTAATTGGATGGCCAACTTTGAATCTAATACATTACAATTAATAGAGTAGTGATAGGTATACTAATTCTATTAATTTCAAACTTCTCATGTCAATTTACGCGATAACGAGTTCTCATTTTATTTATTAGTATAAGTAATTTCTTATTATCAAATTGATGCGATAATTTTTTAAATACTTATTAATAAAAAATAATAAATCACACCTCCTGTAAAAAAAAAAAAGTTTAGAGTTACTGTTATTCGAGTTAATAATAGTAAAAAAGAACAAATTTCAGTGACGAACGGCGAAAATAATTATAGATAATTTCGGTTCAAATAAGGACATGATTATATATTTGAATAAGTGGGTGCAGAGTTATAATATTTCTTATGAAATATGAGTATTGATAAAATTTATAGAGACATTTTAAGGATAAAAGAGAGTTTCTATTATTATCTGTGACGGCTATCGAAATATTGAGAACAAAACTTAGAAGGGACTACAAACTGTCAAGAATGTATTAAAACGCATGTTAAATCGTAAACCCAAATACATACGACTTCGTATTATCTATAATGTATATCCAAGTTCTTATCCCAATGTTATTATATTTTAATTGAATAAGAAGATTATTCTTATATTGAATAATATATTTTGTTTAAATTTTAACATTTTATTTTTCGTGCATTATTTAACATCAAGTATAATTTTATATACAGAAGTCATGTGTCTCACAGTTTGATGAGTGGAACTTCTTGTCCCTTCTATCTGAGAGACCATGCGATTGGTTGAACTGATGAATTTGCATTCTGATGTTCAATTGTTAATTGACTGATATTTAAAATTTTGTCATTAAATGATTATTACAAGATTGTCATTTTTTTGTTTCTTTAGTTTTTTTTTAAACAATATCGTCTTTTATAATTCAAAGCTTTTAAATTTTTACAAGGAGCAAAAGACATGCTATACATTTAAAAACCAAATAGTACATATGTCAGATATACGAGTATTAGTGTGTGTTTGGTTGGTTAGTTTGAGTTGAAATATTTTAGTTGTAATAGTAAATTTTTTTAAATTTTCAGAGAAGACAAAAAACTTTTTGGGAAAAAGACCAACTTTTTGGAAAAAAGATAAAAAAAAGTTTGAGTTGAGTTGGATTGAACCAACCAACCAAACAAAAGAATTCGGTTTCAATTGTGAAATAAAGAATCAGCACTTGCATTGGCGGTATTGGAGTAATCAAGAGAACAAGTACACTTTTTTCTGACTTAATTAACAGTGTATGCCTATTTCTATCTAAGGTTTAGATGTATATTATAATTAGGAGAGACCTTTTGTTTCGTTTCGTTTCAAGTTATTATTATTATTATTATTTTTAGATCGCAACTTCATTTTTGCGTATAAAGAATATGGAAATTCAAAATGTAAAACTGAACAGCTATTTAGTTGTAAGAAGTTGAAGTGGTCTCGAGTATAATTGACTAATGAACTGTCATGATCCAAAACCGGGTATGGTGACAGTAAAAGGGTTTAATTAAAATAATTTTATGATTAGACAAATAAAATGAACGAAATGCATAATATTCCAAAATTTATTTACATTTTAAATAAATTCCAATTCTCGTAGCTTTTAGTAAAATATTTCAAACTTTTGTACCAAGTTGTATATTGACCTAAAGTTTACCGTTTTTAAATAACTGGAAACCATTGAGTAGGATTTTAATTATAACAATGGGTATTCAGAAATACGTTTTTCATATGAAAATAAGTTTTGAAATCTAACCTCCGATACCATCATCCTAACGAAAAGAAGAGCATGAAATAAAAGTACAAAGCCCAGTTCAAAAAAAGAGTTTAGTTAAATATGTCTTGGAAGAATAAATAACTAAAATAAAAAGTACAAATAAATCATCACTAAACCGCAGTGACTAGTCAACCCATCTACTCGGGGCTACTCCTAGCACCTCTTGAGGGGGTTTAATTAATAAAAATGTGAGTTACGTGCTCAGTAGGATATAATGACTCATTCAAAATATTTAAACTTAAAAAGAGGGCCATGGATTAATATTAAAATTAACAAGGCCAAATAAATAAATAAAATGTAGAATTGAAATGCACTAAACATAAAATATACTCAGAGATCTAAGTTGAACTATAAATACCGCCATCGTGGAACACCACCAACGTGGACCAATTGGTTAAAGGTAATCATCTCAATACCTGACACGACTCTAATGCAAAACTATCATTTGTAAGTATCTAATTAGACAGAGTTTGAAATTCCATTAAACACACTTGACATAGTACTGTCCAAATCTCAAAATATTTCACTTGTGTCTTTCAAAATAATATATCTACATATATATATATATATATATCGTTTGACCCAAAACATTTTGTACGTACATATACATTCAATTTAAACCATTTTTTCATAAAAATATTTTATTTTCGCGAATGATTTTAAAATGAGAAGTTCATAGAATAATAAATCAAACACTTTTACAAAAGTAGGGGATGACGTATCCTACCTCTTTGCAAAAGAAATCTATAGATAACTTCACTTCACGTAATCCGAGACTCCTTATTCCGATCACCAAATCCTCAAATTAAACAACACATATAATTTAATTTTCTATTCATAGCATAAATGCTAATTAAACTAAACGTTAAGCCTAATTAGTGTGTTATTTCAATATTGTATTAAAATAATAATATTTTTTGATTTATGTTCTAAAACTATATAGATTCAGATAGCTTAAAAACATTGTTATTTGAATTGTAAATATCAAAAGAGAGGCTATCGGATCAAAACAAGGGACCTGTACGCATTCTGCCTTTATTCGATCAACTAGTCATACATGTCTGGTTGATCGGTGAAAGATTGTCCTATCTAGTTCTAGTCTTGTACGGTTGACCGGACTGTCATGAAACTTAGAGTTCCCAGCCTTAACTCGATTTGCAAACTTAACCAAAACATTTTCCAACAGTACCATATATTCCAAAACAAAAAATAAACAATGATCAGAGCCGAAATACCAGATTCAAACTCAAAATTATCAAAATCCATTTCAATATTCAAAGTTTTCAAAACTAACGAAAAATCTAAAACTCAAGCTTAAGAATCAAACTTTTTGAGTTTTAAACAAATTAGGAACATTTCTAACCTTGATGGATTGAAACTCTGGGGGTTGTTTTGCTGTTATTTAGGTTAGAAAATGAGAGAAAAGGTGAGAGAGGGAGAGAGGGAATTTGATGAGGGAGAGTGAAACAGAGGAGGAGTGGCAGTGAGCAAGGGAGAGGAAAGAAAATGAGGGGGTGACGGTAGACTTGGCAATTCGTGTTCGCTGGCCATGTTAGAGCCAGCACGATTACGTTACAACACGATTAGTAAGAACACGAACATGAAACGACTAACAAATGGGTCAGGAATCTGAACACGAACACGAACCGTTTAATAAACGGGTAGCACGACACGACACGACACACGAACACGATTATTAAACGGGTCACGACGGGTTGGTACGAAAACAAACACGTTTATAACCCATTTAACACGAAAAACCCGTTTACGGCCCATTTAACACGAAACGGGTTCTTGACCCGTTTAACACAAAAATTATGGATTAAAAATCACTAGAATTATGGATATAAAACTAACAATGTAGTTGAAGTTCATGGTCAATAAAAAATTGGAAAGTTGAAGATCAAATTTGAAAAATGTAGTTTCAAAATGATGAGCAAGTTTTACTATTTTACATTCTAATAAATTTATGTCTTTGTAAACTATAAGATTACCCTAATACCCTAATCCAATTTTATATACGTAATTAGGTTTACTACTTTATATTATTAACTAGTTAACTATAACCATAATTCGTTTACTATTTTATATTATTAACTAGTTAATTATAAAATTATTATTTTATATTAGAAGCAACCTCTCTGTAACTTCTGATTTATGTTATCTCAGTAGTGAAAATTCTTCAATAATTGTTTTCTGATCTTGTATCAAACACACAAATGGGCCTATATTTGTTATAAAAGAGCTTTAGAATAGTTTGAAAATTCTAACATAAACGTGTTAAACATGTTAACCATGTTAGCCCATTTCCGGCCTATTTATTTTCGTGTTAAATGTGTCAACCAAATTTCAACTTAATTATTAAACGTGCGGTCCAAACCCATTTATTACGTGTCATTCTTGTGTCGTGTCACCGTGTCGTGTCCGAAATTGCCAATCCTAGGTGAGGGAGAGGTTAGGTTTAATAGAGGGGAGGTCCTTTCCTTCGCACTAGGGTTTAGGGGCAGCAACCAGATTATGGGATTTTGTGATTTAGTGTTTCAAGAAAAGGTGGGTGTCGGAAGGCGATTCTGTAGTTCTAGTTCATCCGATCAACTGGTGGTGCATGTTTGATTTACAGGTACGGGCAAAATGAGAATTTTACAAAAGTTCAAGGCAAAAATGTAATTTCAGAAAAAAAAAAATTTAAAACTTTAAATTTTAAATTTATATGCATTTTAATTATTTTAAAGCACCATTTAGCATGCTAATTAATCCGATTTAGTTTAATTAATCATAATTAATTCTGACGAGCATTGCATGAACATTAAATAAAAATATTGACTATCAAATTTAGTATATGATAAAACGATAAAGAAAATCAAAATAAAATATTTACTATTTTATTACAACAAGACTAAATATTTTATTATAACAAACAAAAAAATAGAAAAATAAAATTAAAAGTTAGCGTGTGGTACTAATTTTTGTCTGATTCTTCAAAAAATAATCAAACAAAAAAAAAAACTTTGAATAAGTTTATGACCGTGTATAGTTGTTAAATAATCTAATGACGAACATTTCTCGAACGAAACATTGAAGAGAATAGGAAATTTGATACCAGCTCACTGTTAAGAATTTGTCTAGAAAAAAAAAAATCAATTATATGAAAGACAAAGTTAATAATACAGAAAACAATAATTAAAGTGTCTTTTTAATCTAGTAACTTTGAACTCTTGGTAAAAGTTTCAGAAACCCTTCCCTTTTATTTTCAAATCGATGTGGGACTATCATCCTTTTATTCCGCCTAAAAAAGTTTAATATTTATTCCTTCCAAACTCCAACTATAACACAGAAACGAGAAAGAAAACTTCAATAATTTTTCAAATTCCTTTGGTCAAAAGGATAAGTGCATAATCTAGAGATAATTTTTGTTTAAAAAAAAAAAAAGATTTAATTCTTTTATAACACTACAAAAAGTTTTTCAATTATTTTTATTTTCTTTTGTTAGTACGTAAAATTATCATAGTAATGAACAACAGCATAATATTGCACTCTAAAATTACTTGTGATAATGATAATGAACATGGTAATAAAATAAAACTAGTATTGTACATACTTATGTTATAGAAAAATTTACACAACAAATAAATGTTTCTTAAAGACAATCTAATATCAATCGCTACTGAATCCATTTCTTTATCTTTTTTCTAATTTTTTTTAAATGTTATTTTTGTGATCACATGGATGTTATTCTTCGTCAAACCATATCAATAAAAGATTCTTCTGGATAACCATTATCGGTTGAGTGCCCCGTTGTTGTTTGGCCTACCTCTTTAGCGATACCTCTAATAAAGAAATGATAAAAATGATAATCATAATAATAACAAATTTAAAAAAAAAAAAAAAAAAACATCTGCAATGTTTACGCCTAATCAGATTCTCTAAGCACTTAGGTTTGGCTACTTAATAATCTAGTAATCACACGTGTCACACTCGATCCCCACGTCTTTTTTTTTTTTTTTTTGAAAGAAGATCTCAATCAACTTGGCTTCCACTTCTGCTCAAAGGGATATTTTTAAGGACCAAAAAAAACAACTTCAAAAAAAAAATTTTTTAAGGTAACAAAAAAAGCTGTTCAACGCGTTTTCTACTCAATGGAGTGATGTGTTTCTTTCGACCGACCCACCATCTTGAGAATCTTTCATTGAAACAACATTTGTAACAGACAAATAAATTATTAATAGAAGCGACATTCTTACATTGTAGTGATAATATCAGGATGATACCAACAATAGTATATTATCTACCATATTAATAATTTATTATTAGCTACAATATTAACAATATTCATAGATTACTACCAAACATGTTGTTTGGTTTTATAGATATTTTTGTCACGGGTCTTCTTCTCTTGAACCGAAACATTTCTTTATGGCCTATTTGCGTCATTGTCTCTTGAACTTCTCGTTTATTATTAACAATGTGTTCCCTTTTTCTTTTCTTTCTTTCTTTCTTTTTTTTCTTTTTTTTTTTTTTTTTTTTGACAATTAATCTTTTGAATTTAAAAATGTATAGTACGACTCCCGACTAATATCATTGTTATTTTTTTTTTTTAACAAAAATTAACACCTAACTTACACATGAATAGTCAATTAATGGTATATTTTATTAACTCAAATTTTTTAGGCTTACGGTGTAATTATATTCTAAAAAAACGTAGCATATAGTATATTTTGTAGATACTTTTGAATTTTATAAAAGTTTTTTTTTAAATGTTAAATTATAGCATATATTTACGGATAAATCCTTGGATTTTCTAGAAAATAACAAATTTACGGCTATTTCTTAATAATAGACTTATGTGCACAGTTTCAGGCTAAAGAGGGAAAGAGAGAGGAGGAGGGATGATGGGTTTTTTGATATTATGTGGTTATAAAACTAATTACGCTTTTTTTATAGTGTTTAAAATTTTATGCTAGAATATATTATTACTCTTTTTAAAAATGATATTTGGCTCTGTCTCCCTTAAAGTTTTATTTAAACAAAAAGAAAAAAGTTAACTTTGTATTTAAAAATAAACTTAGGTTAAATGTTTTAAAATGACTACTCATACCTTTAATCATATATATGTACAAGTTGCCTATCAATTCCATTAATAAATAAATAAACTCAGTGCTATTAATTGGGGATTCTTTACTACATATTTTTAATTTGAGAAATTATTCAGTAGACCGAGTGTACCATATCATCATGTTTATGTGGTACACCCGTCGAATAGAAATTTTACATTTGGACAGTTTTTATGTCAACTTTTGTGTTCTCTTTCCTAATGTGTATTACATTAATTCTTGAGTCAAAATTTCTATTGATACTCTTATATTACAAGACTTAAAAAAATACTTCTTTTATCAAATTAACTTTACATATTATTACTTTTATTTTAAAAATATTATTTCAGAAATTTAATCTATATCAAGGGTTACATTCTTTTTTTTTTTTTTTTCCTTATATATGTATATATATTATATAGATAAAATCAATTAGCAAAACGACTAAAACACTTTTTTTTTTTTTTTTTACTAGTCTTCCAAATATTTCATGTAGTAGATATAAATATATAAGCGAAATGCGAAAGTGTTGTTATGTAGGGCAAAGACCAAAAATACATATTGTGGAAAAATTAGTAAATTGAATTACTTATAAATATTGAATATAAAAATTAAATTTTCATGTTCTTTCTGGTTGGATTGGTTTCGAAATTTATATTGTCTTTGTCCAACGGTATACTTTCCCCAAGCGTAACATTTCGTTCATTATTCACCAAGAATGAAAGACCAAAAAAAAAAAAAAAAACTTTTGTTCATTAAAAAATAAGAAGAAAGAGAAGGAGGATAATTTCCTTCCAAAATAAATATAATGTAAAGTTTTTTAATTGAAAAAATTAATATAGTTAATGTAATTTAAATTAGCGACAAAAATAGTGTTCATACGTATAAAAAAATAATTTCAAGATTTAAAATTATAGTTTAATGTTAATTAATTAATACAATGAATTTAAGTAGTATATTTATGGAGATTTTAAATTAGTAATTAATGTGAGATACTGATACACAAGGAAAGAGAAATATAATTTTAGAAAATTAACATAAACATATAGTTTAAATGTCAGATTTTAGTTATAAGGGTGTATCATGTAAACATAATGATGTGGTATACCTAGTATATTAAATAATTTTTCTTTTAATTTAAGGTGCTAAGTTCAAAAAAATTTCAAGGAGCCCATATATAGCCAATAAAGAACAAGTTCGAGGGCACTGGTGGAAAAAAAAAATCACTTCTTTATTAGAATATTCTCTCCTTTTTCAAACTTGATCTCCGAGATTATTTTCTTCCACATTGTATAGACAAATATGGAACCGAGGGAATCCCTTTCTTTATTAGTATATTCTGTCCTTTTCAAACTTGATCCGAGATTATTTTCTTCCACTTACTGCATCTACAATTATGGAAAATTGGAAAAAAAAAAATTTATCAACTGTTTGATAACAAAACTCTGAATTTATTGTGTATATACAGATCATATTTACACAATTAATTATGTATATAATCAATATAATTATCTTGTACTCGACTGCATGTGAAAGGCTAAAATGTGAAATATCTACACCATTCGTAAAATTCAAATATTATGAAAATACGATTTCAAAAAAAAATGTTAGGAAAATACGTGACAAATTTTACGTGATTTATATATATATATATAGGATATAAGAGACAGGACGTATCCCAATTAAAATGACACCCAAGTCCTCTACACAAATATTATTAGAAACAAAGAAAAATTACAAATGGTCCAGCAAAAAGCTCAAAAATCATCGGAACAAAAATGCAAAAACAAGCAGTCAGGCAGGGAACCGATGCAAATAAAATAAAATAGAATAAAAAAGGGTAAAACAAACTAATTAAACTACTAAATTTAGGCCTCAACCGAAGAAAAACACTCATCACAAAAAAAAAAAGGGCGGGGGGGGGGGGGGGGGGGACATATATTGAGATATAATTTAAATGGAAAATCGAAAGGAGGTGTCTTCTTAAAAACCTTAACTGAAAATATCTGAGTAATTATCATGGTACTGTAAATACTAGTATAGACTACATAACCAAATTGAAAAATTGTATGGATGCTGCTTATAATTTGACAATATTTAGCAAATAATAGCCACATGAGCTTTTCACACAGAAAAAAGCCATATGTATAGAGAAAACTTGTCTGCATATATATATATATATATATATTTATATATGTATTGTGGAGAGCAAATGCGACCACATGTTTCGCATCCGGTTTCAATAGCCTCACATGATGATATAAATTCATGATGTGCAATATTTTGACAGTTGTCTAAGCACTGTCGCACGGTCCTTTTCCACCAAAACGTGATCGATCAGCTTAATATCATGACATGACGACTATATCTGTGTGTATGTGCATATATATTTATATATGTATTTTAACACATGTACCCAATCTACACAACCACAAATAAGTGGTCGGAAAGTGTATTTCACTGATTGATTTAATTCTAGCTAGCAGGCTTGAGGTTTTTGTTTTTTTGTTTTTTTGTTTTTTTTGACGCCAGGCATGACGCAACCTTAGTGAATCAACAAGCAGTTTGAGTTATAGGGGATTAGTTTCTGATATGAAAACTTTATTCGTCTCCTATACAAAATTAATTGTTCATTCACTATTTTTCTACTAAACAAAAGCATATATATATGATTGGTCTTTTTGTCTGCACTTATTACAATATCGGATTTGTCGAGTATATATAATAATTGAAATTAATCTATATAATATTAGATTAATAACATGTACCACTTATATTATATTAATCTGTTACATTTCATATTTATTTAGACAACGACATCTTTACATGTAATACTAAAATATGTAAAGTTACATGTTCTTTACTTATTAAAAGTTACTTATAATCAACTTATAATTACAACTGTCATTCCACAGGAGGTGTCCGACATTCCTGTGTAGTAACACCTGTGATATATAACCAATTATGAAATATAACTCTAATATTATTAGTTTGGAATTTTTTTTTTTATTGATACATGTTTGCACCAACAATACTTTAAATATTATTATGTTATGTATAAATTTTTATGTAAAATTGAAAAAAAAAAATACATAAATATGTTTGTTAAAAAATCTGCTTGACTTGTACAACTACGTAATAAGAGGCTATTCAAAACGATGAGTACATAATGTACTGTCATTTTCGTTTTTGATATTATGGCACCTCAATTTTTCTATATTCCGATATTGTACCGGCTTATCTGCATTTCGAAGAATATTCAACCATTATATAGGAAACGTTTTGTACTCTAAAAAGCTTGTAGTGCTTAGCAATAATGGAGGTTAATGAGTGCAATACTTGTTTATTTATCGTTGATGATTAAAGTCCAAAGCCACGTATAATAAGTCTTCCTTTGATGAATTGGTTTCAAGAGACAAAATAATAACAAAAACGAACAGACAATCCTCACGAAACTCTTCCTTCACTTTGGTTTCACAAAAAAAAACAAAACAAAACGTATTCTCACAATAACAAGTCTTCCTCGGATTTTTTTTTTTTTTTTTTTTGGGGGGTTAAAAAAAACCATGCATCCTCAAGGTAATAAGTCTTCCTTCGATTTGGTTTCACCAAGAAAAAAGTAAATAAATAAATAAACATACATCCTCAAAATAATAGGCCTTCCTCCGATTAGTTTTCACCCAAAAAAAACAAAAAATAAACAACAAACAACAAAACCAAAAAAATAATAATTATTAAAAAAAAAAAAAAAAAAAGCAAACAAACAAACAAAAAAACGCGGTTCTCACTATAGTAATAAGTCTTCTTTCAGTTGGTTTCAAAATAATGATGATGATGACGACAATCATAACAATAATAATAATAAGAAAATAAACAACAGGTATCCTCACGGCAATAAGTCTTTTCCCGACGACAATAAGTCTTTCTTCCATTTGATTTCACAAAATAAAATAAAATAAAGCATACCCTCAAGGGCAATAATTCTTCTTTCGATTCATATCACAAGTCATATTCATGTCATGTTCAAGTCATGTCGATCTAATTTTTTCTCAACCCGAATCCGACTCGTGACATGAATTTTCCTAAAAACTGTAACACGAAACCAAAATAGTTTGACACTACACGAACCAAAATTTACCATTGACTCAAAATTGATTCATGACACATTATTTACCTTTGAACTGAAATTAACATGAAATTGATAAAATAACATCCCAACTTAAATAAAATAATCTAATTGCACCCACCAAAACTAATTCAAGTAGAATATCATATCAATTCATAGAAAATCCTACAAAAATAATAAATATATTTATTAATATCATACCATATATAATAAGTTTTAATTTTTAATTTTTTATGGGTTCATACTGGTCAATTTTCGAGTTTGGACCCGAAATTGACACAAAATTGCCCTACAAAAGAAAAACAATTCGTGTTTGGGTTAGACGGGTTGAACCCAAAATTGACCTGTTCTTGTTGTGTCACATTCGGGTGGACCCAATTTCAACGCGTTTATCATTTTCCCCAACCCTAACCCACAAAAATCATGTCATTTTCGAGTTGTATTATCATGTCACGATCTGTATTACCGACGCTAGGTAAAGCTATCTTTTGCTACCAAAATATAACTTCTGCCAAAATTATCACTAAACATAGCATTTAGGAATATATATAATATATGAGAAAATTACTTAATTAACCATATTTTTTTTTATCTATTGCTCAATATGACACAAATTTCCCGCACAAATTTTAGCTAATTTTAATTTAATTTTGTATCATATTGGTCTAGTATTAACTTTTTATGTCATGTTGGTATAATGATCTGTATATTTGTGTCATTCAAGTGCTTTCCTCTATATATATATATATATATATAACTCAAATATCAAAATTTAACATTGACACATTTATATGGCACTCACTCTAAGAGGGATTTTATAAACCTCTGGTGTATTTCAACGACCTAAAAGTGTCCTCAGCTTAAAGGCATCACGAGTAAAAAAGAACAACAACTCCTATGCTTTAAAAACTTACTAATAATTTATTATAATTTATAAAAAAAAAAAAAAAAAAAAACCCACAACTCATATGCCACGTAATTAGTTGGTACTGAAAAGTTAAGATTTGAGTTGATATCCTTATCATTTTTCTATATGCATAATAAATAGAAGTAAATTCATTAAGGTCTCTATGATTAGTTGTGTTTTCCTACCGGACGTCATGGCATTACCGCATTAGTGAATGGTTATGTTTGTGTGAGAATTTATTATTGTCTAAGAAGTTATGGTGGAGAGCTTTGTCTAAAATTTTAGATTAATTATTTCTAAGACGTGAAAGAATCAGGGGAAGGATATGTGGATTGGGAGGAGCTCTCAATTATTATTTCTAAGATGTGAAGGTATCAGGTGAAGGATACGCGGATTGGGGAGGAGCTTTCAATTTTAATGCATAATCTTTAATGACAAGATAGATTTGATTTTTCCCGCCAACTTATTTTGACCAAAACAAAGCAGATAAATGAATGGAATGTAGGTATGGATTTCAGACCTGCTGATTTATGTGGTTTGCAATAACAAAAAAGCAAATAAATTGTAAAATAAGAGGATTGTGTGATAATACATTGTTTAGTCAGTCTATTATTTTAATGAAGGCGTACAATAAACAACAAAAATTTTTAATAAAATATATATATAAGCATAATTAATTTTTATTGGGGATAAAATGAAAATATTATTAAGTTGTTAAAGATAAAATTGAAGTAGGGACCATGGTTTTTCCTCGCCTTACACAGTTTCAAAGTGGATGGAGGATGGTATGATCTGACAGCAGCCTTGATTACATATATGTATTTGTTTAAAAAAAATTACATAATTATATGCATATTGCCCCGTGTGTGTGTGTGTGTGTGTATTTTTATGAGGTGGTTTATGAGGTGGTGATATTATTATAAATACGATTGGGGAGCAGAGTCAGTATTGGAAAAAATAGAAACCTTCATTTGCGCTTACGTATTCTTGTATGATATAATTTAATATTTTATTTCTTAAGAATACTTGAGTAAGAAACTTGATAGATAAGTTCGACTAGAAAATGCCAACTTATAATTTGGTGATATGATTGTTAGTTTTTCTCACCTTATTTACAACCAAAAAAAATAATCGAAAACAAAAACAAAACAAAAAAAAGAAAGTCAAAAAATGCGGGTCATAAATAATAAACGTGTCTTGTTGTAACATATTTAGTATTGGATTTAGCACATATTTTATATATGAACTTTAGCAAATACAAAGAATAATAGTTAGATAATGAAGGTTATGACAGATGTAATCACATATTCTTCGAATTGGTTTCTATAATGGGAGAGTGGTGAAACCGAAAGAGACTTGAACACCTGATGTAGGAGAAATGGTATTTGTGGCTCATTTTCCTTTATTGTCGTTTGCAGTGTATTCTCCTCCAAAGCATACATGTTGGAGTGTCGTTTCTTGTTTTGAGCGTGCATCTGAGACGTCGTTTTGTGTCTTTCCAAAGGCATTAAAAGCCTTCCATGTATTGTTGTTTGACAGACTTTTGACGTTGGTATTTTGAGAATGGCATATACCGAGAGGTTTCTCTCTTTATCCCTCCCCTTTATGGGTTTTATTTAGGTGGATTTGGAGCCCTTACTTCTTCCTCTGTCTGGGTTAGTCCGGTAGATTTCATCTTCTACAGACTTCCTACATCAAGTAACTGATGTAGGAGTGACGCAACCATTCCTCTCAAAAGTTACAACTAATAGGAAAGATACAATCAACTCCTTTAAACATCACTCATTATCAGACTTAGGAATCCACCTCAAGTACTATCCATTTAGACCCTTACTTCAAGGAGCCCATTATGAATCCGTAGGCACACCTAACAGACGGGATCAGGCACTTCTTTGAGACCCAAGCCACATAGGCCGCTTCTTTGAGACCCAAGCCACATATACCAAGAGGTTTCTCTCTTTATCCCTCCCCTTTATGGGTTTTATTTAGGTGGATTTGGAGCCCTTGCTTCATCCTCTGTCTGGGTTAGGCCGGTAGATTTCATCTTCTACAGACTTCCTACATCAAGTAACTGATGTAGGAATGATGCAACCATCCCTCTCCAAAGTTGCAACTAATAGGAAATGTGTAATCAACTTTTTTAAACATCACCCATTATCAGACTCGGAAATCCACCTCAAGCACTATTTGTTTAGGCCCTTACTTCGAAGAGCCCCTTACGAATCCGTATGCACACCTAACGAACGGGATCGGACACTTCTTTGAGACCCAAGCCACATAGGCTGCTTCCCAAGTTCAAGTATACTCCTACATCATTCTTCCCTCAGAAAAATACCCCTTCAGGGTGCAGCCATGGGGACTTGAACTTGGGATCTCCTACTCTAATACCAATTGATGTAGGGATGATGCAACCATTCCTCCCAAAAATTACAACTGATAGGAAAGACACAATCAACTCTTTTAAACACAACTCATTATCAAACTCGGAAATCCATCCTAAATACTATCCGTTTGGGCTCTTACTTCAAGGTGTCCCTTACAAATCCGTAGGCACATCTAATGGATGAGCTCAGGCATTTCTTTGAGGTTTAAGCCACATAGACTGCCTCCCAACTTTTCCTAATTTGTGCAAATATCATCAAGTTCCACTTTGGTCCCCCCAACTTTGGTCCCTTTTTTGACTCATTTTCTTGGCAGCCAGACAGACGTTTTAATCCTCTTATCTTGTACAAAAATCCAAATGCCGGTTCTTGGAACAGTAAGCACATCACGTTGGAAACAAATGAGATAAATGATCGCTTGAACGCTATGCGCCGAAAGCTGCTTTGCACCGAAAGCTGCCTTGCTTTATATGCATATATATATATATATATATATATATATCCTTTCTAGTGAGCCATTTGGTATATCACTCTCTGTGCAAAGCGCCTAACAAGAAAAGACAAATAGTACGATTGATCACAAGATAGAAAAATAGGAGTTTTAGGAGGTGTGAATTTCGTTGGAGTATGATCTTTTTTTTCCGTTTTTTCTTTTTCTTTTTTTCTTTTTTTTCTTTTAGTTATTTTAAAGGGATGCCATTTGAATTTTACATCATATGATGGAGACGGCATATGTGAATGTATGCAAACACATGTTCTCTCTCTTTTCTTTCGTTGAAAAAAAGAAAAAATAAAAGTGACAGCACTTATTTTACTAAAGTGCAGTATTTCATAAATGTTCTATTAAAAAACCTTTATGGCTGATGTTCTATACAGAACCTCTCAAATTTTCAGGGAAGGGATCATGTTGCGAATATATCTGTTTTTATGTGTGGTTAATTTGGATGAAACGACTTGGTACGTGGTTCAACAGTTCAAACTTTTGTACTTTGATGGAATGAAAAGATATAAAGGGATTACCCTGTTACAGATTCTATAACTTTCCGATCATATGCAGTCGTTTTCTTCTTTAATCTTTTTCTCAGTTGATTTTGGTTAGATGGTTTTTAACAAGATAGATTAAAAACATACTTTCAAAGTGCGAGTTTTACCTTCTATTAAAATGATTCCGGCTTCTGTTTGCTTTCAAGCTTTTGATTTAGGCTTATGTTCTCATTTTTGGCTCTTTGGTGGGCTTTTATTGTTTCTCTTTTTGTTAACTCTCTTGAACTTTTTTTTTCTTTCATCGATAATATTTAGTTCAGGATTTGATAAAGGATAAAATTATCAAAATATGCCTATCAACTTGGGATGTACAAATATCCTTCAACATAGATATTCTTGGCTCAGTTTATATCTATATATATATATATATATAATATTTTTCTATTCAGCATATTTTACTAACAAATTTTGGTCAAGTTTAATTGACAACTAAAATCGCAATCTTAATTAAGGAAGTGGTATTTTTCTATTCACCATATAAGCCCAACATTGTATTAATGATCCAACAATTAGATTAATGACATAAACACTTATATTATTAATCTGTTACATTTCATATTTATTTAAACTGTGCCATCTTTATATGTAATACTAACATATGTAAAGTTACATGTTCTTTACTTATAAAAAGTTATTTATAATCAACTTATAATTACAAATGTCATTTTATAGGGGGTCAAATATGAGATGTTATATCCGACACTTTTATGTAATAATAACTGTGATATAAAATCAATCATGACATATAACTCTAATATTATTTGTTTGGAATAATTTTTTTGTAGTGATACATGTTTGCACCAACAATACTTTAAATATTATTATATTATATATAAATTTTTATGTAAAATTGAAAAAAAAAATACATAAATATGTTTTTTAAAAAATCTGCTTGACTTGTACAACTACGTAATAAGAGGCTATTCAAAACGATTAGTACATAACGTAATGTCATTTTCATATTTGATATTATGGTACCTCAATTTTTCTATATTCCGATATTATACCGGCTTATCTGCATTTCGAAGAATTTACAACCATTGTGGTGCTTAGCAATAATGGAGGTTAATGAGTGCAAGACTTGTTGATTTATCGTTGATGATTAAAGTCCAAAGCCACGTATAACAAAAAAACAAAAAAAAAAAACAAGAACAAGAACAAAAACAAAAACAAAAACAAAACAAAACAAAACAAAACAAAACAAAACAAAACAAAAAAAAAACAAAAAAAAAACGTATCCTCACAATAATAAGTCTTCCTCCGATTTTTTTTTTTTTTTTTTGGGTTAAAAAAAACCATGCATCCTCAAGGTAATAAGTCTTCCTTCGATTTGGTTTCACCAAGAAAAATAAATAAATAAACAAACATATATCCTCAAAATAGTAGGTCTTCCTTCGATTTGGTTTCACCAAGAAAAATGAATAAATAAACAAACATATATCCTCAAAATAGTAGGTCTTCCTCCTATTAGTTTTCACAAAAAACTAAAAAATCAAAAATCAAAAAAAATAAAAAAAAATAAAAAAAACAAAAAAAAAAACCAAAACAAAAACAAAAACAAAAAACAAAACAATCAACAAAACAATACAATACAATACAAGGAAACAAACAAACAAAAAACGCGTTTCTCACTATAGTAATAAGTCTTCTTTCAATTTGGTTTCAAAATAATAATGATGATGATCATCATAATAATAATAATAATAAGCAAATCAACAACACGTATCCTCACGGCAATAAGTCTTTCCCCGACGACAATAAGTCTTTCTTACCTTAGATTTCACAAAAAAAAATAAAATAAAATAAAATAAAAAACACATACCCTCAAGGGCAATAAGTCTTCCTTCAATTCATGTTGCGGCTCATGTTCATGTCATATTCAAGTCATATCGAACTAATTTTTTTCCAATCCAAACCCGACACGTGACACGAATTTTCCTTAAAACTGTGACATAAACACGATACAAACCAAAATTGACTCATAAGTCGAAATTGACCCGTAACTCAAAATTGACCTATGACACATTCTTTACCCGTGAACTGAAATTAACACGAAACTAATAAAATAGCACCCTAACTTAAATAAAAAATCTAATTACATCCACCAAAACTAATTAAAATAAGAAAATCATATCTAATTTATAAAAAATCCTACAAAAATAATATCTTTATTTATATCATACCATATATAAATAATATAGTTTTAATTTTTAATTTTTTACGGATTCATATGGGTCAATTTCGGGTTTGGACCCAAAATTGACACGAAATTGCCCCGCACAAGAAAAATGGGTTGTGTTCAAGTTGGACGGGTTGAACCCGAAATTGACCCGTTCTTGTCGTGTCATATTCAAGTAGACCCAATTTCAACCTGTCCATTTTTTTCCCCAACCCTAACCTACAAAAATCATTTCGTTTTCGAGTCATGTCATCGTGTCGCGATCAATATTGCCGGCCCTAGTTAAAGTTATCTTTTGCCACCAAAATATAACATTTGCCAAAATTATCACTAAAGATAGCATTTAGGAATATATATAATATATGAGAAAATTAACTAACCAACCACAATTTTTTTTTTATCCATTGACCAGTATGATACAAATTCCCCACATAAATTTTAGCTAACTTTAGTTTAATTTTGTGTCATATTGATCTAGTATTAACTTTTTATGTCATATTAGTGCAAGGTCTATAAATTTGTGTCATTCACATGCTTTCCCCTGTATATATATACACACTAGTACAAAAAAAGGATTTCACGACGGTTAAAAACCGTCGTGGAAAGATAATACGACAATTTTCTAACCGTCATAGAATCCACAATCGTGGAAACGTCATGGATTCCAAGACGGTTTTTTAACCGTCATGGAAAATTTAGTATCACGTGGACACAAGGTGCCCGCAAGAGGATTCCACAATGATTTTCAAATGTGAGGTTACCACAATGATTTCCTCAAAAAAATCATCGCTGTACGGTTTAATAAAAAATCTTTAAAAAAATCTCTGTTTTTCTCCCATAGGTGGCTTATCCCCGTGTGTTATCCATTACAAGACCCGAAATAGAAATCACAAATTAATTGCTCCCAACTTTACATTTATATTTGATAAAACTTACATTTATCATTTCACCAATTACATGAGAGATTTCAAGTATGAATTTACAACACATTTTACAACATGTTTAGAGAATTAAGCTTCATTAACCCTATGGAATATTTAAAGAGAGAAACTGTAGTGATTAAAATACAAAATCAGAAAAAGCAAATACAAAAGGATTGATTTTTAACTACCCATTCAGGAGCATATCTAAGGTAGGCACTGCCACTCAAAGCTAGTGCAGGGTCGACCTTCGGCTAGAGCTGCTCCATGCTCCGTTATCAATTAAACACATTTGATCAAGTCATAAAGCTTATGTAAAGATCCATTCATATTGCCCGTGGGCTCTTGAACTATAGTTTGGAAACTTTCCAGGTATGAGTACTGGTGTTGGATAGAAAGTAAAGGTTGCTTTAACGCTTTGTTATTTGGACAAAGAGACATACCTTCTTCTCCTTTTCCAAAATCTCTTTTAATGGACACACAAATTCTGCAATGGGTGAACCTCATTCTTAATCGAACATATCAATAGTAAAAACATCAACGGGAAAAAAAAAAAAAAAATTCAGACCAGCCAACTATAAGAAAATAGAATATATGTAAGTAACCTTAAGATCGCTTCCCAAATATCTATCTCTCATAGTCGCAATTGTATCACAATCAACATCGGGAGATAAATCCTCTTTTGCAAGAATGACTTTCAGTATATTTGCTCTATTGGGGACATCCGACAAATTTACCATTAATTAGCCTGTAGAGAGCACACGTTTAAAAAATTTTATGTCAACTATTTTAGGGGACTAAGGAACAATAAAAACTAGAATTGTAAGACAAGAAATGAGTATTCATTGGCGCGTGATCGAGCACACAAACGAAAACAAATGCATAACTAAACCTGCATAAATCTATCAACTAAGAGTTTTTACCTACGCGGTAGCCTTTGGATGACAACCTCATCAAAGGTCAAATGGCCTATTTGTAGCTGTAGGCACCAGAACATGCTTTGTATCTTTCATCCGTAACCATTCAATTTCACCATAAATTCATTCTTAATCATACGCATAGCCTCATGCTCCCTTTGATTTTCTCTTCAGCCTAACATGCTATAACCTCTCAGCATCCTATAACCTTTCAGAACCAAGAAAGGATTAGTGTAAAAGTAATACAAAATATGCACTAAATGAATACAGAATACAGTTATTAAAAACAAATCATGCACATTTATGCTGTATATATATTAGTCAGTGAGGACTCTGAGAAACTTATTTCATCAACAAATACGATATTAGCTAGGGAGAAAACATCTTTCACATACTTGTCACCCACACCAAACCACTGCATAAAGACAAACACAAGAATAATATCGCAGAAGACAACAAATTCAGTTTCCCAATAATTAAACAGGTGTGCGTGTAAGAGAGAGAGAACCTCCGTTTTTTGGCTGAAAAAGAGAGAAACTCCCTGAAACAGATATTAGGGCATTGAGTTGCATGAACAGATGTAAGCAAGCACAACAAAAATCTCAAATTTCACAAAAATGACAAATTTCTTTTACAAAAATTGATTCACCCAACTCATATTTATACAAAAAATTAAAATAAATTTGAAATTATAAATTAGAAAATAAAACCAATCACATTCGAAATTAAAGTTTTTCATACCTAAGAATCTAGGCGGCACGGTGAAGTTGAAGAAGAGAGGGGGCCGGAAGCAGGAGGAAGGAAGCTAGTGATTCCACAACCATTTCGAAAATGGTTGTGTAATCATGAACTTACACGGCCATTTTTAAAAAAGTAGGTTCGTTCTGTGTTTTTAATATGCTTTTCTCAATCGATTTTAAAAAACAGTCTTAGAAGTTCCATCGTAAAATCTACATTATGTAATAGTAACAACTCATATGCTTTAAATACTTACCAATAAAAAAAGGCAACTCAAATGCCACTTAATTAGTTAGTATTGAAAAGTTAGGATTAGAGTTGATATCCTTTGTATTTTTCTATATGCATAGTGAATAGAAGTAAATTCATTAAGGTCTCCATGATTAGTTGTGTTTTCCTACCGGACGACGGACGTCATGGCATTAGTGAATGGTATGTTTGTGTGAGAATTTATTATTGTCCACCTAAATTATAAGAAGTTATGGTAGAGAGCTTTGTCTAAAATTTTAGATTAATTATTTCTAAGATGTGTAAGTATCAGGAGAAGGATATGTGGATTGTGGAGGAGCTTTCAATTTTAATGCACAATCTTTATGGAAAAAGATTTGATTTTTCCGACCAACTTATTTTGACCAAAACATAGCAGATAAATGAATGAAATGTACCTTTATGGATTTCAGACCTGCTGATTTATGTGGTTCGCAATAACAAAAAAGCAAATAAATTATGAAATAAGAGGATCGTGTAATAATATGTAGTTTAGCTAGTTTATTATTTTAATGAAAGCGTACAATAAATAAAAAAACTTTTTAAGAGAATTTATATATATAAGGATAATTTATTTTTAGTGGGGATAAAATGAAAATATTATTAAGTTGTTAGAGATAAAATGGAAGTAGGGACCACGGTTTTTTCTCGCCTTACACAGTTTCAAAATGGATGGAGGATGGTATGATATGATAGCAGCCTTGATTACATATATGCATTTGTTTTTAAAAAAAAATACATAATTATTTGCATATTGCCCCGTGTGTGTGTGTGCATTTTTATGAGGTGGTTTACGAGGTGGTGATATTATATATATATACGATTGGGGAGCAGAGTCAGTACTGGAAAAAATGGAAACCTTCGTTTGCGCTTACGTATTCTTGTATGATATAATTTAATATTTTATTTTTTAAGAATACTTGAGTAAGGAACTTGATAGATAAGTTCGACTAGAAAGTGCCAACTTATAATTTGGTGATGTGATTGTTAGTTTTTCTCATCTTATTTACAACCAAAAAAAAAAATCGAAAACAAAAACAAAACAAGTCTTGTCGTAACATATTTAGTATTGGATTTAGCACATATTATATATATGAACTTTAGCAAATACATGTAAAAGAATAATAGTTAGATATTGAAGGGTATGAAACCGAAAGAGACTTGAACACCTGATGTAGGAGAAATGGTATTTGTTGCTTATTTTTCTTTATTGTCGTTTGTAGTGTATTCTCCTCCAAAGCATACATGCTGGAGTGTCGTTTCTAATTTTGAGCGTGTATCTGATACGTCGTTTTGAGTCTTTCCAAAGGCATTAAAAACCTTTCATGTATTGTTGTTTGGCAGACTTTTGATATTGGCATTTTGAGAATAGCATTTTCAGAGAGGTTTCTCTCTTTATCCCTCCCCTTTATGGGTTTTATTTAGACGGATTTGGAGCCTTTGCTCCATCCTCCATCTAAGTTAGGCCGGTAGATTTCATCTTCTATAGACTCTCTAAGTCAAGCAACTGATATAAGAGTGATGCAACCATTTCTCCCTAAAGTTGCAACTGATAAAAGAGATGCTATCAACTACTTTAAACACCACCTATTATCATAGTCGGGAATCCACCCTAAACACTATCTGTTTGGGTCCTTACTTCGAGGAGCCCCTTACGAATCCATAGACACACTTAATGGACGGGCTCAGGCACTTCTTCAAGGCCCAAGCCACATAAGCCACTTCTCAAGTTCAAGTATGCTTCTGCCCTCCAAGGTGCACCACACGGGATTTGAACTTGGGACCTTCTAAAGGTACATCATTCTCCCCTCCTTAGTAAAATACCCCTTTCAAGGTGCACCACATGAGATTTGAACTTGGGACCTCCTGCTCTAATATCAATTGATGTAGGAGTGACGCAACCATTCCTCCCAAAAGCTACAACTAATAAGAAATACGCAATCAACTCCTTTAAACACAATCCATTATCAGACTCAAAAATCCATCTTAAGTACTATCCATTTGGGTCCTTATTTCGAGGTGTCCCTTACAAATCCATGGCGCACCTAACGGACAGGCTCAGGCACTTCTTTGAGACTTAAGCCACGTAGGCTATCTCCCAACTTCTCCTAATTTGCGCAAATATCATCAAGTTCCACTTTGGTCCCCCCAACTTTGGTCCCTCTCTTTGACTCATTTTCTTGACAGCCTAACAGACGTTTAATCCTCCTATCTTGTACAAAAATCCAAATGCCGGTTCTGGAACAGTAAGGACATCACGATGGAAACAAATGAGATAAATGATCGCTTGAACGCTTTGCGCCGAAAGCTGCTTTGCTTTATATACATATACATATACATATACATATATATATATATATATATATATCCTTTCTAGTGAACCATTTGGTATATCACTCTGTGCAAAACGCCTAACAAGAAAAGACAAATAGTACGATTGATCACAAGCTAGAAAAATGGGACTTTTAGTTGGTGTAAATTTCGTTGGAATGTGATGTCTTTTTTCCATTTTTTATTTTTCTTGTTTTCTTTTTTTCTCTTTGTTATTTTAAAGGGATGACATTTGAATTTTACATCATATGATAGAGAAGGCAGATGTGAATGTAGTGCAAACACATGTTTTCTCTCTTTTCCTTTATTGAAAAAAATAAAAATAAAAACAAAAGAGTGACTGCACTTATTTTACTAAAGTGCAGTATTTCATAATTGTTCTACAGAAATTAAAGCCTTTATGACTGATGTTCTATACAGAAACTCTCAAATATTCAGGGGAAGGGATCATGTTGCGAATGTGTGTTTAATTTGGATGAAACAACTCGGTGCTTCAGCAGTCTAGACTTTTGCTCTTTTATGGAATGAAAAGATATAAAGAGATTACCCCTGTTACAGATTCTTTATCTATCCGATTATATGTATTCGTCTTTTTCTCTATTCTTTTTCTCAGTTGATTTTGATTAGATGATTTTTAACAAAGCAGATTAAAAACCTACTTTTGAAGTGCAAGTTTTACCTTCCACTAAATTGATTACGGCTTCTGCTTGCTTTCAGGCTTTTGTTATTCCTCTTTTTGTTAACTCTCTTGAATTTTTCCCTTTTTTTTTTTCTTTCATTGATAATATTGAGTTCAGAATTTGATAAAGGATAAAATCTTTAGCATATGCCAATCAAATTGGGACAAATATCTTTTTAACATAGATAATCTTGGCTCAGTTTATATATATATATATATAATATTTTTCTATTCACCATATTTTACTAACAAAATTTCGTCAAGTTTGATTGACAATTAAAATCGCAATCTTAATTAAGGAAGTGGTATGTTCTTTTGTATTGTGTGGCAATAAGTCCGTCTCATATATACATATATGTATACATATATATATATATATATATATTGTCAATAGACATTCACATAAAAAAATAAATATATATAAAAATGTCACGCCAACAAGTTAACAATAGGTTACCTATCTAAATCTCATTTAATAAGTTCTTTAAGTTATATGTTCATTAATTACCATTAATTTTTTTTGGTCAATTACTCATTTTATTACAATCATCCAATTAAGATTATGTGGCTAAAACAACATTAATCATGGATTGGTAAATATTAGAGTAACTATAAAAAACTTTTTCATATATATGAGAGGAATTTCATATCCTAGCTATTTCTTGTAGTATAATCAAATATGAAATTATCAGTAGATTATGTCTGCAATCACTCATAAAATATATATATATATATATATATATATATAGTTTGAATCCTGCAATCACAAGAATCTGTGTCTAAATAGGTCGATACAATGTAATTCGGTAAGATGGCACTAATATTAATTCTAGCTCGTGTGTTTCATTTTATTGAATGGTTGAAATTGAATTAGTACTCCACATGTTTTTCATCTTCACCACTATTTTTTGCATGCATCATATGTATTTATATATGATGTTACTGTCATGACCTCTACATTTCTCTCTTGCTAAACACTATTGCATCTCACACACACACAGAGGTTACTACACAAATCACACACACACACACATATATATATAGGTCATTTCTAGTCAAACAAAATATATTCACGTCTCCATTTAGGATATTGCAATTTTATTCTCTTTAATCCTTGTCAATATTCATGTCTCCTCTCCCTAGCTAGTTGGCTATCCTATCTTTAATTCTTCTAGATTTATCTCCATATCTCTTCCCTTTTTAATTCTTTGTCTGTTGTTATTCCACTCTTAAAAATTTTCTTTGCCGTTAAATTAGCAAACTCAAGTTAGCAATTATTCCACTCTTAAAAATTTTCTTTGCCATTAAATTAGCAAACTCAAGTAAGCAATATATAGTACTTTCCAAAAAAAAAGATCTGTTTCAGGGGGGAAAAAATCGATTCTCTAGTACTCTAAAGTAAGAAATGCACGCACTATACTAATGCAATTTTTTATTTTCATTTCTAAACATTTGAATTTTCATAATTCAAAATCAAATCCTCCGAAGAAGGCCTAAAATATTCCATGAAACATCAAGGCCCTCTTGGAACACCAGTTACAACGAGAATTTTACTTGTTCAACATCAAAACTTCTAAATCTAAATCTAAATCTTTTTTTTTTCTCTCTCTCTTAAATTTTTATGAAATTCAAACTTTAAAAGTTCATAACTTTCTTGTTTTAAGTGGAAATAAGATTATTTTTATGTCTGAAAATGCTCATGACGATGAAAGAAACAAAATAAGATTCATATTACATGTTTTTTCCAAACACATTTCAGAACATCATATTCCCTATGTCACAATTCAAAATTTTCAATTCATATTTTAACGAAACACACACATTTTATTTTTAACAAACAAAACTCCAACCATTATTCCAAAGGGACGTTAGGCCTCCATATTTGTATCATGAGTTTCATAATGTAATTACTTGCAAACAATTATTTGAAAAATTAGGGTGGATGTCCAATTTTGATTACAAAATCTAATATAGAAGGCCGAACTTTTTATTTTTTTTAAAGCAAAACGATCGTTTGTCATTTGTACTGGATTTGGTCAATAAATGATTAGCTATGATCAATTAGTAATTGATTATGAGAATTGATAATTTATATTATGATTAATTAGTAATTGATCAAATTAACAAATATTATGTGGTCAATCATCATTTAAGAAAATTGATTATTTTTTTAGGGGGGGGGGCACTTTAACTAATTTTTAAAAACTTGTGTTATTGGTTAAAAACTTCTTAAAAAGTGATATTTAGCTCTAAAACCCTAATTCTCTCTATAACTTAAATGTTTCATAAAGTTATTCTTCGGAAAGTAAAAGTTATTGGAAAAATTGACTTTCCTTTCAAAATAATAGAATGACTTTTTAAAGGAAAAAATTATGTACGTGCATGTTACTAAAATATCGAACATGTCAATTCAACGTAGAAATAAAATCGCTTTGGTTTTCTAAGAGGAAAAACGCAGATGTTTCCTTTTTAAATATCCTACTGCATGCATACTAACAAATTTTCCTTGCTATCTTTCTTCTTTCCTTCGAATTTAATGGATATGTGAGTATTTTCTTGAATCTATTTCAACTCACATACTAGAGGGAAAAAAAATTATTGATCTTCACAAGGGGCTTCAGTTCAATTCTAAAAGCGAGTTCATGAAAATCGTCATCTTCTACTTGTCGATTGCCAACGTTCAAATCCCCGCTCACACTGTCCTTGTCAAACATTGATGATCCAAGCATTGTTATGCACCAGACACAAAACACACGCAGAACGAAAGAAATCAAACATGCAAACAATGACTCTCCACATAGAAGCAAGAAGGAAAAGAAAAAAATATATCGTAGGTAACAACGTATTTTTATCAAGCTAGTTCATGTCGTAGATCAATATTCTGCACCCGCTTTAGTACGTAACAATACCGAGTTTAGGGGCGACCGGCCTTATTGTCGGGTTACTATAATTATCCCGCATTGTTGTGTTTCGTTGTTAAAATTAGTAGAGCTATATATAGAACATGTTTTAGAAGATAATAGGGTGGCTCACTCGTTTGCTAGATTTGCTTTCTTTTCTGGCATGTTCCTTGGCATGGGTTGCATAAATTTTCCATCGTTAAATACGATTGCGACTTGGAAAAGAGGAAAAAGTAATTTCTCATTCACTTTAATTGAAGAATTATTTGTACACCATTATACGGGACCTAATTGACAATTATTAGTATCCAATTTAACAATCTTTAAAGATTAAAATAAAAATGACAGAGATAATTTTTTAGAATCAATTAACAAATTATCTCAACAACTATTAAGAAAATGAAATAATTAGCAACATCATATTGATAAAAGAATTTGTTCGATTGAACGTATCATGGTATCAAAAAGTTGATGTTCTTAACGTTCTGACACATACAATATAAATTTTCATGCTAATAAGTTTAGCCAAAATGCTCAATTTTTAAAGAATGTAAGGTATTTACTATTATTTTTTAGTAAATTAATAGAATCAAATATAGGATATCATTTATTACTTTAGATTTGGGCCTGTTTTGATAAGTCTCGTTTTTTTTTTTTAATTTTTTTTTTGGGTTCCATGGACTATGCCTCAGCAACTTAGCATGACATCTGGGCCATTTGGATAGCGTGAGATTGAAAATAAAATTAAAAAAATCTGGAGAAATGCCCACTAAAGGGTAAAAAGATTGTCTTTTTTTTTTAATATAAAAAAAATTAAACACTATTGATACTTCTCTGATTCTTCCTTCTTGATGGCTTCTCTTGGACATAATACCTCCTATGTTTGGAGGAGTATTCTTTTAGGTAGGGAAGTTCTTTTTCAGGGGTGATGGTGGAGGGTGGGTGATGGAACTTTGATTCATGCTTTCCAAGATCCCCGGATTCCTCAACCTTCTACGTTCAAATCCATCTCAAGACTACCGAATGGGGGAGAGGAGCTACTTGTTTCAGATTTTAAATATGAAGAGGTGGAAGATGCAAGTCATTCATTTTGGCGATGTGGGGCAGCTAGCGAGGTATGGCAAACGAGTCCTATTTGGTCCAAGCTCAATCTTTTTGTTCGTGGCCCTTTTAGCTCCCTGTGTTTATTTGTGGCCAAGGTGGGAGCCGTGGAGGATTTGGAAGTTTTTGTGATGTTGGTCTGGAGTCTTTGGACGGATAGAAATGACTTTGTTTTCAACAAGAGAAACTTGGGAGTGAGTGGAGTGTTTGAATGGGCTGGAAGAGTTCTGGTGCACCATCAAAATCATGGTCAAAGTAAATAGTGTTGGACCACCCCAACAAGAGCGATTACACAAGCAAACATGTTCTCCACCTCCTCACGGGGTCCATAAAATTAATACTGATGCTAATGTAAGGAACAAGCATGGTTTCCTTAATATTGGGGTGACTATCAGAGATGTTGATAGTATGGTAATTGCAGCCCCTAGCAAGAAAATTATGGTTTTTTTCTCTCCACTTGTTGCTGAATCTCTGGCTTCTAGAGAAGGGATCTTTCTTGCCCGAAAGTGTGGATTGGATGGTTGGATTTTGGAGTTGAACGCTTTGAATGTTGTGAGGGCTATTCAACTGCCCTTATCACGGTCTCCAGAGTCAAATGTTATAGCTGATGTGAAGGATGTTATGACCGATACCAGATGTGGATATATTTGTTATACCTCTCGATAAAGGAACAGTATAGCCCATTTCTTGACAAGTTTAGCTTTTACTAGTTCTGTCGATTTATTTTGTATCGAGTTTATTACTCTTATGCTGAGATCTTTTATGCTCTCTGAAATTTACAATATTGAATAAACTTTGATTTTTCCCTTTAAAAAAAAAAAAAAAAAAACCGACATTCATATTGTACAGCGTGAAATTGAATGGACTTCTTTCATGGACGCAAAACATGCTAACCGCTTAAACTTTGTTTTTTCATTATGTAAGTTGTAGGGATCTCATTGCTTTATAACTATCAATCCTATAATTCGATTATTCCCCTCCCTGGATCGGGGTTGAATATGCAATAAGCCCAATTTCCAAGTCCAATCACCATTAATTTTTCAAAGTTGATTCGGTCAGTTATGTAGTTTCATTATTTTCCTGGGTTTTCACCTTTGGATAAGAAAACCCTGTCAAATCAAGACCGTTCGTAGAGTGCAAAATGCTTTTGGTAGACGCTTTCGGTAATTATTCGAGTGAGACGTTGTCTCGCCTTTAATTTCACCGGTTTGGCTGATTGTGTAATATCCCGCCAATTAAAGGTACTGGCCTAAATAAATTTAAATGGGATTTAAATTCGATTTTAAACTTGTTTAAATCGTATTACATTTGATATTACATTCTCTCCCTCTCATAAAAATTTCGTCCTCGAAATTGTCAAAAGCATACTGTTCTTTCGTTGCTCAACTCTAATAATCCAACTTATTAGTCTCTAAATATTCCTACTCTAGGATATCTACTAATCAATTATAAAAGAAACTTGTAGGTTGACTAAGTCATTGGTCCCATGACATCTCCAGAATCGTACTGCTCTGATACCATAATGTAACGTCCCTCCTGAGCAAGCTACTTGAAAAGAACTTTAGCTTAACTAAAACTTCATACTTAACAAAAATAATACTACACAGCTGAAAAAATTCTATATATTATCAAGACAAATATTGTCCTTATAATACAAAAAAAAATATCAAATCTTTAAAAAAAAAAAAAATTAATGCTATCATGGAATTCTGAAACCTCTTGAACCTCTAGCTCAGTCAACCTACTGACTAATTTTGCAAACTGCATCACAAGAACTATATGAGCAAATATCTCAGTAAGTATACCATATAACTTTTTCACATTAAAATACTTCTCTTTAACTTTAGCTTAGCGTCCTGTAGTATAATGTTAATCTCGTACCAATCGAACTGTTTCTTTTCTGTATGACTTCTTTCTTAGAGCTCTTTCCTCAAGGATTTGGCCCTTTAAACTTTATTTAGGTTAGTTCTAATAAATATGAAATTTCACACCATACATAAAAATAATTTCTTTGAACTTTCTCAAAACATAATAAGAATGACAATAACATAACTGAACACATGCTTCAAAATATAATATTGTTTAAGTGATGTCATACGTGTACAAGAATACATTTTTGTTCATATAATTTATTAAATAATTTAAGTTTTAATTGAGTGTTTTCATGATTTTAATTCAAAATGTTTTACTTTTGCAATATTTGATTTTAATCCATTTTATTTAATATTCTATTTATTTCAGTTTATTTTATTTTCCTTTTTTTTTTTTCTCTGTCCTTTTCCTTTTCCTCTTCTTTTTCTTTTTCCTTGTTTTTCTTTCCTTTCTTTTCTCTTCTTTTTTTCGCAGATCTCTTTCTTCCGCGTGCGTGAATCTGGGTGACGCGATTCTTGGGCCAGACTTGACTCCAAGCCCAATCCGAGCTACTTGCTCCAGCTCCAGCGAGCCCGTGCCATTCCAGGGCCTTGTCGTCAGTACGACAGATTTCTAGCCCGTATCTCCAGCCTTTCAACCTTGTGTATCCAGGTGATTCACCAGCTGTAGTGGCGGATCTCTTGGGCAATATCTCTCTCGAAGTTCTTGATCTCATGCCTGTATAAGGCCTGCACCTTTGGCAAGCGGAGGACGCTTTTCCATTGGTTTTCGGCTTGGTTTTTAGGGTGTTTCTCTTCTCCTTATTCTTTTTAGAATTTCATGCCAGGTTTAATTTTGTTTTGATTTGTAAAAATTATATGTTCTAGTATATTCAATTTCTTCATCTCATTTTTTTGTTCAAAATATTTTGTGTCAATTTTTTATATAAATTCAATAATGCTTTATTTATGTAATATCATCACATTCTGTTTTAACAAAGATTTGTCTTCTGAGTTGTCTTTTATTACTATTTGCTAAAAATGGTACTTTGTCGATTTTAGATAACTTGTAATGATGAATCCGTTTGGTTTCAACATAGGGATTTAATCTACCGAAACACTTTAGTTATTTTTGTTGATCCTTAATTCTATATTTTCCAGTTGTTCATTTGGGATATGAAACGTGTAATTGAATCATAAATCGAAGATTAGATTTAAATTGGAGAACGAAATATATGAAAGATTCACAATGCCTTGCCTTATTTATTATTGAATTTTTCTCTACCTAAATTTTATCTCTTTCATATATTTTTTATTTCTCTATCACAAAAACCCATCAAAAATATCTGCACTTTTTTTTTTATTTTCTTTACTTGCCTTTTTAATATTTAACTCTAATAATATTATTTGTTTTTGTTGTCACCTCCCTGTGAATATGACCACCTTATCTGTACTACAACCGACTGCTTTACTGATGCATCTTTAAATATTAATTATGATACAGTGGAAAAAAATATTTACATCAACTAACTGCTTGTTAGAAAGTAAAAACAATTGTCTCTTTTTTTTTCCTATTTTTTTCTCTCTCGATTTTCTACTGACCTCGCTTCTCTTCTTTTTTTTTTTTTTTTTTTTTTTTCTTGATCGTAGTTCACTTGGTCAAACAACAGCAAGGCATATGACTAATCAAGGCCAAGTTAACTAGACATCCAAATGGCATTTTCTTATTTTGTCATGTCCTTTCCTTCTTCTTGTGGCGCCAAAACACCAAGTCTAAGGACCTAAATGATAATCATACCTAATCAAGCATGTCAAGGTACTATACAATACCACCACATGCTTATGAATTTATGGGAAAAACCTAAACGGCAACTCTCATATACATGAGATGTTTATCATCTTAAAAATATCCAAGGACTTATCGGCAAAACAAATTTTTGCTAAAAGGGTCTAATATTTTATAAATCGAATTTAAATCTTATTTAAATTTATTTAGGTTAGTACCTTAAATTGGCGGGATATTACATTAACAAGGAGAAGTAAATGAAGGCGGGTGTCAAAGAAGAAAGAGGAGGAGAGCATCACATGTTGGCTCTGCCACTAGGGTTGTTTCATTAATGTGAATGATTATGAGTTAATGGGCTTGGAGACTTGGGCTTGACTTTTGCTGTTAGTAGCCTTTTTAGTTATGGGCTTAGGCTTATAACCTTTAGGGCTTAAATGCGGAAGATGAAGTGATGAAAGGGTTATTTAAAAAGATGTGCAAATCAGAGATGTTCAGAGATGTTGATTTGAAATATATCACTTTTTCTTTTTATTTACACAAGTGCTTAAAAGAGTAATCATAAAGATAACTTTATCTTTTATAAAGAATGGAGACTTAACATACAAATAAATTACAATAAAGGGGAAAAAAAAAAAAAAAAAAGGAATCGAAGACATTTATCAAGTAGGGTTAAAGTTGATTAAATAAAATATCTTAAACAAAATGATATAAAAGGAAAATTTGTAAATTTGTTGATTTATTGAAATAAAAGGTGTAAATATTGATAGTGGACGGTACAAAGTGAAATAAAGTACATAGTTGAGCGACATTTGTAACATTAATCCTAAAAATAAGAATTAATTTAAAAAATTCTCACCCTATTATCGTCCTTGTAATATTTATTCCTAAATTTAAAAACTTAATATATGTTCTTCCCAATCCCGATCTCTGCTTTATTAATAAATAAAGTTCGTTTGTTTTTTAAAATAATATTTCTTACATTTCTTATAATTTAATCAAAGAACTTAAAATGCTCATTAAAATATAGTGTAAAATAATTATTATATATTTAATATCTAAACAACCATGCTCAATACTTGATATGTATAACTTTCGTCCATCAAAATAACAGAAAGACTAAATTTATTAACATAATAAAAATCATGAGGACAAAAGTTACACTACGAAATTTTGAGAGCAAATTATTACAATAACCATAATTCAAGGGTAATTTTGTAACTAATCCTATAAATAAAAGAGTTATTTCTTCCGGTCGATTCGTTTCATTCTTTACCGACAACCACGTGTTCCTGTTTCATTTTCTTTTCTTTTTATTTTTTTATTTTAGTAAAGCGTTCAACTGTTTCATTTTCTTGTGTTTTTAATAATCCTTCTACTTAATTTTTGCGAATTAATAATTTTATACAAATATTTTTATTATTTAATTCCTATTTTATCTCAGTTCAAAAAAGTACATTGTATTATTTGACGTGTATAATATTGCAAGAGAAAACAGCCAATTTTGAAAAAAACGGACAATTTGTCTTAGATCAACCGATCTGGACCGTTCACAGACAATTAGTCCTTTTTTGCCCCTTTTTATCAGAGACTTTTATTTTTAATGCGTTTGATAAAAAATTTTGAATTCAAATTTTTAAATTTAAATTAATTAACTTTTTAAAAATTAATTATAATTTTTTATTAATTTTAAAAAATAAAAAGCAAAAGACAAAAACTAGATATTTAATTTTTTGAGAAACAACATTGAAGATTAAAAAATCACAAACATAATTAATTACGATATTCATTTTTTTTTAAATATTACAAAATTCAGCCTTGAGATTAAAGTTTCGGGATTTCGTTGCAGGAGGTTCTAACAGTGTTCATTTTCCGTTTCCACACAAACAAAGAACAAAACCATCCTCTCACGAGTTAAAAAAGGCATCTTTATATCAGTCTAATCCCTACATATTCTGTTTTTCCTATCAGATTCTACTGTATAACCATTAAAAAAAAAACATATAATTTTATACAAATCGGCGTCGCATTATAGCTCCTCCGACTAAAAAAAAGAACATTTTTTTATCCCCTTTTTTCACCGGTGCTATTGCGCCGGCATAGTTTCCGACCGCCAAGACAAATCGGAGAAGTCCGACGAATCAAAATACACATCGGAGTATCCGAACAGCCCATCGAAGGCCACGAACTCGTTAGCACCGTTGTCATAACTCTCTCCGGTTCCCAACTCGAACACACCGTAACTCGAAACCGGATCTTCAAACCCCCAAAACTCACCGATTCCAGACGAGTCCGACGAAACTCGCACCAACTCATTCTCCTCCTTCAAGTCGCCCAAGTTCGACGACAACGACGGCGGCAGACCGAGCTCGTCATCGGAAGCCTCCAGCAAGAAACCCAGCTCCGGCTGGGACTCGCCCGAATCTGACGTCAGATCAATAACCGACGCCGGCGCCGGAACCGGCGGCGGCGAAGGAATAGGAGTTTCGGAACAGGATGCGGCGGATATCTCCTCCTGCAAGCTCTTCATCACCGAGTCGAGGTCATGAGTCGACGGGTCAGTGTCCGAGTCGTCGAGAAATTCGAGTATATTCTCCCTGAGTCGCTTCACCTCGAGCGAGTCTAGCTCCAAGTTGGCCGATTCATCTCGGACCCGCTTCCTCGGGGTTTGGGCATCCATTAAAGCCAGACAAAAGCAAGACAAAAATCCCACAAAAATAGAGAGAGAACGAAGAGAGAGAGAGAGAGGGTAAGATACAAAAGGGTCTACGGGTAGACTTTGGTATGGTGGTGGTGTTGTGGGGGAAAGCGGTTTTGAGAGGTTTAAATAAGGAGACAAATGAAAGAGAGAGAAAGAGAGAGAGAGAGAGAGGAGAGAGGAAGATGTGAGTAATGATGGTGACGCAGGGCGCGTGGTTTGGGGGATCGAATACTTGGGCCATCACGGATGTCTTGCCTTTTCTTTATTTTTTTTAATTAATTTGTTTTTTTATTTTTTTTTCTATTTTTGCTTCCTTAGTTTCGTGTCTGCTTTTTTCCATTTCTATTTTATTAATCAGTTTGAATACATTCTTTCAAGTCCGATCAGTTGCGGGGCCCACTCTGCCTAGTCAATCACGGCCAAGCCTTCTTTTCACCTTCTTTTCTTACTTAGGCTCGGCTCGGCATAATGGAGATTCTTCTTTGGTGGGTGTAAGGGCGTTTTGGTAAATTGGGTTTGGAGGGTGCTTTTAATTGATTAATTGACTTTTTTTTTCTTTTTTTTTTTTTTTAAGGTGGATTTGACGGGGGAGGGTGAGGTGGACTTTTCTCACAAGAAAAAGGGCGGGGGGTAGAAATGGAAAGTTTGGAAAGTTATGGGCAATTGATTGCGCATTTGTTTGAAACCTCATTGGGTGTCGAGGACAGTGATGGCCACAGCACTGCAATAGAAAAGTATGACAAAAAATTATTATTAAATTTCTTTGATAGTTTCTCGACGAAAACTCCTGAAAACATATAATTAGTAATACAACCTCTACCATACCAATACATATTTTTTGGATATTCTAATAATCGATTAATCGAGGAATTAGATGCCGCGATTAACAACGTTTTTGTTTTTGTTTTTGTTTTTGTTTTTTTGCTGATAATTTATGTTGAACATGAAAAAATGCATTATTTGTATGATTTTGAAGTTTTATTTTTTAACCATCATTATCAAAAAAAAATACTAAAGATATCAATTATGATTTTAATTTTTGAATAACAATCTATAAAATATATAAATTGTTATTCTTTTATTAATATATGTTTAAAGGACCGTCACATGAATTAATATTTAAAAATCAAGATTAAAATTGATGTTTTTATTATTATTCTAATTTCCATCAAAAACTGCATATTTTATCAAAATTTTATTTTAATGTCATTTTGAGGGTAGGTCTATTGATACTATTATTTTAATTTCCTTACTCACTTTTCAAAATCATCAACAAATTAATTTTAAAATTAAAAAATTACTTGTTGCACTCCTTAGTTTTCCCAAAAAAAACCCTTATAATTAAATTATTTATCTTTCTTCTTTCTCCACACACTCCATCTAAATCTCTGTACAGTTTTTTTTAATAAGTATTGTTTTATTTTTATTTTTCAATTTTTTTCTCACAAGATTACTTTTTTTTTATTTTTAGATATCCAAAAAAAATTCTTCATCAATTATATATTGAGATAAAAATCTATAAACTTATTCTTGAGTAAATTTTTTATTAAGATGATAAAAACTTAAGAATAATATACTGATAAAACTAAGTATTATACAAGCATGATTGCAATTGTATGAATTTGGCTTATACTTTTATTAGATAATTAGAAAATGCTCATAATTTAAAGTAAATTCCTGACCTTTTTTATCAATTATTTATAAAATAAATAACCAATTAAATCAATATATTTGATCATATATCCACACCGTACACATGTGTTTTCCATTTCATTGTTATTTCTTAGACAACAAAAAACTAGTTATAACATAGAATTATAAAAAAAAAATATTGAAAAATATGAATAATAACAATTAAAATAAAAGAATCTTCTCTTAAAAAATATTCACCTTGAAATAAATTAAAAAACAACAACAAAATAAAACATTTTTCTTAAAAAGAAGAAGAAGAAGAAAAATGTATAAGGATTTAGACTTTAAAGAAAGTAGAAAGAAAAAAAGTAAATAATTTATTTATAAGGGTTTTTTGAAAAAATTAAGATATAAAACAAATAATTTTTTTATTCTAAAATTAATATAATAAATTATTTTAAAAAATAAGTTTAAAAAATAAAATATAAAGTGTCAATAGACTCACCCGAATTTTAATTAGATTTAACAATAGCAAACTCAGCTCATCAATAAAATGTCCTACAAAAGAAAGATCTTTTTTTTTCTTTCTTTCTTTTTAATGTGTGTTTGGTTGGTTAGTTTGAGTTAATATATTTTAGTTATAATAGTAAATTTTTTTGAATTTTCAGAAAAGGTAAAAAATTTTTTGAAAAGAAGATAAAAAACAGTACGACTAGAGTTGGATTGAACTAATGAAACAAACAAACCCTTAGATTTCATAAAATTTTTCTTCATTTTATTTTTTTCTAGAAGGTAATTTTCCTAGGTTGTTGTCCAGCTTGTGCATTGAAAGCATCAATAGAATCAGCTATTTGACAGAAAGATATAAAAGGAATACATGTTGTGCACGACTAATTGCATCATCTCATCCCAACCTTATTAATCCACGTTTTAATGTGAAATTATATCAGGACAAAACTGAATTTCAAGGGCCATTTTCATATTGTCAATTTCTACCAACTATTCATAACCGATTCTGTATCTATTAATTGGTGCAGACTAGCTGGCTTCCCTTCTTCAGCCATTGATCTTCTATCCTTACTCCCTTCTATGATTTTTTTTTTTTTTTTTCCCCCTTTTCTTGTTACCTTTCAAGAGATTTTTGTTTAATGTGGAACAACAAAATATATCTTATTATCTACAGATAAGATCAGCTCTTACTTATCTAGATGCATTCCTAATCCACATGCCACCATGTGGTACTAAATTTGTTCTTTCCCCTTTATATCTACAAATCCATAATACTTGTGAATTATTAGTACAAATAATCACATTTTACTATCATTAAAAAAAAAAGATAAAATAAATGAAAGAACAAATAAGAGGCCCATCTGGTATTGTTTTCATTTATTTTGAAAAAAAAAATGAGAATACTTTGTTAACGATGTTGAGATTATTTTTGAAATTGTGTCTGGTTATGTTTTTAGAGATATTAATTTGGTTATGGGAAAAAAAAATGAATTATGTTTGGATATGTTTCTAAAAACATGTAGTAAGTTATATAACTTTAGAAAATGAAAACAAAAAAAGATAAAACAACGACCTGTTTGATTTCGTCCCCAATTATTTTTGGAAATGTTTGCACACAACTTTTGAGGAGTGTTTGGTTAACAAATGCTTTCAAAACGAGAATAAAAAAAAATGGTGAGAAAGTTTTTTGTGAAGGAAATGAAAACATGTTAAAAGTTGTTTTCTCATTTTTTGTTTTCATTTTTAATGTTATATAACTTGGACACATGTTTTCAAATACATATCCAAACACAATTCACAGTTTTCTTATACCTAAATCGATATCTCTATAAATATAACCTAATACAATTTCACAAACGATTACACCATCATTTTCATGGTGTTCTCATTTCTATTTTCATATCAAAAACAAAATCATTTTCAAAATAAATGAAAACAATGTCAAACATGTGATTTTATTTCCTTCACAAAAACCATTCTCATCATTTTTTTTTTTTTTTGTTTTCGTTTCAGCGTTTGTTTTCAAAGTATTTGCTAAACAAAATGCTGTTAGGAAACATTTCATTTTTACTCCTTAAAATATGTACTAAAAACATTTCTAAAAATAGTTTGAAACAGAACCAAATGAGCCCAACTTTTAATAGTTTATCATTTTCTTTACAAAAATCATTCTTACAATTTTTTTTTTCTTGTTTTTTGTTTTCGTTTTTAAAGTATTTGCTAAAGAAAACACTGTTCAGGCGACATTTTTATTTTTGCTCCTAAAAAATCGTGCAGATATATCATAAACAAATTTTGGTGAATGAGTTGAGTTTAAGTTGAGATAAAATTTTTAAATTTGAATTGAGTTGACTTTTTAAAAAATAATTATAAACTTTATTGACTTTTCAGAAAAAGATAAAAAGTGAGATGAAAAAATGCAATTTAGTTGAAGTTAAACTTTGTTATCAAACATGTGTTTTCTCCTTTTTTCTTTCTAGGATTTTACCCTCTGGTATGGATTTTTATTTTTTATTTTTCCTTTTCGTTTATCTATTTGTAATGTCAATCTTTCTGTTATAAGATATGTATCCATTTATATCTCGATTATAATGGTAATGAGTTTTGACTAATTGAATCTAAATCCAACTGTTGTTTTGTATTGTATTTTAATATTTTTGTTTTCGTATGGATTGTTATCAAATATATGTACATAAATTTATGAATAGTAGTACATATATAAGCTCTAATATTAATTTTTTAAGTATTAATTTGCGTGTCATATTTATTGGTACATTTAATTAATTGATATAATAATATTTCAAACATTTACTAATAAAAAAATACCAATCCATATACGACATAAATTGGTATTCAAAACTTGATATTATAATTGATGTCCACCCTATAGACATGGTGCCTCTTAAAAAAGCAATGGATTTGAATTATATTATCCATTAAAAAATAGAATAACGTTATGAATATAGTGTTTTCATATAGTTTTCGAAATTGAATAGGAACTTTCATTTACACATTCAATAGAAACTCTGGTTTTGGCTGGTAAATTAATTTTTCAATGGTCTTATTATTAATTATCCATTAAAAAAGCACTCCTATGTATAATTTGGAGTTCTTACCAAAATATAAAAAAGATAGTTGTTATCTAGTTATAATATGTCCCTATTTTCCCTATCAAATGTAATATAATACAATGCAAAACTACTAATAGGAATTGTATCTTTTCTTTATCAGTAGGTAATGAAATAACACATGCGTCACGCAATGTAAATTTTTATTTAGCATATTCATTGTCACTCATAGCTACGACTATTAAAAAAACACTTTTAATTTAACACATAAAAACAATCGTACTTACTTACAAGTTCAAAATGTATTTCCAACTCAAATTTTTCATCTCAGTTTTTTTTCTAAAAAATGAATAAAAATTATAATTAGTTTTTGAAAAATCAACCAACTCCAACTTAAAAATTTTAACTCCAACCGTCAAACCAAACAGCAGCGTAGTTTTTATGATTTTTTTTTTTTCATAAGATTGTTAGGGTTAACCTTGACAAAATCCCATTAACCTGCCAAAGAAAGAGTTCAGATCTGCTATCCAATTTTTTTATTTTAATGGTTGTCCCTACGTGTTGTTTTAGCAACTATTTTTTAACATTTAACTTTTTCATATAGCTATATTTTTTAATTGATATAACACTTAGATGGATAATCAATGATGCAAGAAACTCGGAAGAGTAATCCTCTGTTTAATAAATTAGTTAAAGATAAAATTTTTAAGTTGGAATTAATTGACTTTTTAAAAATTAATTATAAAATTTATTGATTAAACAAATAAAAAATAAAATAAAATAATATAATTTAATTAAAGTTAAGGGCTTGTTTGTCATTCAAGTTCAAACTGTATTTTTTCATCTCAGTTTTTATCTTTTTCTGAAAAAGTTTTTTATCTTGTGTGAAAAAATTTGTTGCCTTTTCTAAAATATCAATAAAAATTATTATTAAAATTTAAAATTTTTAACTTAATCTCGTTCACCAAACGGACCTAAATTCAAATAACAAACCGAGGTTTAATTTTGGCTCCCAAAAATGCCTTTTTCTTCTTCTTACCTACTATATACAAATAACTTGTACTTGTCGATGTAGTCACCATATAAACTACATTCCAATTTCCCACCGGAAAAACAATAATAAAGACGTGGTACAGCTGATTCATTGCACGTGACTTTGAAAGAAACGAACCAACCATCAACTTACCCAAGTCACCCCATTTGATCCATTAACCTCCCCACCACTCCTTCTCAACCACCCAACCGTTCGTTGGTCTCTTCGAATTATTATATTAAAAAAAATTTTAAAATTAAGAGGGAAAAAAAAAAAAAAAGAAAACCAACCAAGTGGTCGACAACCTGATCCACACCCACACAGAGTCACAGACCCATTCACACTCTTCTGTCGTCATTTCCCTGGGACCCACCAAACCCAAGCCGGCTTCCTACCGACTCCCAAGCGGCTACGAGGCTCGGCGGCTCAGCCGGCTCTCCTTTCCAGAAGCGGCGAGGCGAGAGGGGCGACCAGATCTGATCCACTTTTTGTATTATTGGAAGAGAGTTGTAAGTTTCAAACGCAGCCAGCCGATGTTTCCTCCCACTTGTTGTTGTCGAGTCAGCCGCTAAGCCTCCTTCTGTTCCCTCCTCTCTGTCTATCTCAACTTTCTTTGCCTTCCCTTCCACGTTTCCACGTGGCGATTTCTCAATACCTCGCTGACACTTCTTTTCCTTCGCCGCGCCAAATCACGTTTAATATCATCCCTTTACTATTATTTATTTATTTATTTATTTATTTGTAATTATTTTTTAGGATCTAGAAACACTTTAGGTGGGCCCACGTGTAGACAGTGGTGGGATATTTCTTTTTTTTTTTTTTTTTTCTTGCTGAATGTGGTGGGATTTTTTCCAAAAGCGCAATCACACGATCTCCCGGTACGTTATTTATGTCGTGGGTTTCTCACGCCTTTCGCGAATCACGAGGTGCTTTTGATTTGATTTTGATTTTTGATCTGATCTATTCTGATGTAGGGCAGGATAAGTTGTGATCAGAAGCGGGCGTCCTCACCGTAAAGAGGGACGCGGAGGATAGTTTTTGGGTTTTGATTCTGATCCTACGGCTCACAGAAGAAGCGGATTGCCGGTAGGAACAGAAACCGTGGATTCGTCTGTCTAGTTTAATAATGGCGCGAGAATCAAGGAATGTAATTCTGGATCTGACGAGGCTTTAGCTAGATATTTTTTTAACGACGGTTTTGCCGTACACGTATCTGTGGTAACCAACCACGTGTTGACAAAATAATGCGTCGGGTGTGGAGTCAGAAATTAGATTACGGTTCTTTTCAGAAAAAAAAAACAATAGATTAGGATTTAGGAAAGGATCTATGGACGATTCCCGAGGCAAAGTGGGGTTTGATAATTTTGATAATTTTAATAAATTTGAAAATTTTGAGGGGTGTGGATTGGCGGAGAAGATGGCCTAGCAGGCTGCGGTGGATGCCTGGTCTCCACTCTCCATCCCAAGGCCATTGCTTAGGTCAAAAACCAATAATCAAATATTCAAATAGATAATTGGGTGGATGAATTGGTATAAAAGATAATTTTAAAAATCTCACCGATTGAAAGGTTTTATGTTTGAATCTCTTATTAATTTATGAGATGTCATCTTATTTATATGGTGTTATGAAACGAAAATGATAGAATCACCGTTACATCTTCATATTTAACAAAAAAAAATTTAAAATTAAGGGGTGTTTGGCTCCCCATTTTAAAACACTCATCTTAAAATTTTTTTTTTTTCTAAAAAATTTTTGTCTTTTTCCCAAAAAATTTTTTATCTTTTCTAAAAATTCAAAAAAATTTACTATTAAAACTTAAAAATCTCAACTTAAACTACTCCACCAAACACCCTATAAAATTAAAATAGATGCTTTCCAAAAGATTATTATTACGAAGGAATCATATACAATTTATTATTATTATTGTTATATATTAAACTTTTAATTTTCATAATTTACGTCATCTATTTACGATCATGGAACCATTTTTTTCATTAATTTACGTCATATATTTATGATTATGTGACAATATATTTTCATTAACCTTTTAAAAAAACTTCACAGGTATTTATATATTTGAGTAGTTAATTAATGATATAAATAATATTTTCATTTATTTTAACTCAAATTTATTGATAAATAGAAAATTTTGAATTAAAATTGTCTTAAATAAAAATTTAGTTTAATATTAATAAAAAAACCTTTTATTGTTTTAATTGATAACCTATGTGCAAGTAAGTATCAATTTTGACCCAAAAAAAAAAATCATAATTATCAATTGAGATGTATTGCTACATCTTTATATTTTAAAGTGTAAATTAGCAAAATTAAGGGGATGTTTAGATGCACAATACAAACCTTAAAATTATTATCCAATTTATGTATTTTTCCCTCAGTTTTATTATTCACACAATTTTATAACTCAAATTTTAAAAGTCCATAATTTTGCGTAAACAAATCCAAATGAGATATTTCTTTTTTTAAATTACATAGAATTTTGAGACAAATGAAATAAGCTCCATATTGATTTTTTTTTTCCGAATACATTTCTAGTTTTTATACTTTTTAACTCCAATAATTCAAATGCCTTGATAAATGTACAATCAATTCAAACTCAAATTAACAATTCAAACCTTAGCACCAAATGCTTGCTAAAGTTTCATAATGCAAACTGTGACGATTCAATAAGTTCATGGGCACTAGTACAAGAAGACAAAAATAAATAAATAAATAAAATCATTCTTATAATAAGATCTTATATTTTATACTATCGACAGAAGCTGTAATCATTTGGCAAAAATTTTAACTGTTTAATCTATGAGTACAATAATTTTCTATTTGTAAATTTTAAAGGTGCACACTCATAAATAAGACAATTAAAAAGCAATTGCAACTAGTTATGTACAATGTGAGATCTTATTGTTAAAAGAACCTTATTTTTAGGTCAAATTCATGAATTCTATCTAAATTATGTCATTTATATTAACATATCCTCAAATTTTAAATCTTACATTTTATGCTCCCCTATATATAATATGTTTAATATTAACTTCACCAATTCTAAAACGTATTTTTTTTTCTATCAAAAAATAAATAATTTTCAAAGGTATAATGATTTAATCGTCGTTAAATATTTTCCAAAAAAAAAAAAAAAAAAACCCCCTCAGAGCTGCAACAATCTCTTTGTTGATATGTTTATTCCAGTTGGTAAGAAACAAAGCAAGAAGAAGACAAATATTAAAAACAAAATGGAGCCTTATACCACTAACGTCAAAATTACCAGCTTGAAAAAATCTTGGGTAGATTTAGCATATGAAGAATTTTATAAAGATTTCGACCTCGACGAAGATGATGCTATCAACAATCGAACCAAAGTGTATAAAGAAGTGGAAATTGTTGCTACAGATTCTTGGGAGAAATTAGCAGATCTAGATATTTTGATAATAAAATTGGATAAAAAATTCGTTAAAAATACTCATCCTACAAGCTTAGTGCTCGTATTATGAACAGTTCTAAAAATGAGAAAATTATAATGATTTTTTGGGTTATTTTATTTTATTTTATTTGTTTTTGTTTTAATGTTTGCAAGACTTTTTACTTTATTTTCTTCTTAATAAATAATTTTCGCTTCCTCAAGAAGAAAATCTTGCGTTTAAATTTGATCCTAAATCAAAATAACTCGAAGTCTCTTAAAAAAAAAAAAGAAAAAGAAAAAGAGTAAAAGCATTGACCAAAATGGTTTATTTGTTAGCAGAGTAACTAATCAAGTTTAAAAAATCAATAATACATATCTAGTATTTTGTTATTTCATCCGTATATAAAATTTTCATTCTTAAACTTTAAAAATCGGTGTTGTAATATATAACATATAGAGTTGGAATATCTCACTCTCACTTCAAAAGAGAGAGAGAGAGAATTATTTGAAAGTACCTTTTTGTATTCATGAAAAAATTAGTCTCTAAATCCACAGATTTTAACAATCTTACAAAGTTCATTAACAATGGATAGAATTAAATCCCGGAATTAAATAGTTAAGCACTCAAAATTTTGTGGACATACAATATCATTAACCTATTTATTTTTAAATATAAACTCTGTAAGTATTTCACGAATATTTTATTTTTACCGACGATTTTTTTAAAACTCAAATAAGTATTTTGAAAATTATGAAAAGTATTTTAAAATAAAGATATAATTAAATAGAAAAATTGAATATGTTGTAAAATGAGATATTTTTTTGAATTTAAAAATGAGATATATTTTAGTTATCAACTTTGTAGATATTGTTTTGTTTCATTTGTTTTTTGTTTTGTTTTTTTGGGTCAAATTACTCGTGAGGGAAAGAATATAGTTTTGATTTTAATATTAAATTCGAGACTATAAGTTTCGAAGGAATTATACACAATATTCTAGATAATTGTCACATAGCTTAAGGGAAAAACAAAAAGAAAAGAAAAGAAAAGAAAAAAAAGAAGTCGGTCCTAACTATCTTATTTTCTTTTTCGACCTTTCTCTGACGATTCTTTCCATCACAGGAGTCCGCTTGGTGAATGAGTTGAGTTTGAGTTGAAATAAAATTTTTAAATTTGAGTTGAGTTGACTTTTTAAAAAATAGTTATAAACTTTATTGACTTTTCAGAAAAAAAAAAAAATAAAAAACAAAAATTGAGATGAAAAAATACAATTTAGTTGGAATTAAACTTTGTTACTAAACAAAACATAATGAATCAAGAAATATCTCCACTTAGCTCTCTTTTTAACATGGTGGTACTAAGTTTGGTTTACTCAAATTATAATCTCCTTGTGATTAGGTATATTGGTTTTTTTTTTTTTTTTGGTGGTTCTTTTGTGTGAGAGTTTTCGTCGGTTTTTTTTTTTTTTTTTGTTATTATAATTATTATTATTTTTCAGTTTTGTACCTTTTGAACACCACATGTGGAAGATGACAAACAAATGTAGACATTGATAATAGACTCACTACTATATCGGTGAGTAAAACCTTTTCCCCACTATAATAGCATGATTAAGTGTAATTTCAAAAGAACAAATTTATTTCTTTTGAAGCTTAATTTTATCTCTTTTGTGGAGTTACAACATATATCAATAAAAAATAATGCAAGGAAAATCCTTCGTATTTTCTTTTTCCGTAGAATCAATGGTTTGATCGTAATGTTGGTATTTATTTCAGTGTAATGAAATTTTCGTCCACGTGGGAGAAAAATATATCTATACATACAAACTATCTTCGGGGGTGTTTGGTTCGGAGGTTCATCTCCGTTCCAACTCAAATTTTTTTTGTCTTTTCCCAAAAAGTTTTTGTCTTTTTCCCAAAAAGTTTTTTGTCTTTTCTGAAAATTCAAAAAAATTTACTATTACAACTAAAATATTTCAACTCAAACTAGCGAACCAAACACCCCCTTCATCTATGACTTTGATGAAATTTTCGTCTAGGTGAGAAAAAAAGTATATATATCTATACATACACACTATCTTCAACTGTTACTTTGATTACTAAGGTGATATTTGGTTCACTGTCTTATTTTAAATTAAAATGTACTTTTTTATCTCAGTTTTTTTTTCCTGAAAAGTTTTTTTATTTTTTCTGAAAAAGTTTTTTTGTCTTTTCTGAAAAGTCAACAAAAATTACTATTGAAATTTAAAATTTCTAACTCAAACTCATTCACCAAACGGACTCTAAAATTTTTACATTCATTAATGTCTTTATTGAAATAAATTCTATATTTCCAGTTATATTTCCCATGTTTTTCAATATGTATTAATTAGGTATTTTTATTATACATGTTACTAACATTACAGAATTGACAGTTTCTTACTTTCTTATGCAGATCCAAGGATAATAATAATTAACATCCTAAAATCACAAACCCGCACTAGCTGCTCATACGTGGCAGTATGCAAGGAAGTGTATTGGAGCAAATGTCTTCCTTCTCAAACAAGGACCTCACCTCTTAAAAAATAATGTAATTGTTTTTCTTTCCAAAACTATTTATAAATGCGGGCTTTAACAGTGCTCTAGATCTAAATATTTAAAAAGAAAAATCATAGTAATAAAGTATATTTTCATATCTAATCATGGAGTTCTCTCTAATCATTTAAAAAAATATCTCCGTCATATATTCTAATTAAATCACTTGACCCACTATTCTTCAATGCTTTGCTTAAAATTGAACAGCTAGTTGTTTTACAGACTGTGGGTGTGACGATTGAAACAATCTCCATCTAAAACCATTTCTTACAGGCACACACACAGAAAAAATAAATAAATTAATTAATTAAAAACAAACGAACATATATATTTAATTTCTGCAGTATTAGATGCGTTGAATTCCAATAAAATGAATTACTTTTTATGATACACCACAACTCAAGCAACAAATTAGTTATAATTTGTATTTTTTTTCTCCAAAAGAATTCTGTAATAAGATATAGAAAAAGTATCCTCCTGTTTAAAATTATTCTATTAATAAGACAATTTTTAACCAACAAATTACATTAAATTAGCATACGCAACAATTGATAGAATCACGTTAACGGTTTCATCTCATGTTCCACCTTCGTTCTTCTAAAGCTAAAAAATTTTTATAAGGATACCGGTCATTCCATTTTATTACAATATTATTAGTTTTTGGAATGTGAAAATAAGATCTCTTCTTTTACATGTTTTGATCAGTATATTTTCATGAAAAAAAAAAAAAAAAAAAAGGTCCTTGTCATTGAGACGTAAAAATATTCCATGAGCACTTAATGACGGATTATACGACCGCCAAATCCACGTTTTTAATATTAATTAAAAATTATTAGCTAGACACAGCATTCGCTCAATCAGCTATTGATTGTCAAAGGTCGGCCCCGCGTCGACCTTTCTTTCCTGGAGGGGAGGCTGCTTTTATTTATTTATTTATTTCTTCATCTTTTTGTTTATTCTGTCGCCTCATGAATGGTCAAAGTATACCAGTCAATTAAACACGATAAAATCAATGATTAAATAAATCAAACACTTGGGAATCATAGCAAGGACTAATAAGAGTTCTCCACAAACATGGTGGCTACGATAAATACTAAGGAAAAAAAAAAGACACAAAATTAAATATATGATGGAATATGTCTCAAGCAAAGGCAGAAGCCACTTATCCAAAAATATATATATATATATATATATATAAAATAAAATTAGTAAAGGCAGAAGCCGGCAATTCTTATTGGAAGAAGGATCTCTCTCTCTCTCTTCAATTATTGTTAATTATTTATTTTATATTTTATTAAAAATTAAAATAACCCTGGGTGAAGTCCAGATTTGGCTCACTTAATATGGATTTTATATGATATAAATATATATATATATTTATTTGTCCTTGCAACACACGATCAAATATCCTCTCTTTACAACTATGTTTTGTTCCATTGACGCATAACTTTGACAAAAACATTTGTGCCTACAGATTCAAAAGCAAAGTTTTTCTTTTCTTTTCTTTTCCCTTTTTTTTTTTTTTTTAGGAGATCAAGTTTTTCTTAGTGTACTAACGTAAACATAACATGTGTGTATATATATATATATATATTTATATGTTTCTTCAAAATTTAATACGTGACATGTTAGGCTACATATTATGACCTGTTATCCAGCTACTACAAGGTAATACAAAGAAATGGTAAGCAATTGCATAATTTAAATTTGAAACTTTGTGTCGGTCTTTTTCTTTTCCTTTTTTTTTTTTTTTTCTTTTGTTTATAATCCCTCAACGAAACGTATTTAAAATGATTTTCCTCCGGTATTAGGAAGCAGTATTTCCTTCATGGAAAAAGAAAATGAAGACAATAATAAAAAAAAATAAAAAAGCATATAAGAAGAAATCAAATTACAAGATCTTTCATTATTACTTCGAATAATTGGTCTAAATAGTTCTTGAACTCTTTCGTTAACGGTTTGGTCTTTGTTCTTCTTTTTTCTCTTTTGGCCGAGATAATCCGAAATTTTTTTTTTTTTTTGGCTATTCTAGTTCTTTCCATCCGAGCTTATTAAATTTCTAACGAATCATGTGCAATGCATGTGATCCAATTTTAAAGAGTATTTTAGTAAGTTAACAATAACTAATTTTAAAAAAATTAAAAAAATTTTTTCTCTGTCTCTCCTCCCCCTTGAATCAAAAGCCCAAATCTGGGGGATGGGTCAAGATCAGTGAGGAACTGTGGGGAAAGGGGGTGGGGCAAGCTTGCCGGGAGGGGGCGAACTGAAACTAGATTTTGTGAACTCGACGAGGGGGGGCAAGAACCCAATGTGGCGGCGTATTCGAAGATTCATTGTCCGATCAATCTCAACCGTTCTTTAACCTCGGATTCTTCTTTGGAAGTGATGTCATTTCTCTGAGAGCATTGCAAATTAGAAGAAGAAGAAGAAGAAGAAAGCCTCTGATTGAAGCACAAATGGTAATTTGGGCTCAAAAATAGACACGAATGTGAGAGAGACGAAGTGGGCACCGTCGATTTGGGTGAGGAATGGGCGAGAAGTGGGGTGGTTTGACTTTGAGGCCGAGGTTGGGGCACAAAGGCTCCATTTTTTGGTGGTTTGGTTTTGATTTGAATTCAAACAACAAGTGGAAAGAGAGGGGGAGGGGGGACGGGAGAGAGAGGGACTTTTTGGAGGTTTGAGGGTATTGTAATCTTTTTACAAAAAAGTCCATTTTAACTAGATTCCGTTAGAAATTTAACAGAGTTTGACGAAAAGACTGTAATAGTTAAAATATGAAAGTTTAGGGTTATCTTGATTAAAAAAAAAAAAAAAGGAATCAAACCATCATAGTCGAAAGAATTCAGGAACTATGTAGACCAATTGCTCTATTACTTATTAGAGATAGTTTGTTTGAATAATCTAGTATAACATCCTTTAAAAAAAAAAAGTTTTTTGAGAAGGACTTTGTATTATATGAGCTTATACGACAAGTTCCCCCCCCCCCCCCCCCCCCCACCATCCCTCTTTTTTTTTTTTTTCAAAATATATAGACACACACATAAGAACAAATCAGCTAAAGTTAGGAGTTTTATACCAATGTTTAGGAAGAGATGTTAATAGTTTTTCTTTTTCCTTTTCTTTCAGTTTGCTGAAAGTTCATGGATGAAATTTATTTATTTTTTTTCAATTTAAAATTTTTTTGTTTGAAACTCATATTTTAAAATCAAAATATAAGTGGTTGCGGGAATGATGTAAGTGTAACAATAGTTTCCCACATGATTCAACAGTATTGGGAACTTATTATAAACTTTCGTTCAACAAAGTTATGATGTTTTCCATTTTTAGTTTCTTTATAAAGTTAAAATTAGCTAAGTATCTAGAAATCAATTTATTTCAAGCAAGAGTTCCTTGCAAGGTCAGACAAACTTTTAGTTTTGTGAAATTCCATATATAGTTCGATTGGAATACCAAACTAATGAAGCACGTTTAGCATAAGCTAGAAGCTAGAGATCATTATAGACCAAAATTTTCTAATTTAGTAATTCAAAAATTAATTCAATTTCTTTTGTTGGTGAGACAAATTTTTCTCGTCGACTTAATTTATAGGGAATTATTTTCCACTTGTGACTGCCTTTTAAGGCATTCAAAATTCCATATATGCCCCTGTGGCCCGTTGTATGCTCACATGTTTTCTTCATGATTTGCTTGGCTTTCAAGGAAAAGTACAGGCATCACATCTAACTTGGAAGTTGGAAATATAATTGCCCCCAAATAAGGGTCGTGGTGGGTCATAATAATCTGCCTGAAAATTTTGAAAATTCTTTGAAATTATTCCAATCTCATCTTTATCTTTTTTTGAGGGGAACAAATTCCTATCCCTTTTCCTACTCTTCTTCAAGTGCATATATATTTATATATATATATATATATATTTTTGAGGGATATATATATATATATATATATATCAGTTGTCTTATATGACACTTCTATAGGACAACATTTATTTACATGTCATTGATTCCAATATCATTTTACAATAATATTTGTTCTCTGCACTCATAGGTCTATATAATATCATTATCATATTTTAAATAGAAAATCATATATGTAAATCAATTTATAATTACAAGATTCTAAATAAAATATTATAACTGTCAGACAAGTCTAATTGCAGAATTTAGATATTATGTATATATATATGTGTATATATCTTTATAGACGAGTTGACTCTAAGCTTCACATTCCTTAAGTTTGTACCAAATTATTGAATGTTTTATTAATAGTCGAGGAAAAAAGTTTTGGTATAACTACTTTTCTCGCCTCCTTATCACGAATTGAATTTATATATTTAATCTTCGGTGCGTGGTGGGCTAAACTCTCTTGCGTCTTGACCTAGCTATCAATTTCTAGATGGTTGAGGTTGGATAAGATTAATGGAGATTTTGGCTGGTCTGGCAGGGAAGACTGGACTTTGGAGTGTGCCGTTTTTTACAGTTCGATGTTTCCTTCTGTTGTTTTGGTCGTTGTAATAACAAATTAGCATAGTGTTTTCAAAGGAATTAAAATATTATACAATAAAACTAAGGGTCCGTTTAGTGAATGAGTTTGAGTTGAAAATTTTAACTTTGAATTGAAAATTTTTGTTGACTTTTTAAAAAAACAAAAACTTTTTCAGAAAAAGACAAAAATTTTTTTAAAAACAAAAACAAAATTTGAGATAAAAAAGTACATTTTAGTTTGAGATGAGATAACTCACCAAACGAGACCTAAGTCTAATCTAACGGTTAATTCATATTCTTGCCTTTGATATTAAGATTTAGAGTTCTAATATTCTTCTATTGTAATCTAAATACACATAAACAGAAACACATATACCATATTCTCATTTTTTTAATTGATTTATTATTTTTGAATACTAAATAATGAATCATTAATAACTCACGTATCGTGCAGGTTGATATTAAAATTTGTGTATCTAACCTTATTCATATTTTTTAATATTAGATGAAACTTATTCAAGACGTTTTCAATTGAATTGGAGAATATAAAATTTGAGATTTTTTTAATGGCTAAATTGATATCTGAATGTTGATTATAATAAAAGTAAAGATTCTTTATCATTGTTAGATGTAACTTTGTATTACACTATTGCAACCTATAAATAACTTTGCACTATTTTTTTTTAATCATGATGATAAGATTCTATTACTAAGCCTTACAATGGTAGCAATTCTTTACTTTTCCCTTTCAAACTTATAAAAGAAAGAAGAAAGATAGGTTCCCCTTAGAAGATAACTTATAATAGAAGGAGGAATTCTTTATAAGCTAAGAAATATATTCTGCCAATGAGAACGGTTATGAATTTTCAGATTTTTATTATGTTTTGTTAAACTATCATACGTTTAAATCTAATATGAGTATATGATATAGCAATTTAAAATTATGTTTTACTTAGCGGATTGTTTAGTTTCCTACGCTTTTTTTATTATTACCACGGTAAATAATTATTAAGTTTTGACTTTTGAATTAACTTTTAAATACTTTAATCCATAAATATGTATGGCAACAATTTGTAAAGTGCAATATAAAACTACTTTTTTTTTTTTTTGAAAAGCGATATAAAACTACTTTTATACATAGATCACACTTCTAAAAAATTAATTAAACAATTAAAAATTATAATTACCACCAGTAAAAAAAAAAAAAAAAGAAAGACAATTGCGAAATCTCTCTCTCTTTCCTTAAATGTAATTCTGTAAAATAAAGTAAGAAAATATGCACATCATTATAGGTATTATAGGTATTATCGTACGATAATTTTGTAATATAACTTTATCATTTGATGCATGATTCGAACCCATCATCTTAATTACTACCGGTAAAAAAAAAGGACATATGCGAAATCTCTCTCTCTCTTTCCTTAAATGTAATTCTGTAAAATAAAATAAGAAAATATGCATATCATTATAGGTATTATCTTACGATAATTTCGTAATATAACTTGGTCATTTTGATGTATAATTCGAACCCATTATCTTAAGTTTATATATGAAAAATAATAATAATAAGGAGAGAAAACAGGAAACGTGCGTAGGCCCACTAATTATTCCTTTTCTTCATGGAAACGTGTAAAACTTGGTAGATGTCTGCATCAATGCCACTCACTCAAAAAATATAAATGTGAAAACCTAAAAAAGCAGATGGCCTAACCCAATTAATTACATATATAAATATATGTGTGTGTGTGTGTGTGAGAGACAGTCGTCCCCCACCAGCTTGAAAGGAAATTATTAATATTGCAAAACATTTTTAGCTTTACTCTAGAATATCAACATATAATCGATATTCTACATAAACATATGAATGTTGTGATGAACAAGCACCAAGTCCCAACCACATGGTCCGCCACAACATGTCCAAAATTAGACTTAACTTTTTCTTTTTTCTTTTTAAATTTTTTAAGGGTAAATTGCCCATTTAGTCCCTAAAATCTTAATACTGCGAAACTTTAGTTCTTGAACTTTTTTTATAGTTGGAATGCCCCTAAATTTTTAAAATGTTGTTATAATAGTCCTTTTCATTATTTTTTTAACAGAATATGTTAGTAATTTAATCAAAAAATGGTGCTAACTTCCAATTCTGTCAAAAAATTAACGCAAAAAGATTACTGAAATAACGTTTTTAATAGTTTATGTCTTTATGATCATTTTAGTTACGAAAGCAAGAATACGTAATGCCACTAAACTTTTAAAATGTTGCTCCAATACACATTTTTGTTAAGCGTTAAACGGAATCCATCGGTAATTTAGTCAAAAAGTAATGTTAACTAATAGATTTCGTCTACAAATTAACGTAAAGGACTATTGTAGTAACGTTTTAAAAATTTAGGGGCATTTTACCTACAAAAAAAATTTAAGGACCAAAATTATATAAAATTAAATATTCAGGATCAACCTAGCAATTTATCTTTTTTTAATTACCTCAAACTTATAGTTGGACTTAGGCGTTGTCCTTACCTAGCTATCTTAGCAAAGAAGTATCAACTTCAATTTTGTCGGTTTGATTACGTCCGAGTAAACAATACGTTTAATTTTGTATTACTTTCTAGATGGCTAATAAATTGCTTTAAGTGCACTTATTTAATGGTGCAAGTCTTAGGCCGTCTATTAGGAAATTAGGTAATATTTATTCTTCTTGATTTCTGCAGGGATTCTTTTGCTTGTTTCACGTGGTCTTACGTATAGAGTTTTATTTAAACTATTTGCTTCTAGGCACTTGTGCATGTTTCTTACCGTTTTAGACAATATATGGAACGGATCAAGAACAAGTTAATTATATTAATTGACCAAATTTGGGGAGGCGTTTGGTTCTTTTCGAATCTTCTTACTTGATTTTGGAAAATCATGTATGGCAAAAAATAAAATCCAACAAGCACGCGCCAACAAAAGTTTGAATTCGAATCACTCATATCAATAAATGATGAATATTTTTCAGTAATTTACAAATCAGTTAGTCATACGAATATTATCAAGATACTTTTATTTACAGTTAATTGTCCCTCTCCTACACGTTTATTTATGGACTAAAACTGTATAAGATTAAAAGTTTAGGGATTAAATGAGTAATTTATCCTATTTAAAAAAAGACTAATTGAGATACTTTTGTCAGCAAAGTCCTATAGGATGGTATCATTTTCATTAGGAAAACGTAGAACATGAAATAATTGACAACTAAGAATAGTTGTTTTCCAAAAAAAAAAAATTCAAAACATATTAAAAAACATTCAAAGAGTTAGGTTAATCTTAAAAGTAACCATGAAAATTATAAATATAATATATTAGTTAAGTCTCTTATATGATTTTACAGTTGCGTGACATGTCATTTATATACATGTATGACATTTCACCATATGGCATTGTATTCATGTGAAAATCACCTTAGCTGGCTAACCAACATCCTTCATGTGTTTGGTATGAGGAAAAATATGTTAGAGGTAGCCGGTGGAGTGGTATATAGAGAAGATAAAGAAATCTTATCTTGTTTAGTAGGGACAAATTAAAGAGAGGATGGAGACAAAAATATTGAGAAAATTAAGTAAATAAGCAATTTCTAGATATTTATTTATTTTTTAAAAAAAGAATGATTAATTTTTAAAATAAAATGATTAGTAGTCATTAAAATATTTGTTAATTTATTGATTACAGTATAAATATATATTAATATCGATCAATCATGATTAACAATTATTAAGTGATTAATCATTAACTGATTAATTAAAAAAAGGTCATTTCTCAATTTCTCAAAACTTTAGAAAATTATTAAAAAATTTTACTTTTTTACCCCACGTATATCCCTATGTATAATCCAAGGTATACGCCAGCCAACAAAATTATTTTGTCCAGCACTGTATCAAACTGCCGAACCGAACAAGGGACAAGTACATTAACCTGTTTTTAATGTTTTGATCAAGTGTTATTTTAAAATATTGTACAACCTTATTTTATGCTTTCAGATGTATTGGGATCATCTTACGTATTTTTAAATTCATGTTATAAACCTCAATAACGTTTTTAATCAATTTTGTGGTGCCAAAAGACCAAGATGACCCTATGAAACAAACGATTTAAAAATTATTAACTTGATTGAATTAATCGCACTATTAAACGTTCAAACAGCTCTGTGACAATATTTTTACCGAATATATATATATAAAGATACAAAATCCTTAAGTAGGTGTAATTTTATGATAATTTCTTATTGGATTTAATTATAAGGTGAAGAATCCTAATTCCTCCATTCCTAAGTTATATATACATATATATATATATATATATATATAATCCCTAGGTAGATGTGGAGTTGAGGAAGAATCTAGAGAAAAATTTACACAGATGTTCGAGATTAAAACCACCAATCCATAACCATAAGTAGAATCACCAGCTGCTAATTAGAAAATTCCTTCACCCCAATCCCAGATTAAAATAATATATATTTTAAAAAATTAAATCTGATTTTCTTTATAAGGAATTTGTATATATATATTTTTAATAAACTAGAATCTGTTTGGACAGAAGACCATTATTTTGGTTATATAGAAGGAAAACAAAAAAAAAAAAGGTGTTAGTATCAACAAATAGACGTCAAGACTGAAGAGCAGTGTATGTATTTAACATAATTAGTAAACCAAAATCGATATAACATCCTTAAGAACCTGGGGGTTTTTTTGTCTTTATCCCAACGTTTAATTACAAAAATAAAAATTGATGTGGTTCACCTCTTATCAACTTTTATAATATGTTTAGTAAAAGGATGGAAAATAAAAAGGAAAGAATAGATGAAAACCTAAGTGAGAAAAATTTTAAAAAAAAAAAAAAAAAAAAGAAGGAAAGAAAAATTTTGCCATCCTAAGATAAACTAGGCCTTTTTAATTTGGTGTTGCGTGTTGGATTGTAATTAACTGATTCCCTTTTTTAGTTTGCTTTCTCCTTTGTTTATTTTTAATTTTCTCTTTCCCACACTAGCTTAAACCTCCTTTGATTTCTTCTTCTTTTTCTGCCCTTATGTATTAAATTCCACCATATATATATTTTTCATAAATTATAAATCACAAAAAAAATAAATAAATTGAAGTTAAAACGTACAATTATAGAACTCCAGAAGACCTGAACAAAACGGCAAAGCACGAAGTTTAGAAATGTGTAGAAATTCCCATATAGGTTTTCAAAATGCTGCATAGAAAATTGTTTTGGACTTTTTTGGTTGAAATGTGAAGAATTTTTGGTAGTTAAAAAAAAAAAAAAAACGGAAATTTCTGACTGTACTATCACGCAATGTCAAAAAGCTCGAGAAAACGGGATGTCACCTGATTATCTAATTCCAGCCACAAAAAAAAAAAAAAAAAAAAAAAAAGGTTTGAAAATATGATGAAGTTTCTTCCTAGATCAATATCAGACGTGGAAACGCGTATGTTTAAAGGTCAGTCTTATTTAATTATTTTTTATTTTTATTTTTTAAAAGAGCATTATACTTTTCTTAAAGTTGATGTAAAAGCATATTGGATTTTCTGCTGATTATGACTTTCTCTAATATATATTTATATATACATATATATATATTGAATGAATTGATTTGTCAATTAAAATTCATAAAAGTTAAATTAAAAAAATCATAGAAATTATATACATATACTAAAAGAAAGCCTACTTTTACTGTTCAAAGAACAGTAATCTACAGTGTTTTTCGGTTTTTTTTTTTTTTGTTTTTCGCGTTATAGCTACAGTAATGCACAGTATCGCACAGTAAAACAGTGCAAAACAGTGAAATGACGCTCTTGCCCCTCGGTTTCTTCTTCTTTTTTGGACCCGAACAGTAAACGGACCATTTTACCCCTACTGTACTGCCAGACTGCACTGTTCCGTCACTGTTCATGAACAGTGAATCACTGTTCATTGAACAGTGTTTTTTTTTTTCTGCTGCCTTTTCTTTTCTTTTTTTTTTTGTTGGCTTTTTTTTTTTTACACATTTTTTTTTCCGTTCGTTGCTGCCTTTTTTTTTTCTTTCTTTTCTGCTGCCTTTTCTTTTCTTTTTTTTTTGTTGGCTTTTTTTTTTTTACACATGTGCTGCTTTTTTTTTTGTTTTTTTGTTTTACTTTTGTTGTTGTTGTTGTATTTTTTTTTTACTTCTGTTATTGTTTTTTTTTTTTTTTTTTACTTTTGGTGCTTTGTTACGTTTTTTTTTTTTACTTTTGCTGTTTTGCTTTATTGTTTAATAAATAGTTTTCTTTTTTACTTTTATTGTTTTGCTACAGTTTTTTTTTTACTGTTTTGCTACAGTAAAAAAATGTAATATTTCATTGTTTAATAAACAGTGATTTTTGTTTTTGTTTTTGTTTTATTTTTGTTACTTTTGTTGTACGGTTCTTTTTTCCTACAGTAATGCACAGTAGCTGCTTTTCTTATATTAAACTGTCAATTTTGTCCTATCCTATGTACTGATTTTGGCTTATCTACAGTGGAATGACAGATTTGTTCTCACATATTTTACCTTTTTTTTCGCGAAATTTTAGACATTAGATTCTGATCTATTGTTGTATTATGTTTTTGCTCACTTTGTCTTTTTTTGATTTTTAAACAATTTTTTTACTTTAAATTTTTTATCTTTATTTCGGATTTTTTTTGTGTATCTTTTTTGTTTCTTTTGTTCTATTTTTTAAAGACCCATTTTTTTAAGGATTCTGCATGCAATTTTTTTTCTTTTTTGTTTGTTTTGTTTTATATTTTAAAAATCATTTTTTTTAGTTTTTGCATGTATATAACTGATAAAAATTTTTTTTATTTTTTTTAAAACGGTAAAAAAGAAGAAAATGAGTTATATATTTTATTTTATTATAATGTTTTTGTTAGTGTTAGTTTTTTCCGATTCTTTTGAGTTTAAAGATTTTTTTTTTTCTACTTTATTTTTCTTTAAATGATTATAACTACAGAATATTTTTTTTTCTTTTTTGCTTTTGTTTTCATTTTTATTATTGTTAATTCTATTATTATTTTGATTTTGCATCTTCATTGTTATGGGAGATCTTGAGAAAAATTATATTGATTATAATTATAATATTTATCTTAACCAACTGTTTTTATCATATAATATTTAGTTTATTTATTTATTTATTTTTTCTTCATTTCCCGTGCAGCGTACGGGTATTAAACTCGTTATAAACTAAACTAACAGTCTGGCAAAACTTCCTAGAAGCTATTTTTAGCTTCCCAGGTTCAAAAGCAATTTTTGAAAATATTTGGATGATCGGTTAAAAGAGTTTCCACTCTTTACAAGTGCTTCCTGTCAAAGGTAAAAAATATAGCTTCTAGTACAAATTCTTCTGAGTATACTTTAAAACTTATAATAAAATTTAAAATAGATATTATAAACTTTATTTATCATTTTTTAGTACTTATAATTAGAATAATTAAAGTTTATATTGACCTCAAAAGTTCTTTGGTTCCAAACACTTACGGAGAAACTGCAGCTTTTGCTTCTTTTCTTTTACTGATTAAGGGGATGTTTGGTGAATGAGTTTAGTTTAAGATTTTTAAGTGTCAATAGTAATTTTTCAGGAAAAAAAAAAATTCAGAAAAAACAAAAAACTTTTTCAGAAAAAGACAAAAATCATGATGAAAAAAGTACAATTTAGTTTAAGATGAAATGGAAACCAAATTCACCCTAAAAGTAAAAATAAAAACTCTGATAAACGAGTCCTAAGATGGTTCTTAGAAGGTTGAGAATTAAACCAAAATAAGGCCCTTTATATTGTGAAAAAGAAAAGAAAAGAAATGAAAAATTGGAGATGGGCATCACAAACAAATTGGGTCATCTAGTGAGCTGAACCAACCCAGTTCAACCTGGTCTTATTGTTGAGCAACTTGGATTGGTTTTGCATTTGCGTCTCGTTCTTGAATATCTTACCAGGCATTTAGCCTCCTGGAAGATTTTGAAAACAAAAAAATAAATAAATAAATAAAAATTGTATATTCCAATTATTTTCACCGTATCTCATCCTTTTGAATTGTGATACTCAAACGACATCCAGATTGTGCACGCGTTAAGTGATCTGAGTGACATAAAAATTATATATAAAATTTTATATGTCCTGAGTTGGTACTCTTATAATTACACTCTTTATCCCTTTTAATATATTTCGAACTTTTTATTTGTATTGTCCTTTTTAATTAATGTTTGTTTGTACGTTTGGGCATTGTCAAGTCTATTATTTGACCACTTCCTGTCATCTTAAGTTTTTGAGACGGATTCAAGTCAGTTAATTCAGTGAGCATGATTTTTTTTTTTTTTTTTGGGTACCCTAAAGGTTACTTGAAGAGTAACCAGTTACATATTGAATAGGAAAATGCGAAACAGGTACTATTTTTCAATCGAAGCATCCAAAGCGTGGCACACACATTGCCCCTTTTCTTCTTTTGGTCTATGAATTCTATACTCTCTTTTAACATGTAATATTTTCCGTTTTTCTTTAATATATAGTGAAGAAGGATACTGACATAACTAAATATCAGAAGAACCCTGTTTTATTTACAATTTAAGGTCAACAGATATTAAGTTTAATACCAAACCTAAACATTAAAGAGAGGGGACTAGCCGGATTTGCAGTTCCGCTATTTGATATGACATACACACACACACTCTTCTAAATTAGGTAGTAGGACTCGACATGGGTGGGAAAAGCTATGATTTGAACGTGATTTTACTTATGCGGTGAACGTACTGCAAGTTCGTATAGTTTGATGGTGCCTTGGATATATAAAGTTATATGATTTTTGCTCTAAAATTTTCAGATTTAGTAGATACGAAACTTCTCACATGTACTGAGAAGGAAATGCCGTTGAGGTTCTCATGCGATTCATTTGGACTCTTGTGTGTCGTGGTTTGCTTCTTCAGATTTCTGCTAAAACTGTCGGGTAAAAAGATGTTAATAACAGATCGAACAAATCATACACACAGTTGAACTATCATATGTAGGATCCTATACAGAGAGTACTCGTAGACAGCAAAATATGATGCAAAATGTAACAAATCTACGTAGTTAATACCTCTGAAGAAAGTGACAAACACATCATTTGTTTGCATTGCAACGTCTCATATATTGGCACCAAACAAAATATCGTTGTCACATCTTCCACATAATTATTCTATGTACCATCTTAAAGCCAAGAATTTAACCATAGGAAAATACCTCTCGATTTTTTTTTTTTTGGCAAAACACATAGAATGAGAAGAACGCTTACCTCCCATATTTTTTTCAAAAAAATAAAAATAAAAAAATCTCTCTAATTCGGTAAGCTATAATATAGGAGCAAAATTTCGTCCAATGCTGATAATACTATTAGAGATTATCCAACTGATGATTTGAATTCAAGATCATTTCCAAAATTTGATCAACCATGCATTTACTACATAATCTGAGTCCTCTACCGACAATTACAGAGAGCGACAATTAATGTTCTTGTTGTTGGGGAAAACTTTAATTGATGAAAACTGTCACTAAATCCAAGATATCATGTTAAATTATCAAGAAAAATTAATTGGAAATGTACCTAAATCCATAAAGACAAATTAAAGAAAGATGGAGTCTTTCACAATCAAATCTCTTCAATTTCCTAAAGTGCTCTATGGATTCTCTCTCTTAATGGGAAAGGAGAAGGAGAACAAATATTATGTATTATGATTTTACTTGGGAACCATAACTTTTATAATGACCTTTATATACTAACTCAAATTAGGTTCCCATCAATATTAATTTAATTAGTATTGGGTTTCTACACATTAAAACCCATACCCAATAGATATCCCTAGGGCCCAATTAATATATTACTTATTTGACTCTATTAAATTAAATAGCCTATAATATAATTGTTATTTAATATGTAGGCCCATAATTGGAATTAATAACATCCCAACATCTCCCACTTATGTTACATTTATTTCCTGAAACAATTATATTATATAAAGTCCTGAGTGCATATTGAAAAGCCATCTATTTTGAAATATCTCTTTAGTTACTATATTAGTATGGAATTAAAGCAACATTCATTACATATATTTATAACTAGACCCATCAATAGTCATCATACCAATATAATCAATGACATAGATTAAGTATAGATGCGTAGCATGAAAATTACGTGCAATGTGATCTTAAATATGCCTATTTCTAATTAGTCCAACTTTATTCTTTAGTGAAATCAAACATAAATAACATTCAGAGTCTATAAATGAACCATTCTGTAAAAAATAAACACAAAACGTGTTTGTACCAAAGAATATCAAAATACAAACTTCCACTAAACATGCACATCGTCAAATAAAACAATACCCATATGGCAGTGTGCTCATGAAAGACCTTGGGTGGTAAAGCCTTAGTAAGCGGATTCGCAATCGTAGAGTTTGTCCCAATATGTTCTATAGTCACTTGATGACTCTGAACTCTTTCTTTAACAACAAGAAACTTGAGGTCTATGTGCTTCGACTTCGTACAACTTCTGTTGTTATTGGAATAAAGTACAGTCGAATTATTGTCACAATATATCTTTAATGGTCTTCCAATACCATCCACTATTCATAGCCCGGTGATAAATTTTCGCAACCATATCCTATGATTAGATGCCTCATAACAAGCTATAAACTCAGCTGTCATAGTGGAAAAAGCTATGAGTGTTTGCTTAATACTCTGCCAGGAAATAGCTCCTTCAGCTAATAGGTAGACATAGCTCGACGTGGATCTTTTACTATCTTGGCATTCAGTAAAATCGTAATCAAAATGTCCAACAATCTCTAAATGGTCTGCTATCTAATAAATGAGCATGTGATCTTTTGTTCTCTATAAATACCATATAACTCGTTTGGCTGCTTTCCAATGATTTATCCCTGGGTTACTTAAATATCTGCCTAGCATTCCCATTATGAACGCAATATCCGGAAGCGTGTATACTTGAGCATACATAAGACTTCCTATAGCTGACGCATAAGAAATTTTTGCATTTCTGTCCGTTCCAACTCATTCTTGGGGCACTGACTAAGACTGAACTTGTCTCTTTTAGTGACAGGGGTGTCTCCTATTGCACAACCTTTCATGCTAAATCTATCAAGAACTCTTTTGATATAGCTCTTTTATGATAATTCAAGGATATCTCGAGAGCGATCTCGATATATCTGTATGCCTAATACAAAAGTGGCGTCCCCTAATATCTTTCATCTCAAAATTCTTTGTCAGAAATCTCTTGATTTCGTGCAATAATCCTATATCACTACTAACAAGCAATATGTTATCAATATATAATATCAGGAATATGTACTTAGTCCCACTGAACTTTTGATAAACACAATCATCAACTTTATTTACCTCAAAACCATACGAGATAATGACTTGATGAAACTTGTAATACCATTGATGAGAAGCTTGTTTAATACCATAGATGGATTTCTTCAGTTTGCGGACCATTTTCTTTGGGTCACCGGATACAAATTTTTCTGGCTACACCATATATATCGTTTTGTCAATGTCACCATTGAGAAACGCAGTCTTTACATCCATCTGATGCAGCTCCAAATCCAAATGAGTCATAAGTACTATTATAATCCTGAAAGAGTCTTTCGTTGAAACCCGAAAGAAAGTCTTTTTGTAATCAATGCCTTCCTTCCAAGTAAAACCCTTGGCAACTAGATGAGCATTATATCTCTCAACATTGCCTTTTGAATCCCTTTTGGTCTTAAATATCCATTTGCAACCAATGGGTTTCACCTCTTCAGGTAATTCGATGAGATCCCAAACATCATTGTCTTTCATGGAGTTCATTTCATCATTCATGGCATGTATCCACTTTTGATAATTAGAACTTTTTTTGGCTTGATAGAAGTTGATTGGATCATCTTCCACTACTCTTATATTAATCTCATATTCTTGGAGAAAAACAGTATAGTCATCCGGAATCGCATTTCTCCTTTTTCTAGTGAACCACTTCAATGGCATATTCTCTTGAGGTTGTTGAGTTTGCACTTCAAGTATAATTTCCTCATTTTGCACAGAGAGTTATTCTATATTGTCATGATATTCTAGATTTACGTTTTGAACAATGTCAGGAATAGGAACCTGATCATTATCAATAGCAATAATAGGAAAAGAAATAATTCCTCTTCAAGGACAATGTCTCTAACCTTATATCCCCCCATAAACTCAATTTCTTTAAGAAATCTTGCATTTCCCTTATCAAAAAATGTCTTAGCAGTGGGATCGAAAAATTGAAAACCCCTTGACCGTTCAGAGTACCTAACAAAGTAGCAGCTTACAGTTCTTGAGTTCAGTTTCTTTTCATTTAGTCTGTAAGGCCTTATCTCAGCTGGACAACCCAAAATGTGTAGATGCCTAATACTAGACTTCTTGCTATCCATAGTTCATAAGGGGTTTTAGCTACCGCTTTACTTAAAACCCTATTAAAGATATATGCCATTGTCTTTAGAGCTTTACCAAGAGGGATTTTGGTAAAGAAGAATGATTAAAGAATGAATAATCATACTTCTTACTATATCCTTAAGTGTTCTGTTTCGTCTCTCAGCAACACCATTCATGCTTGGTTTGCCTAGCATTATGTTTTGCAGGACGATACCGCATTCCTTTAGAAATTTTGTAAAAAGTCCTAGACATTGTTCACCAGATCCATTATATCTACCACAGTATTCACCATTACGGTCAGATTTGACAGCTTTAATTTTCTTTTCAAGTTGATTTTTAACTTCAGCTTTGAAGATTTTAAATACATCCAGGGATTATGACTTCTCATGAATCAAATATAGGTACCCATACCTTGAATAGTCATCTATGAACGTAATAAAATACTATTGACCATTCCAAGAAGCTGCAGGAAATGGTCCACAAATATCAGTATGAATCAGTTCTAAGGCATCAAAATATCTGTTGGCATCTAATTTCCTAATGTTTGTCTGTTTCCCTCTTATACACTCAATACAAACTTGGAAGTCTGTCAAATTAATGGGATCAAGAATCCTATCAGACACAAGTATCTGAATTTTCTGTTTAGAGATATGGCCTAAACGCTTATGCCATAGTGTAGTGGAATCCCTATCAATTAATTTTCATTTCTACCATGTGAACTTGCATTCAAGATTTAATTAAATAAGGCAATTGTATCCAATAGATATGGGTTATCATATAAAGATAAAAAAAACCTGTATCAATAAGATTCGAATCTAGAAAAAGACTAAATTTATTATTTCCGTATGAGTAAGAATAACCAAATTTGCCTAAAATAAAATTTGAAACTAAATTCCGTCTAAAAAATGGTACTACATAAGTCTCTTCCAAATTCAAAAAATGATCAGTCTTTAACAATAAGCTAAAAGTTCCTATAGCCTCAACTGCAACTGTTTTGCCATTGCTCACATAGATAAATCTTTCAGCATCATTTGGCTGTCGGCTCCACAGGCAACCCTACATAGACACACTTATGTAAGTAGTAGTACCAGAATCTATCCACCAAGTGTGTCTAGGTACAAAAGCTAAATTAATTTCAGAATAAACCAAAGTGAGAAGCATACTTTTCTTTACACGTCACTTGGCATACTTGGGACATTCTTTCTTCTTGTGTCCAGCTTTTTCGCAAAAGTAATAGGTAAACTCTTCATCATGTTTCTTTTACACCTTATGCTGTGATGTCCCAGGTTCAACGTCTTTTCCTCTTTTCCTTTTCTTGTCCTCAGAGGGGGATGCTAAGTTAGCATTTTCAGTTCTTTCTCGCTTCAAACCTTTCCTTTTCTTGCACACAATGGGATATGAACTCATTAAGAGTCCATTTGTCCTTTTGAGTATTGTAATTCACTTTAAACTGAATGTATTGTGCAGGAAAAGAAATCAAAACTAAATGTACTAGCAAGTCCTTAGAGAGCTCTAACTTTCGTGCTTGTAGTTTGGAAGTGATATGAGACATCTCCATGATGTACTCCTTTATGTTCTATTTTCTTTTATACTTCATTAAAACAAGGTTAGCCAAAAGGGTACTTATTTCAACCTTTTTGTTTTTTGCAAAACGCTGTTCTATTTCCTCAAGAAACTTTGTAGCATCCTTCTCTTCGGATATAGATCTCTTAAAGGTTTCCGGAATGGAACGTTTCATAATCATAAGACTTATGCGATTAGAACGGTCCCATCTCTCCATGTTCACCTTGTAATCAATGGAACTTTTGTCACTGAGAGGTGCAGGCCATTCTTTACGAAGCACTAACGTTCTCTTTCTAATTGTTGAAGTTCGTGCCATTAAGCACGGAAATGGAATTATTTGGTAGATATTATTGAAGCAGAAGTAGTAACTGAATCAAGAACAAAATAAATAACAAGCTCACAATCAATAATCATGTCATAAAACAAGAATACTGAATTAATAAATCCATACATGACATGATCAAGCAATTCATATAATGGTGGTTCCTAATACAAGATACCTAGCACAACATTGACATTTGGTCTTTGGACAGAAATATCAACTGTAAGTAGTATTTTCTATGTAGTAAATAAATATTGACAATTAATCCTATCAAGCGGTAAGCCTTTCTTTGGATCGACTCATTGTTCATATGGAAAAATCTAACAATCATCACATATCTATTACCACATGTATGCCTATTATTTAGCCAAACAATAACCTTCCTTTGGGCCAATCATTATTCATATAAACAATAGACATACACGTCTAAATATTCTAAAATATCAAATTTACACTATAGAGGTTACTTTGGTAACATATAATTTTAATCAATTAATTTTAAAATATTAGATAAAATAATTTTTTTTGGTCAAATCAGATGGTCAACGGTCAACGGTCAACACTCATGGTCAACAGTCAATGCTCACAGTCAACAGGTTTGTGTTGATTGGGTCGGGGCTGGATCGGGTCAAGTCATCCTAATCTGGATCCTTATCCAACCCAAGATCTTTTACTACCAGCCCAAAAAAGGGGGGGGGGGGGGATTGGGTTCAAGGCCCAAAAAGCTTGAAAAACAAAAAACAAAAAACTCTAATTTTGTTTTTCCTTCTTTTTCCTACCGTGCATCCACTACCACCTTCCTCTTTTTTTGTTTTTTTTTCCCTTTCTTTCTTTGCTGCAAAAGTGCAGCCAACGCCTTCTTCTTCTTTTTTAATTCAAATCAATTAATATAAGGATTATTGATTTAAACAATATCACAAATAGCAAGTAGAAATCCTTTTCTTTCCCAAAAACAAAACTGGAAAATATGAATGTAAAATTTCAAGCAATATTTAATTCACATATATATATATACCCAAAAGTTGAATTCAGAGATAAAAATAATCACAAAAATTTTCAACCTCAACAATTAATGTTGAAAATTGCCAAATTTAAATACACCAAAATCCAGACTTCATTAAAAATATATACATATATATAGAGACAATTGAAGATGCTTGAAACCTTTTGATTTAGAGAACGTGTATATATATACCAAAATCTAAATCCAAAATCCAATATATATTTGCACATATTATACATATAGCAACAAACATACTTTATGGCCGAAAACTTATATGGCCGAAATTGATACATCAACAAAATTGAGAAAATATTTCTCAATAATTCAACATGAGCGGCTTTGATACTATTTATTGGGGAAAACTTTAATTGATAAAAACTATCATTAAATTCAAGATCTCATGTTAAATCATCAAGAAAAATTAATTGGAAGCGTACCTGAATCCATGAAGACAAATTAAATAATGATGGAGTCTTCGACAATCAAATCTCTTTAGTTTCCTAAAGTGCTTTATGAATTCTCTCTCTTAATGGGGAAAGAGGAGAAGGAGAGCAAATATTAAGTATTATGATTTTACTTAGAGACGACAACCCTTATAATGATCTTTATATACTAACTCAAATTAGGTCCCATCAACTCTAATTAAATTAGTATTGGGTTTCTACACATTAAAACCCATACCCAATAAATATCTCTAGAGTTTAATTAATAGATCACTTATTTGACCTTATTAAATTAAATAATCTATAATATAATTATCATTTAATACATAAGCCCATAATAGGAATTAATAAAATCCCACACTTTCTCAAATTCTGTTGACACTGTTTGAATAATAACAAGGAGAAAACACCACTACACAACCCTCCATATCAGAAAGAATATGGCATATATATAGATACCAACAATAAGAGGACGTACTGTTGGACCCCATTAAGAACGTAGCGAATGGACAACAAAATCAACCATTGTCGTTTCTGTCGGGCATTTAGCAAAACACAGCCACACAGCCCTTCATGAAGAGCACGGCCATCAACCATACGCATGTAGAGCACAAACAGACGCAGAAAAGCAACCCGATGACAGCAGAACTGCAACATCCACATTTAACTTTGACAGGCTCACCGGTGACGGAGACCAAAGGGGAGAGGGACTAGCCAAAGTGGGGGCTTGACAACATTAATCACTTGGCACATCGTGTATTGAATTAGTAAGAAAAGATCTTTTTTGTCCTGTCAAACTTCTAAATGCCAAAAGTGCCACTCCTAGCAAGTCCATAAATTACAACAAATGTAACAATGATTTGCTTGAAAGAGACTAAATTGTCATGGAGGCGCTTCTTGGCTCTGGATTCAAAGACGGCAAGTTGTGCCTAGATGTCTAAACTGTTAAGACTTTTTTTTTTTTGGGCCGCTGAGGTCAATTCTATCGTCGGCAATCTGGTGAGTATGGGAGAAGACGTACGTTTAAAGAAAATATCTTAAAAGTAGCGTTGAACCGATTTTTAAGAATAACACAAATCTTAACCTAGACTGTCTTTTTTGTCATTGAACCAACTAGCCCGGTACTGTGGAAAAGACTGGAGGTCATATAATTTAGAACGTCTTTTAGAGAAGTTGGGAAAAATACCATTAATTGATAAGAATCCTTAAAACTATACAAATTCTAATTTGTAGCTAGTGAATATAAGGTTATCCGTTGAAGCTAATCCGTGGGGGGAAACTATATCTGAACACTGGAATGTCGGAACCTTGTAGAAACTAGAAAGTTGCAGGCATTGGGAAAGAAAATTTATTCCACCCTCCAATTACAACGAAAGCACTTTTTCGCTCTTTCATAAACTGGAGAATTTCACTTAAAATAGAGAATGTTCTATATCAGCACGAGCCGCGCACTTGGTTTGTTTAAAAGGAGTAGCCTGGGCGCAAAATTTGAGTTGGATCTACATGGTAGCTATAACCTCATAGGAGTGAGCAGCCACGGAGCCAACATATGCCCTGTGGGGGCGTGAGCCCCACTCTTATTTTTTCTTTCTTTCTCTCTTTTTTGGTGTAAGTTGTTTTAATTATCAATTGATTTCAGTGTTACATTTAACCATATTACTTGTCTTTCATACTAATAATTATAAATAATACCATTTTACTATATTATAAATACTAAATTACACGTAAATCAATTAATAGTTATAATATTCTAAATAAAATGTTACAACTGTTGGACTTATCCGGCTGCCTGACTTGAGACATTTTGAAAGTTATAATGTCATTTGAAATATATTAGTATCTAATTGGTTTTTATAAAACTTGAGTCTTAGTTGTTATTCCTCACTAACAAGAATTCCAGACTGTTCTTATGGGTGAGACTCATCCAGATCTCGAATTCTAGATCTCATCTTTAGTTCCCAATACGCATGAAGCGCAACCACCCTAGAGATAGCAAACACCTGATCTCTTTTATTTTGGTGCTTGCGACAATATCTTTGAGTGGTTGGCTATCTCCAATGTTTAGCTAACCCGCTTAAGCATTTGAGTCTAATTGAATTGCACTGTTTTGATAATGTCAGGGAAAAATTGTAACTTTATAACTTAATTTCAGCTTGAATATTTAATTAAAAAAACACATTAAAAAGCAAGATGTGACTAAACATGAAAGCGTCTGCTATTTACTTAATTTCAGCTTGAATTTGTAATTAAAAAAAAAAACATTAAAAAGCAAGATGTGACTAAACATGAAAGCGTCCGCTATTCAGGCGACACTTAAACTACATCGTGCGTCTCTTTGGGTTTTATTGCTTTTTCAGTTAGCTCTTTTTCAGTTCTCTCATCATTGGAGTATTTTCAGTGATGTCTGGACTTTTTTTTTTTTTTTTTTTTTTTAATGTATTATGGTTCATAATAATAGTGATTTTTACCTCGACTTGGTGAAGTGTTTTTCTTCTTTTCTAGTGTTAAATTGTGTTTTGATTCATTAAATTTGTTTCTTAGAGGAGGTTTTTATGTAGCATGTGCTATAGGTCTGTCAACTTTGGTGGGTTGGGATTTTTTGTCGATTTTAAAAGATTTATTAAAGAGTCGTGCATGTACTCAACTGTTAATATACCTATTTTGGTGTTTGTTTTTAGAATTACGTGTCCATTTCCTTTAAACCGTTTCATTCGAGTTTAATGGTAGATCCAATTGTCTATTGAGAGCATGATTTTCCCATAGTTTGAGGTCATATGTATCATTATTGGTAGCGGTATTCTTTCAGCCAAAAAATATTGGCAGTGGTATTTCCTTAATTTAGAATATATTCCCCCTTTAAAAAAGAAAAGAAAAAAGAAAAACATTTAATGCAAAAATTTAAATATGCAGGATTAAGAACTGTATTTTTTCTTTACCAGTAAGCATCACTTGTTCATTGGATAAACTTTTATATCTATATGCTCTATGATTGTAAGTAATTTTGCAAATAGTCTACCCACAGCGAAAGAGAGGGTTATGATCACGTCGAGTAGCAAATTTTTAAAATGGATAGTTATAAATCATATTATTAAAAAGTTAATCTCAATAGAGGTAGAAGTGTAGTTTTCATTTCGAGCCTCGTATATCCCTTTATTTATGTTCTCTTTCATTTCTCTAAAAGCTAATTCACAAATTAATTAGATTCTCTTTTGGAAAGGATAAAATTATATTGTATTTCAAATCAAGTAAATACAACCAAATCAATCAGATTCTCTTAGGCAGTAGGATATGATATTTTTAATTTAAATAACATATTCAATTCTCAGGAAAAATGAAACGACAATTTCAATCGTATCATGACAACAAATACTACATTTTGTCATTCTGTCCAGACTTTTGTGAACTATTTTTAGCCAAACCTATCCGAATACAGATTTAACTTGAAAACAAAATTCAAGTTCTATATTTGAACTTAAACAAACAATTTAAATTATTCAAATACAACTTATGAATCTAAAGCAGGAAGACTTGCAAAATTTGCACAGGAAACCAACCGAATATTTGATGGTCCACAACCACCACGTCTGACAGATTCGGAATATTACAGTCTTGTCTCAAGAAGAGCATTCTGTTCAATTTGGGCTACCCTTTTTTTTTTTTTTTTCGTTTTAATAACCTGTTTTTAACTATTTATAATCATTAACCACCCTGATTAATGTTCCCAATTACGTAAAATTAAAAAAACAAAACAAAAAACAAAAACAAAACATGGGAATCTTTCAAAATTTATATGTAATTCATTTTTCATTTCTTGACAAATAAACAAGTTAAAAAAAAAAAGGGTAAATTAGACAAACGTTTCCTTGGACGGTGGCTCCAAGTTGAGATCCAAACCCGTACTCTGACTCTGATTCTCCCCCACAGAGTCTTGGCCGCCGCTTTTACTGACTTCCTCCTTAACGCTGTGATCTTCTCCGTCCAAATCCTCCGTCTCCGCAGTCAAAACCGCCAGCGTCAAGTCGCCGTCTCTCCTCCTCTTGAGATAATTGGCCGCCACGTGTATCCTCCTCAGAATGGCGAAGAACTCCTCCACCTCGTCCTCCGTCACCGTCGCCGTCGCCGTTCCTGGTCCGTCGTCTTTCCGACTCTTTCCGTCAACTTCGCCGTCATCTCTACAGCGCTTCCTATTCTCCGCCGGCTCCATTGGTGGGTGTTTTCGAGGTTTGAAAAAATCGTAAGAAACTGTTGAAAAACGAGACCGATAAATATGAGCTTTGGTTGTTCCCGGTTTGTTTGGGAGCGTGTTTGGGAAATTTAGGGAGATTTAATAGACAAAGCAATTTTTAGGGTGTTTTTTTTTTTTTAATATAAAAAAAAATTTAGGGTCTTTTCAAAACGTGTGGTGGTGGACGGTGGTGATGTCATTTGAACGGTGGGCGCTTGCGTCATGCCAATGACGTGTGCAATCTTTTTTTTTTTTAAGAATATGATGTATGTAAAATCTGGAATATTGGATTTTTTTTATTTGCTATTTTTAATTGTTCAAATTCAGGAACGTGGAACATAGAATTGTTTTTTTTTTTTTTTAAATAAAGGATTCTTTTTTTTTAATAGAATTGTTTTTAGTTTTTTTTTTTATTATTTTTTTAATGAAACTTGTAAGTGGGAATCTGGAGTTGGAAATCCAATCCACTGCGCAATTTGCTCATAGAATCATACAAAATGTCCATTATATACTCTTTCGTGAATTTGAGAAGTTTTGTTTTGTTTTGTTTTTTTTTTTTAATTTACACAAATAAGAATACACATATCATCACAAAAATATTTTTTTAAATCTTAATAAACCAATAAATAAACCCTGAATTTTGAAAAATTTATGTTAGACAATGGTCCATGTAACAAATTTTTGTCCATGCATTTTTTTTTATTATGGTAATAATTTTATCCATTTATTTATCTAGCAAAGGTACACAAAAATAAATTTTTTAACTTTATCTCGAAAAAAATTGAAAAATGAAATTATTAACCTTTGGTCTAGTCTTAACTTTATTTTGAACACTTCAACAACCGCCCCCCCCCCCCCAAAAAAAAGCTAGGAGCTCTTGCTTTTACCCGCCTTCTGACGTGGCTGCTTTTATTTCTTTTTTTATTTTTTATTTTTTTATTTTTAATTTTTTTTCTTTTTTAATCTCATTTAAAATTTAAAAAAACTTTCGGTCAATCTTTTTTTTCCTTCATTTGGTCCTCTTGTTTTTTTTTTTTTTTTCTTTGGCCTTTTGGTCTCAAATTTTATTTTTTTTTTTATATTGATGGCAGTTTTCTTTTTTTTTTCTTTTTTTTTTTTTTCATTTTTCTTCTACCCTCCTCTTTTGCTATTATGTCCCCCAACCCCAACCCCTTTTTTTTTTTTTTCGCTCTTTCATTTTTCCCTCCATTGAAGTTATTTTATTCTCAAATTATCCTCACCCAAACTTTTTTTTTTTCCCTACAGTCCTCTTAAATATTGCTTTCCATGATACCTCATAATTAATTTTACTAATTCTTTTTTTCCAAATGTACATGGTAGCACGCGCTCGCCACTAGTGTTACACGTAAAAAGGCTCAAATAGCCAATTCGCTTCCTTCCTTCACAAGTATCCCCTTTTCTTTCGCCTTCTTTTAAAAGCAATTTGAAGCTTTCGTGAATCTGCATAATTTATGATCAAGAGTTCAGCTTTGAGCTTTAATTGAGAAGTACTAAAGTTAATAATTAATAATTTAATGAATAAAATAATTTAGGTAATTAATTTATCCAACACTATTGTAACTTGATATTTACATTCATCGGGTCCTTCATAGCTCACAAAATTCTCAATAAACGAATCAGGAAATTTGCAGACAACTGGACTTGTTGGATGGCCCCTAGTCCTAGCAAAGGAAGACATAGGTGAAATAAGCCAACCCTATCCGAGAATGATAGGTAGCGTGTGCCCTATTGTCCAAGGAGTGATTGTCGGCACAAACAATCCTTACCCGGGATTGTATCCCAATTGTCAATTTTTTCAGAAGAATTTGTTTATTATTTTAAATTTTAAAATAATATTATTATATAAATTATTCTAAACCAAAAGATGTTTCTGTACCTCTTCAAAACTTAGTGTGGCTAACTGGAGATATATTTTACCATTTGGATTTTAAAATTATAACTTTACATCTAAATTTCTTTCCTTCTTTTATTTTCAAAAAATTTAAAATTTAAAAGTCTATAAATTTCTCGTTTCAAATCAAAATGAGATGATTTTTATGTTAAAATGATCGTAATGATTAGATGCACAAAAAAGAATCTATTTTGCATTTTTTTTCCGAACACATTTCAATTTTTTGCATAATTTTCTATATCACAGAATCTTTTCAAAAGTTTTTCTCTCAAACACATATTTCAAACTTAACCTTCAAAACATCATCTCCAGAATATCCCCCCAAATGGGCCCTTAGTAGGCGTTTGAACCAATAATCCAAACCATCTAATTACAATCTAGTTTGTTTTTTCTTTCAACTTCACTATTTACACAATTTTATAACTCAAATTTTAAAAGTCTATAATTTTGCATAGACAATTTCAAATAAGATGATTTTTTTTTAATTGCATATAATTTCTAAACGAACAAAACAAGCTTCATATTGATTTTTTTTTTTTTGGAACATATTTAAAGTTTTTTATACTTTTTAACTTAAACAATTCAAACACCTCGACAAATGTACAATCAATTTAAACCTAAATTCTACAATTCAAACGTTAATATCAAACGCATACCTAAATTTTTATCAACATTTTAACTATATTGGCAATATTTGTATCTATCCACAGTATAGCATCATGGCCAAAGTTCTTAATTAATTGAATAAATATCTTAAGAATTCCGTTATTTAACATTTTTATATTTTTCCAACAAACTGCTAAGTACACTTCATACAGACTGTACCCGAACATAGTCATTGTCGAATGATCATTTATGGCAACAATAATACCATCCGATAATGTTTTTAAAACCTCTTCTACGTTACTGAAGAAACCTTGTACGAAAAAAGGTCAATTCATACAAAGCTTTTTTTTTTTTTTTTTTTGTATACACAAGCAAGAATACACACATATTTCCTACAGGACAAATAGACTACAAAGATCTTCAGGAGTAGGAATCAAGTGGACACATAAGTAAATCCCACTAAATTACAACTTCGATGTCATTACTGACTGAAAGAGAACTTGTGGGAACTTATTGTTAGAAAATCTAGAGCATAAACAACGAACAAGCGAATTCAAGAAATTATATAATGAAAATGGATTACATCAAAAATACAACCTTAACCCGAAGTAAAGCAAACAAAAAAAATTATCGAGGCACGTGAATCACGCTTTCCTTAAAACAGATTCGTCCCCTCCGGCAAGTGCAAGAGGCTTCAAATGGACGTCCGTTTCCCAGGATACAACGACAACAGCGGTAGTCTAGCACGATCGAAAAACCGCTCTCTTCGAACTTGAACCAAAGTCTTCCCTCTATCACCGAAACCTCAAAACCGGCCACTACAAAAAGAAACAAGAACAAGAAAACAACAGAAAGGAAACTAGTGCTCTCGGATTTTGTGAAGTGTGAAGTGTGTTTCTCAAACTCGTGGAGGCCTCCTTTTGCTCAAGGAGGTTACAAAATCCGGATTCGAAGTTACAAATATCCAGATTGGAGGTTAAAAAATCTGGATTGGAAGTTATAAAAGTCCGGATTGGAGGTTACAAAATATCCGGTATTGGAGGTTACAAAAAATCCGGATTGGAGGTTACAAAATATCCGGTCTTGGAGATTACAAAAAATCCAGAATTTATTCATAATGATTCGGAATTTATGTTGGAGAGAGAAAAAAAATTTCAAAACAAAGCCCGCACGGAACAAGCTTGACGAATCGGCATTCGCGTTGCCCATGTCGTGCGGGCGCACACATTAGGACCCCAACCCATGGGGCTGGGATTTGCACCCTCCCTGCGCGTGAGAGAGCATCTTGGGTACACAAGCTTACCCAAGTCTAAAAGTGCAAATTCTTATAAAGTCCATCAAGCTTTCATTCATTACCAATGTGGGACTCCATATTTTTCCAACAAAAATCTTTCCAATGGGTACACTTTGAGCATCAATTTCTCATTCACCCGAACATCATTTTGGACGTATAAATATATGATTTCGATCTCCTCGCGACGGAGAACGCAAATCCACCAAGACCGTCAATTTTACCAAGTGGGTCCATTCAAATTTAGACCTCAAAATGGCTCCTCCAAATGGTTAAAAACCATTTTTTCCAACAATCCCCCACATGAATGAAAATTAACCAACGACGAGGGAAAACAAAAGACACTACACAGTGATAAAGTTCTACGGTTAACATCTGCACAGGATAGGTAGGCGTTAACCCTTGAACCTTCCCTTGTGAATATATACTTTCTTTACTGGCTGATCAGTAGACACGTTGTCTTTGAACTGTTCTGCCATTTGTGTAAACGATAGTATACCTCACACAGATATTTTCCTGACATAGTTTCAGTTCTCATGGTTATGTCCATTCTAGCCATAGACATCGTCCTGGTTCTGCAAGAGTTTTTAAAGAATTGAGCCCTAGCAATTCTTCTTTGAAGCGGCCCTACTTCTCTCTCACATAGGTGATTTCTTAATCAAGAGTATCCCGCATTACTCCGCTCGGATTCCCGACGCTTAAGAATCATTAAAAGCATAGCTTAACCTATCTCGCACAGGTATCACTGTTTTCATCACAGGAATGAGCTGGAGGGTAACCCCCACAGTGATCCTACTCGGTCTATTCAGTTTAGTTATCCCATTGAACCTAGATCTTGGGATCTCCAGTCTTCTAGGTTGGGTTTCCACTATTTCGACCTATTTTTTCCGTGGGCTTAAGTCCCATTCCCCTTGATGATTTCTCAACTAGATCTCTATTTAACCCTTTGGTTAACGGATCCACAATATTTTCTTTTGACTTTACATAGTCAATTGTTATAATTCCAGTTGAGATTAATTATCTAACGGTATTATGTCGACGACGAATATGTCTTGACTTACCGTTATACATGACATTTTACGCCCTGCCTATAACTGATTGACTATCACTATGTATGCTTATTGCAGGCACAGGTTTCGGTCATTCTGGAATATCTTCTAAGAACTGTTATAGCCATTCAGCCTCTTCTCCGCTTTTATCTAAAGCTACAAACTCAGATTCCATCGTGGATCTGGTTATTACTGTCTGCTTAGAAGATTTCCATGATACTGCTGCACTTCCCAAAGTGAATACATATTCACTAGTGGCTTTAGAATCCTGTATATCAGATATCAAGTTTGCATCTGAATATCCTTCTAGAACAGCAGGAAATCTAGTATAATGCAGCCTATAGTCACGAGTATAACGTAAGTACCTGAGTACTCTAACAATTGCTTTCCAGTAGTCGGCCCCTGGATTACTCGTGAATCTACTCAAACAACTCACAGTGAAAGCAATGTCTGGTCTTGTACAACTCATTAAGTACATCAGACTCCCTATCACTCTTGCATACTCCACTTGAGATATGCTATTACCTCTATTCTTGGACAGATGTTGATTTACATCAATCGGAGTTCTGACTACTCTAGAATCATCTTTGTTGAATTTATCGAGTATCTTGTCCACATAGTGAGACTGACTCAATAGAAGACCATCAGGTGATCTTATAATTTTAATTCCCAAAATTACATCAGCCAGTCCCATGTCTTTCATGTCAAATCTTGAATTTAACATATCCTTTATAGATTTGATCATCCGACCATTGCTACCTGTGATTAGCATGTCATCTACATATAGACAGAGTATGACATATCTGTCATATGTGTTCTTGACATAAACACACTTGTCACACTCATTGATTTTGAACCCATTTGTCATCATGACACTACCAAATTTTTCGTGCCAGTGTTTTGGGGTTTGCTTAAGTCCATACAAGGACTTCACAAGTTTGCAGACTATCTTTTCTTGTCCTGGAACAGTACAACCCTCGGGTTGTTCCATATAAATTTCTTCTTCAAGATCTCCATTAAGAAAAGCTGTCTTTACGTCCATCTGATGGACTTCAAGATTCCACAGTGCGGCAATTGTCAAAATCATTCTTGTAGAGGTTATTCTCGTCACGGGAGATTATGTGTCAAAGTAATCAAGGCCTTCTCGTTGTCTATATCATTTTATTACAAGTCTGGCCTTATACTTATCAATTGTTCCATCTGACTTTATTTTTCATTTGAAAATCCACTTAGAACCTAATGGTTTACTTCCCCGAGGAAGATCCACTAGCTCCCAAGTATGGTTATGCAAGATGGAATCAATTTCACTCTTTATGACTTCTTTCCATAAAGGACCCTCAGTGGAGCTTATTGCTTCTTTATAAGTTTGAGGTTCAGCCTCTAGCATATAGGTCAGAAAATCTGGTCCAAATGATTTTTCTGTCCTTGCCCTTTTGCTTCGTCTAAACTCTTCTTCCTCTTCCTCATTTTCATAATTTGACTCTTGGTCTTGACTATTCTTTTCAATAGTCTCATGAATTCGTTTAGACGAACTTGGAACATCTTCCTTGGAATTACAAGGAAATACATGTTCAAAAAACGATACATTCTAGATTCCATTATCGTGTTCTTGTGTATGTCAGGGTTTTTAGATTCAAGCACAAGGAGCCGATATGCACTACTGTTTTAGGCATAGCCAATAAAGATGCAATCAACCGTTTTAGAACCTATTCTCATCTTCTTTGGCTGGGTACCAATACTTTGGCAAGACAACCCCATACTCTTAAGTATTTATAGAAGGCTTCCTTCCTTTCATAATTCGTATGGGGTTTTATCCTCCTTTTTCCGGGGAATCTTATTTAAAAGATAGTTAGCCGATAAAATGGCTTCTCCCACATGTTCTGTGGCAAACCAGAACTTAACAACATTGCATTCATCATATCCTTTAAGGTATGATTCTTGCGTTCAGCCACTCCATTTGACTGAGGAGAATAAGGTGGCGTGACCTCATGAATAATACCATGTTGTGAATAAAATTCACCAAATGGTTCTACATATTTACCACCATGGTCACTTCTTACCATCTTAATTTTCTTATTAAGTTGGTTCTCAACTTCTTGCTTATAAAGAACAAATTTCTATATAGCCTCATCTTTGCTTTTAAGCAAATACACATAGCAATATTTTGTGCTATCATCGATAAAAATGATAAAATACTTGTTACCACCTCTTGTTTGAACAAATTTTAAGTCACAAACATCGCTATGAATTATTTCAAGTGGTTCAGTATTCCTTTCAATTGTTTGAAATGATGATCTTGTTTGTTTTGCCTCAACACAAGTTTCACACTTATGTTTTGAATCAATTTCAAAAGTGGGTATGTGATCCAAGTTAATTAATCTACGCAATGTATCAAAATTAACATGTCCTAGTCTACCATGTCATAAATTAGAAGACTCAAGCATATAAGTGGAAGACTTTTTATTATTATTGATGGATTTGGCTTAACAGTCATTACATTCATTTTCCACATTCCATCTTTCACATAACCCTTTCCCACATACATTCCGTACTTAGACAAAACTATTTTCTGGGCCTTAAAAACCATTTTGAAGCCATGCAAGCTCATCATTGTTCTGGAAATCAGATTCCTCCGGATTTCAGGCACATACAGCACGTTGTGCAACTTCACTTCCTTTTCGGACGTCATCTTCAGGAATACAGTCCCTTAACCCTTGATCTCAGAAGTTGCAGAATTACCCATATACAGCTTCTCCCCAGTTTCCAAAGGAACTAGGTCAGCAAATGCAGCTCTATCTGAACAAATATGACGGGTGGCACCAGTGTCAAGCCACCACTCTTTTGGGTTTGAGTCCACCATATTGACTTCAGAAACCACAGCTGAAAGACTGATATCAGACACCTCTTGGAAGATGGGATCCACCACATTAGCCGCTTTTTTCTTGTTTCTTTTTGGCAATCTGCAATCAGCCGACTTGTGATCCATTTTGTCACAATTGAAACACTTCTCTTGGAATTTCTGTTTCTTAGAAACTCCACCTTTAGGTCCCAGTTTAGAACCTATCTTGTTGAACTTCTTGTTCTTCGAGCTTTGACCGTGCTCCACCATATTAGCCTTAGCAGAATTGACAGCAGCATTGTTGGAGAGCTTCTTCTCCGAGCCCCTATTATCTTCTTCAATGCGAAGTCTCACAATGAGGTCTTCCACATTCATTTCCTTTCTCTTGTGCTTCAAATAGTTCTTGAAGTCTTTCCATGCAGGGGGTAGTTTCTCTATAATTGCAGCTACTTGAAAAGACTCATTAATAACCATTCCTTCAGCATGAATTCCATGAATGATTAATTGAAGCTCTTGAACTTGACTGATGACAGTTTTGGAATCCACCATCTTAAAGTTATGAATTGTCCCACCAAGAACTTTTTAGCACTAGCATCTTCTGACTTGTACTTATGATCCAAGGACTCCCACAGTTCCTTGGCCGATCCCTTCATTCTATACACACTGTAAAGCGAATTAGACAAGCCATTCAGAATGTAATTCCGACACAGGAAATCCGAATACTTTCATGCATCAAAAGCATTCACTACTTGTGCATCTGTCTCATCCTCCCTCATCGTAGGAGGATCCTCCTTCAGGAATCTCGCAAGATTCAGAGTGGTCAGATAGAACAACATCTTTTGTTGTCACGTCTTAAAATTCAAACTGGTGAATTTATCCAGCTTCTCATTGTGATTAATAGGGACTGTCACCGCCAAAGGCTGCGTAGAAGACGAGGCTACCCGAGGTGATGGCTGTGTTGAAGACGAGGCTACCCGAGGTGATGGCACCGATGTCACAGATGGATTCTCCGTTAGCACGATGTTCATATTTTCAGTCATTTCTAAAACCAAACCACAATATTAGAACCAAATTCTAATTACCAATATAATAAATAAATACTATAACTCAAGGCCAATTAAGAAAAGTTATAAAACTTTATAACTTATTAAATATATATATACGTTATATATTAGAAACGTTTACAAAACTTTATAAATATGTTTATAAAGAAAACGTTTATATATAAGATACCGATATAAATATATATATTTTAAAACTTGAAATTCAATGGACCGAAAAAACAATTTTTCAAAATTAAACTACCGCATATACATATAACCATAAACCGTAGCACAAAAAAAAATATAAGCAATTCCCACCGAATGCGAACAACCTATCCGTCGTCTATGAATCAAATCTATTTTAAGATTGTTAGAAAATATAGAGCATAAACAACGAACAAGCGAATTCAAGAAATTATATAATGAAAATGGATTACACTAAAAATACAACCTTAACCCGAAGTAAAGCAAACAAAGAAAATTGTCGAGGCATATGAATCACGCTTTCCTTAAAACAAATTCGTCCCCTCCGGTAAGTGCACGAGGTTTCAAATGGACGTCCGTTTCCCAGGATACAATGAAAACAGCGGTAGTCTAGCACGATCGAAAAACCGCTCTCTTCGAACTTGAACCAAAGTCTTCCCTCTATCACCGAAAACTCAAAACCGACCACACAAGAAGAAACAAGAACAAGAAAACAACAGAAAAGAAACTAGTGCTCTCGGATTTTGTGAAGTGTGAAGTGTGTTTCTCAAACTTGTGGAGGCCTCCTTTTATAGGCTCAAGGATGTTACAAAATCCGGATTCGAAGTTACAAATATCCGGATTGGAGGTTAAAAAATCCGGATTGGAGGTTACAAATGTCCGGTATTGGAGGTTACAAAAAATCTGGATTTGAGGTTATAAAATATCCGGTCTTGGAGGTTACAAAAAATCCGGAATTTGTTCATACTGATTCGGAATTTATGTTGGAGAAGAAAAAAAAATTTCAAAACAAAGCCCGCATGGAACAAGCTTGACGAATCAGCATTCGCGTAGCCTACGTCGTGCGGGCGCACACATTGGGCCCCCAACCCATCGGAGCTGGGATTTGCACCCCCCCTGCGCGTGAGAGAGCATCTTGGGTACACAAGCTTACCCAAGTCTAAAAGTGCAAATCCTTATAAAGTCCATCAAGCTTTCATTTATTACCAATGTGGGACTCCACATTTTTCCAACAAAAATCCTTTCCAATGAGCACACTTTGAGCATCAATTTCTCATTCACCCGAACACCATTTTGGACGTATAAATATATGATTTCGATCTCCTCGCGATGGAGAACGCAAATCCACCAAGACCCGTCAATTTTACCAAGTGGGTCCCATTCAAATTTAGACATCAAAATGGCTCCTCCAAATGGTTAAAAACCATTTTTTCCAACACTTATATACCACTCAAAGTCCTCATTCCCCACCAATGTAGGACTCACCAAGTGCTTACCAAATTTTTTTTCTTGTATACAAAAACAATAATACATAAACATTTCTTACGAGACAAATCGACCACAAGGGCTTCAGAAAGAGGAAACAAGTCACACATACACTACTATAGACCATAAAGTCCACAAGTTACCATGACCATTTTTAAAAAACGAACGTGGAAGGTATGTCAAAAACATGGCACGGAAATGAATTTCTTAGAACGGTTATGGAAGCCAAAGTTTCCACCGTCGTGGAATCTGAGGATTCCACGACCGTTTTAGAAAAACCGTATTAGAACTGTTTTTAAAAAAACGGTCGAGGTATGTTCTCTCTCTCTCTCTTTTTTAAGTTAAGCTTTTTAAAAAACCCTCTCCTACCCGAAAACTTCATTCTCTCTCTCCCTCTCTCAAAACCCTCACTCTTTATCTCCCTTCGCCAGCCGCTCTTCCCCTCCGCTGCCACGCCTCCTCCATCGCTAGTCCTCCCTCCGCCGCCAGTCCTCCCTCACACAGCCGAAGCTTCCATCTATCTCTCGCCACCACGCCTCCCTTCGCCGCCCCGAACTAGTTTCCCTCTTTCAACTCCAATGAATTCCCATCTCTTGCGATCTCTCTGCCATCGTGACCACCAAGTAACTTTGTTTACTTTATCTACTAGTTCTCCAAAATATTCCTTTCTCTTAATGTTAAATTTGAAACATGTTCTTCAAATGCATTCTTTTTTTGTTCTTTGCTTTATCTGCATTTGGATATATAATTTTGATATTTCATTTTCTTTTTACAAGAAAAGTTGAGCCCTTTTGAAATTTGATTATGTGTAACTATGTTATACAAATACATATAAGTACATACACATATTTTGTATAAAACAACGGGGTTTTGCATATTACATGTTCGATAACATGCTTGAATGCAAAAATATGGTTAGAGTTGTATTTGATATTGTTTTGGAGTATAATATTTGTATTTTTGGTTTTGCATATTACGTGTTTGACAAAATACACAAATGTGAGAATATTTGAAGAATTTAATTGCTAATTGCAAGAGTGATTTTGGGTGATTGTTTTCCAGAAAAAAAAAAAAAAAAGTGTTTCTTTATTAGTTGATGATTGTGAATGTACCATAAGAATTGTTTTAGTTACAATTTCTTTCGCTTTTATGACCTTTTTATTTTTTTTTTTTTTTGGGAAAAGTGTGTATTGTGACAACATGAAATGAATTTGAAACTTGAATTATGGATAGTGAAGGCTGAGAGTTGTATTTGATATTGTTTTGGAGTATGATATGTGTATTTTTGGTTTTGCATGTTACATATTCGAGCTTTGGTAAAGTTTTCAGTTGTAATGTCCTTATCTCTTTATTTGTTTCTTTAGGGTATTCGTTTTAGGGGTTTTTCTATTCTGGAGTGCCAAAAAGTACTGCCGATTGCTTAGCATGATGGACAAGTACCTTTGCATTAATGTCTTCTTTGGCTCCTTCTAATATAGGAAGGTAAGTCCTCTCTACCCTATGTTGGAATTACAATCTATTTGAATGGCATAATAGGAAAAAAGAAATGGAAGAAGTCATCTTGTTGAGTGGCTAACCACAAGTGATCTATTCATTCTAGCTAAATCTTGTGAAAGATATTTCTAATGGCGAACTTCAATACTTAATGCCTAATTTCAATCTTGGATGAATTATGAGCTCATAATTCTCTCAGTTACCAATTTGTTTAGTATTCTTCTTCTTCTTCTTCCCCTTTACAGAGTTGTTTTCCTTCTAATAATTAAAAAGTAAATAGAAAAACTTTTGTTCACCTTCTATTTCAGGTACCAACAAAATATCAAATAGATGCATTATCCACGGACTTGCATGCTCGTGCAGTAGTTCTAGGTTACAGCTTTCTTGTGTATGCTAATTTTTTAAAAAAACTTTTTGTGCATCATTTTACAGTAACTTATATCTATTGTTATTTAACTACTTATTGCAATGATGGTATTAGAGTAGAACACAATAGTGTGCATCTAAGAATGGGAAAGTAATGTTTGGGTTTTGAGTTTGTAGATGGATGGCTTATTTTATAATTTGAACTTTGTATATTGATTTTTCTCAATGTAAGTAATGGTTGTTTTCTTCATTTGTGTTTTTGTTTTTTCTTTTGCTAAAAAGTTTCTTCATTTACAATATCTTTGTAAATGTTATTTCTTTATTATGAAACAGTTTTTGGCCCTGTAAATTTAGCATGTGGTTAATAGTTAAAAAGGTGCAAAAAAAAAAAAGTTACATGATAGTTTTTTCGGAAACCGTTGTGGAAAGTTGAATTCCACGATGGGTTTTTAGAAAACGGTCATGGTAAGTTTCGTGCCGATTCAGACATAAAAGGTAATATATCAGCCTTCCATGACAGTTAAAAAACCATTATGATAAGTCATGACATACCACAACTATAGATTTCACAACGGTTCTTTAACTGTCGTCGAAACTTTTGACAATGACTAAAAACCGACGTGGAATCAAATATTTCTACCAGTGATAGATAACTAAATGATACTTGTACATTTAGTTATCATATGTCTTCATAGACAAGGTCAACTTGTTATATTTCATAGGTTCGCATACTTCAATTTTTTAAGGCCTAAGATTGATCCCTAATTATTGTTTTTGTGACGTTTTGGTTCTCTTTTTTTGTTTGTAGCTGAAATAACCTTAAACTCTTAAAAATGCGATGTTTTGGTCTTTTTGTTAACTTTTGGATGGAAAAAATAACTTGACCTCAATCTTTTAATGATATTATTATAACCCTAAGAGTGATTTTGTGGGAAAAAAAAGGGGGTTAAAATATAGGATTTTCACATTTTATTAAATAATTAAAAGAAAATTAATTGAAAAAAAAAAAAAAAAAAGGGCTCTTATCCTCTTCCTTCTCTCTCACAAATCCGTCTCTCTCATCCCCTTTATCTATCTCAAATCTCTCTCCCATTCTCGCTCTACCTCACTACCATTTAACCTAGTAACATCGGCGGGCGAAATACTAGGGGACATGGACAATGTGGCGCTGGAGTTACAAAGATCTTGCAACGAGATCCACGGTGTCATGATGTGGAGTAGGGCCTGGACCGTCGCGCTCAGGCGTCAATTCTCCGGCCCATCATCAATGGTCCCCCTGCTTTTCCTTGTCCAATTCGGTAAGGACAAAGCTAGCTGGTAAGCTCCATTTTTGATGGGCGAGCTTCGACATGGAGCAAGACTTTTTTTATGGTTTTTTTTTTTTTTTTTTTTAATTTCATTTTTAGAAGAAAATATCGTTTGTTCCTTTTTTTTTTTATAACTAAAATCCCTATGATATTTAGATCCATATGCTATGAATGCAACTTTCATCGTTCAAAAATTAATAAAAATGATCAAAATGCCTCACTTCTATGAATTTAAGAACATTTCGACTACAAATAAGTATGGATGAAAATTAACTTAATTTCGGTATTTATAATTTCAACTATCTTAAAATTTAAAATTTTAAAAATTCATAACTTTATATATATAAATTTAAATAAGATAACTTTTTCTTAATCACATAAAATTTCAAAAATAACAAAATAAGATTTATATTATTTTTTTAAAATATTTTAAATTTTTATAATTTTTAACTCCAATAAATCAACTGTACAACTTAACTTTAACTCACACATATTAACTTAATTTTTTTTTTAAATCCAGGGCACACGTTTAAAAAAAGAAAAATGAAAAAAAGCACACAGAGTCCAAAGTGATCACGTCTTTCGATAACGTGGTTCCCAGAAGTAGTTTTTCGTTCGCATTGACTTTGTTAGCCATGAAATGTCCCAATCTTAATGAAGAGATAGGTCTTACTCTTACACACTTTAGTAAGTATTCCAGAAATTTCCCTGTGTCGGGAGGTTATTGGTTCAGTTGGTCACCGTCACGCAACACGAAATAGCAACCTAACCATTTAAGATTCTTTAACTGTTGACATCACTTTTTTTTTTTTTTTTTTTGAAATATCTAGACATTCCTTACTCTTGTCTATGTTTGGCATTCAGATGTAACTTCAATTAAATTATATTTTTTTATTTTATTTTTATTTTTTTTACAAAGTTAATAAAATTTATAATTAATTTTTAAAAAGTTAACCAACTCAAATTTAAAAATTTTATCTTATCTCAAACTCAATTCAAATAGCAAACGAACTCTTAATTTCCACACTTGCATACATTATTGGCATGGTGGTTTTGTGGTTTCAGTCATTGCACAGTTAATTGCAATAAATATATATATATTATATTATATATAAATTGAGACAATGATTTGAGCTCTTCATAATAATCAAGAAAAAAAATGAATTTATCAGTCACTATACATGCAATCATAAAACAGTATGTATTTTTCCTTTAAAAAATGTAGATATTATAAATTGTTTTCGAGATTTGAGTCTGACGTCTCTTTTAACCCAATATACTGGTTAAAAAGCACGGATTCAAAAGCACCATGTATTATTTTCGGTAGCCAAACAAAAATGAAAAAGCTTTTTGACTTTGACTACCTTGTTAGAACGTCGGTTCCCTTGGAAAGAAAAGGGAAAAGGGAAAAGAAAGGCTTTTGCAAGATGGGTGAAAGTGAAGAATAATAAATATAGAACAGAGGCATCGTCTTTGAAGTAGTTTGTTCAGTTTTTTGTTTTCCTATGAAAAGATTTATATTCACCGTCGCTAAAAACATATATTTGACTCACCTCTGATTGGAAGAATTAATAATCATTGTTATGGATCTTATGACGTGCGACCTACACACACTGGTTCGTGCGAATAAGAGAGTAAAAAAAAAAAAAAAAAACTTTGTCGTAGAAGCTTAAGATTTCTATCAGAAGTACTGAACCCAACTCTAGTATGAGGATAATTGTCAGAGTTGTTGTATATATGAGGATAAAGATATCAGTATTGGGAGAAATGTAGGTACGATCTAATTTTATGAAATTTTCAGAGATATTATTGATAAAAATGAAAATTGTTGAGGTTGAATTTGTACCTCATTTTTCACCATACATGTGTCAATATATGTCATCAAAGAGCACGTAACGGGAAACAATTTGACAACCTCAAGGGCCCAAAATGAGTCACTAAGTGACTCATCAAACAAGTCAGAGAACAACTCACAAATAGGTCATCAGACGACTCATTCGAGTGCCTCCCAGCCAGTCATTGACGAGTCCCAATCCGAAATCAATGGGAAACTTCAGGATAATTATCATAATTATCTATTTATTAATTTATGGTTTTGGATAATCCTTCCAGATCGGAATATATTTGAATTTGGTTTATAATTTAAATATATCAATTTTATGCACATTATATAATAACAAAAGGTTGGATAATCTCAATAATATTCAAATTCGAATCCGAATCCTACCTATGATAGGATTCTCTAGGCTCCCGCCGCAGCCTAAAAATACCAATCCTCATCCTATTCAGACGACACACACATTTGGATACAGAGAATACACTGCAATCAAGAATCGCCATAGATTCTCAACCAATGACCTGCTGGCAAGTGACGGCAATTCTTTTATGTTAGCAGCCGTCACTTGCCAGCAGCTGTTTTTTAGAAACCTATCAGAGCATTGTCGAAAACCTTCGCTTTCGATCATTACCCAGGTTCTCTTATATCTAAATTCCCCCAATTCTTTTATGTCCCATTCTGGCTTACAGGAGCTCTCTTTGTTTGCCATTCAAACATGGTGAACCCTTCCGAAACACCCACAAAGGACATAGCTGACAAGATTACGGGAAAACCTCTATAAACTCTTGTATCTCTGCTCTCTTTAGTTTTCCACGTGTATTTTATTGACATTCACACTTAACCTAACACCAACCCGCCAGTCATCCATTAGTCATTGGCCCTCAATGTAAATTTGATTGTTAGATTTCATCCTCTACAGAAATATCAAATAAAATAACTATGAAAATTATGAATTTTGTTTGAAGCATGTTTCTAACATTTTATGGCACCATAAACATAAATAAAAAAGTTTTACATAAGAAATTTATTATATTTTACGCTTGCGTTTAGATTGCCTGTTAGAGTTGAAATTTTTAAGTTGAGATTGATTGACTTTTTAAAAATTAATTATAATTTTTGTTAACTTTTCAGAAAAAGAAAAAAAATCTAACCAAAAAAATTACAATTTAGTTGGAATTGAAATGATAAACCAAACAAACTCTACATATCTTAATACCAAAAAAGAAATGAAATGATGCTCAATTCAAGAAAATATTGGTATCATGACATGATATTTGAATAGCGATAAATATAATAGTTTCTTTGGCTTTTGAAGAAAATTTTAGCATATTTATGAACAAAAAGGTCAGTAGAAGACAAAAGCATGAAATTTGCAGATATTATCTATGTGCCTGAAATTTCACCGATATTAGCCCAATATATCTCGATATTTTGTACAAATTACATTAGGTTTTTACAAATGACAATTTCTACATCGATATTTTTCTGATATTTTTACAGAAACCATTTAAACCCAAAATATATATTCATAAATTTGATAAATGAATCAATACATTAAGAAATTAATTAACAAAATCATGCAACTCTAATGAGATTTGCATAATAGATTTAATACACTCTTTTTTTTTTTTTGGCTAGAAAATAGATTTAATACATTTATGTTCATGTCAATGGACATAAAACCTTCGTGCCGCTTTTTCACGAGGAGCATCAAGCTCTGCAAGGTAATGAATTTGACTAGAAATTTAATGACAAATTTTTTTATTTTTATTTTTATTTTTAGGAAATGTATGGTTAATGACAGAATTTAAGACCCAACTACCAACAGAATTGTATTAAAAAAAAAAAAAAAGAAAAGGAAAAAAACTTAATGGTTCACCAAAAGAAAATGGGCATTAAAAAAAAAAAAAAAGAAAAGAGCGATTTTAAACCCAAATGATATCATCCTATTTAAAAAGGCAAAAACAAAAAAACAAAAACAAAAACAAAAACAAAAAAAAGGAAAAAAAAAAAAAAAAGATGTTTCTACCCAAAATTAAGTTTTTCTTTCTTTTGGGTTTTTTTTTAATAAAGAAAACGTTACTTTTTTAATATATTCGTTACATTTTTTTTTTTTTTTCACTTTTCAGATGTTTTGGTTATTGTGCTAAAATTCAATGTTATAATGGTAAATATAATTTGATATACACTTGAATGGTGTTCATGAGATGCTTACGTACAAAAAAGAAAAATTTGATATACACTTAAAAATATCTCAATTTAATAAGTAAAAAAAATAAATCTCGGTCCATTTTTTCCAAATAAACTTAAATTACAACATATATGTTAATATATTTTCTTAGTAATTATAAACGTGTCATGTGTGTCGTATTGGCAGAATTTTCTAACACTACTGTTAAACTGAGTCAACAAAACGCATTCTAATCGACACATGCCTTAATGCAATTTAATAAAGAAATTAGTTACACTCGTCAACCCTCTGACTGTCCACAAAATAATGGTACTAAATACAACAAGGTTGTTGAGTCAAAAAAAAAAAAAAAAAAACAAAAAACAAAAAACAAGAAGGCTGTTTGGCGTTCTGCATTTTCATTATTTATATCTAGGAAATATAATACTCATCCGAAAATAAGTAAACAAAAAACATGTTACAAAAAAAGTTATAAACAAACAACATTATTAAGTCCAAGAACTCGTTTAGAGCTTTTATTTTTATTTATAGCTAGCAAAAGAAAATAAATAAAAATTATGATTTTTCAGTAAATATTTAACTAAAGAGCTTTTAAGGTCAAAATGATCTTTAAAGTTTTCTAATAAGCAATAAAAATGTAAACATGAAGTTTATAATATCTAATTTAAATTTTATTACAAGTTTTAAAGTCTGTTCAAAAAAACTTCTGTCAAAAGTCACGTTTTTTTAACTTTAACAAGAAGTATTTCTGAATACTAGAAACTCTTTTGACAGATCATCTAAACATTTTCAGAAGTTGTTTTTAAATCTAGGAAGCCAAAAGTAACTTTTAATAAACTTTGTCAAACAAGTCTTAATAAATATATATTCATTTTGGAATAAGTGTAAAAAAAAAAAAAAAAAAATGTGTCACAAAAACAAACAATTGACTAAAGCTGAGCACCGATGAAAATCGACAAATCAATCACACTTCATTGAAAAGCTATTGCATTTTTGGCTTTTTCGTCACATTTTATCTTTAAAAAAAAATGTGTCAACCAACCAAAATTTTACATGCTTGACTGAGAATAAAAATCAATAGACCATTTAAAAAAGGATTAATTGTTCATTTAATTCTTGAACTATAATATTGACAATGACTTGATCCTGAACTTTTTATTACTGTTTGAATTGAAAGATCCCAAACTCTTAGGTTTGGTTGAATGGTTCAACCATTAATAAACTTTTTTTTTTTTTCTCAAAAAATTTTGTTTTTTCCCAAAAATTTTTTGTCTTTTCTGAAAATTCAAAAAAATTTACTATTGAAATTTAAAAATCTCAACTCAAACTACTCCACCAAACGGGCCATTAAAGACGATGTAAAAGGAACTCAATTAGCGTTTAAAAACAAACCACAGTGGACTTAATTTTTAACTAAATTAGTATTAAACTTAAGAAACAGAATAAAATAAAAGTCTCAGCAAAGAAAAAGCAGCTACGTACAAACAAATATGTATCAAGGAAAAAAAAAAAAAAAAAAAAAAAACCTAACCAACCATAGGGCCCCTTCTATCGTGAGCTCTCAGTTACCTCCTAATTGGAGCTGTAAATATAGATCGCTTTAGACGCGTCAGTCGTGAATCGACGCACATAGACACATGGGCCAAGATTCTAGGCCCATGGAGCGGCCCTTGCATAGGCACTCTCATGTATTATTCTTTTTTAATAAATGACAACCTATCTTGTCATCGTCACCAACCCGTTGAGCTCCTTACTCGAATGTTTGGCGATGAAGGTTTAAGTTTCTTCCCTTTTGTTAATTTCATTTTTTATTGGAATATAATTTTTTTTAACTAATATATGCATAATTATATTATTCATATGTCATGCATTTAGACGAATCTTAATCAATTTAGTCCTTTTGCACTTTTCGAGAGCTCAGGGTTTTTTAACTAAAAAAAAATGTTCAAAGATTATAGGCTTGTTTGGAGCAATGTATTCAATAATAAAATAGTGTATGGATCAAAATTCCCGATTATGCATCAAATTGTCTCTTTTTTTCCCAAAAAAAATAAAAAAAAAAACTCAAACTTTAAAAGTAAAAGTACATAACTTTCTAACTTCATATCGAAATAAAATGATTCTTATGTCAAAATCTCACAACAACTAGATGAATAAGTTAAAATTCATTTTGCATTCTTTTCCAAACATATTTTAAATTTTTGTACTTTTTTTTTATATCACATAACTTTTCTAAGGGTGTTTGGATGCACAATCTAAACCTTAAAATTATAATCAAATTTTTATCTTTTTCCCTCAGTTTGATTTTTCACACAGTTTTGTAACTTAAACTTTAAAATTCATAACTTTACATAAACAAATCTAAATAAGATGATTTTTTTTTTAAATTACATAGAATTTCGAAACGAATGAAATAAATACCATATTGATTTTTTTTTTTTCCAAACACATTTCAAGTTTTTACACTTTTTAACTTTAACAATTCAAGTATCTCGATAAATGCACAATCGATCCAAATTTAAATTCTATAATCCAAATCTCAACATCAAATGCAAACTAAAAAGTCTTCCCTCCTAACACAATTTCCAACCACCCTCCAAAATATCTTTTCAAGACGTCCCTTAAATGAGCCCTACCTTAAGAACAAAGTAGAAAACAATCTTATGGGATCAAAATTGAAGCACCCGAAGACTATTCTAGACAAAAACCGTCATCAGATCAAACTAACATAGCTCAATCACTATTATCAAACACATATTCATTTCTTAATTGCGTCACGCATTCATCTTCCACTTAATAAACATCATAACATCAACATTAGTACATAATTAATAATAGAAAAAAAACCAAAACATGAATCAGAAAGGCAATAACCAAACGTGTAGAGAATATATTCAAACTTGAGAGGAACCCAAACTCTAAACCGTGTCCAAATCCGGACCCGGTTCAGCATTCAAATCAAGACCCAGATTCTCTTCCACTCCCTCCTCCTCTCGCTTCCCTTCGTCTTCTTCTTCTTCTTCTCCGCCGTCGTCTTTAACGCCGTTAGCCTCCTCAGAGCTAACGATATCCCTCTCCAGCATTGCCCTCAGCGTCGAACCTTCCTCCGTCAACTTACGGCCATCGCCGCCGCCGCCGCCCTTCTTGAAGTGCCCGATCGCCATGTGCATCCTTCTCAGGATCGCGAAGAATTCCTCCACGTCCTCCTCCGTCACGACGTCGTCGTTTTCTCGCGCCTTCTTCTGCTGCCTCCCCGAAACGAGGCTGCCATCGCCGTCGTTCACCGTCGGTTGCCTCTTCCCCGCCTCCGCTCGCCGAGGCTCCGACATCTGTCGATGAGAAAACTGAACGCCGCTGCTACCGGAGGTGAGAGTATCTTAACTCATTCACTCACTTCTTCTTTTGGCTTTTGGAAGGACGAGGCATACATTCGACGTTATGGCGTATTCTTAGGGCATCATAGAACGGTGGAAATGTTTCCATTACGCGCCTGTGAGATTTCTGTTCCTTGATACTTATCCAACACGCCGACACGTAGCCAACATATGGTCTCTTTTGAACTTTTTGTTGTCTCACCATCGGTGATATTACAAAACCTATTTTCAACTTTTTTTTTTTTGTTGGGAATTATTTTTTCTTGTTAATTGAGATTGTAAGTGAAGATGACGCAAATGGAATTCGTACGTAACGTCATAATTTTTTTTTTTTTTTTTGTGGCAGTGTGAATGAATTTTCGGGACTTGGAGTTACGCGTTGTTAAAAATAAAATAAATAAAAATAAATAAATATGTTGTCAGATTGGGCGATTTGGCTGTAGCGCATCTTCTGAGAGAGACCGGGAAATTTCGGAGAAGGTTTCTACTTTCTAGTCAAAGAGTACGTACCGAGCTTGTCCAATCTGGTGGTCCCGTATTTTCACTTTTATTTCTATTTTTTTTTAATCTGAGGTCGGTGATTTAAATTCCACTGGTCTGTTTGAAAAATACATAAATATGATATTTTGAATGAATATGATATTTTGAAGGTTGGTTTGAAAATATATATATAAAAGAAAAATTTTTATAGAAAATAGTGTAAAACTTTGAAATGTATTCAGTAAAAAATATGAAAAATCGTTCGTCCGGTTGTTGTGAATATTTTGATATAAAAATTATCTTATTTCGATTTAAAATAAGAAAGTTATGAATTTTTAAAGTTTGAATTTTTTGAAAATAAACAAAAGACGAAGTTTGATAGAAAGTTGGGAGTTTTGGATCCAAGATGACAAGAGTTGTTGCCCCAAAAGGGGCCTATATTTTTTAATAAAGTCGAATATGGTGTTAGTACTAGATTATGTATGCAACCACGTAAGTTTTAAACTTTAATTTAAAAAAAAAAAAAAAAAAAAAGGTTAGAAGGCACTACATGTGTTAAACACCTTCACAATTAAAATGTGGATTTCATATGTAAGTCTCCTACGGTAAGATTCATTTTTTATTAGTAACTAGTACTCAATTACACATGTGTCTTACAGGCTACATCATTTTTTGACTGAATTGTGCAGCTGCCTCTAACTTGTTTCCTAAAATTTAAAATTTGACAATTTACCTATGAATTTGAAAATATGTAACAAAAAACTCACAATTGAAAACGGTATTTAGTTTTTTTTTTTTTAACCTGAATTTGACGTATGATTTCCTCGGAATAGTTAATTAATGATAGAAATAGTAATTGTTTTTAAATAAATGTTAACTTAATTGATTAGATTTAAGGTTTTTAATTAAGTTCTATCGAAAATTTTGAATTAATTTTGTTTTAAATGAATTCACAATTAACATTGATTGAAAAAAAAAAAATTTCATGCTCTTGCAAATGTTAATTTCAATTGAAAAATTAATATCCTCATCAATTAGGTGTTTTTGCTATATGTTTTTAAGTTGAAGAGTAAATTCCCAAAATTAAAAATTAATGGAACATATTGCAACAGTGTGATAATTTTAGGGAGTAGAAGTGCAAAAATGCCTAATTCTTTGAAGTAATTCCATTAAAAAAAATATTTCTGATTTTTCACAACGTTATTAAATTGTTTATTTAAAAAAATAAATAAATAAAACAAATGTTTGTTGGACCCCTTTTTCTCCTTTTATATATCTTATTAATAAATTGTGCTTTTACTTTTTAAATGGTATTATTTTCAGTTTTATTTTACTCATTTTATTCTTTTTAGACATTCTTATATTAATGATTAAGTTATTCTTTTTTTTTTTTTTTTTTTTTTTTTTTTTTTTTTTTTTTTTTTTTTTTTTTGGGTCCCAAAAAAATTAGTTATACATGTACATCTGTTTTCTTGTTTCTTTGCTTTGTTTCTTAAGCTCGAAGGACTTGTGAAGGGAGGATAGAGTATCCAAATAAGGCTTTTAGATATGTAATTATGGTCCGTTTAATGAACGAGTTTGAGTTGAAAATTTTAAATTTCAATAGTAATTTTTGTTGACTTTTTAAAAAAGATAAAAAAAATTTTCAAAAAATAATGAAAATTGAGATGAAAAAATAGTTTGAATTTGAATGCCAACCGAGTTATTACTGTTTTTATAATGGATCTCATTTTTATTCTTATGACAAGTGTGGCCAATTTTGGTACAAGAATTAGGTACGTTTCCAGTGAATCCCACGTGATGTGAGACCTCGACACAAATAAATGGCAGACGAGAAGTATCTTGCAACTGTCTCCCAAAAAAATAAATAAATAAATAAAAGATTCTGCTAATCCGAAGCACTAATTGGGTTTTATTGTGTTGTGGATGGAGAGACATAAAAGACAAGGCAATCAAGTCAAATGATCGTCTCGCCATAGGGGCCAACCACTTCTCATCCAAATTCGTTAAAAGCCCAAGTTTCACCATTCACTTCCTCAATTCAACGATGAAACGATGGAAATCGCAGTAAATAAGATTTTTACCACAATTACAAAGTCTTAAAATATCTAAAATGAATAGAAAATTTAACTTTAACTGTTTAATAACCTTTTGTTTTTATTTCAATGGTTTGGAATCTATCGTTTTTGGCTCCAAATCTTTTCACCTCCGGTTTTTCTTTCACAAATTTTTATTTTTCAAAACTGAGAAAAATTTAAAGTATGGCATGTAAGTCATTTTTAAATTATTCAAAAATAAATTGCAGGTTCTAAAATATCTAAAGTATATAGCATATTCGAGTACATGATATATTTAACGATGCTCATTAAATAAATTATTTACTCATAATTATTATTTGGGGTGTTTGATACTCAAGTTTAACTTTTTTTTCTGAAATTTTTTTTTCTTTTTTGAAAAAGTTTTTTGTCTTTTCTGAAAGTCAACAAAAATTACTATTGAAATTTAAAAATCTTAACTCAAACTGATTCATCAAATACTTCCTTTATTTCAATTATTTTGAAGCCTACTTTTTTTAAAGTATAAAAAATTGCTATTTAAGTTAAGGCTTTGTTTGGGATCAAAGCTCAAACTATAAGTTTGAACTAAAAATTTTATATTCTTCTAAAAAAGTTTTTTATCTTTTCTGAAAAAGTTTTTTATCTTATCTAAAAAGTCAACAAAAATTACTATTATAACTTAAAAATCTTAACTTAAACTTACACACAAAACACCCTAGAAATCTTTTGGTAAATCTATTTAAGTTAAATCTAAAAACAGTTCAAACCTTCAAACAGCACTACACTGCCCCATGCTTTTCAGTCCCTTCACACCAAACAAAAATGTAGTACTGATCGCAATCGAAGACAGCTACAAGGATATTTAGGAAGAGAAAAATAATTAACATATAAGGTATCCGATTGAATTATAATTTTCAAACAATTATTATTATGAGAGAATCTGTGACATATATAAGTTATTTATGATATATTTACTTATCAAAAATAGGAAATGAGAGTGAAAAATGAAAATCAATCTCTTATTTACTTGTTCTTTTTTTTTTTTTTTTTTTTAAAAACAAGAGCGAGAATAGTGGGTCCCACATTAATTTAAGATCAAGGAATGAGATTGGCAATCTCATGCCCCCCATCCGGATTGTGATTCTAATTCTTACTATTAGCATTAAATTACTATTTTATCCTTAGTTCATTTGTAAAAAATTATATTAAAAAATAATAACAACCTATATTAATTATTTTTATTATCTAAATATAATATATTTTCATTAACTTAATATTATATAACTATCCTAATTAATATTAACCTTATTAGAGTAAATAAAGAACCTTTTTTTTAATCATAATATATTATTATGTTTCTATTTTTATATTTTTATACTTTACTTATTTTAATTCTTTTTTTTTTTACTCTTTTTAATTTTTTTAAAACAAAAAATTACACAATTTAATTTTATTGTCTTAATATCCTAATGATTATTTTACTTTTGATTAATATATAGTATGATAATAAATTAAAAAAATTAATCATTTTTTTAATTTTTTAAAATACAATAAATAAAAAGATATACAAGTAAATTTACAGCAACTAACTCCGATTTCTATTCTAAGTAAACGCATGAATAGAATTGACAATGATTCCAACTTCGATTCCTAAAACCCAAGTAAACAGCATATTTTAATTCCGAATCCTGATTCCGAGTCCAGCCCACTTCGAATCTTACCCACTTCAATTCATGTTCTCTTTGGTTAGACGTAAGTAAACATACCATTAGAGTTCTCACTCCATCTATATGTGACTCGCCTTAGTGGTTACGGTACGGCCATATCTTATACTTAAATTAGCTCCAAATCCATTATCCAATATCCAAAACTTCTCTTGAGACTTGGGAGTTGGGTTTTGGTTGGCTGTTCGAGTTCAAACTAGCAGCACTTGGAAAACAAACGCCATCAAAACTGTTTAGTGCTTCAGAAAACGACATTAAGGGGGTGTTTGGTAAACATTCCAACTCAAACTCATTTCAAACTTTTTTTTGTCTTTTTCTTAAAAAGTTTTTATCTTTTTCCCAAAAAGCTTTTTGTCTTTTCTGAAAATTCAAAAAAATTTACTATTACAACTAAAATATTTCAACTCAAACTAACATACCAAACACTCCATAAAAATGGTGTCACTGTAGTATGCGCTTCTAATTGCTACTTCACGAGGATCGTTACAGCAGACGACGTCCAATTTTCAACTTGGAAAAATATTTCGCAGACCATAATTATGAAGTTGGACATTATATGACCGCCCTTCAGAAAGCTTCGAATACTATATGACTATTTTCTAAGTTAGTGAAATTAAAATATATATATATATATATCTTCAGCCAAAAAAAAATACGTAGCAGATTCAAAAAAAAATTTTGTCACAAGTGAGCATAATAGACTAGCATTTAAAAAAAAAAATATATAGTGCAATTATATTTTCATAAAAACATTAAACTATTAACTATTTATCTTTCTTTGAGTTTAATTGATCTGTTTGTATTTTTTTTTTTAAAGTGAAATAAACTTTTAAGTGTAATTTACGTTATAAAATTTGCATTCCACAAAACTGTGAATTTACGCAACACTGTGATTGTTTTTAAATTTATTTGACATTTGAAACATGAGTGTGTATTAAAGTTTAAAATTTAGCCTGCAACAAAATTTTTTTGTAATTAAAAAATTTCAAGGACACAAATTATTTATAAAAAAAAAAAGTTACCAAAAAAAAAAAAAAAGGTTTGCGGAGGTCAAAAGTACAGGCGACTTCCTTGGGCCAGGGGAGCTGCCCCTAGGCCTAGGTGTTGGATAATGACACTTCCTTGGGTCAAAAGGACCTTTATCTTTTCTGGAGACTCAAATAAAACACTTGATATTCAAATAAAACATATTTACAATTGTTAAATATTATTTTTAAATAATCAAAATATTAACAGTTAAGCTTAATTTAATTCATGTTTTAAATTTAAAATTTTCATCTCAATTTTTATCTTTTTTTAAAAAAATTTTTTATTTTTTCTGAAAAAATTTTTGTCTTTTTTAAAAAGTCAATATAAATTTACTATTGAAATTTAAAATTTTCAATTCAAACTCATTCACCAAATATACGGTTAATTTCAAACATTATTTTCATAATTTTCTTTTTATTTCGTGTCCTTTTTGAATTATGTGATCATATAATTTCAGAAAAAAAAAATATTTTTTTTTAATTTTGAAAAAGAAAAAATAATATTAAAAATATCAATTTTAATTTTCATTTTTATGGACCGTAAAATAGGCTGTGTCACCTCATAGTGCTTTGGATGTCATCTCATGATATGTCACCTCACCTATGTCAATTTATTAAATTATTTTGTTATCATGTCCTTCTATTTTTTACTTTTTCTTTGTCGTATCTTTCGTGCTCACTTGCCCTTTTTCTCCCTCATCTCGTCTGTCCTCGCCCTCCTCTACCAAGACGTCATGTTTCCACAACAACCAAAGCCTGCGACTAAAGCATTACTTTAACATAATAATAAACCAATAAAAATAATCTCCAGAAACTAATTAACAGCCTTTAAAAATAACATGAAAACTCAATGACAAAAGTCAAAAAACCAAAAAAACCAAGCCTTCATTCATCTTAAGAAATCTCTTCATTATGGAAGTTGGGTCTCCTCTAGTTTTCTTTGCATTCGAATTACTGTTTCGATATGTCCATTTGATCCTATGAATCGTCAATTTTGTGAGACCAGATTCGGAGACGTTTCATGTTCTCATTGATAAAGTGGAAACGTCGAACAAGTAAAGGTGCTCCCCTTTCTAAAATTCAATTGCTTTTTTTTTTTTTTTTTTTTTCCTCTTTAGGAGTTGATATAATAATTAAGTCAAGTGGTTTTTTTTTTAATTTTAAATATGAAGGTTTTGATCATGGTGGAAACAAAAGGTCTTGGAAAAGTAGGTTAGCATTAAAGATAGAAGGGCATCATAGTAAAATAATTTAATAAGTTAAAAGATGTGAGCTAGGTGATGTTTGTATCGAAATTTAATTCAACGACAGAAAACATAATACAAAACTTATTTGGAATTTCTGATTTGAGAAATCTAGTTACGATTCTCTGCCGTTACATTTGGTGTTTTATCTCAAATCCAAATTTTTCATTTCAATTTTTGTCTTTTTCTGAAAAATCAATAAAAATTATAACTAGTTTTTAAAAAGTCAATCAATTCTAACTTAAAAATTTCATCTCCAACTAACTTACTAAACAGAGGCTAAAAATCTGAGATGTTTTCAAAAAGAATACAAATTTCATGTCCTCATCTCTATTTATAATTTTTCACGATGAAATTATATGTATTTACAACGTTTGAGTCCCAATCGATCATTCCTATTGGACAGGAGACACTTGTCTCGTTCTTCTAGTTCTACTTGCTGACGTAACATATCTTAGTTTTGCTCTCCCTTTTGTTCCCTTTTAGTTCTACACAGCATTCCATGATGACGTCGTTTACTACCGTCTTAAAGCGTGGTTTCATTTCTGAAACTCACCCCAGGAGCATGTGAGGTGGAATGTAAACTCAAATATCTTGTAAGTTGATGCATAAAAATTCATATTGGACTTAATGTCTCTGGCTAACATTATTTTTCGAGAAATTACCAGCTCACTTTTTTCTTTTTATCTTTCTTCCTTGAGGCCCCCATAGAGTTACGTGCACGTAAAGATTTCCCAAATTAATGAACAGTTTGAGCCCAGATTCCAAATGAATAAAAACGTGACTGAATTGGTCCTAGTTACTCTTCGGAACTGAGTGGAAGAAGGGAAGAGGTTCTTGAACGAGGATAAAGGATCCAATCACTTCAAAAGAATTGAACGAGGAGCCGTATGAGATGAAAATATCATGTACGGTTCTGTAGAGTGGCAGTAAGGGTGATTTATTGGTCAACTTTTCTACTATTACCCCAAAAAAACCAAACTCTGCCTTACATAAAGTTGCCAAAGTACGCTTAACCTCTGGATTTGATTCGATTATCAATTTTTTTTTCTTTTTTGTTTTCACTCAATTCATATAGTTCTATTTCTCTTAATCCAACTAGTAGAATTGGGTTCATTTTTGAGAGTTCTTTTATTATTTTTTATTATAAATAGAATATTTATAATAACCCACCCAACAACATATCTTCACAGACCAAGAACTACGAGATTGCCCCTTTCATTCTGGGGTGACAGAGGGATCGTACCATTCGAGCATTTTTTTTTCATTCTTTTCCCAGAGATCTGGAGAAAGCTCCAATCAATAGGAAAAAAATGACTCCTCGTGCAGTGATTTTGAGAGTTGCTTTAGATGCACTGGGCTTGCGGGCGTTCGTCCATTTCTGCCGCATTTACATTCATCTGACATACTAGATTTTAAATATTTTAAGCTTCTTACAAATTCACATCTCGTAAAATAATAATAATAATAATAATAATAATAATAAAGGGGGTGTTTGGTGTGTTAGTTTGAGTTGAAATATTTTAGTTGTAATAGTAAATTTTTTTGAATTTTCAGAAAAGACAAAAAACTTTTTAGGAAAAAGACAAAAACTTTTTAGGAAAAAGACAAAAAAAAGTTTGAAATAAATTGGAGTTGGAATGAACTCCAAACTCCCCCAAAATTTATTACAGGCTTTCAACCGCAGAACATGCTTATGTTTCAGACTGACATCAATGGAAAACAAAATTACATTAATGGTGAAATTGACACCCTTTTGAGACACGCAACTCTTGAAAACGACCACTATTTGACTCCATCCTTGCCCGGGCATAAGTATGAGAGCAGATTACTGATTTCCCACGTCAAATTCGGGACCATTTTGGTCACCATACACCTTTGTTTCTATCCAAGAAATTCCATGCCGGGACCGAAATCATTCCATATCTTTTTTCTTTTCTCTATCTGACCTACTCTCATGTAAAGCACTCCATTTTTTATGGATACAATGACACTTGTACTAATTAGTCTCTTAGATTGTAATAGGTAATTTCTTAAGTTGTATTGATTAGTCTCTTAGGTTGTCCTCCCCCTTCATATATTGTTTTTTTTTTCCTCTATGTTTAAGACTATCTAAGTGACATATTTTCGGTGAAAATCCAAGTGGCATATTTATATATATATTTCTTGTAGCATAGCCAAAAAAAATCCAAGTGTACCTTTTTCTTTCCCATTGAACATATCTTTGAGTACCTTTTTGATTGGGACAAGATTAGCAACAACTACTATATATCATACCACGCTCGGCCTATGTTCACAATAGCCTGGACCTTACTAGATATGCCTTGGGCCTAAGATATTAAAAACATGGTCCATCCCACTAAAAGCATACATGTTTTTTTTTTTTTTTTTTTTTTTTTTTTTTTTTTTTTTTTTTTTTTTTGAGTATCCATTGCTCGTTTTGATTTTTTTACAAAGTTATGATGTGATCCCTAACCTTTTTTTTTTTTTTTTTGTGAATTTTTCTCCAAACTCTTTAAAAGAGTAGAAAATGATCTTTTTTGTAACTAACATTAAAATTCTAATAGAAAATATCACATTAGATTTCAAATATTTTAAACTTCTTACAACTTCACATCTCGTAAACAAATAAAAATAAAAAATAAAAATAATAAAATAAAATTTATAACAGGCTTTCAACAGCAGAACATGCTTATGTTCGGACTGCATTGGCCCGACATCAATGAAAACAAAATTACAATTATGGTGAAATTGGCACCATTTTGAGATACGCAACTCTTGAAAACGACCACTATTTGACTCCATCCTTGCCCGGGGCATAAGTATGAGAGCAGATTACTGATTTCCCACATCAAATTCGGGACCATTTTGGTCACCAAACACCTTTGTTTCTATCCAAGAAATTCAATGCCGGAACCGAAATCATTCCATATCTTTTTTCTTTTCTCTATATGACCTACTCTCATGTAAAGCACTCCATTTTTGCTGGATAAAACGACACTTGTACCGATTAGTCTCTTAGATTATACCAGGTAGTTTCTTGAATTGTATTAATTAGTATCTTAGGTTGTCCTCCCCCCTCGTATGTTGGTTTTTTTTTTTTTTTTTCCTCTCCATGTTTAAGACTATCTAAGTGACATATGTTCAGTGAAAATCCAAGTGGCATATTTATATATATATATATATATTTCTTGTAGCATAGCAAAAGAAAATCCAAGTGTACTTTTTTCTTTTCCATTGAAATCTTTTTGAATGAGACAAGATTGGTAACAACTACTACATATCATACCACGCTTGGCCTATATTCACAATAGTCTGGACCTTACTAGATATGCCTTGGGCCTAAGATATTGAAAACATGGTCCATCCCACTAAAAGCATATGCATTTTTTTGAAAGTATCAAATGCTCATTTTGATTTTTTTTACAAAAGTTACGATGTGATCCTAACCTTTTTTTTTTTTTTTTTCCGTAAATAAAATGTCTCTAAACTCTTTAAAAGAGTAGAAAATGATCTTTTCTATAACTAACATTAAAATTTTAACAAAAAATATCATATTAATCACACGTAATTTATTATTTAATAATAACTGGGAAAAAAAAAAAAAAGATTACACTCCTCAAGTCCAGCAACAGAGGAACATAAGCTCATCTTGTTATTATTAAAATGCATCGATAATTCAACCAAAAAAAAAAAAAAAGCCATAGTTAAAGTAGTTTTAGTATCAAAACAACCTTTAAGAAGTGATCAATCAAGAGTGTGTTTGGTTGGAGAAAGATAGAGAGAGGGAAAGGGAGGAAGAGAGGTGGAGGGAGATACCTAATTCCTTATCTGGTTGGAGGGAAGAGAGGATCAGGGTAAGAGAGATGAAGGAATGATCTCTTCCTCTAGTCCAGCAGTACCCAAATAACACTACTAAAAATCGGGCTTTAGCGAGGGAATATTTCCATGTTATAAATGGTGTCCATCCTTAGTATAAATTTATAGCGAGAAAAATATTCCTAGTTATGATCTTGTTATAATTCCGTCACTATAGATTTGAAGCAAAAAAAGATGATTTGGTATTATATTAGTGATGATATTTGTCGTTGCAATAGTAAAAAATCCTCGTCATAGGACGTAGCTTTTTGGGTGATAGACTTAATAGTAAGGAAAATTCTCCCCACTGCAGTATTATACATGATTATTTAAAATCGTATTGAAGATTATTTTCCCCTCTATGGGTCCTGATTTTTTTTTTAATATAAAAAACAAAGTACTTTCAACCAAAATATGTTGATTTCATTATTAAATAACTAATGAATTATGATAATGAAAATTTAGTACTGATTAATTACTGGAACAGAAAACATTACAACTAGTTAGCATAAGCAGAAAAAAAAAAAAACAAAAAAACAAAACAAAACAAAACAAAAAAACAAAAAAACAAAGAAAAAATAATTACAAAGTCAAACATAAGTTCTAAATTTATACCAAGTACTTAAGTTACAGATGCTAGTAAAAAAGAACAAAAGTTAATTATTCTTGCATTGATGTTGATCGCAACAATCTATGGTGTAGAAACAGTTGATCACGAAAATTAGGCCACAACAATTCAGTCACGTGATCTATTTTTAGCATGTATCTGAAGATTTTGCACTTCCTGAGCATGTCTATAGTTGGCAAACTCTTGAGATTGCACCTCTTGGATTGCCATATAGTTGGAAAATTCATTGATTTCTACTCCTTTTTTCAACATCCACCAAATCCGTTTAATTCTTTTAAAAGACCTATTTATTCCAAAAAGATTATTAACAATTATCAAAATACACACTATAATAATTACATAAATAACGAGAAAAGGAAAAGAGCAGGATCAGGGAATAATTTTCTGTTCCCATCCCTATCGTTCAAAACATTCACTTAATGAGAGATGAGAATGGGCTGAGGAAATCCTTGTTACCTTCCCATTTTGCATCTGTAATTAACAAAAAATTTTGATAAACTAGAAATAAAAATAAGTTGAAATTCATCTTAAATTCAATTTAAGTTCAATAATTACATAAAAGAAACTAAATTTCAACAATATATATATAACAATATCAAGAGTTAGGATAAATGCTATTAGTAGCATTTTTTTTTCCTTAAAAATGTATATCAAAAGATAAAAATTTGTCTCCATCCCGTCCCAAACTCTGATAACATTCTCATAGTCCGACCTTAGTAATGGCGGGTACTTGGGGAGACTCACCCTAATGGGAAAAAAGCGACATCTTTAGAAATAATTAACCTTTGCTTTTAGGTCTACCTCGTCACTCCTATCAAACAACTTGAAGAGTATTTTAATCCTTTTCATCAAACACATATGTAACGATACAAAAGTTGAATATTTTTCTCAAATTATAAGGGGAAAACAACCACAAATAGAGTGGTGGGTAAAGAATCTTCAATACTCTATAGTCCTAGTTTAAACTTCTTATATGATTTTTTTTTTTTTTTTGGGTTAGAATCTTCTCTGATAGTTGATTGTACTGCACTAAATAATAGTGCCTAGTGGAGTGAAACTAAGTTTATTTCTCTGAACAAAATTAAGTCATATTAGAGCTGTAAATATAGGCCGGACTAAGCGACTGATCCATTACTTGTAATATCTAGCCGTCAGATGTTTGGCCTATGCCCTGCTCAGGGCAATCACAAAGGTCAGGCTAGACCTTAGTTTTGAGCATGGCAGGCCCACTAGCACGCCCAAGCAAGTTTTGTTTTTTTTTGTTTTTTTTTAAATACAATTCCTTTGTAGTATAAATCATTTAAATATAATGAAATATGGTAGAAACAACATACTATTTTTTCTATTTAAAGAAATTGAAGATGATCATTGCATAACATTTATATTACATATATGTAAAATAGACGAAATTCAAAACTTTTTGTAAAATAGATGAAATTTAAACAAAGTTCAACTCTGTCTCTATCTACCTATACTTTTAAGATGCTTTACTTTTTTTGTTTTTTCAAACTCTGAACGTTTGTATTTGAATTTAAAGTTTTGATGTCAACTTTGTTTTGTTTTCGGTTTTTTTTTTTTTTTTTTCAAAGCCGTTTTTAAGTTTACCGTACCGACTTTAAGCCATTTACCCAGCCGATTTAAAACTTATTGGCTTAAGGTAGGCCCGATTTAGCTTTCACTCTTATAGTGGACACAATCCGGTCCAATTTTTCCCTTTCTACCCGTGAAGTTTTGAGCGTCCATTTGGGAGTTTGGTGGAGTAGTTTGAGTTGAGATTTTAAGTGGAATAGTAATTTTTTGAATTTTCAGAAAGACAAAAATTTTTGGGAAAGACAAAACTTTTTGAAAAAGACAAAAAATTTGAGATGAGATGAGATGAATGGTGTACCAAATGAGGATGTATGTAAATCATATCATTCCATTCCATTCTAATAGTGGACTCTTTGATTTCTATTATAAGATAAAATTAACGAGGAAGAGATGTTACAAACGATATAATAAGAAGAGACACTCTCTTTTATTTGGGGCAAAAAAAAAAAAAAAAAGTAAAAAAGCAACTTTTAAAATCAAAGAAGTACCTAAACCTATATGTGGATGCCACATCTAGATATATATCACACAACTTACACACATGATCTCAATTACAAGTTATAATCTCAAATTTAGACCTCATCATAATCTTTCAATAATTCTTCTCACATAATATTGTGAATTAGCTCTCCATTATTCTCCTTTTAATATTGAGGCGTATCCTATGTAACTCATGTCTTTCCCTTTTAGCTTTACTTTTGATTCTTAGTCTATAAATATAAGATACATGAAAATGTTTTTCACCTCTCATAAGTGAACATATAAATATATACATAATGATCTCTTATCTCTCATTTCCTCAGTGTTTTTCTTATTGTTCTCTTTAATTTCTTGTAACGTTATTTTATAACACCAAAATAGTTTTTATTTAAAATAATAAATTGAGCCCACGGGTCACATTAACAATAAAAATACAGGGTCAGTTCGTTCATATCCAATCAGTATAAATTAATATAAGTAGGAGCACATATGAAATATTAATTAATTAAGGTTGTAAATTTTGTGGCGGGTCTACATGGGGAAGACAATTTCCCATTTATTGTGTTACACGACAAAGCATATATATGAATAATCCAAAGATGATCTTTTGTCTCCACGTGCATTTAATTACTAATTAATTGCTCTTTCTTTTAATTATCATCTCTCTCATATCAGATTTTTAGCCCGATTCCCGCTACTTTCGCTTGGGTCCAAAATCGTATTTTCCTTTGCTTAAAGGTGAATTTTTTTTTGACACCTGGTTGGGAATCCTAGAAAATCTTCTGCACCTTGTTACCCTTAAATACCTATTATATCAGTACTTTAGGCCAAAAAAATAATAATAATAATTATCAAGTGATCATAGAAAAGGATTAGCCCGAAATGTGAAATTAATTGGAGGGACAATATTTAAGAATATTTTGTTGCTGAAATCCAGTTTCCACTGTAGTGGAACACTGAAATTCCCCGTTTATTACGTTTGATACTTTTATATAATATAATAACGTTCATTATCGTGGCAAATAGTATAATCTCTGTTATCTTCCTAGAAAGACTAATTTGTGTTTTTTTTCTTTCTTTCTTTCATTCTTTTAACTCATTATAGTTGATCAATGTGGAAAATCGGTTTCTATATGAAGTGGAAAAGGAAAGAAAAAGACTTTGACTTCTGCGCAAATAAAAGTGCATGTTTTTTTTTTTTTCTGATAAGAAAGCATTCAATAAAAATGCTCATTAGTGAGCTGTAACAGCACTCAATCCCGTTGCTTCATCTAGTTCCGATATATACACCAGAAAAAATAAAATTAAAATTAAAAAAGCAAATGGAATATGGGTCTTTTTACAGTTCGCGTAATAATCGAATTTCTTTTGTATTAAAACGTAAAATACTTTGAAATATAACGTCTCGTATCTTTTATATTAAGTTAAAGGTATTTTATACTACTTTGTAGGTGTCTCCCATCGAAAAAAATTGTTATATATATATGTGTGTGTGTATGTATATATGTGTGTGTGTGAAGAAACAATGGTTTGATTCCATCATTAAGGTCGAGTCCCCTACGCTAAAAGTTAAATGGAACAAGAACATCAAAAACCAATTTATTTATTGTAAAAAAAAAAAATTATTGATTTAGGAAATCCAGAAAATGCGACAATTTGCTCACATCTCAAAAATTTAAACTAATCTCACATCTAACACTTCACACATATATATTCATATATTAACTTAGCTATAAAAAGATCCTAGTCTTGTAACGTGTAGAACGAGCAGTATAGCATGACTTCTATGTTTGTAATTACGCAAAATAATTATTATTTACACTTTGAATGCAATTAATTTTGCTTTGAAAATAGGGGAAGAATGAAAATGACAGTAAACAAACCCTATACATTGATTTAACTATATATCTTTTTGAAAAAGAATTCAAAGTGGCTTTTGATTATCAGTATTCTAGCCAGAATTGGAAATTCTGAACTTCATTGTTAGACTTTTTGATAGAAAAGGATTTACTACTTGAAAAACGATTAAAACAGGGGCTTAAAAAACAAAGAAATCCCCAAGAAGGCAAAAATGATTGAGTAATTAATATTGCTCTGTTTTTAATGTTATTTTCTTATTTACTATTAGAATCTTGAAATCCCAGATCACATGACTACACTATATGCGAACATGGCTGGGTTATCCCAGTGGGACGTGTGTTTTGGTTCAATGGCGGCAAAGTAATCTGTCTTCACATGTTATTTGCTTAGTTTAGTCAAACAATGTAGCAGAAAAGAAAAACCCTAGATAAATAGCATTTAATTTTAAACCAAGTACCAAGGGAAAATTGTCCCACGAAAAGATAAAAAATATATATATATATTTTCGACAAGTATCTTTTATTATAAGGTCCACATCGGCGCATAATGTCAAGGCGCAATCACGTTTTCGTTTTCCTCATATCGAAGTTTTTCTTCCATTTTTGTTTGTTTATGGAAACCCCAACAATAATTTTCTTGTTCATTACTCAAACAAAACAAAATTTCGTTTTGTTTTTAACTGGACCGACTCATTTTCTCCATTTTTAGTGGCTTGATGTTTGATATATGTTGATGGCTTGACCATTTAAGCTACCGGATTTAAGGGTCTAAAGTAAATTTGAAGCTTTAGCATGTCGGAGAATCTCTTTGTCCCGAGGAGATTTTGATTCCATCTATGTGTGTCAATATTTCATATAGTAAAGCACTTAAAAAAAAAAAAAAGCAAGGCTTAAATTAATACCAGTTTAATATGAGTAGGTTTTTAATAATAATGAAGCTATAAATATAACATTTCTCACTATATAAATATATCAAGTACATATATGCAGTGATAAGGTTTTTCGTTCTCTAAGATAAGATCATTTGAGTTCTTCGTTCTCTAAGATAGGATCATTTGAGTTCGAATCAATCTCATTATAGTAGAGTATATAGATTGACTATGAGGTAACCAAAAATGCACTTGACCCACGTATCAATTATCAAGATATGCCACTCAATCTCAACAAAAATAAATATATAAATAATGGTACACCTGCCCCTTAACCTTATAGCTTTTTTCTAGCATAAATAAAAAATGAAATCTTAAAAGCATCATATCTCTTGTCCATAACTTCTTTTTAAAGATTATTGCTTTGGCAATTGGCACTTAAGGTATTGCTAAAGCTCCTAAATTTCTATTTTTGAAAATTTTTAAAATTAAAAGATGTTGTTAAGAAGAAAAGCAAAGTTCAGAATAGTAATAGAAGTTTATGGTTATTCTTTCTTTTAGGTATTTTTCAACAAAATTTAACAACAAAATGGCCATTTCATCCCGGTATCAAATTTTTATTTATTGGATTTTTAGAATCGTTGATATTATTGAAAAGAACAAGCACGGTTTCCTTAAAAAAATAAAAATAAAAAACAAAACAAAACAAAACAAACAAGGATTTTTTTTTTCTTTTTTCTTTTTTCTTTTTATTTTTTGGAAGACGAAGGAAGCATCTGAAATTGCATTAAGGAAAAAGAGGTGAATATCCTTCGGCCGAAAACTAGAGACAAATCAACACAAACGAAATTCATAAATATGGAATACTACGAGTTATAGTGCTCAGAGCTTACATCAACTCACTGCATCTGAGACCTATTTTTATTAAATTTAAGAAAATATATATATATATATTGATCGTCACCTTATTATATGTCTTTTAATTATTAATACCGGATGAACAGAAATATACATAGAAATGCATTTAAAGTTGTACACTAGTTTAAGGACCACTCCCTAAAATTTCATTAGTTTTCCACCGACAAACTATTATGTGGCAAACTGGGAAAGTAATTACAAAAACAGGAAAAAGAGGAGAGAGAAATCAATGACACGTTAAAGGAAAATAGAATATACATATATATATATACAAATATTGTTCCCAAACAGCTCTGTATAGGTTCTCATTTTTCCGTAACTGGTGGACCTAACGATCCTGCTGCCGAGGAACATCACTTTAAAGACATGAACCCTTTAAAATTTATTTTTCCCACAACTAGCCCTTTCAGACAAGATTCAAACAGAAATTATAACCCTAATACGAAAAGTAAAAATAAAAAAGAACCTTCAGCCAAAAAAAATTTAAAAGACAAAAATAACTGACTCCATCGTTTTTTTTTTAAATTCCATTTAAGTTCCTTTAATAAAATTATATTACGTTAATTAAATCATAAAAATAATAAATAAGGTAGGCCGAATGTAAGCAATGGATAATAACTTCCATTTACTCGGGACTTAAGAGGGATAGAGGCGTTTAAAGCACTCACCGAGAATCACGGTTTCGACTTCGTCACTCTCTGTGTCACCCCATCAGGACGATTAACGAATATTCTACAAACAAAAGCTCGGATCCACTGCGGTTCGACTCACGCTATTTGAAGTATTCTCTCAACCCAACGAAAACTCCTCCAATCACTGTGTTCACATTGGATGCGCGCCAAAAGTATCCACTGCATGAGGGGACTGCTATGCTATCCCTTCGCCGCTGCAGCAGTCAAAGATTACCACTCAACTTGCGACTATTACCAGCTAAATATGGGGCCCACAAGGCCACAACACTACCCAAAAAGCATGCTCTCGGTGGGACCCACTCGCCCCCACACTCCATCATAATCACGTGCATAGAGACGGCCTTGGCACCCACACGTATACAATCACACAGACTTTTCTCTCTCATTGTACTTTTTTATGTCCCCTGCTTTTTATAAATCTCCCTCCCTCCAACACTCCATGGAGCCACACCATTTTACTTCATTGCGCTCACTTCCGGAGAGGAAAATGTTCTCTTCGACTGGTTTATCCCTCTCCTTTCTTGCTCTTCTTCTCTGCTTCTCCGCCGCCGCTGAGTCTTCTTCCTCAAAGAGCAGTACACCGCCCACCAAAATCGGCCAGGGCTACCGCCTTATCGCCGCCGAAGAAACCCCCGACGGCGGTCTTATCGGCCACCTCCAAGTCAAACAGAAGAACAATGTCTACGGCCCAGACATCCCGTACTTGCAGCTCTTCGTCAAGTAAGCCAAAAATATATACACTTTTATCTTCTTTTAATTCTCGTTTAACGAAGAAAGAGTTAATTTCTATTTCTATTTTTGTAGACATGAGACAGACATCGTTTGAGAGTACACATAACCGACGCGGAGAAACAGAGATGGGAGGTTCCGTACAACCTCCTGCCGCGGGAGAGCCCGCCGGCTCTGAAGCAGACAATCGGACGGTCACGGAAGATTCCGATAACGGCGTCGTCGGAGTATTCCGGGTCTCAGCTGATCTTCAGCTTCAAAGCCGACCCGTTTGGGTTCGCGGTGAAGAGGAAATCGGACGGCCAGGTACTCTTCAACACCAGCTCCGAAGAATCAGACCCGTTCGGAGAGCTGGTGTTCAAGGACCAGTACCTCGAGATCTCCACCAGGCTGCCAAAGGACGCGTCTTTGTACGGACTGGGGGAGAACACTCAGCCCCACGGGATTAAGCTGTACCCTAACGATCCGTACACTCTTTACACCACTGATATATCGGCGATCAATCTGAACGCCGATCTGTATGGGTCCCACCCGGTGTATATGGACCTCCGGAACGTGGGCGGTGAGGCTTATGCCCATGCGGTGCTGTTGCTTAACAGTAATGGTATGGATGTGTTCTACAGAGGCACGTCCTTGACGTATAAAGTCATTGGGGGTGTTTTCGACTTTTACTTCTTCGCCGGACCCACCCCTCTCGGCGTCGTTGACCAGTATACTTCCCTCATCGGTCGACCGGCGCCGATGCCCTACTGGGCTCTCGGTAAGTCTCGCTTCTCATTCCTACATTTAGGTAGCATTTGGAATGCAGAATGGAATTTTTAAATTGAAATTAGTTGACTCTTAAAAACTAATATTAATTTTTGTTGTAAAAAAAATATTAATAAAAACTAACACGAAAACTTTGGATTCAAAACTAACAGCAAAACGGAAGCTAAAACTGACAATAAAACGGAAGACAGATGTCTCTCTCTTGTTTTGCACTATCATTTTCTTTTGGTGTTGTGTTTAGAAATGTGGTTTATTCAGTAATGCTTGATTGAGACAAAAATGTCGGAAGTTCAATTCGGACTTGATTTTTGTGACACATTCTAATAATTTGTGTTGATAAGAATTGAGAGGAGGGAGTGAGATATATGGGAGGACTTCGTGAATGTGGACAATTAGGAATGCATATTCTGAAAAGAGAGAATGATATATTTTTTTTGTTTTGTTTTAAGTTGGGTCGGTGGATTTGGTACATTGTGTGTTTTACTTTATCGTCCTTTATTAAATAAATAAATATATATAATAATAATTTCTCATCAATTAATTCATCAAACTGTATCTCTGCAGAACAACTTTTGGGGTCTACAAAAACTCTTTTCTTTGATTAGCAACTTAAACAATCAACTTTTAGGTCCACATAAGAGACAAGATCATAAGTAGAGTTGGAAGGTCTGATTAATATCGCTTTGGCAATTAGCTGCCTTTTATGCTATATGCTAACTTTTCGAATTACATGCCAAAAATCTGAGACGCCTTTTTTCTCGCATATATAGAAAGTGGATCTCAGTGTTATTCACTTTTTATTAGTTGTGGTATTTAATAATATTGACACTGTAAAGCATCTTTTTTTTTTTTTTAACCCTAAACCGGGCATGTTGCTGTGGGACCCTTGAGTGGCACCATGGTTCGTGCTTAGTCTTTGCAACGACTTGCTTTTCCATCTAAATATCAACTTTCCCATGTAAGGTGGAAATTGAACGATCCATGTCCGAACTTTATGACAATGTGATGATAATTGTTAATAGGACCACCTTTGATGCTAATTTGAGAAAGCAAATTTTGTACATCGTCTATGTGTCTGGGCCAATGCTGTTTGGATCACTACCATGTGATGGTTGTGACTAGCCTGAATTGTAGGGTCTCTTCACTACAAACGTTCTCCCTACTGCAACATTTTTGCTATTTTCTGTCGGTCAATAAATAAATTATAGAAAATAATAATAAGGAAAAAATGAATAACATATCTCAAACTAGCTTAATGGTGCGTTATTGTGATATTATACCTAGTGTGCTTCTTATCTTAACTGTGGTCCAAAGGCTTGTACTCTGTCTACTTGGTTTCTTGGAATGAGTATAGTTCAAAGAGATAGGTCTTTAATAAGTAAACGCTACGAACTTGGAAATTTAGTAGGGTGATTTAATAGGAATTATTCGAGAATAAATATGTCTTATTATATTAAAACATAGGTAGGACAATTTTTTGCCCAAAAGATATGGCATTAGTCATTTGATCATGTTGAAATCTTTCTTAAAGTAGCAGATAAACTTTTCCATAAGCTTTTTTGCCTGTCAATGTTTCTTGTTCTGCATAATTATCAACTTTTGTTTGTCGAAAATTTGGAATGCAATTAATTCCCTATGGAGTGACTGAGTGTAACATTTTTGAATCCTTACAATTAGTTGTCTTGTTTCTTCTGCAAAATTCGTTTGGAATGATTCGTGCAAAGTTTCAGCATCAACAATTTGTTTTTAACGACTCATCGGAGAAAATGTGGAAAACGTATGATTAGTTGTACTCGTCATTTTGATTAGCCTCTTTTATTTGGCCTTAACAGGATTCCACCAATGTAGATGGGGATACCACAATCTCTCAGTCGTTGAAGACGTTGTTGAGAGCTACAAAAAGGCTCAAATCCCACTAGACGTGATCTGGAACGACGACGACCACATGGATGGCCACAAGGATTTCACCCTTAACCCCACGAACTACCCTCGTCCAAGCTCTTGGCGTTCCTGGAAAAAATTCACAGCATAGGCATGAAGTACATTGTCATCATTGATCCTGGAATTGGCGTCAATAGCACATATGGAGTGTACCAACGTGGCATCGCCAACGATGTATTCATCAAGTATGAGGGTGAACCTTTCTTGGCTCAAGTTTGGCCAGGTGCTGTGTACTTTCCTGACTTCCTCAACCCAAAAACTGTCTCATGGTGGGTAGATGAGATCCGCCGCTTCCATGAACTAGTCCCGTCGATGGCCTATGGATTGACATGAACGAGGCTTCGAATTTCTGCTCTGGGAAGTGCAAAATCCCGAAGGGAAAGCAGTGTCCTAGTGGTACAGGCCCGGGATGGATATGCTGCTTGGATTGCAAGAACATAACTAAGACGAGATGGGATGATCCGCCCTACAAAATCAACGCATCCGGACTGCAGGTTCCTATTGGATACAAAACCATTGCCACAAGCGCAGTTCACTATAACGGAGTGTTGGAATATGATGCTCATAGTATCTACGGTTTTTCTCAATCAGTTGCAACTCACAAGGCGCTTCAAGGGCTTGAAGGAAAGAGACCCTTTATATTGTCCCGCTCAACTTATGTTGGTTCAGGGAAATATGCTGCACACTGGACCGGCGACAACAAGGGAACATGGGAAGACTTAAAGTACTCAATCTCTACAATGCTCAACTTTGGAATATTCGGAGTTCCAATGGTTGGTTCAGACATATGTGGATTCTACCCTGCACCAACAGAAGAGCTCTGTAACCGTTGGATCGAAGTAGGCGCTTTCTATCCCTTCTCTAGGGATCACGCGAATTACTACTCGCCAAGACAGGAGCTTTATCAATGGGACTCAGTTGCTCAGTCTGCAAGAAACGCTTTGGGGATGAGGTACAAGCTCCTTCCTTATCTTTACACGTTGAACTACGGGGCTCATGTTAGCGGAGCTCCAATCGCCAGGCCACTTTTCTTCTCGTTTCCGACTTACACTGAATGTTATGGATTGAGTACTCAGTTCTTGCTTGGAAGCAGTCTACTGATATCTCCGGTTCTTGAGCAAGGGAAAACAGAGGTCAAGGCTCTGTTTCCTCCTGGTTCTTGGTACAGTTTGTTCGATATGACGCAGACAATTGTGTCGAAAGGAGGGAAATATGTTACGCTCGATGCGCCATTACATGTTGTGAATGTTCACTTGTATCAGAACACCATTCTTCCAATGCAGCAAGGCGGGCTGATTTCCAAGGAAGCTAGGAAGACTCCTTTCAGTTTAGTAGTAACCTTCCCAGCAGGTGAAAGCGAGGGAAAAGCGCAAGGAAACCTTTTCCTCGATGATGACGAGCTTCCAGAGATGAAACTTGGAAATGGGAAATCCACTTATGTTGATTTCTATGCTACTTTGAGTGGAGGACGTGTGAAAATCTGGTCAGAAGTTCAGGAGGCCAAGTTTGCCTTGGACAATGCTTGGATTGTTGAGAAGGTGACAGTGTTGGGATCGGGTGGTAGAGTAGATGCATCTGCTGTTGAGATCGACGGAAAGCCTGCGACGGGTGTAGAGGTGACTTCTGCGGAGCAGGTTCATTTCGAGGACGACAAAGACGGAGGGAAGAGCACAAGTGTGATGGTGGAGGTTAAGGGATTGTCATTGCTGGTAGGAAAGAAATTTGAGCTCTCATGGAACGTGGGAATCAAAAATTGAGATTAGCAAGTCTTAGGTCCTTTGATTTGCTTCCTTCCATTTAAAGATTGTTGATGTTCTTCTTTTATTTTATTTTATTTTTTTTGCGTTGATTTTGTGTTTGTGATCAAATCAAGGTTCTCGCTGGAGAGGAGAAGAGCTAAAAATATGCTCATCCTTGTCCATGCAAACAGGACACGAGAGTGAGGTTTGGTTTCTTTTTTATTGCTCTTTTAGAGGCTCTTTCCATTGGAGTTGTATCTTAATATTAAATAACGGAAATCTCAATTGCAAGATGTCAGCATTTGAAGAAATCGAATCTTTTGTTTCTTCCTTTTCTGTGTTCTTTTTCCGGAGTCTTTCTTTTGTTTGCTGCGCTCTGTTCTGGTAAGAAATTAACACTTAACAGTGCAACTAAAAACTGAATTGTCGTGGTTACAGGTATTAGTATAACGGAAATACCACATTTGACTCCATCTTAAGAGCTAGAGTTTGAATTCTCTAACTCTCAAGTTTAAAACTAAAAATAAAAATAAAAACTGACATATCCAAGGTGTATTTTAATGGTGGTTCCTTGTCAGAAAGAGGTGTGTGCCCGATCATGTGCCGAGTTACTTTTCTCTAGTTACGTCTACGACTCTTTTTTGAACGTCATCAGTGTATTGATGAATCTGGTCTCCGTAAAAGGTTTTATATTTGTAGAAGGTTGTATATTTGTATTGCAAGGTCATTCATAGTTCTTTATAGTGTTTGTATCAGTGTTCTAATAATTTGAATGCAAAAAAAAAAAAAAAAAAAAAAAACTGACCTAGTTGGCATGCTCTTGATCGTCACGTACAATTGACAAATATCAGAAATGATTGTAATATTCTCGATCCAAAGTAACAGGAAAAAAACACTCTTGTCCGGTATATGATAATTGGATTGTTGGGAATGGTTCTTCGTCTGTGAATATAAGTTATTAAGTACTCTGTTTTATTTAACCCCCACAGACAGATGGATTGACAACAGTAGGTGACTTTGGTAGCTTCTCTCTTTTGTCCACTCAGGTTCGATTCCCATTTGTCTCTCATTAGGTCTCATTCTAGTCTCAATTGTTAAAACATGATTTGATGGTCTCTCATTAGGTCTTATTCTAGTTTCAATTGTTAAAACATAATTTGATGATTGACGTGATAGAACTCGGATGACCGACTGAAAGAAACTAGTGTAAAGAACCTGTCTCCTTACCGTATCTAGGGAAAGGGGTTCCTGTCTGTGAAGCTGAAAATTTAAAAATAATGAAACCACCTCGGATCCTTTATATTCACCAAAAAAAATACTCCGTTTTATTGTTGCACAAATTTCATGTTTGTCTCTCAATTTTTAAGCATTGTCACAACATACTTCCGAACTTTTAAATGTGTACAAATTTTTCCTTATGTTAATTTAATTAATGGAAATTGATCACTAGTTTTTGCCCTTTGAATTTGGTCTTATCACAAAATGCACTCAAACTTTGAAACATCGGCAAATTTTTTCTCTCTTATTTTTGTGAACGGAATTGCTACGTATCTCAAAATTACTTTGAAATGTTTGCCACTTTCTGTCGACGACATCCCCCTTTTTTTTTCCCCCCTTCAACTTCACATGTCAAAGATCGGTGGTTGCATGACGATCTCGTTTATCCTCCAGGATCAGATCAGTGGTCGCTGCAATCTGAGCTCAGTCACCTCCGCAATCCGAGCTATTCCTCGTGGCAACAAAGGATATCTCCTGCCTAGAGCAGCCGTGATGCCGTGACACTAGCGGCATGTTTACCTATCAAGAGTATAAAATGGGAGTCAATCCATTATTTGTATGCTTGTTTTTTTTTTTTTTTTATGGAATGAGAGTGAGCATAGTAGACCCCACACCTATTTGGGATTGAGGATTGGAATTGGCAATCACATGTTTCCCCTTCGAATTGTGACTCTCATTCATATTATTAACATTAAATTATGATTTAATGTTAATAATATAGTTACTATTGCAAACTTATAGTTACTATTGCAAACTTATTCTATATGTGTGAAAATCATATCACACAGGTACATATCATTTAGACTTGAAGCTAATAAAATTTTTTGTTTGTATATGTGCCCAATTATCAAATCTGAGACTTACAAGGCCCTTAAATCTCTGCGTGCAAGTATTCAAAAACTTTATGTAAGGTCAATTATGTCCTAAAAAATTTACTCAATAAGTCTGTATACAAAAATTTATCTTACTAAAAAACAAAAAGAAAGATACAACTGAATTTCTTTTTTGAAATAACTGTTTCTTTTGATTTTATAGATAATTTTAAAGATTTAATTGGTTCTTATCTAATAAAATTGAGATTATAAAATTTCCTATCTGCAGGATTTTGTTTTAATCAGTTTTATAAACTTTCCCATTTTAATGTGAATTAAATAAGATATAAAGTTTAAAACATTTATTATTAGTCTTTTTTTTTATTATTATTATTATTGTAAAAAGCTTAAACGAAGAGGCCTTTTGAAACTTTTTGCTTAAAACTCCAAAATTGGTTAGGCCGATCCTGGTTGGTAATCAACTAGTAACCCATTAACAGAGGTAGTAATTATAATTGACATTTTAAAATAAATGAACAAATAAATATTTATGATATTATATTATGACATTAATTGTAAGAGTTTTTTATTACTATTTTCTTGAACAAACGACAGTTATAATTTAGAACAATATTATGAAACATCAGTGATGTTTAACATTATCTTTAATAGAATGTGAGTCTCATAATATGGGGTCTACATGTGAGGTCACTTCTCTATTAATGTGATGTTGAACATTACTGATGTTTGTCAATATTTTTCTATAATTTAGCATAAGACAAAGGAAGGTGAATGTTGGCTGGCTAGGAGAGAAAAGAAAGACGAGAGGTAGCGATCGGTTTCGATTCACCAACTAAAGGGAGCGGTTTCGCTGATCGAGGACATCAGCCATCATACTAAAATACAGTAAAGCAAAATGAATCATATAAAATGGTAAGTGAAAAAAAAAAAAAAAAAACTTAACTTTATCATGCAAGTAAATTATAAAAAAAAAAATTGTTATAAACATAGTGTAACAATAATTCTATACATAACTTCATCCTAAGATAAACGGAATTTCTCATCTTCAAATTCTATCAAAAAAATTATTTAAAAAAAAAAAAACCCTTTATCATGCGAGTGTCTACGAGAAATCAAGTGGCATCCCTTTTTGAAAAAATAAAATAATCACGTGACATGCCATACCAAATCTGACATGCCCAAATAATGGGTAACGTAATTCTTTACATTTTTACATTAAGTTGGGCCACCTTTTGCATCAATCACTCACTCAAAATGGACATGAGCTTATTGACCCGTCGACATGTCTGATTGTAGCCCATATACAAATTGCTGGACATTTTTTATTATTTTTTTAAAACATAACTTTTTCATGGAATATTTTTAACCATTTTTGGTAAGTGGAATATTTTTAAACATAATTGCTGGTCAATTATTTTATTTTATTTTAATGGGGTGAACGTTGAATTGGAATTTCAATGCATACTAGTTAGTGCTTTTTTTTTTTTTTTTTTGGGGGTGAATTACTAATTAGCTCTTAACTAAAGATAAATCCCAGCTAAACTCTCAAGAAACTCTTTCCTTGAGCCAGCAAAGTTTAAATACAACTTAATATCAGATTACGTTCTATCTTTTTTAAGCCCATATTCATGAATTCGGCTCCAATACACTCTTTTTATATCTATTTTTACATTTATCTAATAATATCATAATACGTTAATTAAAAATCTCGATATCAAATAATTTTAAAAAATATAACAATTAAAATATTATAATTTAAATAATATAATATTATTAAAAAGACACGAATGTTGAAATTTATAGGCCTACCAGTGCACCATAAGCCGTAACTAGGTTCCTGTTCTCGTGACTTCATAAATGCCAGCTGAGCAATAACTTTGGTCAGAAAAAATATCATTCATTAGGTACGTGCAATTAAATCTTGCAAAGTCCTCTCACCAACACGCAGTAAACTTAGTGAAAAGAAAGGCCGAAAAATAATTACCTTTTCTTTTTTGGCACTTTATTAATCATTTACTTGTTTGCAAAAGAAGAAGAATAAATTTCTCGAAACAACTTGCATGCTAAAAGTCTGCATGTCCTTTAATTATGGGTGTAGGTCTCTTTATTGAAAGCAACACATCCATTCACCATGTCTTATATGATTCATTTAGTTTCTCATTTTCCAAACATATTATATAGGAAACGTCTAATGTATGATATCACACATCATTCATTATTTATAATTTTTTATTTAAAAATTTATAATGACTAATTGATTTACATATAATTTTCTATTTAGAATCTTGTCATATTACATTATTCAAATATTAGTATAAATGACAAGTATCATTAAAACTATTACATTTGAATTATCTGATTAATACAATATAACACAAACTATGTCACAAGTGGTGTATGCAAGGGGTGCCGCATCGAAACTCCTCCCTATATGTATATGAATACTCTATTGTTTTGTTGACGGACAAGTCTAGTAGTTGTAATTTTTTAAAAACAACTCGTTATAATCAATTAACTTACTCGTAAAATTATATATAACACAGTATTATTTAATGACTGTTGATAATATGACAATAAAATTAACCAGTTGTTACAATTAGCATACAGGGAAAAAAAAGTTATATATATATGCATATATATGCATGTGTTATTATCAATTTATATATTCAAGGTTCAGCATCCACTCACATACATACAAGTAGACCAAAGTAAGACTACTGAAATAGACAGAACAACAACTTAATTTGTTGGCGAAACAGTGGACTCCTACCAGATTTAGGAGAAGTGCATGTCAAATAATTGAGCTCATGGATAAGATACAATCACCCCTCCACTATATATATACATATATATATATATATATATATAAACCATAATAAAAAGGAAAAAGTTGACAAACTAACTAGTTCTTGTGAAAATGTCATCTTTTAGGGTACATATTGAGCTAAGATAGTCCCTACACCAACACCAAAAAAAAAAAGTTGCTGGATTTCAACCACTACGAGGAACTAATGAGCATATGACCTTTACAATTTGACAAGAAAGAAATTTCAATTTTCCGCCCAAAAAAAAAAAAGTGAAAAGAAAAAGGAATTCAAGTAATTACACTCGAGACAGTTACAATAAAACGTGTCAAAAAAAAAAAAAAAAAAAGACAGTAGTAACTAAGGATTCGAGAAATAATGCGCGTAAAAGCATGGGAGAGATTCTATGATACTTTACCATTTTAAATTTTGACTACTTACCTTGATAAATGTATGTAACATATGCTGTTCAAAAAAAAAAAATCTCATAACATCAAAGCTCGTTTCAATAAATATTGTCTGATATAAATCATACAATGGTGATATGAACCAATTAAACTCTATATAGTTGCCCTCCTTGTAAAAATACATTAGAAACAGGAAACACTTATGGTAGTATTGAAATTTTGACCTACTGATAGATACTACTGTTTTAATTATTGGATTAACTTTTTAACGATTTAAAATTTAGACTAAAAACAGTTCTACGTGTTGAATTATAAATATTTACAATAAACATTTACATATCAGCCGTTAAAAATTAAATCGATCAATTAAAACAATAATACAAACTAACGAAGTAAAAAGTGTAGTTCTTATCATAAATTTTGTCATAGAAATATTAGCTAATGTTGTTTAATTAAGTCAAGCTAAGTGTGCTAAGACTTGTAAGTCAAATGACGTTGGTAGAAGGTCACAGTTGCAGTCAACTTAAAAAGTTGATTTCATCTAAAAAGCCTCTTCATCACGATGGGCAAAACTTTTCTCCCACCAAACGACCACATCACATTTACAGCCTTCAACTTTTTTTTTTTTTTTTTTTTGGATTGATTCCATCAAAAAAGGTCGCGTCGCCTGATTGAATAATTAGTTTCGTAGTAACTTGATGTTATGGCAACCTAACGACCTATTTTAATTTGTCAGACACTAGAAGCTTCTCTATAAATTTTGTATCACTTTAGTTTTAAATTCCTGTATCATTAATTAAGGACATTAATTTTTTGCATGATTTTTGAGGACGTTTGTTTGAAATCATGCAAAGTCTTTTGGGTTAATTTCTAATTCAACACCTAAAAATACGGATTGTGACATTTTGTTTTGTACAATTTAAAATAATACAAACTTTTTCCCTAAACTTATTAGATGTTGTAATTTTTATACTTTTATCATTGCAGCAATGATCTTTTCAACAATTTTTATCTCGAATGCTCCTTAGGCAATCCACATATGATAAAATCTGTTCAAACATTGCACTTTATTAACGAGTCACATGACATGTACTTGATTAAAATCATTAAAAGTACCAAGTTGTAGCACATGGCAAGTTTAAAGAAGAACTGTTTCATTTTAACTTGTAAGCTCCGAAAGACAACACCTATTATTCGGGACTAAATTTAAAATTAACCAAAGTCTTTAATTAAGAATGTTAATATGCTAGTGGGTAGAAAGAAAAAAAGTTCTAATTAATTCCTCAATTAATTACTTGAAAGCTATTTAAAAAGATGCCAACAGCAAAAAGTGCTAGACAAGACCCGATGTGTTGTCTAACTTATAATGCCACACTTGAAAATTAAAAGTCAACCATGGCTAGCTAGAAATATATAAATATATATATGTGTGTATATATAGCTAGAAATATATAAATATAGATATGTGTATACATAGGGCCGACAATTTCGGACACGACATGGTGATACGACACGAGAACGACACGTAATAAATGGGTTTGGACCGCACGATTAATAATTGGGTCGAAATTGGGTCAACACGTTTAACACGAAAATAAATGGGTCGGAAATGGGCTGACACGATTAACACGTTTAACACATTTTATGTTAGAATTTTCAAATTATTCGGACATGACACGGTAACACGACACGAGAACGACACGTAATAAATGGGTTTGGACCGCACGATTAATAATTGGGTCGACACATTTAACACGAAAATAAATGAGTCAGAAATGGACTGATATGATTGACATGTTTAACACGAATTGTCAGGCCTATGTACACACTGAAGCTGTGAAAGCTCGAGAGTGACTGACAAGTGCTTTTGGGTATTTTTTGGGGTAGTCGTGGAGAGGCTGAACTTTCTTGGTTGGGCCGTATTTTGTCATCTTTTGATCAAGATTGAACCTTTGGGAATAGATTTCTCATAATATAAAGTCTCATTATCCCAGTGACAGCTTACCATTCTTAGAGAGACACGTTCTTGGTTAGTCTAAGACTTTTCTTCTAACTTGGCCCATGCAAAATAGACAAAATATTTATTTATTAAAAAAAAAAAAAAGGTAACGTGCCAATCAGGAAGGAGGAACAAAAGATCCTATTAACCCTTTTTAATAGATGATAGATATGTTATAGATTTGCTTCAATAGTCTAATTCATTTTATTCTTCCTTGGGAAAAATATTTCGAGGTAAGTGAATTATGTATGTGGCTATCATCTTATGTGACTTATTTTATATTAATATGTGCTATTTTTTTTTTTTTAAAATCCTAAAATAAAATAAAAGTCACAAATAAAAAGTAGCCAAGCCTCACTTAACCATGTCTGGTCATGACTTTGCCACATGATGGATGATTTGTATTGTATCAATGGGATGAAATTCTTCCTCATACAGTCTTAAACCCTTGTTTGGCACACCTTTTTAAAATAAAATGTTTCATTGGCAATGAAAATCTAAATAAATATATATTTGTGATAACAAAAAACGAGTGTTGTACCAATTTTGAAAAAAAAAAAAAAGAAAAGAAAAGAAAAGGTGCTAGATTTATAGATTTGAAATGCGAAGAATATTTTGAATTAAAATGATATGTCAAATTAATCTTTTTAATTATGTTGTAAAATTTACGTGAAGTTGAAGTATGCGGAATACATGACACACCACTCAATCACTACAGAGAGAAATGTAAAGTTATTTGTATTCTGATCTGTTTTTTTATTTCTTTCTTTCCACCCCCCCCCCCCCCAATGGAGTTTAATAATGTAGAAACTAACATACATTTGTAAAAACTAATGAATTCATGAATTTTAAAAAAATATTTGTATTTAAATTATACACATTTAAACTTCAGATTATATCCGGCATGGCATTAAATAAAAAAGTGAATATAAATTAAGATTTTAACTTTTTATACTTGAAAAATATTAGGACACCAATTTTAATATCAATTTTTAATACTAACCTATGTGACACGTGAGTTGTTATTGTTTTATTGGTAAGTAGTTAAACATTATCACATCAATATTTGCTTCTACGAATGAATGGATGACACGTAAATTGATATTAAAGTTAGTGTCCCTAACACTATTCTTTATTGTACAAGTTTTATGTACATAAGGATGAAGCCATGTTGTTACGAGTGAAGTATGTTTGCATATTCAATTTTCAAAAGTTCGATTTTCCAAAAAAATTTCAAAATTTTTAGTTGTACCCACATTTTTTTCAAAAAAAAAAAAAAAACCCCATTGTAATTCTATTCAGTGATCAATAATAATAACAAATATATATATATATATGGCGCTCATTTTTACAAAGAAAAATTATGACCATATATCCCATTTAATAACTAAAATATTTTACTATATCTATATTTAATAAAAAATAATCTATATTATTTTATACTGTCTTCAGTCACAAAATTTGCTAATTCTGCCTTTCTACGTATACAAGTTTCATGATCAAGTCAATTTTTCGAAGTCAAGCAGTTATCTAAATGATGAGATATTATGGTTTTTTCTTTTTTTTTTTTTTTTTTTTTTTTTTTTTTTTTTTTTTTTTTTTTTCATTTATTTCTAAATGATGAGATATTATGAAGATTTATGGTCAAATAGATGGAGATTTTAGGATAGAATGTTCTCAAATATTGCCGTAGTAGTCATTGATTGCTGATGTCTAAATCAAATAGTCTATTTTATTTGGCGTTGGATGCTCCAGAAAAAATACAATTATATTAATAGCATAACATTTGACGGGACACAAGAATATAAAACTAGCTTTAATGCATTATTTTTAGTTAGTATCGTACCAAAATAAAATATGTTATTTTCACAAAAATACTCTTGAATTTTTTTGTCAAGTGAAAAAAAAAAAAAAAGATTAATAGCGTCTTCAAATATCCCGATCAACACGTTAAGGAGATTATTAGTAGGATGGTAAATGATTATATTCCTAGACCTTCGATAGTTAATGGGTCTAGACTTTACAGAGTACATCAATAAAGATAAATCAATAGACTAAGGTGATATGTGACTCAAACATCTGCCTATATAGAAGTTACTCCAAAAAAAAAAAAAAAAAAAAAAAAAAAAAAAAAAAAAAAAAAAAAATTATAAGTAAAACCTTCTTTCCTTGTGCACACCATCACCACGGTGATGAAGGACTCTCGAATTATAGCCTCCATTCGAATGCTATCATTGAAACTTTTAGGTTACTACGCTATCCAGATTTTTACTAAAATTCCATACTACAGATGCAATAGTATATGGATAAGGCTAATATTTTCATATATAGGATTGGTCTTTTATCTCGTATATATTGATATTTAATTATGTGAATTTCAGTTATTATAAATATAAATTCATGCAAAAAAAATGTAAAATAAGAAGAATTCACATTTATTTTAACTATATTTCATTCTGCATGAATTTACACTTGTAATAACTGAAGTTCATATTCACAGTAATTAAATTTTATATTACTAGATATTATACAGCATTGGATATGAGATTTTAAGTATATATATATTTTTTGTAACTTACCAAAATTTTGATTATAAATAAATAAAAACCTTTTCTACCTCCAAAAATAAATAAAATAAATAAAAATCTTTTCAGATAATTCTCGGAAATAAAAATATTGATAAAAACCTTTTTTACCTCAAAAAATAAATAAATAAAAACCTTTTCGGATAATTCTAGGAAAATTAAAATATTGGTCATCACAAATATTCTTTGTCGCTAAAAAAAAAAAAGTTGATATTAAATGAAATACCATAGAAGTTTCCTAATATTATTATTGGATGAGTCTGTGGTTGAGAGTCTCTACCCATAAAGCCTCTTTTTAGGCCATTGATATTTAATCGAATGGTTGAAATGTTGTTGGTATACCATATTTATCATACACATTATCTCATATTACCCTTCCCACCCAAAGTCTTTTCCGTTGCCGGTGACCTTCCCGCGGCCGGCAATGGATGCCGGCAACCCAACCCCAAAGCTGGCGACCCACCCCCACCCCCTCACCACGGCCCCAGCCCTGGCCGCCCCCACCCAGCCACGGCCACCCATTCCCCGCCCCCGACAACCCCTCCCAGCCCTCCCCCGCCAGCAACCTGGCCCTAGCCCCCCACCTAAGTCCCTTCCCCCAACCTCCCCTACCCACCCCCCGGTGCCTCTCGGCGTCCCCCCCGACGGGGACCCCCACCCCCTCTTCTCTATTCTCCTCTCTCTTCTAGGCTTGCGGCCCCCCTAACCCCCGATGGAGAAGAGAGAGAAAGGAGAAGAGAGATGGGGGGATGAAGGGTCCTGTCGGGGGCGGGTGGGTGGGGTGGAGGGGCCGCGGCTGAGAAGAGAGATAGGAGAATAGAGAAATAGGGGGTGGGGGGTCCCCGTCGGGGGGACGCCGAGAGGCGCTGGGGGTGGGTGGGGGGCGTCGGGGGGCTGGGGCCAGGGTGTCGGTGGGGGAGGGCTTGAGGGGGTTGCCAGGGGCTGGGAATGGGGGGCTGCGACTAGGTGGGGGGCGGCTGGGGTTGGGGTCAGTGGTGGGTCGCCTACGACGGAGAAGACTTTGGTGGGAAGAGTAATATGAAATAAGGTGTATGATAAATATGGTATACCAATAATATTTTAACCGTTTAATTAAGGGGGTGCTTGATGAATGAGTTTAGTTTAAGATTTTTCAGTTTTAATAGTAATTTTTCCAGAAAAAAATAAAAAACTTTTTCAAAAAAATATAAAAATAATAATAATAAAGTATAATTTAATTTAAGATAAATTTTTACTAAATAACCCTTAAATATTAACAATCAAAAAAGAGGTTTTACCGATAAAGACTCTCAAGGTCTCTATCACATATCCATTATTATTATTATTTGTACAAGGAAATAAAAATCTCGGGGACAAAAAAAAAAAAAAAAAAAAAAAAAAAAAAGGTATTGCGTTAGTGCGTAAGTGCACATGTGCAAAACAAGCATTTGGCGTCGTAAGCCGAACCATCAGAGGACCTGCAATATTAATAATAATATTAATATTAGAAAAGAAAAGATCAATTAGACAGAAATATCACAACCCACGTCATCCGCATCACTCACCCCACCCCTTCGTCCTAAATCTAGTGAAATCATTTTTCCCATCCTCCGGGAGAGGAAAAAAAAAAAAAACAGATATTTATCGAAAGATATTTACCATCGTTGGATTAACTATTAAAGTAATTTGATATATTTAATGTCTACTTAAAAAATTAAAAATTATAACGTGGGATAAAAAGCTATTTCAGCGAAAAATCTGTAAATCTGACAACAGAATTGATAATATAAAATAGAAGGAATTACAGTAAAAATATTTTCCAAATATACAATTAAAAAAAAAAAAAAAAGAAGAAGAAGGAAAAGGTTGTTCGGGGATGAGCGGACAATTTCCGCTTTCCTGATTGCCCAACCAATGAGAGAGAGAGAGAGAGAGACAGAGACCACACTCGAGAATTTGGCTTCGTCATCATCAAACCCCCAACAGCTGGAGGACACTTGTCGCATCTTGGACACGTGGCGTTCCTCCATGGGAGTGGGCCAGGGAAGTGGGGGGCGTTTTTGGCGGGAAAAGTAGCTCCGTGGGTTCCACGTCGGCTGACTTTTGGCGGGAAACGGAAGCTATCGCTTCCGCATCGGTCCACTCATCGTTATTTGCGTAACCCACTTGTCCTCTCCTCTCTCTCTTCACGCCCTTTTCTCCTCTCTCTCTCTTCTTTTTTTAATTAATTATTTTTTATTATTTTTTTCTCTGACGAAGTTGGTCAACATATAGGCGTCACGTGCCTCTGCATGGCATGTTACATGCATGTATGTATGCATATTTGATGATGATGATGATAACGACATGAACACGCATGTCATCATGACACGTGTTCCGCATTCGGAGGCGATAATAATGATGGTGGATTGATGTTGTTTGGCAAAATATCTGGTGGACAACAAGAAGATACACTCACTTCACTTTTTTCTTTTTTCTTTTTTTTTTTTTTTCTCTCCCTCTTTTTTTTTTAATTAATTTTGGGAGGAGTTTGGGTAGTGATATGGTGTCAGTATACCTACCGATCTTTGGTGGGACAGAGAATTTGGTAGCGATGCGATGTGGGACATAGATTTTCTGATCTTGTGATGGGCTGGCCGATGGTGCTGTCTGGACCGTCCGATTTAAAATTTGTTCCACTCGGTGCAAGCAAGGTCACGTGCTTCGACTTGCTCTCTCGTGACCCCCTGACCATCACATCGCAAGCCAATCGAAGGGGGTCATAGGAATAGTAGTTTTGATAACGTTTTTTTTTTTTTTTTTTTTAAATACTGTTAGGAATATTTATATTTAGGGGGTGTTTGGTGTGTTAGTTTGAGTTGAAATATTTTAGTTGTAATAGTAAATTTTTTTGAATTTTTAGAAAAGACAAAAAACTTTTTGGGAAAAAGACAAAAACTTTTTAGGAAAAAGACAAAAAAAAGTTTGAAATGAGATGAAATGGTTGAGAGCCATCCTTAAATAATTCACTGAATTTATATATTCAATAGGTTATAATTCAAGGATCTTTGGTGTTAAGTTTTTTTAAATTAATTGTATTTTTATCTTCATGATTTTTTTTTTTTTTTTTTTTTTTTTTTTTTTTTTTTTTTTTTGAATTTTTTTTTTTTCTGAAAAATTACTATTAAACTTAAAATGTTAACTAATTATTCACAACACCCCTAATTGAAAGTTAAAAAATGCTCTACTAGTAAGATAAAAAATGCTCTTTGTATTTAAGATTCCAATGCATTTCAAATCTCTTTTGGATACTTTATTAAGAGTCAGCTTAGGATTGAAAATATTTGTTGTACTTATGTTGTTAATCAGTTCTTGTGGTCAGAAGCATATAGATGTTTGGTAATTATTTTTAAAGTTCTCATGAATATCAAAAGCAAAATTTATGGTCTTTCATAAACTATCCATAGAATTATTATGGAGATGTATAACAACTGAAATACACATATTCTATTCTCAGTCGATATTAGTAAACCTATTTTTAGTTTTTTTTTTTATTTCTCTTATTAAGATCAACCTTTTAAATTACTTTATTTTGAAATAAACTATAAATTTTTGGAATACTGTTCTTATTTTTGAGTATTTGATGACACTAATAATTAATTTGAGTAATATTTATTATAGTATATTTTATCTAGGAATTTTTAATTTTCAAACATGCAACTAAAAGAACTTAATAAGTTATTAATATAAATGAAATGCCCATATATTGACAATATTGTTTCTCCTTTTCGCAGAAAAGAATACTGTTAAGAATATTGTTCTAGAAAAGTTTCATAACAAGAATAGAAGCAGGTAAAGAAAAATAGCAGACGACCTACTTAAAAATTTACTGCTAGTTTAAGCATGTAACATTCATTACTCTTTAGTCTTTCCCTCGGAGGAAAAAAAAAAAAGTCCACTCTTTAGTCTTTAGCAAATTGATTGGGCTCTTTAAAAACGTTGAAGTTTGAATAAAATACTTTAATTTACTTGAAAAATATTCGCATGTGTTTGTTTCTAGAAAAAGAAGAAGAAGAAACATATTTATTACCTTCGGAGCGAAAAATAATTGGAAAAGAAAAATGAAACCCCATTAAGAAGAAGAAGAAACATATATTATAATCTTCGGAGAAAAAAAAATTAAAAAAAATTAATATTTTATAACCTGAAAAGAAAAATAAAACCCCATTATTTGGAGCATTCGACTCCGCTATTCCAGCAAGGAAAAAGAAAAGAAAAGAAAAGAAAAGAAAAGAAAAGAAAAAGATCGTACGTTATGGTGTCCTGCCTACCTTCATAACTAAAAAGCTACCATGTCCATGATTCATTATAAATATATAAAAAATGTATATTTTCAGCCAAAAAAATGGAAAAAGTAATAGTACTAACTCTATTTTTGTCTTATATTAGTGTTTATTTTTTAATCTTTATAATAATTTTCCATAGTTTAATCTATAAAACTTACGTCACATCATGTCAAAATATTCTCATTCAAATATCAGAATGTTTAAAGGTTAATTTATCAAACTATACATAAAATAAATATAATAATACGAAAAAAAAAGTTCTCTCACATATTACAGTTGTACGTGTTATACTTTTTCGTTACGTATTTAGAAATTACATTTCTTGTTAAGGAGCTTATGGTTTTTAAATTTTTAATAAGTAATAAAAATGTTAATTGAAATTTATAATTATGTTTTTAGAAATCTGAAATAAGTTTTAAAACCTATGAAGAATATTTTTTAGTAATCACATTTTGTAACTTCTGAAATCTCTTATAAGAGGCCAAAGCTCATATGACATATCAAGTTAACATTTTTTAGAAGTAGTTTTGGAATTAAGAAGTCAAAATTAGCTTCTAACTATTGAAATATCAAATATCTTTTGTAATTACTTCCTAATTTAGGTATGAATAGAGTAATTGAATTTACTATAGGGTTATTTAATTAAGTGTGTCTGGTTTCCTTTTATTGCTCTTCTTTACTTGTATTTATTAACTTAGTATTGTGCCATTTCATTTTATAAATGAGAATAATTTGAATCCCAGTTTTCAAGCTTAACTTATCATTTGAGTCTCGGCATTTATATTCACCCATGCGTTTTTTGTTCTTTTTTAGTGAATTTAGTCTTTAATTCATGGTTGAATTCCTTTGTATTTAAGGCAGTTTGTATCTTATAATTCTTTTTCTTGTAAAAAAAATTTCCCCTAAAAAAAAAAAAAAAAAAGAGCTTAACAAGCTCTACTAAGCGGTATCGTGAAGAAAAAGAGGCTAAAGATTTGCGATTAATGTGAAAAACTAATATTGCAAAAGGAAAAAGGTGTATAACTAATAAAGGCTAAACGAAAGATTTCTCATTAATTTTTTGCAACGTGGGGCTAATTATTTTTTCAGATTTGCGCTTGTAGTTCCAAACCCGCTCATTTATAATAAAAAATCAATTGTAAAGCATTTCCAAATTTTGTAAACTATATAACATAATAATATTAGTTAGACATCATTTCAGACATAAAAAATTGAACAAAAGATTTGAATCCCCTTAAACCACACCCAAAACATACCACTCATTTATACCAAGTATATCCATACACTAATTTCGTTGATATTCCCTGTGGTTTTCTCTTTTGAAACTTCATATTTTAAGTCATAAACTGCTTACATCTCATTGTCAAAAGTAACAAAATATACCGGAGGACCTCCCAATTCAAGCAATTCTATGTAGATTAGATTAGTGGTCGCGAATTTATCATCATTTTTTTTTTAAATTGCTCATTTAGTTTCTAAATTTTTAACCTTGTGTAATTTTAGTTCCTGAACTTTTTTTCGTAGCTGCAATGCTTATAGACTTTTAAAATGTTATTACAATAGTCATTTCCGTCAATTTTTGGATGAAATCTGTTAATAATTTGATCAAAAAATTGTGTTAATTATGGATTCTAAAAAAAAATTAATAATAGTAATAATATAAATGACTATTATATCAACGTTTTTTAAGGGGGTGTTTGGTGAATGAGTTTAGTTTAAGATTTTTAAGTTTTAATAGTAATTTTACAGAAAAGACAAAAAATTTTTTCAGAAAAAACAAAAAACTTTTTCAGAAAAAAACAAAAACAATTATGAAAAAAGTACAATTTAATTTAAAATATTTTTGAAACCAAACATGCCCTAATAGTTTATGATTATTCCAACTACGGAAAAAAATAGAAAATACCTATAAACTATTAAAATGTTGCTATAATAGTTATTTTTATTAATATTTAAACCGGATATATTAGTAATTTGATTAAAAAATGATGTTAACTAATGGATTATATCCAAAAATTAACGTTAAGGATTATTATAACAATATTTTAAAAGTTTAAAGACATTTCAACTATAAAAACAAGTTCAGAAATCAAAATTACGTAAAATAAAAGTTCATGAAACTAATTTAGCTTTTTTTTTTGTTCATATGTTGTTTTTGTTTATTTGGGATAAGTCCTTTGTTCGAGGGAAAGGAGTTTTCAAGGGGGTCAAGCACCAGGGGATTTTTTTTTTTTTTTTTTTTTGGAGGAAGTGAGTGAACGAAAGTACTGTTCTTTTATTTATTTATTTTTAGCGTAGACGGCGTAAAGTGATTAGCTTTATTATTATTATTATTATTATTATTATTTTTGCTAAATAGATAATATAGAGTGATTGACTACAATTTTTTGTATTTTAGAACAACATAGATAATATAAATCGGGACGATTTTCTAGTATCTATATTCATCATTAAAAATTCTACCAAAAATTTTTTTTTCATCACTAAAAAGAAATGTACTTAGCTAGTGAATGGGTAGCTTCATTATCCCCGTCTAGCAATAAAAGCAAATATAATCATCGTGAGCTCTTCTAAGACAAAATGCCTAACGTCAAAGACTATTACACCCTCATCCGTCTAAGCTTTGCGATAGAAAGTACAGTTCTTTGATGCTTTAGCCGGATAAATTTTAAATCTTTGGCACCAAATGCGGCCAAGAACAATGCTAGAATATGTATTTCTTTTCACGTTTTATCGATACACTTTCTAGACTCTTCATATCCTTTAATTAGTCAACTCAGTTAATTACAAAAGAAATGCTTAAACAAAATAACTTAAGAGAACAATAGTTGTAGACTTAAGGTCCGTTTGGTTTAAAACTTATTTTAAACTAAACTGTACTTTTTTCATCATGATTTTTGTCTTTTTCTAAAAAAGTTTTTTGTCTTTTCTGAAAAATTTTTTTGTTTTTTTTCTGAAAAATTACTATTAAAACTTAAAAATCTTAAACTAAACTCATTCACCAAACACCCCCTTAGTTACGTAGATAAAACCCTATCATAAAAAAGAAACTCAATCACATTCTTTTTTTTTCCCCTCACACACCTACATATGAAATCTCCACTTAAAAAAAAAAAAACTTATAAACATTATTACTTTAAACCCATATTTTTATCCTAATTTTTACTTTTCAACGAGTATTTGATATGTTAATCTTCTTGATAATAGTTTTAAATTTTTCTTTTTTTTTTTTTTTTCGCTTGTGCTATTTCTTACTACCTATTTAGTTTGTTAGTTTTTCCCCCCTTGAATGTTGCCATTGATATTCTTGTTTTGTAATGTTCACTCAAAAAAAAAAAAAAAAACTTTGGTAATTGGCTTATAATTCAATTACCTTTTGTTGTATTGTTTTATTTTGTTTTATTTTTTTTTATAACATTCAATAGTCAATGTCTTACGTTGGCCTTTTTTTTTTTTTTGGTTGTATTATCTTCTTTTTCGTTGGGATATATACACATATATATATATATATATATTTATATGAATTTCTTTTGTTGTTTGCGGTTTTTTTTTTTTTTTTTGAAATCTTTTTTTCTTGGAAAAAAGTTTTAAATTTAACCTACAAATAGAGTCAAAAAATTAAGTTAAAAATTAATAAAAATGTTCATTAAAATGAGTTTCAGTCATAATTTATCAATAAACTTAGTTTAAATAAAACATACATCTACAAAAAAAGTTAAAAATATAAATATGTAAAAGGAAAACCAAGCCTTGCTTTCCAATTAGTCTTTGGAAGCTTCCGTAGACACCTTTAATGCATCGAGTGCCTAAGTCTTTTATGTAATTAAAATAAGGTTCCGTTTAGAGCTCAAGTTTAAATTTAAGGTTTAAACTTAAATTTTTGTCTTTTTCTGAAAAAGTTTTTTGTCTTTTCTAAAAAATCAACAAAAATTACTATTCAAACTTAAAAATTTCAACTCAAACTCATTCATCAAACAGGCTCTAAATCCCGTTTTAATGGAGTTGAAGTGTCAATATTCCCCTTTTATTTGACAACGGATGCTAAAGCCTTGAACCATGAAGACTAATAAAATCTCTTATCTAAGTTGTTAACAAAACTAAACTTTCGTTCAAATCGTCGGTTGGAGTTAAAATTTTTAATTTTATTGACTTAAAAAAAAAATCAACAAGGAAAAAAAAAATAACAGCTGAAATTAAACTAAAACATCAAACAAATAATAAAAGTCTAAAGTAAAAGAAATAGTCACAAAAGCCAAACAAAGTTACCAATAGGGACAAATGGTACATGGAAGGGCAAAAAAATGTTGACTAGAAAATTTGTCCAAAGTTCAAACGTTGTCTTCTCTGGTTACCACTTACTAGCCCAAAAAAAAAAAAAAAAAAAAAAAAGCCTCTTTCTATGGTAAAAGTCTGAGCATGCCAGTTTTGCCACTTTGTTTTATGGAATCTTTTTATGGTAAATGCTGATTGTGTCAAGAAATATCCGGTTATAGGCTTAAAGTATGGATTCGTTTAATTGAATTCCATTTTAGTTGCATTTTCTACTATTTGTGCCACCTTTATTAAGTTATTTATTATTATTATTATTATTATTATTATTATTTTTACATGAAAAGCAAATTTAGAAATGTTATTTAAAGAAGGGAATTTACAATTAACGTATCAAGTATTGGCTGTCAAAGTTCATTTATGACGTTACAACTTGCTTTCCATTATTCCATATATATGAGATCTCCTTAACAACTCGAAATTTAAAGCAATTTATGCCTTCCTCGCATATAATATAATATTTGGTTAGTCATCTAAAAGTAGAATCACCAAGGTGAAAATAATAATTGTTTCCATTTAATTAAAAAAGAGTAATTCATATAAAGAATCTATGTGTTCAATTCATACGAGAAATTTTGCATAAAAAGTTAAGAGAATCAAATCTAAAACAGTATAAAGAAAGAAATTTAAGCCACAAATCTAGAAAATCAAAGTTCCATATTTATCCACTAAAAGTTGACACAATGACACCGTTTTCCTACTTTTTTTTTTTAATTTAAAAACAAAGGAAACAAAACTTTTTATTTTTTTGATAAAATCATTTATTGAATTGTCATTAGATGATATCTGAAAATTCCAGCAAAAAATTTGTTTTTGGTTGAAATTGAGTAAAATTTGTTGACTAGAAAAATTTCCTTCCTTTTTTTTATTTAAAGTAAAGAGAGGGAAAAAAAAAAAAAAGAAAGGGAAAAAAAACTCTAGAAACCCATTGGCAGAACAAATACGGCAGGATTGTTTTTCCTTCTTTCTGAGAATTCCTTGGGGGACCAACAATCTACAGTGGCAATCCCGTAAATTCGACAAACATAGACTTTAAAGTTAGGCCAAAAAAAAAAAAAAAAAATCCTCGTTTTATAAGAGCAGATCAGTCTACAAAAACGTTTCCGAGTCGCGGCTCTACACCGCCACAAAGAGGCAGCAGAGACCCAATCATCAAAAAAAAAAAAAAAAAAAAGAACACCACGTGTTCCACTCACCTGAAAGCGTTGGAGGTCGGTGTTCCCACTTAGTGGTTTTCCGATTGGACAGCCAAGGCCGTCGGATCAGATGCGGTTGAAGAGCACGCGCCAGAGGTCGAGTGAGGAAGAAAAAAAGCAACATCGAATTTCATGGGTGAGAATCATGACATGGCATGGTATGCATGACATGGCTAGATAGTATGGTCATGTCCCGTGCATGCCCATGCCAGCTCCTCAGTGGCTCAGTCACTTGAAATAATAATTATTTGTTATTTATTTTTTTGAAAATTAAAATTCAGAAATTAAATTTTTGAATATTAAATTAAATTTTAATTAATAAACTCGCCTGCCTCTGTCTTTAATGCCTTATTTTTTTGACCGCTTGGGGAAAGGTGAATGGTCTTGACAGTGTAAGGGAGAGAAGCATAGAAAAAGTGGAGAAAGACAGACACACTCACAGAGAAAGAGGTACAAATTCTTTTTTTTTTTTTCTTTTTAATATTTTTGTTTCTGGGATTTTTCGATAAATAGGTTCTGTTTTTTTAGTTTCAAAAGTCAATTAATTTAATGTTGCCTTGGAGATTTGCGTCTCTTGAATCTGTTATATGCATATATATATATATATAAATAAGAAATTATTTTCTACATTTTTTTTAGAATAATAAATTATTATTTTTGCTTTGGTTCTGTTTCTCCCTCTCTCTCTCTCTCTATTAAAGCCCGGCGCTCTATGTCACTCCTTCTGCAAAATCGATAAAAAACCCTTCTTAGCTGATCTCTGTCATGTTTTAGAAAGAGAAAAGCGCAGCCATAGATTTGTAATCCCCTTTCTCTCTCCTCTCTCTCTCCTCTGTAAACCCCTTGGGAGGGTTTTTGGTTCCACTATATCTATCCATCAATCTCACGATTTTCTTCTCTTTTTGCTCTAAATCCAGAGGGAAGAAAGCCGAGTGAACAGAGACTGAAAAAACGACTGTTTTTTTTGGCTCTTGTTGTGGTTCTGTTTTGTACGAGGAAGCGAGAAGAGTGATTTAAGAGAGGTTGAGCAGGGGATTTATGTCGGCTGGGTTTGATTTGGCGCTGATTGGGGCTCCGTCGCAGCTCTGGCTTTTCTCTTCTTCTTCTTGCTCGTTCGTCAACCGACTGAATCTGGTGAACCACTCTGTTTCGATGCGTTTGAGACCAAAAAGGTATTTTCATTATATTTTTTTCCCTTTTCTTTTTCCCTTTTTAAACGCTTCGATTTTCACTGACATGGAGGTTTTGGGTTTTGGTTTTTTTTTTTTTTTTTTTTCCCCAGGACTTGTTCTGGAGTAGAGTGTTTTGGAACCTTTCATATAAAACGATTTTCCTTGATTTTTTTGTTCCTCAGAGGCGGTCTCACTTGAAACTACTGCAATCTTAGACCCATTTTTCTTTGTTTCTCTTCCTAAAAATTTTCCCTTTCATTACCGAGAAAAACAAACGAACACCTTCCAGAAATTTTCCGAGAAAACAAACACTTTCCTTTCCCTTTTTTCTTTGGTTGAAATTTTCAAAGATGCCAGAGCCTCGGAAGCAATCTAGATCAGTTTCAGCCAAGGACGCCGAGTCCAAATCTTCGATGAGAAAAATCCGCGTAATCTGTTCTGATCCCTACGCGACTGATTCCTCATCCAGCGAAGACGAAGGAGGGAGAGGATTTTCCCGAGGAAATCTCCCAAGAAATGCAAGCGAATCGTACGGGAGATTTTCCTTCCTCCTCTCCCCTCGGTACCCACAAAGGCAAAGTCCCTCGATTCTTCTGAGAGCTCTTCTCAAGACAGCAACAAAACCCTGACAAACCCCAAGAAGAGAGTTCCGGCCACCAAGAGGCCCAAAACGTCGTCGTCTCCTTACAAAGGCGTTCGCCAGCGGAAATGGGGGAAGTGGGCCGCCGAGATTCGCGACCCTTTCAAAGGCTCTCGCCTCTGGTTGGGAACTTACAACACTCCCGAGGAAGCTTCTAAGGCCTACGAAGCTAAACGTCTCGAGTTCGTAGCCATGGCTCAGACCACCACCACCACCACTACCACTGTCACTTCCTCCTCCGCCGTCGTCGCTTCAACGGCTCAGAACGACACTGTTTTATCGTCCTCCTCGTTCGAGGACTCCGAGGTCGCGCAGTCTCACAATTCCCCGTCGTCTGTACTTGAACCCGAGATTTCAACCTCGGCCTCGAATCTCAGTGGTGTTGATTTGGTTAAGGAGAGTGTAGATGTTGTTGCTGATGGTGATTGTGATGGTGATGTGCTTGATTTGAGTTTCATGGATGCGGCTCTGGCGTCTATTCCTTTCGAGCAAGAACTTGGATTGGCGGCGCCGGAGTTTGATCAGCTGTTATTGGACGACTTTGGGCAGTTTTTGAGCAATGATTTCAGCAGCATTGACGATGTTCAGATATTCGGGTTCGAAGGCGATAAGCCCAGTGAGCTTCCTGACTGTGATTTCGAGGATCTTGGCATGGATGACATGGCTTGTTGGATGGATGGAGCTCTCAACATTCCTTGCTTATAAAATTTCTCGCATTATTAAAATATTAAGTTTTGTTTTTGTTTTTGTTTTGTTTTCTGTTTTTTTTTTTTAAATCAGGAACCATTAATTGAACACCTGGTTATTGAGCGAGTTGAGTTGAAATGTTTAATGTGAGTTTAGTGACGCTAAAAAGAGACTTTAATTTTTTTTGTTTTCGAAATGGAGAGGAAATGAGCCTGATATTGTCATGTAATCTTCGCTTGAGACTAGCTCCTTGGGTTTTCCTGTGCTGTTTAGAGCCGTCCAAGGATGTTTTTCACTTAAATGAAAGAGAAAAGAAAGAAAAACTCCATTATCCTTTGTCAAAATGTTTGGTATCTTTGATTTATTGCTAATTTGTTGCATTTAATTCGGTGGTGTTTTGTTGTTCTTGTATACCTGCCACGCAATGCCACACAATAGAGGGAGAGAGGGGGTTTCGTTTTCACTTGATGGAGTTGGCCCAAAATCATTGTGCCGTATTCTGTCTTTTCAACGAGGTTTTTTTTTTTTTTTTTTTTCCCTTTATTTTCTTCTTTTTAGTAGGGACTGAAAATTACACATTCCTAAATCCAAACTTGATTCCCCATACGGTTTTTTGTTTAGTTGTGTTTTTCTTGTTGCCGATTCTCTCAAGGAGATTTCTACGGCGTTTATAGCCTTAGGGACTAGCACGGTAGTAGCAGAACGGAACAGAAGAGGACGGAAGAGTAGAGGCTAAAAAGTTAAAAAAGGCTGATCTTCATCTCTGGCTCTGCTCTCTGCTGCCACTGAAGCAAGACTTACCTTGGGGTGGGGTTTTTGTGGGTCCCTAAAAAGGGGGCCTTTTTGCCAAGCAAAACACATCTTCAACTAGAGGTAAATAAAAAAAGATATGTGTATATATATATATATATAGTGATGTGTTATCTCTGGTAGGTCCTTTTTTTAAGCTTAGCTGTCCCCCATTTGCTTGTGGCTCTTTGTGAAAGTACCTGAAGTTTGGTTTTGGTGTCCTTTGGTTCTCACTCTCTTTGAAGCCTTGTTATTAAATGAGGGGAGGTAGAGTCCGTGAGGGCGTGTTTGGTTGGTGACACTAAAGCTTCAAAGGCATTGCGTGTTGAGGGGTCTCTAGGGGGCCTGGTCCATGCGTGGCACTTATTTGCAATATTATTGGGTTCGGAGTCTTCAAAAGTCTTGGTGTCGGAGAAATTTAGTGCCTCATTGGAAGAAGAAAGTTGCAATGTTTTGATTGTTGCTTTGATTCTTTCTCCCATTGAATGATATGCCACATGCACTACTCACTTCGGCAACTATTTTCATATTTTTTTCAACCATCCATAGACGCAAGCTCGGTTGAGACTTTACTTGGATTGAAATCGCTAGCAAGTTGAGTTGGTTGTTGGTAAGCATAGAATAGAATCTCATATCCCTAGTATGTTAAATTGTTTTGCATCGAAACTCTCGTCCTTTAAATTTAACTCAAGAAAAACTCGTCCTTTAAATTTAACTCAAGAGAAGAGGATGTTCGATACATATATAAATATCACAACTCAAAAAAAAAAAAAAAAAACATAAAGGTTATGTAACGTACTAATGCTATGGTAGCATTAAATGCTATTTAAATATTGTATCCTCAAAGTGTCTTCTCAAAGTGTTCTGAAAAAAAAAAAAAAAAAAAAATCTAACTAAACTAAAAATAACTTTTAATACTGTCCTCACGTGTAGTGTGTCATGAAAATAAATCTTTTTACACATGATAATGTTTTTTTTTTAATTAAAAAAAAAAAACCGTGACTTGCAAAATATAGTTTTGATAGTATGTTAGGTGGACTTGAATAGAACTCATTTCTAAAAATTTCAGTTCAATGAGAGTGGTTGCCTAATTCATATTTAAACACTATGATAATCCAAAAAAATGTTTGATGAAAAATTTTAAATGGATATGAGAATAATGTTCTTCCCAAGTAATAACATCAACTGGCCTGATTTCGTAGTACTCTAGTTTAGTCGAAGAGAGGAGCTTTTCTACTGTAAGAATACTTTATTAGTAATGCACATTTTTGAATTACATTCTAATCAAATCACATTAAAATAAAATAAATATACAAAACTGATATAACTTGATATAGACGCGATGATTAAAAATAAAGCCCAACGCAAAGGTAGTTTGTTTGTTTGTTGTTTTTTTTTTTTTTTTTTTTTTTTTTTGACACCTTGCTATATAAAAGAGTCCTATGAAAAAGGTCGATAGGAAAGGACAAGAAAAAAAAAAAAGTGAAATGGATAATGACATAGTGTGTAATGTTTTCTCAATTTTAGGCAGCGCTTTTAATATTTTCGTCTGCAAATGAGAGAAGAGGAATAACAGACAAGCATAATGCATTTAAGAGACCAGGGTTTTACAAGGATTAATTATTAAGTTGTAGATGTGTATCTGATATATATCTCAGATCAAATAACCATGATTTTTTTTTAATTTTAATTTTTACTTTTTTGCTGAATACATATCCCTTTGATTTTGAAATATTAAAAAAATCAGTACTAATCCCATTTGTTTATTATGAAAGCCAAACGAAAATTTTAGTTCTAAAAATCAACTTTTTATGGTTTTATGAATCTAACTTTTTGAAATGGTGAACAAAGCAAAAGGGCCAAAAAAAAAAAAAAAAAGACAGAGAGAGAGAATGACTACGAAGAAGAGAAGACAATGAATTTAAAAAATATTTTATCACGATCTATTGAATTAATTTTTTTTTTTTTTTTTTTTTTTTTTTTTGAATTTCAAAAAAAAAAATTTAAAAAAAAAAAAAAAAAAAAAAAATGAAATATTGAATAAAAAAAAAAAAAAAAAAAAAAATCTTCAATCAGAATACAAAGAAAAAAAATTTTTTTTTCCCGGAATACAAACAGATTCTTTCTATACCCAGTGAGAGAATTTCCCGGGAGGAAGAGACGATTGCATTTTATGCTCGCTAAAACAAGAGAATAGGAAGAAAGAAGAAAGAAAGAAAGAAAAAAAAAAAAAACCATGAGAATCTGTGAGAATATCTAAGAACAAACAATTTTGTTTTGGTACTTCAAAAATTAAAAAAGAAAAGAAAAGGAAAAAAAAATTGGCCTCAGTTGCTCACCTAACCAATGCGGTACGAGTCATTAAGGCCATAACTTTATGGCTTAGAGTCATTAAGAGATCAATTAAATGGCCTTAATTAAGTCTGACTTTTTGTTCATTGGTCGGCTGTCTTTTTCGTCTTAGTTGTTTACAAAAAGATCAGCCCTCTTTTCTATGTACTGATTAACGAGTGTACATGTAGAAATATCGTGTGATTATAACGTATCACACATAGATATCGACAAATTATAGCCTGTGGGGTTCTTCGTTTTAACTAAATAGAAACAGAGAACAATTAATCTTATTTAATTCGGATTAGTGCTTATCATGTAGCCACGTAATGCCAATTTTAAGCATCCTTTGACGGAAAATGGTCTACCCCTATTGCGCAAGTGGACTTTAAGAAACGAGTCTAGATCTGTTCTACTAATTTTCTAAGTACGTGTTTGATGCATGGTTTGAAATTGAGTTTTTTATATTGAGTTGAGTTGAATTAAGTTATATATTTGATAAGATGTTTAAATTATTAGAATTATGAAGTGTAAAATCTTAAAATGTATTTGAAAAAAAAAATTGATATGGAATTTGTTTTGTTGATTTCGAAATTTTATGTATAAATTTTATATATTTTTCAAAATTATCTCATTTACATTTGTATGAAAATTTAAAATTTGAGTTACCAAACAATAATTGAAATTTTTTTGTCTGTCCTTCTGCTTCTTATTTATCATGTCACTAACATTTAATAATATGATTATATAAATGAGAGTTAAATACTAAAAAAAGTTAAATAATTTAAATTATTCACTAGATGTCAAAAGTTAATTATAAATATAGTTAAAGAATAAGAGAATATGACAACATATATGAATTGCCAAAACTTTGAATTTGTCCGATGACTACGGAAAAAAATTTATAAAATACAGAAGTACGTATATGTAAATGTGCATTAAAATATAAATAAATAAAGCTTCTTTGCACGTTGATCGATATGCTATTCAATGTTGTGTTTCATTGTTGCCCAGACATGTTCTAGACTGTTACGTATTTTTATATCCTTAATAAAAAAAAAAAAAAAGTCTATTGAAAAAAAAAAAAAAAAAAGAAAGAAGCTAAAGATCCCACATTGGAAATTTAAAACAAGCCCATCTAGAGTACAAAATTCAGTCGATTCGGAGAAGCTCAAACTCCGGTCCCAGTGTAATAAGAAAATGGAATGAATCTAAGCACGTTTCGGTTTTGCTTTGCAAATTCTTATTTTCTTCCTATAACTTATTATTGTTATTATTATTATTTTTTGGGGAGGGGTCTACTACGGCCTAATGGCACAAAAACAGGGTTTGGAGAGGATTTTTACCTGGGGTTGTAAATTGGATCTAATATAATTATACGAGAACTTTCCCGTGCGGTATTGCTGGACCGTCAGATGGGAAAGTTCTCATTTTCTCTCTCTATCTGTGTCTCTTTTTCTCTTTAACGGATTGCATCACTGTTTTTTTTTTTTTTTTTTTTCATATTATACTGATCTCCTGTGCAGATTGTACCATTGGACCATTAGACGGAAGAATATTCCTATAATTATATAATATAATCACAATCTTCATTTGTTTGATTGTATATAAATTACAAAATTATCTAGTTATAAAGAATCAGTATCAGAGTCATTTAATATATATTTTAATAGAGGCACTATAATGAAAACTAAAGACAAGATTTTCCTGGGTGGAGACACAATTAAATGTAACTAATTATTGAGTAATGGCACAACTTTAAGTTTTCTTCTAAAAAGACATAATGATATAACTTTAATTATTGAGTGTGGATAACAAAGAAGCTGGACTAGAAGGAAATGTCCGAATTGTACATAGAGCTTTCTGTTTGTAGAAAAGAAGGGGTTTGGGTTCTAATAATATGCCTCTCACATGTATATTAGTTGATACCTGAAGTGAAAAAATAAAAAATAAAAAACACATTAAGGTTTAATATTTTAATCACTTCCCAATGATTTGACTGATTAGTTGATTTTATCAACTTCAACATTCATTTCATGGAGAATACCATTTGCAATTATAAAAAAAAAAAAAAAAAATTAAAGAAACTTACTTGTTTTTCAGTAAAGAAATTACGAATTAGGCAATGACAAAATAAATCTTATAATTGGAAGCATACCTTAAAAATAAAAATTTAGAGTTGGAAATAATATGTCAAAAATTACGTGATAACACGGTCCACATTGATAAATTGGAATAATAACTTAAAATGGGATACCATCTGAAGTAAAAATAACGGTAACTCTATCATTTAAAACGAAAACGTCAGGTGAATTTTATCATGTAATTATGGTTTTGAATGTTTCATACAAATTAAAGGCAAAAGGTACCGATTTAATATTTTTCAACTATAAAGCATCGTTCATGATAAAATAATTAAACACAAGGTATTGTCGTGATATTTTTCGATAACTATAGATATTTTTTACAGTTAAAATATAAAATTCTTTTGTTGGTCAAGGTAGCAATATTAAAATTAATAAACGAACTAAAAAGATATTTATCTTTGAATTAAAATCAAAGCAAATTAATGTCCCAATTGAGTACTTCTCAAGCTAGGTAACTGATTTGGAAATAGTACCACTCCCTTGTTGCTAATTTAGACGTATTGAGGTCAGGTGGGTAATTGCCATTTTGTTACACTTCTATTTGTTTATATTTATTTACTCTTCTCTTATCACTATAAGTGGTCGGAGTTCAATGTCTTATTATTGATGTCTATTTTCTAATAGCCTGCAAAAATAAAAAAATAAAAAAATAAAAAAAAATAAAAATAAAAAAAACCCAAAGAGAGGGGAAAGAGGACGGGTCAAAGACAACTGTGACTTTAAGGGAACATTTTAAACAAAGGGTGTGGTGTTGATTAGTCGCACTAACTGTTCTGTATAGACTTTTGTTTAAAGGTGCTTAAACAATATATATATATATATGTATATATATATATATAATATTAAAAATGGCGGACTTTCGGGGAAAATTCGTCGTCTATTATTTGGTGTGTGAAATCACAGTAGAAGTTTTAGTGGGGTCCTTTTAGCATGGATGCCCTCATCAGCACGTTCTTGCATGAACCTGCCCATACAAATATTCGTCAATTGTTTTGAAAAACATATGTAGTATAATACTATATAATATACACAATTAGACAAGCATAATATTAAACTTCATGTCACTGAGAAGTTGTGCATTTATCATACTAAATCGGATGTGTATGATTTATTGTAAACGTTTAACCAGCATTTATCACCAAATATAAAATAATTTCCAACTTTGGAGATGGGCTAAGCCCAAATCCCAAGAAACATAGAGAAGGAAGTAAACCGTCTTTGTATTTGAGAGAAAATTACATGGAGAGTCATATTTGAATACCTTATTATAATTTTATCTATTTTAATATTAAAATTGATAATTTTAGTGTTATAAAATGATAAAATTATTAATTTTAATATTATGATGGACATTAAAATAAGGATGTGTCAAATTTATGATATTCTCACATACAACCCTTTGTATAAATAATTAAAATAAATTGTAGATATTAAAAATATTACAACAAATAATTGTAAATAACAAATTTATCACGTAAATGATGTGTTTACTTCTTATAAATATATTATTTACTTAATAAATATGTTATTTACTATTAAATTTAATTAGCAAATTTTCTATGTACCAAGTAAATGTGTTATTTACTTCAAATATTTTAAAATAAGCTTACTTCAATTATTTTTTTCATAAATATGCTATTCGAAAAAGAAGGAAATGTACTTTTTTTTTTTCGAGTTGAGAAATTTATTATATTTATATTTATTCAAAATCTAGACAAAACAAGAATTATCTTTATAGTTTCTTTTAATTACTTTGGTTAGAAAATAATCCCACTTGACTGGAGGAGCATTATTTATGCCCTTCTTTAGCGGGAAAGGAATAAAGAAGTTGATTATGTTGGACATATTCTCTAATTTGACATCAAAGGAAATTGTGCTGCCTTGGCCGATACACAGTAGAGACATAACGCAATTTCCCTTTATCTTTTGATTTCATATATATAAAATCAGACTTGCTTACTTATTAGACGCCTAGAAAGAAGCTGACAAGATCCAAATGCTGGCCTAATTTCATGTAAATCAATTAATAAATTCTGTTTTGGTGTGAACGTGACATACTATAATACGAAAAGTATACATGTTCCATTTCATATTTATAATATCTAACATTGTTATTCTTCGATTATATCACACACCATCATATACTAGTACGTGATATGGACTGTACTATTAGTCTATTACATTAATCGGATAATGAGAAATTTCACACCTTCGGACTTCCAACACAACTTTCCTCAAAATAGATTCCAATGTGTGAGTTCGTGCGTTTGTGTGAAGAAGTGCTATATAGAATTTTATTAATTAGTCTATCAACTGGAATTCTGTATCTTTACCAGGGGCGTGCACATGATATGGCCTTGGAAAATAAATCCACTCACGTGCACTTTCCATTGTATTGAGACACTTAAAACTTAGAAGTACCTCCCGTGCCTTATATATATATATATATTATATATATATATATTTAATAAATAGTCCGTACAGTTTCACTGGTGCTTTGTTTTCTAGGATTCTTTTTGAGTAACCACATGAGTAAAAAGTTTGAAGCCCTAGACTCATCCTCAACGGTCAACATAGCTGGTTAGGTAGAGATTAATATATCGTTAAATTAAACAATCTTAGATTTAATTAGTGTTGTTTAGTACGAGAGAAAAGTGGAAGCAGGAGAGGGGTTAAGAAATTCATGAAAGGATTTTTTTTTTTTTAAATTTTTTTTTATTGTCATAGTTCTTTGGGAGGAGGGGGAAAAAAAAGGAGAATAGTCAGTTGAGATATTTTATATCCTTTAAAAGAACCCCAGTTCTAATCTCTCCCAATATGAGGAATTGAAGGAGAGAATCCAAATCAAACAATATTAAATGGGAAAAATAGTGGCATTGGCAGAAAAAAGCAAAGGAAAAGGCAGATCAAAGACTGTCCATATCTGACTTAATGTTCAGTAAACGCGTTCTTAGTTTTGGTTTGGACACTAATTTCAAATTCTACTCGGCGGTTTAACGCCTTAATTGATCCTCCTAGGTACGTTTCAGTTCTGATCATTAATGGATGAAGTTTGATACTGATACCATCTAAAAAGATGGTCTTAGTCAGAATTTTGAAAGCAACGCACATATATGAAACAAACCTCAGCATTGAGAATAATCAATTATTACACATTGGAGTTACGTCCTTAATCCATAGTAGTAGTAGTTTCTGCAAAAGATTGGGTCGTAAATAATATTTTCAAAGAAAACCCTTCTCCTGGAAACTTTTGATGCAGTCACCAAACATCTGCTCAAGAGTCTTAAAAGCAGGAAATCCAAGTTGACTGATTTTACTTGTGTCCATGCTATGTGGATTGTTATCTCCCACCTGGCTGCTACACCTGCGTACCCAAATTAATAGCATGTCAAACAAGATAGAAATAAAAAACTCATACACATATATGTATATATGTATATGTACATGTCTATAGACTACAGAAAATTAAGAATAATAACAACAACATTATTGTTCCATTACTCACTTGTGCTCAAATGGGTAGGAGGGAAATTCAGCTTTAAGCATCTCAAGGATCTGAGACCAGTGAGCTACTGTGCTTGAACAGATGAGCCTGCCTGATGCTTTACTATGCTTCATTGCTAGCAGGTGAGCAGCTACCACATCGTCTATGTGCACAAACCCCACCGTCAAAGTTCGGATATTCACCTCTTTCACCTAGTTTGTACACATTTAGTCGTCAATTAATACACAATTGATATTGACAGTTGCTAATTTGCATCTTCAAAGTGTAACTAAGAAATCCACAGTAGTATAGTTTGAGTTTAATCATAGGTGTTTGAAATATTTTCTTCATGGAAGATCCAATCAAATCTATTGAACAATACGGCGGGCAAGAAAGCCTAACCTTTGACTATAGAGAGAATCATTGCAGAGTGCTAGTTGGTTGTGGGGCAAGCAGAGGACCAACTACAAACGACGGATTCACCACAACTAGGTCCTTTCCCGTCTCCTCGGCGAATCTCCACGCCTCTCTCTCCGCTGTAGTCTTTGCATATGCGTACCACAGCTGCGCAGAAGCAAAAAAGAACACAAAAGGACTGTAAAAATCAAAACTTTGGTCATGTCAATTTTACATCTGAAGTATGAATGAAAATTTGGAGCTAGGAAGTAGTGCTAATTACGTTGTAGCGTTTGCAGTATTCAGGATCACTCCAATGAGACTCGTTGAGAGGCGAGACACGATGGACATCGTATCGGTATCTAATAGAAGAGCAGGAAGAAGTGAACACAATCCGTTTCACACTAGCTGCCTTTGCACAGGAACTTAGCGCATTCAAAGTGCCCTTTATACATGGATCCACCAAAGTCGACTGCAATTTTTGAAATTTAATTTTGATGTCATATCGAACTAGTCAAAAGAAATCTAGTGCAGAATTAACACTAGAAGTGTCAAATTTTAGAACCACAATGAATAATTTAGAAATTACTATTTCAAAATTGTTAAAGTTTCATTAAAATCTACCACATTATGTGTTGTTTAATGTTTAGATGATTTTTAGCCTCAAAACGTACACATCACATATAGCTACAGATAGAGCAATGGTCACATATATTGAAGGCAAGAAGTTTCCATTACGAAGGTAAAATTTGCGATTTGCCACTAACGGAAGATACTTTCTAGGCTTTGCAATCAAGAAAAACAAAAGTTAGGAAAAGAACAGAGAATTGTTTCAGCTCTTCTTTGTCGGACACATTTGGCGTGATATCAGAACCTTGTTCAGGGATGTTTTTACTCGTATTGACCCGAATTGGAATGCTCAAGCAGAATATTAATTTGGAGCATTCTAAAAGCTTGGAGATCCAACAATTAAAATCTTATAAAAGTGCTTCTTAAGTATTATTAACACAACTCAATATAATTAATAAAAGATGAATAATATAGTGATTACAAGTGTAATCTAGTAGTAATTTCACACATGATTTTACGATAAGATGAAGAGTTTGAATCTCATATATCTAAGTTTCAGAAAAAAAAAAAAAAAAGAAATAAATGAAATAATGTCGTTGGAGGTTTGATAGAGGATGGATTTTTGAATGGGTGCCAATTTGATAAAGATATGTTTAAAATCCAGATATCAATTATCTCATTTTTCATTTCTTTTTTAAAAAAATATGTTATTGCAAAACTGGGCCATAAGAAAATTAAAATAAAAAACAATAATTAAAGGAAAAATACTTGAATGACATAAATTTAAATATCATTGCATTAACATGACATAAAAAGATTAACACTAGACTAATATGATAAAAAATTAAACTAAATTTAACTAAAATTTGTATCATGTTGTCAAGAATAGGGAATTTATATCATGTTTGTCAATAGATTAAAAAAAATATGATTAATTTAGTAATTTTATGAAATTTTCCTCTTTCTCTTCTCGTTCTTTTTTTAACACGTGAGAGATAAGATTTTTTAATCGTTTTACTTTCTTGGAGCCAAACTCCAATGGTAGCCTTTGGCCAATCTTTGGTTTCCCGTCCTAGGCATGGAGGTGAGAATTATATGTTGAGAGTCTTGAAAGAAATGATCTCGTTGGAGAGGGTCGGCATTATAGGAAGAAGTAAGGTGGGGAAGTCTGTAGTTGCTCAATTTGGCAACTCAGTTTCTCTCGACGACATGGATCTTGTTTTTGACAAGGACTCTTTTTGTGTGTTGATTTTTATTTTTTTTGGTTTGTAGTTTTGTGCATAATAATGATGATGTCTTTGCTATCTTTTATCTTGGTGTTGTGTTTCAGTTTGTTGATTCTAATAATGAAGGTGGTGCTTGTGTTGGTTGTTTATCTGCTAGATTTGACTCTTGATAGCATTTTGGTCCCACTAGTATTGATTTTATGCGGAGTTAGTGGTGGCCATATAGTTACTAAGTCTTAGCTCTCGATCGATCGGGATATTCTAAGGATTGTTAGAGTTCTGTAAAAGGAACCTTACATGTGCTCGATTTCAGTGTGCTGAAATATATACCTATTATTGGATTTCAAGTATACGTCTTTTCCTTTTAGCACTATCAGATTTTACTGATAGATTCATTCTTATTGAATGATATTGTCTTCTATAATATGGGATCATTTGTTATGTTTGATAATTTTGTATCTCCTTATAGAATTTTATGAACTTTCTGCTTAAAAAATAAAAAAAAAAAAAGAATTTCATACTAGCCATGGCCTTATCGTAAAAAAAATTTTAGAAAAAAAAAAAAAAAAAAGAAAACGGAACTAGTTATGAAGCATAACAAAAAAAAAAAAAAAAAATCAAAAATCAAAATGGTTTTGTGTATTTATAACTAGTGGAGGGGACTACTATTTGAAAAGCTACCAAAAAGTTTTGAAAAAAAATTAAGTGAAAAAGAAAGAGATAATTGTAGGAGTTTTTTTTATTGTTTTAAATTTTTTTGAGTAAATAATTGTGGGAGTTAATTAATTGACAAAGATGATAGTTGTTTGAGAAAGTAAAAATTTAGATGACAATTAATTAGGATAAAAATCGTATTTAAAAAATCATAAATTTAAAAATTATTAAGATACATATTTTTTACACTTTTCCCACGTGCCCCCAAAGGACCCTGTGCCTCCGTGACTCACATCACATAAAATGACACTTCCCACTTGAACTTCCATCATAATTTCGTAGAGTTTAGAATGAATTAAAGGTTATACATTCTTAGCAAGTGTTTGCTTCTTGAAAGCAAAGAACTTATAAAATCAAAATAAGTTTTAAACTTTTATAATAAATAATAAAAATATTTAAAAAAAGTTAAAAGTTTGACATAAATATTATTATAAGTTTAAAAAATTTATGGACCTAAGAAACCAAAAAACAGTTTATGAAGTTCTTCCGAACATGTCTTATGAATTTTTGTTAAAAATTAATTTCTCTAACAATAAATTTTAAAATATGAACGAGGTAAGATGAGATGGGCTGGGGCTCGCCTGAATATTGTCGTCATAGGGGACAAGCACCGGCGACGCCGTGTGGAAGACACCGTCAACGCCGTGAACAGCCTCATCGAAGCTTCCTTCCACCATCAAATCTGCTTTGAATATCTTAAGCCTCTCTTTTGCTCCATCAAACTCCTTCAAGAACCCTACCTTTCCCACATCATCTACATATATACATACATATATATATATATACATATTTCACAAAACAAGATTAATAATTACTACGTCAGACCATCTCAAAAAAACCATATCATCTGCTCTTCTGTAAATATCAAAACTGAAAAAAAAAAAAAAAAAAAGGAAAAAAAAAAAACTGTACTTGGATCTCGAACGGTTGTCCTCACGGTGTGCCCTTTCTCAAGTAAGGCCTTCACCAGGTAAGCCGCGATGAACCCTGTTCCTCCTGTTACACAGTACTCCGGCATCTCTCTCTCTCTTTCTTTTCTGTTTGTGTCGTTTACCTTTTGAGAAATTTGGTCATAAATAGAAATATTTCAAGGGCTTGATATTTGAGAGGATCACATGATTAATTAAGAGGATAAAATTATTAAAAAGAAAAGGAAAAAGAAAAAGAATGAGGGTGTCACGCGTTGTCTGTTTTGTTGTCGTTTCTCATTATTATTGTTTTTTGGTCATGTTCTCTTGAGAAAGTATGACGGTAGATGATTCACTCTATTCATGTGGCCCACGTAATTAATTTATTTGTACTCGTTCTCCACCTACGGTCACCACGCCGTGGTTTGTGTTTCATACTTGGTTCGCTGTCTGTTGGGGCGACTATGCAATACAAGGAAAACAAATTAAATTCCTTTTATTTTTTCTTTCCCTTTCTTTTTCTTTGTCATTGGATGTGATTGTGAATTTGACATTGGCGTTATAAAGACTTAGACGCCCTAATTCTTTATTATTAGGAGGAATAAACTCCTAAAAATTATAAAATAAGTAAATATAAAATTTATAATAATGATTCATTCTGATAGTGAAAAAGATTATAATAAAAAATCACACCTATCTTGGATTTTTTTTTTTCTTTAATTTTCTTTCTTAACCTCAAAAATAGCTCTCCTCAAGTTAAGAATTAAGCTAACAGTTAAGCTACATACAAATATATATATATATATATATATAGATAGATATATATATAGGGGATTGACTATCTCTCTCCCTTCCGATCCATTTCGCCCTCCAATCAACTAAAGTTAAAAAGTATAGCCTTTTAAAATTTTTTCTCAAGACTGGGCAGTTGGTCATGCTCTTGACAATCTGCTTATGTCTAATCTCTTCCACGAAGAGAAAAGGGTTTTTCTTAGTAAACAAATATTAATCTAGATGGCATGATGATTTTTAACCAAATCTTCCATCTGGCTTTGCACCGATTTATTTTTTTTATTATCTTTTTTTTATTTTTATTTATTTTTTGGTGGTTGTTTGCACCGTTTGAACAGTGCATGGAATCATGAACCACTCTTTGATTTATTTATTATTATTTTCTTTTGCAATTCTATGATACATTACAAGAAAAATATCCTACCCGCGTTTTGTTTTGTTTTTTTTGTTTTTTGTTTTTGTATTTGTATTTGTTTTTGTCTTTTGTTTTTTTGTTTTTTGTAATCACGTCTTTATGCCATAATGCGGGTTCGATTCTATTAATTGCTTGTAAAAACGTGACAGAAGCATGCTCAACATCGATATTAGTGTCAGATTCTTATAAATATACAACGTAATCGCAAGAAATTACAGGTTTCCGTGCTTGTTAAATCTTCTTAATATTATATCCACATTGATCTCTTGTTTAGAATGTTGAATTACTTACCAATCAAAGAAATATTGATTAACACGTAGTCGACCGAACAATACTTGAAAATGAAAACCAATTCTGCTCAGTAATAAAATGTCTACAAGATTATCCCCATGATAATGTGGTTCTTCAATAACTGGTGTTTTCTAAAGTGTCAAATCCTGATAGATATTTATCTTGAAAAACAATCAGTCGATTTGAAGACTTTCTGGTTGGTTTAAAAATACGGTTTTTTCCTTAAACACTAAGTTCTATAGTTGGCCACTTCTGCTAATCCAGAAACCTTACATTTTGAGATTCTAAGATATTTTGTAGCACGAGAAAGATAATAAAATCTGTATCTCTTAACATATGTTTGGTAACCATTTAAAAAAAACGAAAAAAAAAACTCAACTCATTTTTGTTTTTGTTTTTTTTTTTTTTTAATGAAAAGTTAATAAGTTTTTTAACTGGTTTTTGAAAAGTCAAACAACTACAACTCAAACCTACCAACCAAAGGTATGCTTAGACTTTTTTTGTAGCCAATGAAATATCAACTAATTGTTTTCTAATCTAACTTCTTCTCTTGTGGATTATTAAGCTTGTCGCTGGACAATCCTAAATATGCACATTATTTAGATTTGATTTCCAACCTTTCCATAGTTCATAACGCGTCATTTTGGGAACTGCCTTACTGGGAATTTTGTTCAGCAGATATGTAGCTGCCATAAGGTTTCACTCCACAAGGATAATAGGAGGTCAAATTTACTAATCATACTCCTCACCATCTCCTTTATGATTCCATTTCGTATTTCAATCATCTTATTTTGAGATGGTGGACCTGACATTGTGCATTGAGTAACAATGCCTTTTTTTTTATTATTATTTTTTTTAATTTTTTTGCTAAAAAAAGATTTGATGGTAGCCCCATCATTTTCCATTTTTGAGTTCACGCAGGTAGGGACACTCCTCTGAGTTGGCAGAAGATTTGAATCTCCAATCTCCGATTGATGAGATCCTAAAGTTGTCTTCCGTTCCAACTCATCTACCCTACGTGTTTCAATGGCCAAACAATTATCCTTTTGTAACGTATAATGTTCACCATCTTTATCTGAGCTTAGAAAATTTTGTTCGGCTACATTATTGGTTTTCAAATTAAAGTAAAATCATTATTTCCGCCTTATCAAAAGTTCTGCAACCCAATTCCCAAGAGGAAAATATTGACAAGGAAAGACGAGTGCAACTATACGAAAGGAAAAATTACATAATGGAAAGAACAAATTTTCAGTTTTTTTATGCATTTTCATGTATTTACTTTTTAGTCAATAAGGAAATACGTCCACTTAAGTCACTTCTTATAGTTTGCATCTTTCTCTTAAAATTCTGTCCTAAAATGGATGCGTTATACAAATTAGGTGAGAATTGCAATGTAATAAAATAAATTTTAAGAAAATTGTAGATATGTTTATGTTTTTTGTCATCTTATTAAGATTTTTGATCCATGTAGTAATCTAATTGGAGGTCAAAAAAATTGAAATTATATTATAATCGGAGAAAAAAAATATAAAGATATCGTTTTTGAGAGGCAATCCTACAAATCACTCATGAATATTGAAAAAGCATATAAATCTTCAAGTACCTCAATAAGCAACATTCCCTCCAGGGGGGAAAAAAATTGTTCGTGTGAATTTGCTAGCCTTTTTACGGTGGGCCTTACATCTTATCCAAACACAACTAAACAAGGAATTGCACATGAATCTCAGCCCATTATAAGGATCTACCCGTTGTAACATCATGAAGAAGCGCAAAGCACCTGGTCACTTGAATGAATCAACATTCTAATTGAAAAGGAAGAAATTATACAACATATTTATAAGAATGAAATTGAAGTGTAGTGCTTTTAGAATATTTTAAGAATAGTATTTTTGTGAAGAAAGTATTATACTGAATTTTATGTTTTATGTTATAAAGTTACGTGGGAATCATTGTGATGATGTAAATTCTCATTATTTGTAAAATATTTTAATTTTTTGTTATGTTTGGAGTCCATTTAGGGGAGCCATTTAAATGATAATATTTCACAGGGAAATATTTGAATTGTTATTTGAAACGTAGTTTGGAGGTTCGTAATCTAAACAACAATATTTGAATGTTTGGAGGTTCGTAATCTGAGCAACAACATTTGAACATAGTATTTGAATGTGTGTTTGGATGAATATTGAAAATAGTTCTAAAAAATCTTACCAAATTTCAATGTCCATGTCAAAATTTGATAGTGTATATTGCTGGCAGTTTGTTCCTCTTTTCGGCTTCATCATAGAATTAATAAAAATAAAAAAGAACTGTCTCAATCGGACTTGAAAAAAAAAGTTACGATATTTTGAAACATATACAGAGGAAAGACAGAAAATATCCATTCTCAAATGTTATCATGCTAAAACATTCAAATAACCCAAATATTCAAGGAAGAGATAGGTCAATTATCATTTTGAACTGGATAGTCAAATATATCCATCGTTTGAATGTTCCATTTCAGTTTAGATTGTCCAACACTAAGGCCCCCTTTGGAGCAATCATTCGGACTGCAGATTCGCAGTTCAATCCCAACTCATTCCCTTTGGTTCCTTCGTTCATCTTGAACTTCCATTCGACCCGTTATACAGTAAACCCAAATGGGTTTACTGTTCACCCCAAAGGCTGCTCTGGTGTTGTCTCTTCCATCTCCTCTCAAGCTCGCGAATCTCTGCATCCTTCTGGTCGCGAATCTCTGGCTCCGTTTGGTCGCGAATCTCGGCCTCCTCCATACGGGCGCCCATGTGCTGCTGTCAGTGGTCGACTTGCAGGTTCGATTGTCCCATCTCCCATCTGCCCCCTTGCAGTCGCTCGGGTAAGCGTCCCTCCTCTCTCTCTCCGATCTTCTTTTAGCATACGAACCCACGTCCACTTGAAATAGCCAGCAGATGAGGCGCCGTTTGAGGAGGTCCAATCGCCGGCGAGCCCCTTGCCAGATTACCCAATATTTCCAGGTTCGGAAACCGTGGAATCGAGCCGTGATTTCGTGCCCTAGTCCGATTTCCTCCACCGTATACTCATCGTGCAGGTCGAATTCGGTAACCCTTGTATACTTCCTTCCTCTACTTTTTGATCTTCGTTATCTTCATGTGCTCTTCAATTGATGTGTATTGTAGAATAGATAATGGTGGCAATATTGTTGCTATCCTCATCTGAAAATGATATAAAGATATCTGTTTTGTTGATTTGGGAAGATTACAAACGACTATAAATACATGAAAATGATGTCTTGAGAAATGGAAGGAGTTGTAAAATCTGGTTCAGTTTTTTTTTTTTTTTTTTATAATTTATTTATTTTTATTTGGGTATCGGTCAGCCTCCCGTAGTAGTCTATTCGGATTCTAGACAACAGCATCGTCATTGTTGATTGAGCTCAATGTGAAAAAGGGTATGAACGAACATCTTGACATTTAAAAGATTCGTAGTTTTTAATATGAGAATATTACATGAGGAGTTCTTTGGAAACCAAATACAGGGAAATTGGATTTGAAGTTTAGGTGATTATTGGTTTTTGAATCCTTCAGAATTGAGCATTCAATTGGCTTTTTTTGTCACCTCCGGGATGTGTTGTCTGCTGAATTTTTATGAGTTGGTTAGTTTCTCAAAATGCTTTCTGATGTTTATTTGGATCTAAAAGGATTTTGGAGTAATAAGAAGGGGAAATTTTTGATGGAGGTGTGCGGTTGAAGCATTATTTTCGGTCATTTGTTTGGAGAGGAGTGGGATAATTTTGAAATACAGATACCATGATGAGCTCTCACTTCTGGATAGTGTACTGTTAGATTTATGGCTTCCAAATGGGCCACGAGGAATTCAATAGAACACCTTTCTGTTGTTTCATTTGAGTTTGAGATGTGTGAGATTGGTTTAGGCTGTTGCATACGTCAAAGCTTTGGGTTTCTGCTTTCCAGTAGCCAGGACATTGCTTTGTTCTGAATCTTTTCAAGATTACTGTTGTTAAGATATTTTGTTTTGTGTTATTATTATCTTTTTTTTTTTTTGGATGTAAGTATATAGAATGGGAAATTCAGGACCAACAGATTACCAAAAAAAAAAATTAGGGAGAGGGAGAGGATATCTTAGAGTCGTGACTTGTAAATAATTCTTTAGATTCTTGGTGTTGGCCATGGCTTGTAAATCATTTTTGGAAAGATTCTTGGTGCGGTCAAGTTCCCTTTGTTGAGTCATTCCCTAGATTGTTCGCTATTTCAAGTGAAACGACCCTTTTTCTAAGTTTTTTGCAAATTCGAGTCCGTTTCGACTAGTTTCGGGCTGAAACTAGTCGAAATTGCATATTTTCCGACGTAGGCAGTTTTTGTTGCTTCCACTAGCTTTAAAATGAACATTTAGGTATGCTAGAATCAATTCATAAGCCAAAAACTCAAGTTTTTAAGTTTTTTCAGTTTCGAGTCCGTTTCGACTAGTTTCGGGCCGAAACTAGTCGAAATTGCATATTTTCCTTTGTAGGCAGTTTTGAAAGCGTCCACTAGCATATTTAGGCACATTTAGGTTTGCTAGAGTGATTTACAAAGTGAAACGACCCTTTTTCTAAGTTTTTTGCAAATTCGAGTCCGTTTCGACTAGTTTCGGGCCGAAATTAGTCGAAATTGCATATTTTCCGACGTAGGCCGTTTTTGTTGCTTCCACTAGCTTTAGAATGAATATTTAGGTATGCTAGAATCAATTCATAAGCCAAAAACTCAAGTTTTTAAGTTTTTTGAATTTTCAAGTCCGTTTCGACTAGTTTCGGGCCGAAACTAGTCGAATCTGCATATTTCCCGTCTTTTTAAGTTTTTAAACCTTCCCATAGCTTCGTTTGACATATTTAGGTATGCTAGAATGGTTTAGAAAGTGTTTTGGTTCATTTCTTGAGTTTTTTTGCATATTCGAGTCCGTGTCGACTAGTTTCGGGCCGAAACTAGTCGAAATTGCATAGTTTGAGTTGTAGGCAGTTTTGAAAGCGTCCACTAGCTTCGTTATGCACATTTAGGTTTGCCCAAGTGATTTACAAAGTGAAACGACCCTTTTTCTAAGTTTTTTGCAAATTCGAGTCCGTTTCGACTAGTTTCGGGCCGAAACTAGTCGAAATTGCATATTTTTCGACGCAGGCAGTTTTGAAAGCATCCACTAGCATATTTAGGCACATTTAGGTTTGCTAGAGTGATTTACAAAGTGAAACGACCCTTTCTCTAAGTTTTTTGCAATTTCGAGTCCGTTTCGACTAGTTTCGGGCCGAAACTAGTTGAAATTGCATATCTTTCCACCAAACCTGTTTTTGTTGCTTGTCCAAGCTTGTTTATGCATTTTTAGATCTGATCATCTGATTTCCAACGTGTTTTAGACTTTCCTCGTGAGTTTTAGCAGTTTTTTGTCCATTTCGACTAGTTTCGGGCCGAAACTAGTCGAATTTGCATATCTTTCAACTTAGGCAGTTTTGAAACCTTCCATTAGCTTCGTTAAGCATATTTAGGTATGCTAGAGTCAATTCGTAAGTGAAACGCTTGGTTTTGTCAGTTTTTTCCAGTTTTCGAGTCCGTTTCGACTAGTTTCGGGCCGCAACTACTCGAGTTTGCATATTTACTGTCTTTTTCAGTTTTGAAACCTTCCCTTAGCTTCCTTATGCATATTTACGTCTGCTAGAATGGTTTACAAAGTGTGTTGGTTCAAGTTTTCATTTTTTTTGCTGTTTTTCGGCCGTTTCGACTAGTTTCGGGCCGAAACTAGTCAAATTTGCATATCTTTCAACCTAACTTGTTTTTGTTGCTTCTCCAAGCTTTCTTATGCATATTTGGGTCTGCTTACGTGATTTGCAATGTGTTTTAGACGTTCGGCGTTGAAAATTTTTGAGATTTTTGTCCGTTTCGACTAGTTTCGGGGCCAAACTAGTCAAATATTCATATATGTGCATTTTAGCTGTTTTCAATACTTCTCCAAACTTTGTTATGCATATTTAGGTTCAGCTACGTGATTTCCATACTGTTTGACAGGTCCTTTGCTGAATTTTTGGTAGTTCCAAGTTCGGTTTGATTTTTTGTCCCATGTTGGCAATGATGTAAACAACATACACTTTTTTCTTGTAATATAATATGTCTGGTGAGTTGGTAACTCGATATTATTAATCAGTTACCGGTATATAATAACATGGTCTGTATCCCATGTTTTATATGCCTTGGAAGCTGTATATGTATCGGGCCTTTGCTGTCATGCCACATATCATATATGTCAAACGCTTTATACTGAGCCAACACATATTCCTTTGCAATTCTTGGTTTTTGTTGAAGTCTTTCTCTTTGTTTTTGTTATCGCGATAATAAGGAAATGCCTCGAAAAGGATCGGGTGAGAGCTACGTATGGACTGCGGAGAAAGAAAAAAGATTTCTCGATTGCCTTGACGACTATAATGCCACCAGTGGCGGTAAACCCCCCCCAAAGCAACCTTAGAAATATGGGCAACTCAGTTTAACGCCGAGTTTGGCGGAGTCCCTGCTTTCGCTTCAATTCTATCTCAAAAGAAAGAACGGATGAAGAAAATTTATAGGGGCTGGAAGTTCTTGCAAACGCAGACAGGTATGGGTTACGATCCAACAACGGATCGGGTCATCTGCTCTGACGATGCGTGGCAGAGCTTTATTCGTGTAAGCGTCCCCTAAACTATGTCTCTTTATGTTATTATATTTGATAACCCGTTTTTCGTATTGACTAATTGTCTCGTCTGTGATAATCTATTCTGAATTTTCATATATAGCTTCATCCAGAATGCAAACATCTCAGGCATGAGGGACTCCGGCACAAAGAGATTTATTATAATCTTTTTGAGAAAAAGCATGCTGCAGGTGCATCGGGGTATGGGTCCGTAATAATGCCGGATGAAACAGGGTCGTTTTTCGATTTCGACGCATCTATGGATAACTCGGCACATCACCCAGAGATACAAGAGGATTTCTATCCGACCCCAAGCACGCGCCGAATGAACAACCTCAGGGTGGGTGACGATGCAGCTCCATCCCGGTCTGGGCGAAGTTCTGGAAAGCGGAAGTTAAGAGACGAGGCGGACGAGATGACGTGCCTGGCGATGAAGGAAATTGTCACCCATTTCCGTGGCGGCGGCGGATCGGGATCAAGTCAGGGGCAGTCAGACGAAACGGATCACATGCTGCCGTGTATAAACATCATGACGGATATGGGTATTCCACCTAAGGATCGGGTCAAAATGTGGCACTACCTCGAACTGCGTCCGCTTCGCCAAAGGACCTTCCAACAGCTGTCTGATGAGGATAGGCGGGAATTAATTGCCAGTGTTGTGCACCCCGATCCACCACCGGCCGATTGATTTGTTTGCTTTAGGATTCAGTTTTTTTTTTTCGCGACATATTTTTTTATTTTTCGCATACTAACGACAAACTTGAAATTAATTTTATTGCGGTAACAAATTGTATTTCTTATGCAGCCATATTGTATGCGTTAGTGTTATTGCAATTGTCGAAGCCATTTACAAAATAGCTTTGTTCTCGTCATATGATGATACCAACTAGTCGAGTACAATCGGCTAATCTATTAAATTTTTGGCTAATATTTACATCATAACAGGTACAATTTTGATTATATACGATAGTGCAACCGGCGTATCGAAATGAACGAGGGTGGTTCGGGATCGGAACAGGAAGAAGAGCCCGTGTTCACAAGGCGAGATCGTAGCGGACATAACATATGGATTATGAAGGCAGTGGTAGCTGCGGCATCAAGACTACGTACCAGGCGGCGAAGAGATCCACTACCCATGCATAATTCACGGTTAACTGGAAGCGAGCGGGTGGAGGAGATATTGAATGGGCATGAAGGAATAATTACGGGCTTGATAAGTATGAAAGCATCTACATTCAGAGCATTGAGTCACCTACTATCGGAACGGGGGTTATTGGCGCCAACGACAAACATGAACGTGAATGAGCAATTGTTCATTTTCCTGACCATATGTTCACAAGGCGCAACGAACGGGCACACATCGTATCTATACCAGCATTCGGGAGAGACAACTTCCTGTTGGTTTTCCACTGTGTTGCAGGTAATTTGTTCGCTGAAGGACGAATTCATAACGCAACCCGACTACACAACAATCCAACCATTGATTTTGGAGAACGCGGACAAATATAGGCCATGGTTCGATGTATGTGACCTACATAACCAAAGCTTAAATATCGCACAAGATTTATTAAAGTGATATAAAATTACGAAGTAATTCTTTCGCAAAATGTATGCAGGGTTGTATTGGCGCCATCGATGGCACCCACATTCCTTGCGTCCCACAGACCGAGAACGCTGAAGCGTGGATAAATCGGAAAGGATTTCCCTCACAGAATGTACTGGCAGCATGTTCGTTTGACATGAAATTCACATACATGTTGGCCGGGTACGAGAGATGCTGTCATGATGCAAGAATGCTAGAATCGGCTATGGCGTTCCATGGATTCCCAAAACCTCCACCAGGTAACTAGAATTAGCTGATTTGTGGGATTATTTACATACAATTACGGTAATAACAAATATTGAATGTTGATCACTTTTTTCGTGGCATGTTTCATTTGCAGGTCAATTTTACTTGGTAGACTCGGGATTTGCTAATAAGGATTGTTTCCTAAGCCCATATAGACGAGAGACGTATCATTTACCGGAATATCGAAGACGTCACGTCGGGCTACGCAACAGGAGGGAAGTTTTCAACTATACCCACTCATCGCTGCGCAATTGTATTGAGCGAACATTTGGGGTATGGAAAGTGCGCTTTAAAATACTTCAAAACATGAACAGCTATCCCATGCATAAACAAAAAATGATCCCCGTGGCGTGTGAGATTCTCCACAATTTCATACGGACGGTGCAGGTTGGGGATCCTTTACTTGAAGAATATGACGTAGATTGTGTGCCGATTCGGGGATATGTCGACGTTAATACGGATTACGTGTTAGGCGAGGGGATCGATGGGGCTGGCCCAAGCACAGGAACGTAGCCTCATGACGAGAGTAGGGGTGCCATGAATCACATGAGAGATAGGATAGCTGATGAAATGTGGGAAAGATATCAATCATACCCATGGTATAAAACAACGTGAAAGTATGTCTCAATTCCAATGTAATTGCGCCAGATATCTGTAGAATTTAGACATTTACGCCCATTTTGTATATTTTTTCACTGACTGGGAGTGGCTGAATGTATGTTGATGTATTTTACAGTTTTTGAAAAAAAAATCTATTACGTTTGCCCGGTTTTAGTAATTGATTGAATGAGCATATTTATATTCTTCTTTTAGTGATAAACTTTTGGTGGAGTAGTTTGAGTTGTTCGTTTTAAGTTTTAATAGTAATTTTTTTGGTATTTTCAGAAAATTCAAAAAAACTTTTTGGGAAAAAGACATTAGTTTTTAAGGATAATGACAAATACCGCTTTGATCTGAATGGTTTGAACCATTCAACCATACATCCCCAATAGAATGTTACGGGGGGGATTGGTGGAGTAGTTTGAGTTGAGAATTTTAAGTTTGACGAGTAAATCTTTTTGAATTTTCAGAAAAGACAAAAAACTTTTTGGGAAAAAGACAAAAATTTTTTGGGAAAAAGACAAATTTTTTTTTATTAAATTAAGGGTGGTTGGTGGCGTAGTTTGAGTTGAGATTTTTAAGTTTCAATAGTCATTAATTTTTGTATTTTCAGAAAAGACAAAAAACATTTTGGGAGAAAGACAAAAACTTTTTGGGAAAAAGACAAAAATGATTTAATAAATTAAGGGTGGTTGGTGGCGTAGTTTGAGTTGAGATTTTTAAGTTTCAATAGTCCATAATTTTTGTATTTTCAGAAAAGACAAAAAACATTTTGGGAGAAAGACAAAAACTTTTTAAGAAAAAGAACCCAAAAAGTTTGATTTGAGTGGTTTGAGTTGGTGTGCCTTGCAAATTTATTAAGCTAAGATTTGTATCATCCAAACAAGGCCCTTATTTTTTTTTAACCTTTCAACTCAAACTTTTTTACCAAACCCTCAACTCAACTCAAACTTTTCAACTCAAACTTTTTTACCAAATACTCAACTCAACTTAAACTTTTCAACTCAAACTTTTTACCAAACACTCATCTTTTAAACTCAACTTATCTTGACTCAATTTAAACTTCAAACTACCAACTTAAACTCTTCTACCAAACTCCCCCTAATTCAAATTATTCGTTCTGATGGAATGAACCAAATATTATACAATGACTCTCCTGAACACTATGTACTATATAAATTGATGTTCGTCTTATATATTATATTTAATTATAATGTGTGTTTGTGTTATTTGTATTTAAATAGTTATTCTAATATGCATTGATAAGTGAGAGAGTCTATAATATGATTGATAAAAATAAATTAAAAAAAAGTATAAAGATTAATAATTAAATGAGTGAATATACCATTTAAATATATTTGTATTAAAATGAAATATATAAAATATCCAACCGGATACTATATTGCATGAAATATAATATAAAGTGAATTTGTTTTTCAATAATATCACAAATCTAATTTTCAATGGATCAATTTCTGTTCCATCTTTTCTTCCAGGGTTCTTGTCAGACTTTTGATTTTTAAATGCCAGCCTTCTGTGATAAGAGCCCGTTAGCATTTTGGGCTTGGTTGTCTTTTTATTTTTAAATTTTTTAGAGAATATATTGGGAAAATTAGACCACATGTAATAAGGGATTGGGTCTCTCCTCCGTCACTCTTCGGCCCCTCTCTCCCTCTCTCTATCTCTCCTCTTATCTAACATACCCTAACAACTACAACTGCAAATGACATAAAGATGATGTCATTAATCAAATTAAAATTTTTTATCCTTTTTTTAAATTTTTTTTAAATTTTTTTTAATTTTTTACCAACTACCCCATACCCACCCACACACTCTCCCTAAATCGCCGGAGATCCATTCTCCTTCACGCCCTCTCTAAATCGCGACTTCTGATCTGGTACCGGCTCCGAACTCGTCGATATGAGGCTCACCGTCGCGCATGAGGAGATCGCGGAGCTGATCTCTTTCGCATGAGCTTTCGCCTTCGCCGTCACCGTCGCTGGTGCCGGCTCGTGTGGAGATCCGCCATGGAAGCAGCCGCAATCGGAGCTGATCTCCTCCCACCACGACCGCTTGGAGGAGATCCGATGAGATCTTCCATTTCTCTTCAACCCTCCTCCGCACTTGAATCTCCGTGTGCGACCGGCCAGCCTCCTTAGATATCGTTTCTTTTTTTTTTTTTTTTTTTTTGATAGGTTTGTATTTTGGTTACTGGTTCTGTGGTTCGAATCATGAATTTTTGTGGTCTGATCGGGAGAGATCGTTGGCGAGGCTGACACTGCAATTCTGGTACGCGATCTGAACGGAGAAGGAGATAGCTCTGGTGAAGAGATGGAGGAGTCCGATTGCGACTGGGACCACACCTCGCCATCGATCTTAGACCGCTGGACGCCACTACTAGCTTCATCGTGTGTTTTTATTTATTTATTTATTTTTATTTTTATTTTTATAGATTAAATTATATTTTATTTTATTTTAAAGTTTTGGTTTTGTTCATTGGATTCGGTGAATTTTGGTTTCAGTGATAAAATATGGAGGTTTTTTATTTTTTCAAATATTTCAGTTGCGGAATCTGAAAAATCCGACAGAGTTGGAAATTTTCGATTAATAACTAACTAGATAATCGTGGTAACGTTTGTTATCGTTTGATAACCAATTGGTTACTATCCTACGGTTGTGGTTGTCAGTTGGTAACAGATTACTCGCTGGCAGTTGATAATCAATTGATTACCCGACAATGATAGTTGTTATTAGTCAGAAACTCTCTGTGGTTCAACTGATAACCTAGGTGATTATATTATGGATACCAATTGGTATTTTTAAATAAATAGATTGATAAATATTTATAATGTCATGTTATAGTATTCTTATAAGAAGTTTTTTCTGTGTGCAAAAATCAATCCAAACGCTTTTTTTTTTTTTGGCATTTCTCTAAAGTATCCAAATATATTTTTACCAAACTTATTGCAATAGATAACACGTTTTAAAATATCCAAAATCATTAACATATTTATTAGGTAAAAATTTTATTTATCGAAGTAAATAATTTATTTCTCAAGCACATGAATATTTTATTTGTTTTAAATGTCTAAAACCTTCTTCTCTACCCTTTTTTAAGTTTCGTAAAAATGATATTTTAAATAATTCAAAGCTTATTTCAAGAGATAAAGATGATGCAGTATAAAGTAATTTTCAATTTAAACCACCACTTTAAGGTTTCGGACATTCCAAACCAAATCAAGTCATTAGATCCAGTGATTTATGGGATTTCTCAAGTACTTATCAGAATTTTATATTACTGTTGAGATCATAAAAATATATGATAGGTTCTGCTCCTTAGATTAGAATTTCAATGTCAAATTCATTAAAATCTAAATAATATTTTTCCGAGTCTACTAATTTTGACCAGATGCAATTAAACAAAAATAATAATGAAAAAGAAGGCACCATTAAAGTTATAACTTCTAGGCTTCAAGTACGTATCTTCACCATTATTTTCATGCGTTAAATGAACATCACTTTCTTCATATTTCACTTTGTAGTCAAATATGATTCATCATCTCTATCAGAACAATGAAACTAGCAAGAAAATATATAAAATTGAAGTACTTAATGAATTTATGATTTGACGGTTCGTATCAGAGTTTCAAAATCTCAAACTATACAAGTAAAAATTCAGCAATTTTGGATTGAAATCCAAATCGATTAATTCTCAATTTTAATGGATTTAACAAGAATGATTCTGGCGATATGAATTGGTATCATTTGAGCGTTTTTTGCTTTGAAGATTAGTCGTATGATTCTATCTTAACCTTCATTTGTAGTCGAATTCAAAGCTTTATTTATAGCACATAGTAATTTTTATTTTTTATTTTGTAATTTTGAAATAATATTTAAACAATAAATATCAATAGTAAATATAGATATAAAATTATCGCTAAACTAAAATGTAGCCATGAGTTTTTCTTTCAGGCTAATTTATTTTTATAAAAAAAATAATGAATAATATTTTATGTATAGCACCTTTTAGTTATTCTCTTTAATATCATCATGTTAATAATTACTACAAATAAAAATTATAATTGTCACAAACAGTTATAAAATATGCTATCATTGTTGTTTGTAATTAATATAAACGTGAGTTTATTGACACTCTCTATTTTATTTTTCTCTCCCATTTTTTAAAATAACTTATCATATTAATTTTATAATTAAAAAATTACTTGTCCCATTTCTAAATTTTCTCAAAAGCTCTTATAACTAAATTATTTGTCTTTCTTCTTTCTCTACATACTAAATCTAAACTACTATACAGTTTTTTTTTTTTAAATATGTTTTGTTTTGTTTTATTTTTATTTAATTTTTTTTCTCACAAGATTTTTTTTTTCTTTTTAGATATCCAATAAGAGTTCTTCATTAGTTTATATGTTGAGATAAAAATCTATGAACTTATTCTTTGGTATACTTCTTCTTGAAACGATAAAAACTCAAGGTTAATATAAAGCTAAGTATTCCACAAGCATGGTTGAAAATATTATGAATTTGGTTAATACTTTTATTAGATAATTAGAAAAAGCTCATATTTTAGAGTTTGCATGAATTCTTAATCATTTCTCTCAATTATTTATAAGATAAATAACCAATCAAATCAATATATTTGATTATATTTTCACATCATGCATACATGTTTTCCATTTGCTTGTTATTTCGTAGAAAACAAAAAACTAGTAATAACATGAAACTACAAAAACTATTGAAAAATATGAATAACAACAAACAAAATATAGTAATCTTATCTTTAAAAAAATCTCATGGAAATGAATGAAAAAATAACAACAAAATAGAACATTAAAAAAAAGTAAGGAAAAAAAATGTATAGGGATTTAGATTGTAATAGGGGAGAAAGAAAAAAGTAAATAACTTATTTATAAGGGGAAAAATCAAAGGGTGGAATAAGTAGTTATTTAATTTTGAAATTAATATAGTTAGTGGTTTTAAAAAGTGCGAGGAAAAAATAAAATAGAGAATGTCAATAAACTCACCTTTATTATAATTACTTAATCAATTTGACGTGATAATAGCATAAAAACTATCAAAGTTTGTTTTTTTTCACAAATATTTAGGTAAAATTTATAACAAAAACTCTATTTTTATTATACCAGTAGGTATTATTATTTTACCTGTTAAATTCAATTTCAATAGTTTATCATGTGAGTGTGAATGTTAAAAATTTACAAAACGATACATATAATTATTTTGAGTCATGAATCAAACCGTCAAAAAGTTAATCTAATAATTAAAATAATAATACCAATTACTGGAGTGAAAAAACAGTTTATCTCACAAATTTTTAGGGGTGTTTGGTGTGTTAGTTTGAGTTGAAATATTTTAGTTGTAATAGTAAATTTTTTTGAATTTTCAAAAAAAAAAAATTTTTTGAGAAAAAACAAAAATTTTTAAAAAAAGATAAAAAAAAATTAAAATGAATTGAAGTTGAATGGTTACCAAACAGGCCTTAATTAACTTTTGTGACTTTTTGTAGAAAAAATTTAACTCTTTTCTTTTTTGTCATATCATATATTTCCTATTTCTTTCTTACGTTCCGATCCCTTCTAAAAGTTTATTTTTCTTCAAAAAAAAAAAAAAAAAAAGGAAATTGGATTTTTCAAAAGCAAATGATATTTTCTTAAGCGTTTACATGCTGTCCTTTCGCAATTAACGTGTTTTAGTTTGCCAGTACAATATTGATTGCTACTTTTGAGTATTGTCGTCATCAATATCAATATCAATATCAATATCCATATCCATATATATATATATATATATTATATGTATGCGCTGATGACCTTCATGAAGGACACTCCTTCACCAACGTGGGTTGGTTTTATTAGAAAAAAGTAATTTGTTGTAAAGCTGACAACATTTGCGGGTAATGTTGTTGTCTTTTAAGTGTTTAATGAACGAGTTAGTATAAGATTTTTAAGTTTTAATAATAATTTTTAAAAAAAGATAAAAAAATTTTTCAGAAAAGATAAAATATTTTTTCAGAAACAGACAAAAATCATGATAAAAAAATATAATTTAGTTTAAAATAAACTTATAAACAAATACTTCTAAATTTAAATAAAACTTTTCTGATACGTTGAAGTGAGTAAAAAACAATGACAGGGTAAATTAGTAAATTATTATATTACTAGAGGGTGTATTTGTAATTTAAACAATATACATCATTTTTTTATTTAAAGTCAATGTTAATATTCTGGTACTTCCAAAGGACAACGTAACATAAATGTAAAATAGAATAACATTTAGATATAACAAACACAGCATGAATTAATTTTTCACTAATGCAAGTTCAAAATTAATAAGACAAAAATAACTACCACCTGTATAATGAATATAATTACATCCCAACTTAATAAAGAAAAAAGATACAACCTGCACAATGACTATAATTATGTACCAAGTTAATAAAGAAAAAAGATGATCACGATACAATAAAACAACTAAGCATGTATTGTTATTAAGGTTTTGGATTGTAAAATTTGGGTTTGAATTGAATTATTCGTTTGGTGAGGTGTTTGAATTGTTGGAATTAAAAAGTATAAAAATTGAAAATGAATTCAGAAAAAAAAATATGGAACTTGTTTTGTTCGTCTTGAAATTCTATGTAATTAAAAAAAATATCGCATTTGGACTTGTATATATAAAGTTATGGACTTTTAAATTTTAAGTTACAAAACTGTAATAATAATTGTGAATAGTGAAAATGAGACTGATTTTTCAAAAAAATACCAAAATTGAATTGTAAATTGTGATCTAAACCATGGTGCCAAACATGTGCTAAAATTTTTGAAATAGAGCATCGGCTTTCCTTTGTTTTTTGTTTTGTTTCTTTAAAAGGAAATTTCATTCAACTTAAAAGAGATATACAAACTAACAAAGAGTATAAATGACCCCACAATACATGAGACATAATCCTCCATTATGATTGATTCTAGTAGTAAACATCGATGATGATAACCATGATATATTTAATAAATATAGCTATTCACTTGCTTAACAATAACAAAATGAGTGGTTCATATATATATATTTTTTCCACTTGCTTAATAAATACAACTTTAATTTCATTAAAAATTGTCTTTTTTTCTTCAACTTGAATGTCTATTGTTTTCAGACGATGTTATAATATATAGTTAGCTAGAAATAACATTTATATAAAACAAATATAACATGAGTTTTTTTTTTTTTTTTTTTTTTTTTTTTTTTTTTTTTGGAAAAAGGTCAAACATAAGTAATCGGATTAGAAGATAACCATAGATTTACCAATTGGGCAACAACTTCAGGTTTTCTGTCAATTTACTACCCTTTAATTGATCATAGCGGTTTATTTGCATCTGTTCTAATTTTTTTGAAGAATGATCCTTCAATTTTAGGGATGAAGGATGCTAGATATACATATATATATATATATATATATATGTATGTATGTGTGTGTGTTTTTCATGAGTATCCTTCAACAACATTGAGCCGTGGAAACCGTTGATATTCTGACTGGAAATTATGGACATGTCCCTGTAAGACCCTTCCCAACGACGACTTTGACTTTCTTGTGGTCATATGGGAAGACTTTCTAAACGATGACTCTGTCCACCTTTTTTTTTTTTTTTTTATTTTGGTGAATGGTTCAATTTTCTTTTTGAACTTAAAGATAATTCTAGGGAAGATAGATATAGATTTACGTCATTTTTTTAACAACCACATGTAATTATGCATTATTTACCACCGTAATAAAATTAAATAATAAAAAACGGCGTTCATATATACATATATTAAGGAAAGACCTGTATATTGGAAAGTCTTTCATCCGATAGATAGATACATCTAATAATTATAATAACTTTTTATTTAAAAACTTATAGTAACCAATTGATTTATATAACTTTTTATTTCGAGCGTTGTAATGTATTGTTTAGGTTAGTGCGAAGCTGTATATATTGTCTGTATACACACACATATATGAAAGGAAAATTGGATTGTTTTACGTCTTTAAATGCTCTCGGTTTCTGGTCACGCATTGGGTTGTTGTAGGACAACAGAGATGCAGATCGCGTGAATTATGGTTTGAAGTTGAAGGAGATTAAAGCAGATTAGTCCTAGCTAGGATGATGGGGAGGTCACAAAAGGTTCAAACTTTAGGTAAAGCAAGTTGTGAAATTATTTCCTCTCCTTAACATTAAAAAAAGAGAGTTTTTAATGGTTACTTTAATATTTATTCATTTATAGTTAACGTTATTTTAATCGCATGATATTAATTGGATGGCTGTAACGAAATGAGTAGTTAATCAAAAAAATTTGATGACAATTAATGAACATGGAACTTAAAGAGTTTATTAAATAAAATTTAAATGGATAACTTGTTGTTAACTCGTTGATATAACTTTTTAAAGTATTATATATATAGGGAGGTTTATTGACCCCCTTTATTTTCTCTTTCCACTCATTTTTTAATAAATTATATTATTACTGAATTACCATTATATAAAAATACCTTTTAAGAATTATTATAATTTGATTATAGGCTTTTTTTTTTTTTTTGCAATTAAAGAAGGATGTAATAAGTGATAATTAAAATTTAAAATTTTGGTGGTGGATAGATTAAGTTTAATAAATTAGCAGGTTGTTTAACTTATAATAGTAAGTTATATAAAAAGTTATATCATCAAATATAATTAAAGAATATATATATTTTTATAATTTTATCTGTGACAATTTATAATTACAAAAAAGAGCGACCATTGAAACCTATATTAAAGTCCACGCATGATATTTTTGCAATCCTATAATGAAAACAAAACCTATATTCTTCCTTGAAGAATAAAAAGTCAGCAATGACCTTTTTTACACCCATTTGTAATTTTTTTTTTCATTTTCCCCTTTGTCTTTTATTAAATGAAGAACGCAGATTTGTCGTCTATGATCTATTTTGAAAAAGAAGAGTTCTTATGACTACGCAGTACACACACGGCAGGGCATGAATGGATGATTGATGACCTGAAAAGAGACAACACGAGGTTCCAAAGAAAAAGAAAAAAAAAAAACCCCGTATTTTTCTTGATTGGTAAATTTTCTATTAAATTTTTAATGTGTTAATTATGAATGGAAGGATTAAAATATTATATCTTATGGTGGAATCAAGGATTTAATTATCATTTAACTATTTAAAAAAAATTAAAAAAATAAATTTTAATCTCAATTTTGAGTATTAATTTACGAAGAATTATTGTTTTTTTATTAAATTTTCACCAGAGTCATGATTCAAAAGGAATTTTGCTTATCTGCGACTACGATAGTTTGAGCACAATATTCTTGATGAACGGCGGCTCTGACTACTTTGTTTCCCCCTCAGTAGTCCATATATAGATTGGACGGCTCGTGACTTTTCAGGTTCCTTCCACACTTAGCATTTTGAATGCCTTAAAGCTTGACGATAAAATTTCGAAAGATTTTCATATTCATCTGCCCCACCATTAGAGAATGTCCAAGAATTTTTGTAAGATCACCACCAACTAGAATGCGAGCAAAGTGCCCAAAGTGATCTCCCTCCAAAGTAGCCTGGTCAATCTTGAGAAATGTACCAATGCCTCCAGCAATCTTGGAAAGAATCTTGAGGGCGACAATATTCCAACCTAAGATTAAAAATTTGACACCATATATGAGCGTTAATAGGACGCAAATTATTAGGGCTGAAGTCTTTCAGAAAATTTTGAAGATGCAACAATCCCCGCTTTAAAAATCCAAGACCTCAAGAACCAAATCTGATCCCTGTCAGATTTTTTGAGAAACAATGAATCTTAAATAATCTTTTCTTAAAGAACATCAATCTGGGTCTAAGTTTTTCATCTCAGTTTTTTTTTTTTTTTAAGTCAACATAATTTTGTAACTAGTTTTTAGAAATCAACTAACGTCAACCTAGAAATTCCATTTCAAACTAGTGTTCCAAACGCAAGCTAAATCCATAGGGTTTCAAAAATTACTTGCAAACTAATTAACCTTCAATAATTCAAAAAAAATTTTCCTTCTATAATTCAAAAAAATTTTCAAGGTCATGTATCTCCTTTGAATTGCTCCAAACAACAAATTATGGAATTTTTTTTCACATAGCAACTATTGTTGGTAGACTTACTCATCAATCTTTACAAATCATATGTCTTTATTCTTTCGTGTTACTGATACATAGGCATACAACCATATTAATTTTGTAATTTTAGTAAATTATTTCTAAATTTAAAAAGGTACTGAAAAATGGCTGTAATTTGATGATGATTGTTAAATTTTGGACATAAATACTTAATGGCGGCATGTAAGCTTATTTGAAGCACAAATATTGAAATTTCAGAAACGATATACCATGGTATTATATCATGTGTATGAGTTTGTCTCCATCTAAAGTGTGATGGCTTTTACAAATTTGAGTACACTTTGCAATATAAAATGCATTAGATATTTGACCTTTTTTTTTCCCCTCTCTCTTTTCTTTTTCTTCTACCAAACAACATAACAACATAAAGGAAAATCCCTCTTCTTCCTTTTTATTTTCCTTACCTAGGTATTTTACTATCCTTCCTTTTATTTTCCATCTCTCTTGTCAAATTTAGCATTAAAGTTAACGTGGCTATTTTTACCATTTTTCAAGAATAAGGGATTAAACATAAAATTCGTAATTTAAAATAATTTATTCTTAAAATTTTATTTTAATTTGTTTTATTCTTCAACCTTGTTCTCTCTCTCTCTCTTTCTCTCTTTGAAAACTGTAATATGGAATTAGGTTAATTTCTTTCTCTTTCTTTCTAATTGTAATCTTTAAATAATTTTGTTTGATTCTTCACCCTTATTTTCGCTTAGTTTTGCAAACATATAAAATGGAATTAGGTTTCTCTCTCTTTCTTTCTACTTGTAGTCTTCTTAGTCAACAATGGAATTAGGAAGAAGAAGACGTATATAGAAGATATTAAAGTAGCCATACATACGCCTATTGTTCAAAACCGCGTTTCAAATGTGTGTGATTAAGACGAAGCATATGATATGAAAAACAAAGTCAAAAGAAATGTCAAAGTGGTTCGGCTGTTAAGTAAAGCATACATCCACTAGTCACTTATATTAGCGGTGGAGAACACACTTCTATTCCTCTTTCTTCTTGCTACTAGTTGAACTATCTAGATGGATAATATATTGTTTAAATGATATAGAGAATTTAAAAAAAAATTTAAAAGCATAAGAAGGATTAACAAAAAAAAAAAAAAAACTACAAGTATAAAAGCAAAACAAAAGTTAAAAAAAAAAAAGAAGAAGTACAAAATGACGAAATAAGGAAAATAAAAGGTCTGAAACTCTCTTAAAAAATTTTAAAAAAATAAAGGAAAAACTTCCTTACAAAAGTTAGAAAACACTTTGAAGGAAATCCTTTTTAATCAGATTGAAAAATTAAAATGAAACTCCCCCGTAAATTCTAAAGAAACTTTAGCTTATTCTCACTTTAAGATTTAAAGATAAAAGATTAAATATAAAAATATGGATAAAGATTAAAAACGAATATAAAGAGTTAGGCTCCGTTTGGTTTACTAGTTTGAGTTGAAAATTTTAAATTTCAATAGTAATTTTTGTGATTTTCAGAAAAGACAAAAAACTTTTTCATAAAAGATAAAAAATATTTTCAGAAAAAGACAAAAACTGAGATAAAAAGTTTGAGTTGAAATGGTGAACCAAACGTCCCTTAAAGATTTCCCTCGTTGACTTATAAGGAAACGAGTACTCGTTGGATCCCTTTTAATGGGGAGATCTCCTTTATTTATAGAAGCCACAGTAAAAGTAGTTCTGGGTAAAGAAATTCTCTTATTTTAAGCTCCACGTTGTTAAAACCACTACTTTAGAAACCTCTCTGGCAAGTCATTGTGGATTTCGAGGGAGATTACATTATATTGCTATACTGGTTTTTTTTTTCTTCCCTTTTTCTATAACAATATATATATATATATATATATATATATGAAAATATCTCAAATTTGGCAACTGCCGGAGTCGTAACATTTCATTGAAAAACTCATAATAACTAATCAATTTATATATAATTTTCTATTTTAAACCTTGTGAAATGATATTATTTAGAACTATTAATGCAAAGATTGGTATCATTAAAAATGTTATATTGGAATCAACTGATTATTATAATATTATAAAAATAAAAAAAAATACAAGTGCTATTTAACAAAGATGATAGGAGACAATTAGTTGATCTCGACATGATCGCAACCTCGACCTCGACCTCGTCCTCGACCTCATCTTGATGAGAGATCTCGATCTCGTCTTCGTGTGTGACCTTGGTCTCATCTTTATGTGCGACCTCGACATTGCATTAAGGATCAAAATGTCACAATCATAATAGTTTGGGATCAATCGAGCAATTAAGTCAATTTATTGATAACAATTAATGATTTGTTAAAAAATGATTTTTTAATCATTTTTTAGAGTTTAATGTCATTTAAGCTAAAAAAAAAAAAAAGTGGGAACTCAAATGATACAAACGTAATAATTTAAGGACCAATAGAACTTTTTTTTTTTTTTTTGGGTAGCCTTTTGCTTTAGGTTTTCATGTAGCCTTTGACAGTACTTTTACATCTACATTCTTGTTTGTTTGTTTGTTTTTTTTTTTTGGTTTTTTTTTAAATAATTGTTCTTGTTTTGTTTTTTATTTGATCATATTTGAGTGGAAGATTTGACTTGGGATGAGGAACGGAGGTAGGGCCAACCTAATTAATTATGTTTTTCTTTCCTTTGATGCTCGTTCTATCCATTCTCATAATTTATTTCGAAACATGAATTACATAGAATGAGGAAAAGACTTTAACCATGTAAAACACGTCTCTCCAAACCCTCTAGCTATCTCTTTCAAACTCCATTTAATTAGCATTGCCCAACTACTTATAATCTCTTCATTGTTGAAGCAATTTTCCCCTCTAACCCTACACATTATAAAAAATCCGGCAAAAAACAAAACTAATTTTAAAAAAATGTAATTGATTAATCAATGTAATTAATAAACTTTGTAGCCAAATTAATGTAATTGATTATAGCTAGCTAGCTAGAACCTAGCTAGCAGCATGCTGGTAAATTCATAAGGGTATACTTTAGTTTTATTTTCTTAAACAATCCATCAGTGGTGCTTGCATCAACATAAGCACTAAGTTAACGTGTTTGTTTGTCTTTTATATATATATATATATATATAGTATATATCTATATCATATACTTGCTAGATATAGCTACAGCTAGAAAGAAAATGGAGCAGTGGTTGCGGCACTATTTATTCACCCTCATGCACCGCCTAGCTTGGAGGTTTTATGTTATTCAGTTAACTGCAGTACGCCAGTAATATAAATATATATATATATATATATCTATATATGTTTATATACAACTGTTTATAATATTTATGTTCATGACACGTTGACTATGAAAACCAAGCATATATATATATAAATATATTTTTAACCTTTAATTATGACAAACTCTAACAAATTGAATTGATAAACTCATTCAGAGCTTTGTTCCAGCGTGCGTACTTTTTTTCCCCCCTGCTTAAAGCAGTAAATTATAACTTTAGTTTGTTTATTATTTTGTGAAAGAAAAAAATAATTAGATGCGAACTTGGGAGGTGTTGATTGGTCCAGATAAGCTAGCTAACTATAGATGCACCACCACAGTAACCTTTAATAAAATTTTCTCAAATATTTGTGTACGTACTCACAATGCAAGTGATATGAAATTGAATTGAATTTGCCAACTTTCTGTGACCTACCCAACCAACGCTTTCCTTATCATCTCATAAAAACTGGTTGTTTTCCACGGTCGACTAACGTCCGCTATTAATTGTGATTGTCACGTATATACTTATACCTATTAATTCAATATAAAAATGTTGTACGTAAATAAAAACTACTCTCTTTCCTCCGAAAACATGTACTGATGGTGGTTGCAAACAATGGTATAATCTAACGGTAATTTCGTACATGACTCCAATTTCTCTACAAAAAAAAAAAACACGTACTCTTTTTTCTTTTGACAATATATATGTATATCTTCATACACGCATACATATATACACAGGCTCTTTCTTCTGAAAATAACATATATAACCTACCTAATCATCAGTGATCTTCTAGACCTTACAAAGGACATGGATAAGGCAGAGTTCAATGCTATGTTCAGGCACATGCCACGTTATAAGTTGGCACTTTCTCGACATTTCGACTTGAAGCGATTTAACTTATTGCAATACACTTATAGAATTGATTTTGAATATTCCCTCAATCTTTTTCTTCCTAAACCATTCTTCTTAATCTGATGTTCCACCTCTCAGCTTTTATAGGAATATCGATTGAATTAAAATCGAATCAATTTGGAGCTGATCTTAATGTCAATTACTATTTAATTTTCTGAACCAAACTAATTAGTATATGTTTGACACATGGACTTGAAGTTTTATTTTAAAAGGATTTAAAAAAAAAAAACTAATTCAACTTAAATTTTTTTAATTCCAGACCACAATCATTTTTTTTAAATTATAAAACACCAGTAATTCAATTCAACTTAAAATTTTCACTATTTCGATATATATATATTATTTTTTGAAGATTAGAATTTTTCAAACGTTCGTGCTGCTTAATCAACGAATATCCAAACACGAGGGCAGTAAATTTGGTGTGTCACATGTGGACTATGTAGGTGTGATTAATAATCTGTCCCCAACATAATTTTGAAGGTAAACTTGGGAAAACGAAGGCACCTAACCGCATGTTGGCGTTTGGAAAATAAGGAAGGTTAGTGCCTTACAGCTTACAAAAAAGCAGTTGTTAGTTTGGTGATCAGCAATCTAATTCAGTAAATGACAACCATAGACTCCGTCAAGATAAATCAACTACCTAAACTCATAAATGTTTATCTTTTCTACATACTAATTATTCAAAATAAGAGTGATGAAATGATATTAGATATATATATATATATATATCTAAAAACAAAGTGTGCGTGATATATATATATATATATATATATATATGTATGTGTAATTTATATCCTAACCCTCAACCACATCCCAACCGTCCACAATATGTATGTAAGAAGGAGAACAAAAGTGTAGCAAAGAATTTAATGTTTGCAACTATATATATATATATATAAGATTATATATATTACAGATAGGACATTTGGTGATGAGGATGGGATTACATAAACAAGTAACCACCTTACCCACACAAACAATTAAGAAAGGGGAAAAAGTCTTTTTTCCAATTTAATTAGATGATGTTCCTCTCAGAAAAATTATACCACAATACTTGTGTAATACGCATTTTTAAATTATGATATTTTTAATACCTATCTTTTATTCACTTTGTAGTCTCTAAATCCAGTGGTTGATCTTTGGGTACGTATTAGCTAGCAGTTAGCTTGTTTTTTAGATCCTGTAGTACTTGTCCGTATTTGTGTTTGTTGCTTTTAACGAAAGGGAAAATAAGAGAAAATATAGAGACTAGATGAAATGAGTAAATAAAATAAAATAAAAATTCTTTTTTTAAGGTTTTATTATTATTATTTTTTTACTTGATGATGAGAGATATGAATTATTCATTGGATATCTACTCGAGGATATCCGCAATCACCTTTTTTTTAGTTGATGAAAGAAGTGTGAATGGACATATTTTCACGTTTCCTTTTCTTATTTGTCATTGTATGGGTTGACTTGTCTTCAATTCCCCTAGACATGTGGGAAAGCCGACGGGTACGTTTTATTATTATTATTATTATTATTATTATTATTATTATTATTTTTTTTTTAAGAGCTGGAAATGAGTGACTGATGATATTTCTTTCTATATAAAATACATGACTCGGTTTGTTCTGGTTTTTAAGTTGCAAATTAAAATTCCAATTTTCCATTAAAAAAAAATGTTGTTCCTTTAAGTTTTCCAACACAAAGAATAAATGCACCGAAATTCATTAAACGTCGATGCTCTTGATCTTAACATTTTTGTATGGACCATATTAATAGGTACTATACATAAAACCTTGTTTTTGAGCGAAAAATACATACATATATAATAAATAAATATATATATATATCTATAACGCCGTGCATGCATGCAAAAAAGATCGACTCAATTAGCCCTTTTTTGGATAATATCACTGGCTTGAAAAGTCAAAAGAAGGACCATAATAACATCCCAATTCATAAAGCGCTTTGGTGATTGAAATGCACTACAGATCACATGTGTCAAACTAATGATCACGACTGATTTTTTGTCGGCCTGTGATTTTAGTAATATTCCACTTGTATTCTAATTGGACAGCCTAACCAAGCTGAGTAACTATCATAAATTTTCAGCCTCTGGATTTCAGCTCAGTACCGCGTAACTTATTTCAACAAAAAAATAAAAAATAAAAAATAAAAAATAAAAAATAAAAAATAAAAAATAAAAAGAGAAAAATAGATTAATTATTAGCTTACTCATTTCAAAATAGTATAATATAAATAAATGTAATATCTAAATTTCTAGGAATTGATCATTTTGCTTCTTGACTCTCTACTCAATTTCCATTGTTTTAGATTATCATTTTTATGTTTTTAGAAATAGTCTTATTTTCTCAACTTATAGATTATCATCTTGTATTTTTGGAAAAAAAAAAAAAAGAAAGCAAATTCTGTTGTGTGTTATATTTCTCCCTTTATTGTCTCCTAAGTTAAGAAGAAAATACAGCATAAATATTAAAATTTGAAAGAAAAATATCTTGAATGTCACAATAAATGACCTTTTTTTTTTTTTTTAAAGGTATGAGATTTTAAGTTTCTCATTTTGTTAAAGAGAAATAAAGCTCATACAAGTTTTCTTGATGTGTAGTATTAATCAGTTTCTTTTTGTTCCCCAAGATCTGTTTCTTTCCGATTGTTTGTGTGGCCTTGGAGCTACATATTTTTTTATAATCGGTTGATCGGATGTTTCCATGACTATATATAGAGGATTTGTTAAACATGTGTTTGCTCAATATTTTGTGTACTTATTTTGGGTGGCTTCTATCTATAAAGTATTGTACATGTTATTAATTTCTCCTTGTGTGTTATTTGAGTTTACTGATAAAACCGTAGCGATATTGAGTTTCTTTGTTTTCTTCTTTTTAATAGGAGGTGTGTGAATTTGCTGATTGTATTACCAAATATATTTGTAGAATTTAATTTCATTTTCAATAAAAATAATATTTAATGCCACTGAAATAAATTTCGGATCCATTTATGGGGGAAAAAAATAGTCAATGAAAGATGTTGACATATTGACTATTTTAATTTGATGTTTAATAATTGGGAAATACGTTGGAAAAATTTACTTTCTTCAATCTCATTAAACTATTGTTCAGCTCGAGCTTATGAGATATTAATTGGGATACTGTACAGAGAAGTACGTAATATTGTATCTAGCGATAGTTATAAATCGATTCACGGTAGTACTATACTTTCATTCAAAGCGTACATGTTGCCAAGTGGTATTATTTATTTAACCGATTTACTTTAATTTTTGCTATTTTGATAAGATAAGTCACTTGATCGTTCTAGAATATTGCAATTCAGGCTTTTATATGGAGCGGATATAATCTCTTTTAATTCAAATAATGTTAGGTTGTTTTATATGCAAATTTTTTTTTTTTTTTGAAAAATGTCATAAATTCCTTTTGAACTTGTTACTAGTATCAATATGTCCACTAAATTAAGATATGAATCTATTTGTATCCTATGAACTTTAATATGCATGTCAAGTTACCCGCTCAGTTAGTTGCCGTCATTTTTTCCGTTATTTTTATGTCAAAATGTTCTCCTAAACTTTATATTTGTGTTAAAATGCTTCATGATATTTAGTATCTATTTCAAACTACCCCCTGATGTATAATATTTATATCAAACTTTCTCATTTATCTTATTTTTATTATTTGATATAATTACCTAATAACTATTAACTTTTTATAACAACAAGTATATATATTTATTATAAGAAGTGATATGCATATTTTTTAATACATTTTTTTTTAATTTTACTTATTTTAATTCAAGTTTATTTGGGTTATGAGTTTATTTATGCATAACCATATTTGATAGGACTCAGATTGAGGATTTGGTTTTTAAATATGCTGTTTACTTGACCTACATAATTTGAAATCATAATCATAACAAATTTCATTCATATGTTTGCTTAAACTATATTGAGAATAAGTATTGTAAACTTACTCTGATACTCATTCTTAGTTATATTTTTTAATTTAAAAAATGATTAGTTTGCATATTTTGGTATAGTATTATCAGCCGTAATTAAACTTAAAATTGTACTATTAGGACAATTAAATAATGAACATAGGTTGTGTAGTTCTTTTTGTTTAAGAAAATCAAAATGAATGTAAAATTCAAATTAAAAGAAGCAAAATAAAAAAATGGGTAAAAAAAATATAACTATATACAAAAATGAAAGCTTTTCCTCGCATTTAAAGAGATATATATATATATATATATATAACTATTGTCTCAAGGAACATCATTGGGACAGGATCAAAGAAAAAATGAAAGCTATATAAATATTTATTGCGAATATATATATATATATGAATACATAGATGTGTCCATTTCAAAATATATATGTGTGTGTGTATAAATTGCGAATGGGTAAGATTCCTAAAATTGTTAACCGGTTATTAATTAGAAGTTGACGAATAATACCCATGACAGCTAGCTAGTGTTGGGGCTCATTTGTTTTCAATTACGTACAGACTCCAACATAACAGTACTGTATGTGTTTCGATTTGCAGATGTATCCTATGCTGTATATATATATATATATAGATTAGAAAGCATAATCTTATTGTGTATATCTATGTATATGTATGTTACTTAGCAAAAAAAAAAAAAATTATATGATAGTTTAGACAACAATCTTGATGAAATGAAAGACAAGCCACTTTGTATTAGGTCTGTTTGCTGAATGAGTCTGAGTTGTAAATTTTAAATTTTAATATGATTTTTATTGATTTTTTAAAAAAGATAAAAAAATTTTAAAAAAAAAAGATAAAACTAAAATAAAAATTTTAATTTGAGATTAAATGCAAACAGAAACTTAAAAGCCTTGCGGTTGGCAGAAACAGCGAAAAGAAATGATTCGGCGCCTGGTTTGTCTTAAAAAGGCTTGAAGCCGTTTTAGCCGGAAGTTGTCACACTGTTTTTTGCTTTGTCACATCAAGTACATTATCTGGTTGCTGGCTGTTGTTTTAATTACGTATATATTTTTGTAGTACCGGTTCCAAGTGAAATCAAAATGGGATTTGTGGTAAATGCATTTTTTTAAGGTTTTTATTTAATAAATGTCCCTAAAGTTCTGTTAAATAAATAAATTGAAAAATGTCAAAATACAGTCTTTCTTTTCCCATCTCATTAACGGATTAATAGAGAAAATGATCATCCTTTTTATTAATAGGTCGTTATTAATATGCATTTTTACTAGTTAATCATAAATTGATTAGCATCAGTCAGACCGATTGATAAATCAATCAATATTTTGATAATCAGCAATCTTTTTTTTTTTAAATAAAAAAATTCAGCATTTTTTTAAATTTTAAAATAAGTGTTTAAACGCATATGTGTCGAATTTTCTCCGGTCAAAATTTAGCACCCTACAACAAGGTCATTGATGTAGATGCCCATTATAACTACATGATTTAGGAAAGTTACAACAAAAGAGTTTGATTAATATAGGTTTAATCAATTCAATGATATATTGATTGTCATGTAATTAATATTCTACCTGCAAATATACATACAGATACACATGTATAACATCAATCCATATAATACTAACCTTTCATAGCAAACATGCATGTTTGAATTTACTGGTCGATATCAAACTCCATTTTTAGTGAGGGGTAATTATATAAGCACAGAAATTATATTTAAACCAACAGACAAGCCCAAAGAGATGCAAAAAGTCATAGTTATGAAGTGATGATTAAAAAAAAAAAAAAAAAAAAGGTTCAAGTTGTACATTAGAAAGGGAAAGTTATGAAAATTAATACAAAAGTTAAGTGAGCGTTGAGTGACGTGAAGAGTGAAGACGTCTCTCTCTCTCTCTCTTCATTTTCCCTCTCCCAATTTCATTAACTCGGCTCATCTGCCTCCTTCATTATTGCCCCGGTCCCGTTGCCTTTATAACCCACCCTCCTCTCCTTCCCACCTAAAATAAAGCAAACCCATTTCTCCAAATCTCCCCCTCATATTCTCACTTCATTTCTTTTCCTCTTCATTTTCTTCTCGTAATTCTTCCAAACCAAAACAAAAAAACAAAAAAAAACAAAAAAAAAAAATGCCTCCAATCTTGCCAGACTTTTCAAACTCGGTGAAGCTGAAGTATGTGAAGCTAGGATACCAATACTTGGTGAATCACATCCTGACCCTGACCCTGATCCCGATTATGGCCGGCATTCTCATCGAGATCCTCCGGTTAGGCCCCGATGAGATCCTCAACCTTTGGAGGTCTCTCCACTTCGACCTCGTACAGATCCTTTGCTCCGCCTTCCTCATCATCTTCGTCGCCACCGTCTACTTCATGTCGAAGCCCCGGACGGTGTTCCTCGTCGACTACGCCTGCTACAAGCCCCCCGTTACCTGCCGCGTCCCTTTCTCTACTTTCATGGAACATTCTAGACTCATCCTCAAGAACAACCCTAAGAGCGTCGAGTTCCAGATGAGAATCCTCGAACGCTCGGGCCTCGGCGAAGAGACTTGTCTCCCCCCGCCATCCACTACATTCCTCCGACGCCCACCATGGAGTCCGCCAGAGGCGAGGCCGAGCTTGTCATCTTCTCGCCATGGATTCTCTCCTCCAGAAAACCCGTCTCAAACCGAAAGACATCGATATTTTGATCGTTAATTGTAGTCTCTTCTCTCCGACTCCGTCTCTATCCGCCATGGTGATAAACAAATACAAATTAAGAAGCAACATAAGGAGCTTCAACCTCTCCGGTATGGGCTGCAGCGCCGGCGTGATCTCGATCGACTTAGCTCGTGACCTTCTTCAAGTCCACCCCAACTCTAACGCTGTCGTGATAAGTACCGAGATCATCACCCCTAACTACTACCAAGGCAACGAGCGAGCCATGCTCCTCCCGAACTGCCTCTTCCGGATGGGTGGCGCCGCCATCCTCCTCTCCAACCGGCGCTCTGAAAGGCGGCGCGCCAAGTACCGACTCGTTCACGTCGTCCGCACACACAAAGGCGCCGACGACAAGGCCTACCGCTGCGTCTTCGAGGAGGAGGACAAGGAAGGAAAGGTTGGGATCTCGCTTTCGAAAGACCTCATGGCAATCGCCGGAGAAGCGCTGAAGTCGAACATCACCACAATCGGTCCGCTGGTCCTTCCCGCATCGGAGCAGATCCTCTTTCTCCTCACCCTCATCGGGAGGAAAATATTCAACCCCAAATGGAAGCCGTACATCCCGGACTTCAAACAGGCGTTCGAGCATTTCTGCATCCACGCCGGCGGGAGGGCGGTGATCGACGAGCTGCAGAAGAACCTGCAGCTCTCTGTCGAGCACTGCGAGGCGTCGAGGATGACGCTGCACCGGTTCGGCAATACGTCGTCGTCTTCGCTGTGGTACGAGATGGGGTACATAGAGGCCAAGGGAAGGATGAAGAAAGGTGATCGGATTTGGCAGATCGCGTTCGGGAGTGGCTTCAAATGCAACAGTGCCGTGTGGAAATGCAACCGTACGATCAAGACTCCTGTCGATGGGCCGTGGGCCGATTGCATTGAGCGGTATCCGGTCCATATCCCAGAGGTTGTCAAGCTTTAGGCCCAATTTAAAAGAAGGGAAGGAGTTAATTGAGGTTGATTGGTTTATCAAAAATCCGGATTGATTAACCTTGATTAAAAATATATATATATTACAAAGAAATTAATTAATAATCTTCGTCGTCGTCTTCGTCGTCGTCATGAGCATCATCAATTCTGGCTTTTGTATTTACTCCTCGTGATCACTTCTCTTTGTGTTGTTCCACACTGTTTTCTTCTTCTTCTTCTTCTTTTTTTTAAGAGAACTTTGTTGGTCTATGATGAACTTTGGATACATACGCAAAAAGAAGCACTTTTAATGTATTGATGATAGTGATATTGTCTTTCTTCCATGTAAGAAAAATACAAATGGACTACTTGTTTATATTGTCGTTGCCATTTTGGAAGCGTAAAATGGTTATAATTACGTGCTTGTTTTGTGAATAGTAATATGCGGGGTACTAAATATGTATGGTTAATATGTATACGCGTAATATATGAAAGCTTGACTTAAAAAATTTGACTGCAATTTGATGAAGAGTTTGGTTTCATTCATATGTGGGAAGTAATCCACACAATTTGGTGAAATTCGCAAGGAAGGCATTTGGAAATTGCCACACATTTGTGTGTGTGTGGAAGACTTGTGAGGTTAGTTGGTTTGAGAGACGGTTTAATTGCCAACTTCTTTCCATTGTTGTCCTGTAGTTCTGGTTTTAATCTCATTTTTGTCTTTGTCGTTTTTGTCTTTTGGTCTTTGAGTTGACCTTCCAATTGTTATTATTTGTTAGGATCCATTTCAGTTCCCTTCAATTTTTATTTATTTTATCATTCTTACCTTATACTTTCCGATTTAAAAACTCTCATTTTACTTCTTTTTTTTAGATAAATAGATAATTTTTAAACACTTATTTAAATAAATGTCCGAATATTTTTATTTAGCAAAATGGTTGTTAATCAATGATTGACCATACTAATTAGTGACAAATAGTATATATTAACATTGGTTAATTATTGATTAAGTATGATCAATCAGTGATTGACTAAATTAGCTTATTGACAATTTAAAAAAAAATCATTTTCCCAATTTTAAAAAATTTCATTCATTTATTAAAAAAAAAGACTATTTATCCACAAATTTTGTTTTCAAATTAGTATTAAACGCAAATACAGAAGAGCCACTTTATGATATTTAATTCCCTCCTTTTATATCTCTCTTCAATAGATCTACAAAAATAGATCAAAAGGGGGAAAAACCACTTTAACGCACTTAACTCAATCTTTTTTTTTTTTTTTTTCCTTTAACTAAAATCTAAAAGATTGTCTAAGCAAAAATCAATTCAATAGACAAAACCGAGTGTTTAAAGTTTGATGGACAAAATGAAAAGCCTAAAATTTGGGACATCTAAAAATAATCTTATTATAGTGATAATAAACAAATTACAAATAATATTTAACATTAGTTTATTATTATTATTTTATTCTTTTGACCTTTTTTGGGTGTACTAATTAACTTAGGAGTATATATAATTATTGTTGGGATTGGTTTCATTCCTATACTAGATCTGCCTACATGGCGTATATGGACACTAAGAATGTAATTGAAAATATTTTCTAGCTAATTAATGCTACCGCAAGGAAATGTCGTCCAACATAAAAATCTGAAACTTGGATGTTGCTACAAGCGGAGAAAAATTGTAACTCAACATTTCTACCATTATGAACCGTACATTTTCTATTATTTTGGTCTTTCTATCATGTCATTGTTTAATTATATATCCTAAGTTTTTATTTTTATTTATTTATTTATTTTGGAAGTCTCTGCTCTATATAAAAGTTTACTCATTGAGTAAAAAATATATCCTTGTTACGTATGGCCACTCTTCACTAATTACGTCCAATATCGGGTTGTGTACAGTTTTAAATTCTAATTAATGTAACTCCTTATATTAATGGTCCGTAGACCCCATTGAAACTGAGGTTTACCAGCATTGGAGGTGCAGTATACAAAGTTTGAAAAGTTGAATAAATTGGCACAACTACTCCTGAATTTGATACAAAGACTAGCTATATTTAGTCCATCAGTTTTGGACGGACCCCTTTTATTTAATCATGTGTCATGATCATTATTATATTTCAATATCTTATTGTCCAAAAAATGTGTTATATACAGGTCATACAATTACCATATGTGGACAAATGAGTTTTCGTAAGTAATCTTTTCTCCTCCGACATGGGTCATCTTGAGTTAAAATTTATTATTTTAAATTTTCTATCTTATCAATTATCCCTTCAATAGTGTTATGTCATTATTATCTGAATTTAAAAATTTAGTCAAATAAAATAAAAATTTTTAAATAAATTAGTGAAATATTATCAAAACACTATTAAAAAAACCATAAAACAACAGATCTGAACTCATCGTCTCATCCTAGCGGTGAAGTCTTACTATTCTCCATCCGTACGTATATATTTTTCACATATATATACGGTCGTGGTCCAAAAGTTATATATTTATATATGGTCCAAAGACCTTTCTATGCAATTACCTAATCAAACAAGCAAAAAACTCACATCTTTATGGTCCTGCTTGGCTATGTCTTTAACTTTGACTTGCCTGTCGTTTGCCATGCAGAAATTTCATCAGGACTTATTAACCCATCTCTTCTGCAGGACTTCACTCTCCAGGTTAAATTTATTGGTCATATCGTCTGCGATAATTCATAGTTCTTTTAAAAGAAGTCAACTGCCAAATATTTAAATATATTTCGGTGGCTAGCTACTTTATGAAGATCAGCTTTTATTCCCCTCAAAACAAAAATTGATTTTTTCTTAATTTATATATAAGAATTGTGATCAGATCAAATTTTAGTCTAATTATAATAAATCATTATAGTTGCAGTAATAATCATACCTTTAAATTTAATCACTGTTTTATTTTAATAAATTAATGAGACGAGAGAGATCATGGCTATTCCATCCTCATTGTCTGATGATGTCCAAAAATGGACTCGATACCATGCGGGAAGCACACGGTGATGGACTCCTACTCCGCCTGATAAGCATGTAAAATAAGAGAAAAGCTATTAGGTCAAGGGGACACTTATGGGTTATCTGCACAGATATTTTTATGTTTAAATGATTATTTTTTCTAGGAAAAAAAAAAGGAAGGAGAGATCATGTTGTCATCCTATCTTATTATCATCGTCTATAAGAGAAATCTTGGGATCTATCAATAGAACGGATCATACGACGTAAATCTACTTGGAAAAGAGGTTCAATTTCACTAACAATACCATGAGCCAATGCCGCATAGCTCATTAATTAACCAGGCATGAATTTTGATTGGAGGAATCAAGTATGAAATCTGAGTGCTATATTTCTTGAGAGAATCGCATGAATAAACACATTTTTACTATTATACCATCCTATTTCTACATCTTATTGATGGTGAATTTTACCCCTAATTAAACGGGTACTTGCACATTATATGTAGATGATAGTACATGTAAAGTGTGTACCTATACATATATATTATATTTATGTTTATATTTGGTATGACATGTAATCTATATCTGTTATGCAAATATTTTACTAATGCCAATTTAATGGGACTTTCCCAACATGTGGGAAGTATAAATGGTGTTACTATTACGTATAGGTTACACATTGTATTTGTAAGAAATCAGATCAGATATGATTCAATGATCATCAGGTTGACCATATTTATATCTATATAAATAGAAATCCATTGACCATATCTATATCTATATAAATAGAAGTCCAATTAAGACGGCCTCAATTATTGTGCCCTTTAATTTATGTAAATGGGCAACTATATATCCGACTAATTTTGTGCACTATCGGAACATGTGGCCAGCTATCTCTTGAAAAGGATATATCATCTGTACCTGAATATTATGGCTTCTTATTTTGAAACCTAACCAGAAGTTACTTTTTATATATTTATCCTTAGGAAAAACACGAATAGAACATGACGTAGCAAAGTGGTGAATGTGATGGATAGAAATACCGATGGTCAAGAAATCATAATATAATATTTATAGCTCCTTTCAAATGAAAATGAGAAAATATTTCTGTCGCATACTCCAGTGTCAAAAAATTTTGAAAAAAGAAAGAATACCAAAGTAATAATAATAATAATAAATAAATAAATAAAGTCAGCTGATTTGATACACACACATATATAAGTCAGCTTGCAGTGAATTGATAGACACACATATATATAGGCGTGCAAGGATGAATAATATCTTGAAAATGGCTATTTTTCAATGTTCAGATTTCGGTAAGAGTCTACCCAATGCAATATTGAATTATTGTGTCAATGATAAATTTTGATTTTTGTATAAAACAAATGCTCTCTAATAGAATGCTATTTTGATATCAAATTTGTCATTTACTAAACTACGCAACAAATTTTGTCACAAGGTAAAACCAATATTAAATTTAACATTTGATTTTTGTTGTCTTGTTGCCTTGATTTTTTTTTCAATTAATGAGTATAATATCTTATTTTTTTTTACTTATTTCAATGTTAAAAATTCGTTCTTATAAGTTCCAAGACATAATAAAAATGACAAAAAGTAAAAATAATATTATCCGTTAGAATGTAAAGTAATATAATATTAATCTTCACACTTTTTTATAATAAACATAGCATAATAAAGTAAATGTATTAGAGATGGTCTACCTGACATAATTCATGATTAAGATAGAGATCATGCGCTAGATATAAAGCTTTCCAACCAATTTACACAAAAAAAAAAAAAAAAAAAAAGCTTTCCAAGCTGTTCCTCAAGACCATCTAATTATGATATGAATTGTGTTGCATCGTGCTAATTAAGAAGTCTATTCATTATACCAGTGATAGTACCGTTGGCAGCTTCCAAGACCGCGTGGGAACGCAAAATAATGTCATTTCAATTAGCATGAACTAATTATTTTCGTGTTTTGCCTACTGAATTTTAAGAGAATTGACAGGGTTGTTTTTTGACTTTATAATTATTTTGACAAATTAACTAATCTCTGAAGAAGAAAAAGTTGCATAGTACTGTCTTGAGTCGGATAATATTTTATGTTAGATTTGGATATAATGTGTTGTGTTGTGTTATCATGTGAAGTTTGAGTTTTTACCTTCAAACAAGTTACATGACTTATATAAAAGCATTTCATTTTCAAATTTTAATTGCCATCATCAATTTGAGGATGCTTATTACTTTTTTTTCTTTTTTGGTAAATTATGAGGTAATGCTTTGTCATTTTTTTTGAACAAATGTTTTGTCAAAATTAAAGTAAAGCAAAAACTGTCAAACGCTAATTAAAAGAAATATGAGCCGTGAGCACAAACACAATATCATAACTAAGAACTAATTTTTAGGGATGACATTTTTTCCTGTGGATTTGTCTCTAAGATGACAGGGATGGGGAAATTTTTATATGATTTGGAGATGGATGGGAACAAGCTTGTCCCTGAATCTGAGTCCGAGCTGGGACGAGGGAAACATTCCCGTCTTACTCCTATTTTGATATACATTGTTAAGAAAAGTTATATGTATGATTTTTTTTAACATGTGTTTTAATATTAATCCCCATCCTTAATATTGTTCTTTATATATTTTGTTGGAATTTTATTTCTTTTCTGAGATCATTGAATTTAAATTAAACTGTGATGAAATTCAACTTTTTTTTTTTTCTAATTTGTAAAATTTGTATTGATTAGGAATATTAAGGCGGGGATCAGGGCGAGTATGGGAAACACCCCCAATGGAAATTTTCCAACCCATTCTAACCACTATTTAAGCAGAGATGGATGCAGAGATGGGGATGAAGAAGCATTCTCTGTCCATGTTCATTTCATTGCCATCCCTAGACCTAATGTAAGTCCAAATTTTTGTAATAACAAAAATTTTCATTATATGGTGTGTATTTTATCATAATGGTATTTTAATGTTCGGAAAAACATATTGGAGTATCTTATTATTTAAGAAAATATCATTTGTATACCTTTTTCCCATTTTTCTAAAATTAAAAGTCCTTTGAACCGTTTTAGTCTTAAATAAATTATTAAAGATAAAGTTGTATTAAAAACATAAAAGGCTAGAAAAAAGAATTGGTGTATTTACTTCAGTTATTTTTTTATTTTTAGTTTTTATGTTTTATTTTCATATTTTTTATTTCAAAGGTAAAATTAACATTTTATGTCCTCAAAATTGGGATTGGGAACATAGATGATTGAGTTATTTTCATATATGTTTCCTAAATTTTAGAATCATTCGTACTTTGCTTCTTAAAATCTAAAAACTCCATCTTTATCAAAATTTAATTTTGAGTAAGCCTCACTTAATCTCTTCTATTAGAATTTTTGTCATAATAGCTGGAAAAAAGAGGAGGTTCAGTGTAGTCATAAGATCTTATTTTGTTTGATTTAAACAAAATTCTAACAAAACGTTAAGTAAGATGAATTTCTTTATTTTTCTGTCTATTTTTTTTGGAAATAATAATAAACTTGTTTATTGAAACTAATCTGAAATTTAGAAATAAAATGAGAACTTTCAAAAATTCAAGAAGATAAAATTAAAATAGTACTAAAAGTTAGAGGATTTAGTTATCATTTTTTTAAATAACAGGGATTTTAATGAAAGTTTCCGAATATAAAGGTAATAATTAATTTGATAATTAAGTAAATTTAAGGGATGGCAGAAAAATATTTTCTCTATAGGTAATAAAAAAAGTTATCTTTCACTTTTCAATTATATGAAAACAAAAGTAAAAATGGAAAGAGCGAATTCTTACGAAAGAAAAAGAAACCTTAACCCAGAAAGCGATAGTGGTGCTCTAATTCACATACAACTTGAATAGTTCTCTCTTATATTCAATTAATCTCATATTTTATTAAAATATTATCTACCATATTGCTCATTTGGAAAGAACAGAAACTCTTAAGTTACTTTTTAAGGGACTTCCTTTTCGGCTTTCCACTTCCTTATCTCTTTTAGTGTTGTATTCAAGAATCAAATTCTTTAGACTCCGGCACGATAAATAATATTGTCTTTGATTTTACATTTGAAGCTCTTCAACCTTAGGAATGACCAATGCTCTCCGAATCATAGAAGTTCAATAACATAATTATTTTCTGCCCGGCTGGATTAAAATAAATACGGATGGAGCTGTGACTGGTTCTCAGAATTGGTTGGTTGTTGTGAAATGCTTTTAATAATAAAGGTTTTTGCAAAATGGTGTCTTGCCCTATCTCTCAGTATTCTTTATGCTTTTAAAGTTGAATTGATGGGTGTTATCTCGACCAATGACTGTACTAGCTAGAAGATATAGTTGGGATTTTATTTAGTTTGAATACACTCTATACATATAGTTAATTTACTTGGTTCCCGGAACAAAACTGTCCCATAAAAGTTATTTACGAGGTGGGATTGGGATATAAATTATCTCAACATAATTATTTACAGAGTCTCTCAGATATTCAGGGAAGAGAATCATATTGCAGATATCCTTGTTTCTTATGATATTGACCTGAAGTAAACACCTTGATGGTTCAAAACCCGACTTTTGTGTTTTGGCTCCACCAAGAGATATGGATCGGGATTACCCTACTACATATTTTATAATTAACCAACTATGTTAGTGAATAGGTATGCTATTTCCTACTAGGTTTTGACGGGAAGATTTTTAACAAGACATATTTGACGCTTTACTTTTAAGGTGGAAGTTTGGGCTTAATATTATTAAACTGACTTTGGGTTATTGATAGCTTTCAAGATTTTGATTTAGGTTTCTGTCCTTGTCTTTGGCTCTTTAGTGAGTTCCCCCCCCCCCCCCCGGTTGTTCTTACTCTTTTGGCATTTTTATTTTTCATTATATCGGGTTGAAAATTTGATAGAGGAATAGATTATTAATGGATACCAACTTAATTAGGATGTACTGGTAGTCTTTGATATTAGATGTTGTCTCTCTTAGTTGAAGTTAAACTAATATTACTTACATTAGTTATTTCCTCTCTCAATTTTTAAAAATTAAAATTAAAATATTGTTTTTCATATGTCTTTTAAAATATACTACATAACAATATCTACATGTCATAAGTTTTTTCTAATGGTTTTTGTTTTGTTTTTTTTTGAAAAATAACAGCAAATTATTCGCAAACAATTAGGTTTATGTAGAATTTTCATTGACACCCCAATAATTGAAAATAATCACATTAATAATGCTTTATACTGGAAATTTTTACAGCAAGATGTCTAGCAACATTTAGTCAAACGTGACGAGAATATTCAAAGATAGACTTAGCTTATGTTTGGTAAATGAGTTTAACTCAAACTCAACCCAAATTTTTTATCTCAATTTTTGTTTTTTTTTTCTGAACAGTCAACAAAATTTATAATTACTTTTTAAAAAGTCAACTCAATTCAAACTTAAAAATTTCATCGCATCTCAAACTCAACACAATCACTAAATGAATCCTTAATTGCAATATTTTTAAAATACCAAAAAAATCCCTTTCAATAATCCAAGATATAACTCAAGAAATTGAAGATACGGTTTGTCCGTGAAAACATATCAATTGGTGAAACCCACAAAATCAAGAGAAAGAAAAAAAAAAAAAATCAGAACTCTCCTTCCAAATAGTAAGAAGTATTGGCACGTCTTATATATTGTTAGAATTTTTTTTTTCTTTATCTTGATTTTTGCACTTCTCTTTTTCATTTCGGGGGGTTTCGGAATAAGTTTAACTCAAGTTAAATTTTTTTTTTTATCTTTTTCTAAAAAAATTTTTTATCTTTTTTAAAAAATTAATAAAAATTACTATTAAAATTTAAAAATTTTAAATTAAATTTATTCATCATACACTCGCTCGTATTGTTCTTTTTCTTCTTTCTCTCACTTCATGGCCCCACCAACATATTCCCCTTCTTTTTTTTTTCTTTTTTTGCTTTCCCAATGCATCCTCTCTCTCTCACGCTCTTTCGCTCTCCCCCCCCCTCTCTCTCTCTCTACAGCGACACATAAAGAAAGAAAGAAAGAAAAAACTCTCTCTCTCTTTCTCTCTCCCCCCTCTACCTCTGCGTCCATGCGTCAGCCACATAGTGTACAACACGCACGTTTTGGACGAAAACAGTAGACTTTTTTCTCCCTGCTAATATATTGTATAGATTAATTAAAATAGTATGACTTGTCGGAAAGACACCGAAAGGAAAATTAGCGCAACGAGAAGCTTAGCGTCGTGCGGAATAGATAGTTTGACTAGGATCTTGGCTACATATATATATATATATATACACACACACTGAAAAGTCAACAATCAGAAGCGTACATACGTGTATTCTTATATATGTCACCGACATTTATTCTCATTTTGGGAAGCTTTCAGATAAATGCACATGATGTTCAATTAACGAGGAAAAGAATCTTCCAAAAAAATAAAAAATAAGGATCCGTTTGGTTCACCAGTTTGAGTTAGAATTTTAAGTTTAAATAATAATTTTTGTTGACTTTTCAGAAAAGATAAAATTTTTTTTCAGAAAAGATAAAAAACTTTTTCAGAAAAAGATAAAAACTGAGATAAAAAGTTTGAAACAAACCGGTGAAACAAACGGTACCTAAAAAGCCCCACCGAAGAAAGAAAAGAACAGAAAAAACTCGTCAACAACTGTTAATAGAAATCTACCATTCAAGAGAAGCCCACTTAATTGGTAATTTGATGTACCACGTTGTATACTTGGTAAATAAAACGTGTGCAACATCACAGTGCACATTTCTCAAGAGACTTAACAAGTTAAGAAGATAATTCAAGTATAGACATCTGTTTGATGTATATATATGTGTGTGTATGTATACATATTATTTCACTACGACAATACTTGTAATTATTTTCATGCCATTGTAACTAATATAGTTGATATTAACGTAATACTTTTCTGATTTTTTATATTGATAATTCTTAAATAGTAGTTGCAATATTTTAACGGTGGGTTTAGAAATTAAGCTTGTGTTTGGGGGCAACCATTTTCTCCCATTTGAACTATTTCATTTGAATCACTCATCCAAAAACTGTTTGGTCTTTCCACATTTTAAATGGAGTATTTGGATTGCTAATTTCAACATTCAATTCTAAATGGTTTTTTATCCAAACATCAATTCAAGTTTTTTACATTTCCAAATATACTTTTCAATAATTATTCAATCATAAATTCAAATGTTTATGTTCAATTGTATTTTTTTAAATGTTAAATCCAAATATCAATTCAGATGATAATTCAAATGTTTTTGTTTAAATATTTTTATTCAAATATTTAAATCTGAATATTACAATACGGATGGTTCCCCTAAACAGAGGCTAATAAAGTTATTGTCTATTCTATCCCAATTCAACGCATTGTATGTTTGGGTATTTCATATATTTTATGAAAATACAAATATATTTGAACAACTAATTTTACTATTTACAAATTCACTTTTATTGTCTAGTTTTACAGATCACATTATCACATATTCTCTTTCTCATTTTATATACATTAGAATGACCCTTCAAATATAAACAATCCAAATAGTATAATGTAAAATAGGGACAACTAAATACATATTGTATTTTATAAATACATATATACAATAGAAAATGAATGTGTCTTTTAAACGGATTATAAATAAAAAAAATTATATGTAAATTAACTATTAATTATAAGATTTTAAATAAAATATTAGAACTATTCCCGCTATCAGATTTGAGAAATTTTCAATTATTATTTTGTCTTTTATTTTATTCATATACATTTTTTTTTTCGATCAATATCTATGATATGAAAAAGTCTGAATGATCACTTTCACTATGTACTTTAACTGCACTCGGAACTTTTGGACTACACATTCTTTTTTTAACTTTGAAGATATTTTGGAGATATAGTTTTAGATTCAGAAATTAGATATTGTTTTGAAAATGTCGTTTGGGGGAACAAAATTATTTGAAGTGAAAGATTTTAAAATCTTAAAATATGTTTGGAAACGTCTTTTTTGAAATTTTATGTAATTAAAAAAAATCATCTTATATGAACTTCAACTAACAAATTATGCACTTTTGATGTTTAAGTTTATTATATATAGATATTTGAAGATAAATAGTGAAAAATAGTTTTGAATTGAAGAAAAAAACTATTAAAAAAAAATCTGAAAATTGGATGCCAGATATGCCCTTCAAATGGGCCCTTAACTTCCAAGACTTTGCTAGTTTGGACGAACAATACACGTGCATATAGAAAAAGAGGCCACTAATTGTTTGCACCACACATTTAATTCTAAGTAGTTATATGGTTTGCCTTTTGTGTGTGGAATAGGCAAATTAAAATAAAATAAAGCAACAACAAAAACAAAAAATCCACATAGCAATAACATGACTGTCACGTGATGATGACATGGCGACCACATGATTGTCACGTAATAAGCAGGAAATTTATGACCAAAAGAGCTATTAAAGAGTAAGTATATATATAATGTAATGAATATTTGTTATATATATATTATATTTGAATATATCTCCACTTAAATAGTAGATCTACTCTTTTTACTATTTATTCATTTCTTTTTTTTTTTTTAATGTTCTTTTCTCATTCATATCACATTTTCTCTCTCACTAACACATAAATATACCTAAGTAATCCAATCACACATTTTATTTGAATACAATGATTAAAGAGAATATTCAAATATATATTGAATTCATTATATTAGAATATAATATGAAGTGAATATATGATTCAAATGAACCATTATATTCTCTTTGTACAGATCATCAAAGAGAGAAACTGAAAATATGCAGATTATTTATATATACCTACAAAGAAGTATCTGTTGAAAAATTTTATAATATCTTATATCACACAGTAATTTGCTAGGGGAAATATTGATAAGCAGTTTGGATCCAGATGGAGATTTACGTAATTTTCTTTTCTTGTCTTTTTTTCATCGAGTTCCTTTTCCTTCTTTTGTCATCAAGTTCACATTTTACGGATGAGTATCGCGCAATATGCTATAGAAACACCGATGACAAATCATCCAGCTACAAATTATATATATATATATATATATATATATATATTGTTGTTACTTTTCTAATAGTCCAATTGAGCCACCCATTCATATTGGTGCATGATTCAACCTAAAGAAGATTAGGGGCGTTTGAAATACCAATTAGAATTAGAATTTTAGAATTGTTTTGATGGAAAATAATTGAATGTCTAAAAATATGCATTTAGTTGAAAATAAACTATGATAATTAAAAAATATAAAAACTTAAAATCTCTTAAAAATAAAAATATCAATATAAATCTGATTTGTTTCTCTCGTCATTTTATGTAATTAAATTTTTTTTTTTTTAAAATCACATTATTTCGACTTAAAATAAAAAAGAGTCATGAACTTTCCCTAAAATGAAATCATATGACATACTATGTATGTAATAGGTCTCTATAAGATTAACTCCATTTCAATTAGTGTTCTAGTAATACCCAAACATACCGTGAGCATTAGAAATTTCAAACCCCGGATTATAAAAAAGCTCGGTATCCATTGAGAAGATCCGACCCAGTACCTCCGTCGTATACACACATATATGTAAAGACACAAGATTTCGATGATGATTAAATGATGATTACTATTATCCATTGAGATTGCCAACCATATTACAAATCATTAATTTCTTATATAAAAAAAAATAAAACGAAATTAAAAAAAAAAAAACCAATAAAAGACCACACAACTTGTGCAACAAATGTCCCGACTTTTGGTTGTTGGATGAAAAATAGTATATTTAAATTGTCAATCATTCACACCAATGTCATTCCTTTTCCTTTTCTCTACTAGAAGCAAACTAGCTAAAAACTAGATAAGAAAACGGAAGGAAAATAAGAACTAAGAAAATGACCACTTTATTTTCCGCAAAAGAAAAATAAGACAGACACATATATAATATATATATATATATATGAATGTCTATATATATACATATATGTAATGATTCAGGACCAATAATTCAGATCAGATGCTTCCAGTTAATGACTTGGATCCATCTAGTGGTTGTGAACACAACACAAACACAGTACTAGAACTACTGAGCACTCTAGAAACTACTGTAGAACATTTCTTATAATTAACTGGCAAGCTAGTTGTTGAGGGGGTCGACAGAGACAGCAAACCAGAGCCAATAAATATGGTTCACCGGATTATAAGTGCTTCACCCAATAAACGCCAAAAAAAAAAAAAAAGAAAAAAGTACTCGTCAGCTTAGCTGTTTTATTATGAAGAAAGCCAACACAAGTACTGCCTATGAAATAGAAGTGGACAAAATGAGTAAGTTTCTTATTTACAGTTATATGTTCTAGAAACGGACAAAAATAGTTTTTTTTTTTTGTTGACAAATTTCATATCAGCGAGAGAGAGAGAGAGAGAGAGAGAGAGAGAAGAAACAGGGGAGCTTGTACAGCGAAGAAAATGTTCGCTGCAGCGCCATTAAAAAAAAAATGGCACTGCAGTGAGAAACTCTCTCTCGGCTTGGCTTGGTGCTTTCAGGCTCAATGCTCTCAAAAAGTCCCTTGAAGCGAAGGCTAACATCAAACCTGACAAAAGGAACAAGGAAAATTTAATAACAAACTAATGATTTTGTCAAAAACTATCAAAATACTTGTGGGAAATAAATTGATCAATTTATCAGTTATTGTGGTATATATATATATATGGATTGAACTCACTCTTTTCTTAATTAATTTTTAAAGATAAATTCTATCCAAGTACATTTAACATAGTATCAGAGTTTGATTTTGAAAACGATGGAGAGTTTAGAATCTGGTATACATGAGGCATTAAGGAGGATGTTCAATTATGTATTTGTTACACATTGTTAAATTACTGAGTCGTTGTTAGTCCAAATTTTATCTTCTAAAGTTAACATGCATTTTTTAATATGAAGACGTGTACGGAAATTTATGGGTTTGCTCTAGTTGTCTTCATTTATTTTTCATTGACCAACATTAGAATAGAAATAAAGAAAGAAAGTACCCCAAAAAAAAAAGTGGTTGCCGTACATAAAAAACAACAAAAACGACTTCAATGCAGCAAATGGGAAAGATGGGGGGAAAAAATTTCTTGGAATTCAAAAACACCGTATAAAATGAAAGAAATAGGTCATTCTATTGTAATAAAATTGAGGTGTTACGCATATGATATAGGAAAATCAGAAAAAAGAAGAATAATGTTGCAAATGGCACTTCAAAAGGATGCGAGTAGTTTGACCACTATGATGTTCGGGAATGGCCATCTACTGCGGGGACTTTGGTTTCACAAAATAGGACGAAGATGCCAATATTTTCAAAATAGGGACTAAAGTGTCATAAGAGCAAAAGTTTGAGGACCCATATGTAAAGATATTGAAAATGGGACCCAATTTTCACAAGTGCAAAAGTTTGGGATCCAAATACCATGATTTTGAAAATGGGGACAAAAAGGTCAGCAACCCAAAAGCTTGGGGAGCTACAACTTATTCCCATCTTTTTTTTGTAGACAACAAAATTACGAAAGAAGCTAATTATCGATGGAGCTGCTGGCCAGCGTTAATATTTCTCAAGTGGAATGTGGTAGTTGGTTTTCATACTGATTGTCCTTGTCAAATAGTTTTATAAAAATAATATTAAAAAAAAAAAAAAAAAAAAGCTCTTGCCAACTTTCAATTTGCTTCTACTTTTTTTTTTTTTTTTTAATGGTGCGAACAAGCATCAAATCTCAAGGAAGCTACTCTAGAACGTTAAAAGTAGGTCCGTCCCCTTTAACAGGCTCCCGGACCAAACCTCAAATTTAATTTATCAAAATCTAAGGAGAAAAAAAAATCACATAAGTCAAAAAGCAAACAAACACAACCCCTTAAAGAAATCCGTCTTGAAATTAATAAGCCGACAAACTAGCCATTACTAGCAATAATTGACGTCAGAATTATATACCGAGACTATGCTTTCAAAAACCAATTCCTAAAATAAACCTTAAACCTTATCAGTAAGATCAACTGAGAAAATCTGGTAAGAGAAAAAGAGTGTCAACTAGATCATAATTGATTACAAACAGCGACCGAGAGTATGAGATTGCACGAATGCAAGGTTAGGCTAGAGAACTGACCATTCCAACAAACGTGAACCAATGCTACCATTTGGTCAATGTGAACCAAAATCTTGATCTAGGAGAAATCCAATGCGAATTAATTTTGTGCAAAACTAGTGATGGGATGACAGAGGAGATCGTTGATTGAGAGGCGGAGGCAAAGGCAGAGACATAGTCGCCAACTAATGAAGAATCCTGCTGCTTGAAAGAAATAGAAGATGACAAGCATTAAAACCCTTAAAAGATTATGGCAAAATCGCCGCAAAGATGGCTGAAAGAGAAACAGAAGCTCATGCTAAACAGGCCGTATTGTAATTATGAACCCTAATGGAAAGAGAGTACATAGCCAACCTAAAGTAACTCAAATAATTACTGTCACTCAGTTAATGCGCAACTCTTCAAATTAATGTGAATGTATATGGAGTACATTTTGTAGATGAATATATTCAAATTATGTAATGTACAGATAATTAATTCAACATGTAGTATACCTATATGTGGGTCTGCTTCTTGTAAAATATAAATACTTCTTTTTATTCACAGAATCTGTACCAGTTGATCTGAGGTTAGAAATTGGTCCAAATTATTAATTGACAATGTCTACACCAAAAAAATAAAAATAAAAAATAATAATAACAATAAAAATAAAAAATAAAAAATAAAAATAAAAGAAGACGAAGAGAGAGATTACATGAAAATAAGCTTCTTTACTTGAGTAGGATTTTTAGCCCCCCAAATTAATTGTAACAATTCGGTCCCTTCTTTAAATTTTTACTAGTAGCAATTTTAGTCCCTAAATCTTAAAATTAAAAAAAAATGGACTTGCTAAATTTAGCAGACTTAGTTGTATCTTCATAATATATTAACATAAAATTTAATTAAAATAGTCGTATTATGCACTCCATGTTCTAAAATTTAAGAGATTTTTAAGTGCTATAGAAACTGAAGAGCACATATGATTTCACGTGACTATTCTATTTAATTTTAACTTAATACAGATGGATACAAAATCATGTATATTATATTTGAACAATTTAAAGTTGAAATATATAAAGACTTGTAGTGCCAAAATTACTATATTGAAGTTTAACTTGGGAATTGATCAGCTTAAAAAAAATTAAGAGACTAATATTCATCACGATACTTAATCTAATTGACAGATATAAATGGGGCAGGGCAGGGTGGGATTTAGCCTACCCCTCCCGCCCCATTTTAAAAGGGTTCACGGCAAGCAAGGTGGATCAAGGTAAAACCCTTCGACTCAGTTGGTATTACAGCTGGTAATACAGGTCATAACACGACGACACGACGTGAAAATGACATGAATTTCACGGTTCAGGTTGAGAAAACTAAGGGTTAGGTTAGATTCAGGTGACCTGAATTGGACACAAAAAAAAAAAACAAAAAAAGGGGGTCAATTTTGGGTTTGATCCATCTAACCCAAATACAACCTATATTTTTCATACGGGTCAATTTCGTGTCAGTTTTGGATCTGCTCGAACACGACCCGTGTTAGACCCAAAATTGTTTGAGATCAGATATTTGAAAAAATAAACTCTAAAGTCCCACATAACATTAGTATCTCATCCAGCCTTTTAAATATGCCTCCTAACCACATCTCCCCTCGAAGAAACCCTAACCCTTTTTCTCATCTCCCTCTTAGGTGGATCTTCTTCTCCGATTCTGCCTCTCCCTCTTCTTCTTCATCTCTGATTCTGCCTCACCCTCTTCGTCTTCATCTAAAATTCTCCATGGTTGTTTCTTCTTCTTCGTCTTATTATTATTATTATTATTATTATTATTATTATCTAATCTCTCCATTCTCTCATCTTATGTGTGTGTGTTTAAGAATTGAATGCCTTTGTGTGTGCTAATTTGATGTGTGTTCCGCCTTTACAACTTTTTTTTTTCTTTTTTTGGCTTCGGAAACTTAAGTAGCTCAAAGATATTTATAAAGATATGTCTTTCAATTATTGTGCCTCTCTTTCTCTGTTTTTTGTATTTGATTTTGGTTTTGTTTTTAATTTATTTGCTTTCATTTTTCAAGACAACGGCTTGACTTGATATATGCATAGTGAAAAGGAGTAAATCAGTTGGTTTGAATTTCATGTAAGTTCAACTAGTTTTTGAATTATTGTTTCTCATGTTTTCATATTATAATTTTTCTTGGGTCGAGATGCATTAAGAGTGTAGAAAATTTTCTTGTGAGTGTTAATTTTGTTATTATATAATCTCATGTATGTGTTTTAATTTTAATTCGAAATATTTCTTTTTATCTTATTATGCATTATTATTCTTATTTATTTATTTTTAATTTATAAATGGACTGTGTTGATCTTGAGGCGCCAAGTGGGAATATTGATTTAGAGAATGTAGTTCATGTGGACATTGAGCTTGACAAAGATGTGATCGAATTTGAGGACAGTGATCTCAATAAACCGTTAAAAAAGAAAAGGTTAAACTCAAAAGTTTGGGATTTCTTTGACTTTCTTCTTCTTGGTCTAGATAAGAAGTTGAAGAGTGCTAACAAGAAATGTGGACAACAATATCTTGTCTCTAGCAAGTATGGGACATGTAATATGTTAAAGCATATTAAAACTTGTCCATGAACATAAGCTAGAGACATTGGTCAAAGGCTTATTACTCGTGATACTGGTTCATTGTCTTTTGTCTTTTGTCAATTTGATTATAAAAATGGCGTGAATTGATAATTACTTACATCATTTTTCATGATTTGCCATTTCAATTTGTTGAGTACAAGGGCTTAAGGGCAATGCTCCAATATTTGTATCTTGGTATGGAATTAGTGTCTAGAAATAATGCTAAAGCTGACACTCTTAAGTTGTATCGAAAGGAGAAAGTCAAAGTGAAAAGTATGTTACAATCATGTCGTGGTAGAATAAGTTTAAAATCTGATTTGTTGACTTTTTTGACTACTAATGGATATTTGTGCTTGATTGCTCATTTTATTGATAAGAATTGGAAGTTGCATAAAAGGATACTGAATTTTTGCCTTATGCTACCCCGACGCACTAGTATAACACTATCTGATAAGATCTCTTCTTTATTGAGTGATTTGGGAATTGAGTAAAAGATTTTTAGTATCACTTTAGACAATGTTGCTTCTAATGATGTCTCTGTGGATGCATTATAACTTCAATTGAACTTGTGTAGTTTGTTGCCTTACCATGGTGAATTCTTTCATTTGAGATGTTCTTCCAATATACTTAATCTAATTGTGCAAGATGATCTGAAAAGTATTGATAAGACAGTTGGAAAGATTCGAAATAGCGTCAAATATGTTAAAGGGTAACAACAAAGGAAGCAAAAGATTTTAGAATATGTTAAGTTGATCTCAATGGGTAGCAAGAGAGGCTTGTCCCCAGTCGTGCTTACTCAATGATATTCAACTTACCTCATGCTTGAAGGTGCCATCTTTTACCAACGTGCTTTTCAATACGTGGAGTTGAGTGATTTGAATATAAACGTTGTCTTTCAACCGAGAAGTGGGAAAGAGTTCAGAAAATTTCAAAATTTCAAAATTTCTGAAAGGGTTTTACAAAGCAACACTTTTATCTTTTGGCACCAAATATCCTACAGCCAATTTGTATTTTCCAGCAATTTTGATTGTTACATCACCTTAAAAACTACTATGGAATTTGGAGATGAGTACTTGAAGTATATGGCCTTGGATATGTGAAGTAAATTTTAGAAATATTGATCAGAATACAGCAACATCCTAGCTTTATCACTTGTATTGGATCCTCGGTATAAGCTAGAGTTTGTTGCTTTCTGCTATGACAAAGCTTATGAGAAAAACTCTTCTCAGTTGTTCTCCTTACATACGAAGTTGGAGGCCCTTTTTGAAGAATACAAGTTGAAGCTTGCTGAAGGTGCAAATGTCATTCCACCCTCTAGTAAGAAAAAGGACAAGAGTAAAGTAACGTAAGCAATAGATGTAGATGAATCTGATCTTTTCAAGGTAATAATTGTATTCCTTTTTTTTTTTTTTTTTTTTTTTTTTTTACTAACTAGTGATTTTTATAAACTACTACTTGTTGTTTGTTGTGTAAGAATTTGATGATATATCCTTTGATTCTTTTTCTGTTGCAAATAACAAATCAGAGTTGAAACTTTTTTGAATGAGCTCAGGATGAGAATGAGTGATAATCTAGACATCCTTTCCTAATAGAAAACAAATCAACGTTGTTACCCTATACTTGTTGCAATTGCTTATGATATTTTGAGCATTCTTGTATTAACAGTTGCTTCAGAAGCTGCATTTAGTGTTAGTGGACGTGTACTTGACCAGTTTCATAGCTCTCTTAAGCATGATATTGTTGAGGCAATTATATGCTCAAGAGATTGGTTGTTTGGGAGTGAAGGTAAATTTTCCCAAGTTCTCTTTTATTACTTAGCATTGTTAAATTAATCTCATAATCATAAATCCTTTTTCAATCTTTCTCGTGTCTTTGAAATCAAAACAGTTGACCAAAATATGGATGAGCTTATTCAAAATGTTGTGGATCTCAACATTGATGAGGAGAAAACAGTTGACCAAGCTTCTAACTCTGGATGTGCCTGAGTTGAGCTTTTTGTCTTTGCTTTTTGTTAATGTTGGTGTGGCCATTTATTTTGTTATATTTGTTTACTAGAACTTTGTATTTTGTTAGTAATATGTTGTTTGAATTTAGACTTTTTATGTTTGTATTTGGATTTGTTAACTTTATTTAGTTGTTTGTAATAGGACTTTGCCTAACTATGATTATGGACTTTGCACTTGAGTTAGAAGTTTAATTTTATGATTGCAGATTTGAAAACAAACCTTAAAACTTGTTATTTTGTCAATGGTATGTTCTTATTGAAGGTAAATTATTATTGTTGTAGGTTTATTTATTTATTTATGAATTTGAGATATATTTTGCTTAAATTGAATTGGTTTTTGTGTCAAATTCAAGTTGAGGTTCAATTTTGGTCAAATTCGTGTCACAGTCACCAGTCAATTTCGAGTCGTATGTCGATTTCGGTTCATGTCGTGTTAACCCATCATGGATCCATGTCATGTTCGTGTTGCGGTTTGAAAAAATTTTCATGTTGCAGGTTATCTACCAGTTGGAAAAGACAAAAATCAACACGGTTCTAGCACAACAAGAACCCGACACGTAACAGAAATTGCCACCCCTAGTTGGTACCTTTTGTATTCCTCTATTTTTTAAAGAAATTTCTTTTGTTGTGTTCTTTTCGTGAAAATAACAATTAAGTTTTTTGTCATTTAAATTTTTTCAAGGTAAATTTTATCCTCTACTAAGTGAAAGATTGTCACGACACATGGAGTAAGGGGAGGAGCCAGAAACTTATTCTAATAGGGGCATACATCGATAAAAAAATTTAAGATAAAATAAATTTTTGTAGGAGCTATATGTAAGAATTTTTAATTTTAATGATTCATGTGAGAATTTTTAATTTTAATGAGGGCAAATTAGTAAATTTTTTAACATAGATTAGTTTTAGTAGAAATTATGTGAGAATTATTCGTTTTTAATAAGGACAAAATATGAACTATATGATAATTTTTTATTTTTAGTAGGAACAAATTATAAATTTATAAAATTTTTAAGATAAATTTAAAATAAAAAATTTTTCACTGGGGGCTATAGTCCCCCTAGCTCCGCCACTGCATGGAGTCAGTTTAATATTTATTGAATTTGTCCCTCCAAACAGGAGCAATTCTTGTTGTCTGGTCTTCCGTGCTCGATTTTCCTCCCTCTGCTCCCTGGCCATGTTTGTCGGTCAATAGACCAATAATAATTAGCTTTCTTCGTTTGCTAGCTACCACTCTTCTAGTACTATCTGTCATCTCATTATCAAGTAAGAATTGTGATCCCTAATTAATGACAATAACCAAAGCATAAGTCGGTGCTACAAATCTATTCTCCAAAGAAAATAATTTAGTCAGGAGCTATCCCCATTACTCTTCTTATAGATACATTGTCACAAATTATGCATAATGCTTTAGTCGAAGAAAAAAATGTCGTCTAAAGACATTTTTAGATGGATAAACTTAAGGAAGTAGAATAAGTTTTCACTCTAATCAAATCAAGAAAAAAACGGAACACCAAGTATTAGAGTAGTTGATTACGCATTTTTCAAATAGGATCAGTAATGGGATTCTTATTCATATGAATAGTATTTCAAACTTAGAACGAGCATGAAGCGATTAACGATTTTTATCCAGCGAGTTGTTTTTTCGGATGGGTCGTGGTGAAAATATTTTGAACTCTAAGAACATCATATCATATGATATTGTTTTTTTGTATTCTTTCTAAATTCAAGAACCAACCCATCGTCGTTGTACGGAATCACAACTAAAAAATGGAAAATACGCTCATTCTAATGTAATAGAATTGATATTTAATATAAATCTTAATATCGAATAGATATGATAGATATGCACTTGCTAAAAAAAAAAAAAAAAACCTATAAATCACTTGAACAGCACCAATCTATTCTTAGGCTGATCACAGATGTGCTGTTAGGATGACCACGTGGCAGTACCAAATACAAATTGCGACAGGACAGAGAGGCCAATGAAGTGGAACAGAAAGAAAGCTGACAGCTCAGGGGTTGAGACGTAATTAGGTCCAGACGAACGTCATAGCCCAATCATCGGTTCCACATCTTGGGCCTACAAGCTTTCGGCCTGGCTTTTCTAAGCTTTTCCTCCAACAACGTGGTTGAAGGACTTTGAGACGAGTCAACAACATATGCCTTGACGAAACTCTGTTTACCAAATAGGAGAAGGAAGGTTTACCTTTTTTTATTTTTTTAACTAGTTGAATAACACGCGATAAAATACGTGCCAGATAGATGGGTAAAGTAAATGCCACTTGACAGATATTAGAGTCGCCACATGGCGGCTATTTAGGAAAGAACAAAATGAGCATTGTTTTTTATTTTAGAGATAAAGATTATAGAGTCCATTATAAACGTTGAGTAATTTTAATTTATTTGATTTTTTATTATTTATTATTTTTTAAAGATAAAATGAGATGAAAATTAAATTAAGATTTGTAAATAAAGATTATTAATTTTCTTTTATTCTTTTAAGTGAAGTTTCATTTATAATCATTTGCAAGGACAGAGCTACGTTTAGGCTATATAGCTTAAAATGTTGCACTTGCTTGCACTAAGAGATTAGCTACGTTAGGATCGTCTTTTTTATTTTATTTTATTTTATTTTATTTATTTATTTATTTTTGTGGCAGGGAGCTTTCGAACTTTGAATCTGAAATTTAAGATCCTGAACTTTCTTCTCACCTACTAAGCTATGAACACAACAATGCAGATTCAGGTCTTTTGGAATACCAATGAGAGTGCAAGCATAGAAATAAGTGAAATAAGGTAAATATATTTGCTCAATGATTATGACAATGAGGAAGATATGAATCCTGAACCAATTAAAAAAATTATGTTAAAACTTTAAAATGATTAAAGTTATGTCGGAGTGCTCTAATATAATTAAGAAAAACTTATATGGTAGGAGTTTTATTTTTACTATAGGCATTGTCATCTTTAATCATTAAATCAACTTTTTTAATGATCTAATTCATAATTGAAAGTAATTTTTCATGTCGTATTATAAATTTTTAGTGTGCACACTTATAAATCTTTGTTAAAAGTTAATTCAATAATACCGATCGGTAAGATAAAACTAGAGTTCCTATCATACATTATGCCTTACAATTACCTATAAACAAGAGACATTAACCAACGGATGGCCACTTAAACATAAGAAAATTTCGCAAAAATTCTAGTTCTATCTCTATTTTGCAAGAAAATTTATATTATGCTCCATTTAAAAATTGAAAATACGTTCTTGTGCACAATTTTAGAAGAAAAATTCAAGTTGTGTTGCCGTTCAGTAAGATTGGACATTTATGTAATCTTTCCTCTTAATATAAAAAGACATAAGATGCTTATTAACTAAAATTATTTTTCATTGTGTCTTGTCTAAAATAAATTTGTGAAACCGTCAGTCTATATACTTACATAATCACTGACGATGTAGCTACACAATAATGTGGTTAAGATCTACTTGTAATCTATACTAATGCGATCTCTAATCTAAGGATAAGGATAAGGATAAAAACAAACACTTTAATTAGTCTGCTTGTATATATATATATGGAATTAATAATAGTTTTTCTCCGTTAATGGATCAGTAGATGTTGTAAATTTTAGATTTATTTCAAATTTGGTCCCTAATAGATAGAAATTGTCTCACTTTGTCCCACAACTTAAAATGGAACAAAACTAAACCCCATCAACTTTTCAATTGTTGTAACTTTGGACTTCTTTTTCGATTTTCTTCATTTAATCATCAATTTTTTAACAGTTTTAATCTCTAATAAATCACGTAACTAATTGATAATAGGCAAACTTTTCATGATTTTAATCACTTGTTGGTAACCCAACAAGCACACATGAGTAAAACGGTCTGGCGTTTAATTTAATATTTTAATGATGAAAGTACCAAAGTTGCAACTAGTAATAAGGAAAGAGAGAATTTTGATACGTTCTAAATTAAAGAGAGAAAAGTGATACAAACTTTATTTTTTGGAGTTCAAACATGAAATTAACCAAAAATTTCTATGCTGCAGGAAGACCATCAACTAACCAGAAATACCGTGAAGAGCAGACAGTGCATGTTACTTTTTCTCGACAGCCGCAACAGGACATGGCCGCGGCATGGGTTTTCCAGCCAGCGCAGAAATATACATAACTAAATTGGAAGAGAAATTCTTCGTGCAAAAATCCAGTTTGCAATTTCAATGATTTTGACTTGCACCATATTTAAGGCCATGCCATTACGCGGCAGACCTTTGGGATAAGACTATAAGCTAGTTGGTGGCTTCATGATTTAGTCCCACAGCCATTTATTATTATTTATCTTTTTTTTTTCTCCCAATATGTATAAAGTTTTGGGAGTAATGTTGGGGAGTCAAATGTGTATGAAGTTTCCAACCTACAAAAGAGGGTTTTTTTTTTTTTTTTTTTTTTTAATTATTTTAATTGCGAAGAGATCAGGTTTGGTGAGGTTGGTGAAGGAGATACACCATTGTTTTGCGCTTCACCAACCCCCGTATCCCTTTCTAACCTATTTCTTAAGGAAATTTTTAATCATTAATTAGATTTTCATTGAATTTCGTTAAGTAATTATATATTTTTAACCTAATATGATTTTGATATAATTTGACCTTTCAAAATTGTTGTTTTAAATATATATATATATATATATTTTCCCCTATCTATTGCACATACCTCTTTCTTTTTCTTTTCATGGATGGAGGATTTGGTAAACTATTGTGATCTATTCTCGTTGATCATGTGAAATATTAAGCCCGTTTTGTTAAATTCTAGTTGTATATATACTCGTATTGGTATAGTCAACTGTGTACATTATCTGAATGTTTCACTATTTCATAACAATTCAACTTAGATCCAAATTTATTTTCGTTTTTAATTAGAAATCCACACCACATTCATTTTTTTTATAACATTTATACAGTGTTCAAATGTTTCTTTTGACAAGAAAAAAAATTCAAACATTTCATATGAATACACAACTCAAATTGTACATTTGAATGTAATACGATCATTTTGAAACGTAGAATAAACATTCAAATGTAATCTGTAATCCAAATGGACCATAAGAAATGGTAGTCCATAGATTCCTTGATAACAATCTTAGATAAGACTCATGTTTCAATATTCAAAATTATTTTATCTTTTTTTTTTTTTTGCCTTTTTAAAGAAGAAACAGAAGACTATTAGGGTATATTTGGGAACTATTCTAGTCTCCCGGATTCTAGGTGCAACATGGATTGCAAGCTCCTTGAACACATTCCTTTGACACAACTATTGCGTAGGCAATTTTTCTAAGCTAAACAATGGAACAACTCTGACCTTTGGGTAAAATCTTTGAAGTGGCATGAAAAAGCTGACTAAGGAAAAAATTTAATACTATATGGAACATAATCAAGTAGTCTAATATTTTGAGTATAATACTTGTGACTCTTGACTTACTCGGAAGAATTTTTTCCTACTCTCTTGCACATTCTTGTTGTCGAAAATATTACTTGTCTTTTTTTTCTCTTCCTTTTTTTTTTTTTTCAATTTATTATTTCTCAAGTATCATATCTGTGGGAACCAGATGACTTTCTCTACAAACTTATGGGAATCACCACTTCTTGCCTAGCTCTACCTAACTGGAAAAACCATTTCTTTGAGGAAAATTCTCATAGCTTCTCAAACTTTAGGTTAACGAATTTGGGACTTAGTTGAATACTAGCTAGAGAAATTATCCAATGCATCGGGTGTACATGTCATCATGCTTACTTGATATACATGTCTAATAAAAATTTGATATTTGGGTGTTCTTGTGTGGGTCATCTTTTTGTTTTATGTTCTCTTTCATAGTGTGAATTTTGTTAAAATGCAAATTAAAATCACCGTTTTAGGTCATCTTTTTGTTTTGTTTATCTTTTCTAGTGTGTAAGTCCTTAAATTAGTTTATCTAGACTTTTATTTAATTTGGTAAATTTGGTATTTTCCACTTAAATCCAAGTAGGGTAGTTACTGAATAAAAAGTCAACAGGAATACTAAGTTGTATTTAAAAATAAATAAATAAATAAATAAAAGAGCAATTGAAGATTCGTTAATAAAAAAATCCATAATGTATATTAAGTAAATCTAGTATTTACCATGCAGATTCTTATTTTTTAAGATCACATATTGTTTTGAATTTGTAAATATCAGGCATGAAAAGGGTTTGTTCTTATCAATTGAATGCAGACACAAGATAAATGGAGTGTTTAGATTTATTTATTTTCGTTCTTTTAGTTCATATGGTAAACTTAGTGTTAATCAAATAAGTCTTTTATTTACCAAGATCACACATTATTTTAACGAGTACATAAAAAATTTATCAACGTCAAATCATTTATTCACTTATTTATTTATTTATTTTTTACAATCTCCCGGATTCTTTGCAGCCTGGATTGCAAGCTAGTTGAAAAATCCCCCCCCCCCCCCCCTTTTTTTAATTTCCTTCCAAAAAAAAAAAGTTATATCACACAACCACGATTTGCCTGTACAATTTTTTTAAGGTAAACAATGGAAAAAATCTCGTCTTCGGTAAAAACTAAAGTCGAATTAAAAAGCTGCCTCAGCCAGATCTGTAACTATAGAAGATTTACTTTTAAAATGGAATATGATTAATGATTGATTCATTTTATTTGTAAGTTTGAACAGTAATTTTATAAATAAGTTTAAAATTTTATGAGAGAAAATATTGTCAAAATAAATTTGAATTGTGAGTTCTTATCTATGATCTAAATCGGTGTTGAATAATAAGCAATCTTTTTTTTTTTGTTTTGAAATTTCTAATATGTATTTCTTAATTGTAATACTTGTGACAAAATTTTTTTCCTGCAATAATTCTAGGTTAAGGTAGATCTAGGAATGAAATGGGAATTCCCATACATTTGTACGGCTCCGTTTGGTTCGTAGTTCATTTCAAACTAAAATGTACTTTTTCATCTCAGTTTTTGTTTTGTTTTTTTTTTTTAAGTTTTTTATCTTTTTTGAAAAGTCAACAAAAATTACTATTGAAACTTAAAATTTTTAACTCAAATTCATTCACCAAACGGACTCGTAGAGAAAGTCATCTGGTTTCCACAAAAGATAAAGAAAAAAAAATTAAAAAAAAAAAAACCAATCTGATTTTAAATATAAAAAGGATTTTTTTTAATTATTAAAACTTTTTTAACTGTCATGTAGCTATAAATCCCTAAACATAAACATATACATATATGATATATAAAGCACGTAAATAAATATTAAAAATAAAATAGCGTGACATCGATCGTTGAACCCATTTATAAACAAATTCGGTGGTGTATTTGGGCCTTGTGATCCTCCACTACTCCCACAAACACGGCTTTCCTTGACTACTAACCAATCTCCAAACACTCTAAATCTCCTTTTTTTTTTTTTTTTTTTTTTTTTTTTTGATGCGCTTTGTTTTTGTCTTTGTTTTTTTGTTTTTGTTTTTGTTTTTTTCTAAGAACGATGCGCTTTTGTTTATCCACCGAAATCTAGGACCAAAACGAATTTACCCTCTGAACTCAAAGATAGCCAGAAACAGAAATCCAAACCAAATTTTTTTTTTTAAATCCTCTTTTAAATTTATTTGATTGGATTTGATATTATTGGGGGGTCGTTTTTGGAAATTACAAATTCGGAAGAGAAGAACCTGAACAGCATTCTCGTCCCGATTCATCACCGCCACCTCAATTCACATATCACGTATCCTACTATTAAAGCCCGCGCCTGCTTGTTTCCATTCACATCGCAATTCACGCTTTTCTAGAGAGAGGAAAAGAGAGAGAGAGAGAGAGAGAGAGATGGGAATCGGAAAAGTAACGTCGTCGCTGGAGGAATTGATAGAGAAGGCCGGTGGTTGCGCGGTGGTCGACGGCGGCTTCGCCACTCAGCTTGAGACACACGGCGCCGACATCAACGACCCTCTCTGGAGCGCTCTCTGCCTCATCAAAGACCCTCACCTAATCAAACTGGTTTTTTTTTTTTTTTTTTTCTTCCCTTTTTCTCTTTGTTTTTACATTGTCGTTTCTCTATCCTCTTTCTCTCTCATAAAGATTTTGCGTTTTCTGTTCCACAGGTCCACTTAGAGTACTTGGAAGCCGGTGCTGACGTACTGGTCACTTCATCTTACCAGGTTTTTTTTTTTTTTTTCTTTCTTCTCTTTGTTTTCATTTTGATTCAAAACTTTATTTGATATTTCCGTGCTGATTTCGGTAATAACAATTTTTTGGTACAGGCCACCATTCCTGGATTTCTGTCAAGAGGACTTTCCATTGAACAAGCGGAATCTCTACTGAAGAAGAGCGTCACATTGGCGGTAGAAGCCCGCGATAGCTTCTGGGACGCGGCGAAAGCGACCCCAGGGCACGGCGGCTATAACAGGGCTCTGGTTGCAGCCTCCATTGGAAGCTATGGTGCTTATCTTGCTGATGGCTCTGAATACAGGTACTTTCCGAAACAATGATAAATATTTAAACAATATTCACTGTTTTACATAAAACATTTGAATTTAACGTCTCTCTGTTTCAGTGGACGTTATGGACCGGACGTCGGTTTGGATAAGCTGAAGGATTTTCACAGACGAAGATTGCAAGTGCTTGTGGAGGCCGGCGCAGATTTACTCGCATTCGAGACCATTCCTAATAAGTTAGAAGCACAGGTTTGTTGTTGGTAGATCAGATCTTTCTCCATGTCCGGTGAGCCATCTCTTTCATATATTGACCAGATCATCTGGCTCGGCTGCCGGACTCGGGAAACTTTGACTTGTTAAAAATTAAATTCGTTTATTGACTTAGAAGTTCAAACTGTGTAGGCTTGCGTAGAGTTGCTTGAAGAAGAAAACGTACAAATACCGTCTTGGATCTGCTTTAGCTCTGTAGATGGTGAGAATGCACCTTCCGGAGAGAGTTTCAAGGAGTGCCTTGACATCATAAATAAGAGTGACAAAGTTAATGCAGTCGGAATTAACTGCGCACCTCCTCAGTTTATTGAGGCTCTCATCAGAAAATTCGGCCAGGTTAATCTCTAAACTGAAACTAGTTTGACCATATAGTTTTAAGAGGCGGGTTAGTTTTAACTTTAACACAAAAATTTGTGTCTCTAGTTTACGGAGAAGGCTGTTGTTGTCTACCCGAATAGCGGTGAGGTCTGGGACGGCAGAGCCAAGAGATGGCTGGTAAGTTGGTCATTTTGAAATCTGTCAGGAAAACAATTGTTGTTTCTTTACCTAGTATTAAACAATTCAAGTTTGGTTTGGATTGACAGCCGTCGAAGTGCTCCAACGATGACAAGTTTGATTATTTCGCAACGAGATGGCGTGATTCGGGAGCTAAACTGATTGGAGGGTGTTGCCGGACAACACCTTCCACCATTCAAGCCATTTCAAAGGCTTTGAAGGAAAGGCCTTGATATCATCTGAAGATATTTTACTTCAATTCTTTGTCAAGCCAATAGCTGCTACCTACAATTTACAGCCGACACACGAGACTGCCATAGAGAAGATTCAATGAGGTTTTCATTTCAAGTTAAACATTCTTTTGCAGATTACCAAATTAACACAGTAGATAAAAGTTTCGAAAGGAACAAGAAAGGTTTAAGTTATTTGTTTCTTTGTTTGAATCTAGTAGTTTGACACATCGAAGGAAAATATACTCCTGTCTTGTATCTTCCTTGGATATACTTTATGGTAAGATTCATTAAGCAATGTCTACATTCTAATAGACATTCTTTGTTAGAAGAGATATTCATGGAAACTTTCAACTATCTACAACTGTCTACTAAAATTTGCGAACAAGCAAATGAAGAGGATGAATTGCCAAAATTCGATGAGTGTGTGTGTGTGTGCATTTTCCTTCCCACTTGATACTACGTGTACGACACGGACAAATGGTATACAGTCACTCTGCAAACAAATTAGTACCTTATAATTTTGCAATGTATGTATCTAACGATAAACAAAATGAACTCATAGCATTTAGACAAAAGCATAAAACTAAATTAAAATATAATATATATATAATATATATACGCAGAACAGTAACTGTTCTCCTGTAATGTCATTTACAGATGTTTACCAAAACCGTGTCTGTAGAAAATCAACCACCACAACCATCACTTTCCAAGATGAAAAAACTAACTTGTAGCTCAAAACTATTTGGTAGTGAACACTTTAAGCTATAAAAGTGAAATAGAAATATCTACATTTTACTCAATTCTTTCTTTGCTTTAAAGACGCTCTACACTTACCTGCGAATCCCCGTATTAAGCACACAAAAATGTGTTTCAATGTCAAGTGGGGCCACGTTTATCAGAATATCCCCAAGAACTGGCATATGAATCAGCAAACGCCTCTGCTTGGTATCTCATTTCAGGGCCTCCATTCGACATATCATAACCATTAAAACCTGGATGAATAAACAAAGGAGACTCGGAAATACATCTTGCTTTCTAGAGCTTCAGATTAATAAAAGATAGCAATCTATGCATGAGGTTAAGATGAAAGATGGAAAGAGAGAATACCTAGACCCCGGGTTCTATCCTCTGCAATAATACGTTGTGCTCTTAACTTCTCAGCTTCACGAGCCATGAAAAGAAGGTTCGTTTCCATTGCTTGCTTCTGCTCGACTTGTTCTTCGTTGGCTTTTTTCTCATACTTGTAAACCCTCCTAAAACACATGGGCATTGACAATTTTTAACCACACAGAAAGGCAAAGCTCTTGGCAAGATACATGGCAATCACACTGTCCTTGAATGGTATGTGCTAAACTACCTTACTTTGCTAAATGGAAACGTAACCTAAATAGACTCGAAAGTAAAGAAACAGTGACTCAATGGCAAACCTGGCCTCAACAAGCTCCTTGCACAATCCGTCAATGTCGGTCCTCAAATAAACGAGTTGCTGATTCTCAGCTTTCAATCGATTAGTGTATTTTGTGAGGCCCTGGACTTGTGAAGACAACTCCTGTAGTGAAGTATTTAGTTTCCAAACTTCATCTCTTAACTGAACAACCTCTGCCCTTAAAGGCTCGGTGGCTCGGAAATCTGCTTCTAGCTTTAATCCTCTCTGCATCAAATCTCTTATGCGTGCCTCTTTCTCAGCCTGTAGAGTCGGTATGACTTTACCCAATCTGTCGATCTCATCTTTTGCAGTGGACAATTCCATTCGAAGAAGTGTGTTATCATCAATTACAAGCCCATTCTCAGCAACAATCCTCTGTATCTCTCTTTGTTGCATTTCAAGTTCTTCTTCCAATGCTGCAGGACGAATAAGCACAGATCGTGGTCCTTCAGGATGGCGAGGCATATGATTTCTTCCGGCCATGATTTAGATCCTGCAGAAATGATTTCATTGTCACATCTAGGTGAATTGGAACTATAAACTCTGTAGAAAGCTTGACGAGACATCGCTAGTCTAAGGACTTTAGTTACAATCTATAATTGAAGAAACTGCGGAAATCTTGAACAGCTCCATGTCCAAACAACTCGAATCTTATAATGTGAACTTCCATGATGCGTATCTAGCAATTGTATTTAACATTCAGCCTCCAGCCTCATCATTTATCCAAGCAGAACGCGATAACCCAACAATTCAATTTCATTTCCCACCCCCCCCCCCCCCCAAAAAAAAAAAAAAAGGGAAGATGACATTTCTCAAACATACAAAACCCAATAATCTAAAAACATTTTGAGTTGCTATCTCTTTTGAATATTATATACAATTTGAATGGTAAAATTTTCATTACCCACCTACTCGGCTCTACTCCTATTGGGCTGTGTTGGGTAAGAATTCCCTCCTCTAAACCCTCCATAATCGGAGCGATTTCAATTGGGGTTTTCTGAAAGATTTGAAATCCAACCTGAAATATTCCCTCCTCTTTTCTCTCCTACAAAAGAATAATGGGTCCCAAAAATCCTTCCACTAATCCTCCCACCCATCTCTTTCCCTCCACTTTTCCGTCCTACCAAACAAGCTCTTGACCAAATCCTCCACTCACGAGACCGGCAAAGTCCATTCACACTTCACAAGACATTCCCACATTGACTGTTTTTCTCAATTAGCAATCTAATATTGCAAAAATTGTTAATCAAAAGAAAAGTTGGTCACAGATACATACGAAGAATTACAAACTTCAAGAAAGGTTTTCGGTTAGGTTGAATATAATAAAAATTGTTTAAAAATAAAAAATTTGTACGGGAAACAAAACAAAAGCAAGGCCAAGCTATAGACGATTGGGAAAAAACGCGAATCCAATCAAAGACAGCGTCATTTTGTTAGCATAGTAAAGAGGAGAGAAGGTTACGACTTACAGTAATTAAGAACCAGCGGCGAGTCTCCGGTGGCTCCGATCTCTGACGGTGCTGCCGACGGTGCGTTTTAGATTAGAGTAGCAATCCCTCTTCCTGCTTCAAGTTCACCCAGTAATTTACGAAGTTGCCCCTGCATAGATACGTGTGTTTTTCTTTTTTTCTTTTTAATTTTTTTTTATTTATTTTTATGCCTTGCTTCTGTACTGTTGAAGTTTTTTTTTTTTTTTTTTTTTTTAATCTCAGCTTTGAAATTTGGACTGTACAACATTTTTACTTTTAAGGGGAAATTATATTCAAATTGGACAAAAGCATACTGGCACCTACAGCAACACATATGATCTCGTAATACACAAGACAAAACTCTCATTTGAAACCAACATCATCAATAAAGTCTGATGAAACTCAAAAAAGAAGAGGTACATCTAAATAATGGGAAAATAACTCGATACACCAACGATTAAGCACACAAACACTTTTTGTCGAAACTTGTATAACCGATGGAATCATCCGATCGATTAAGAGCTTGTATCATTTGGCACAATAGTCATGATCACTAGCTTCACATAGAAACAAATCTCGCATAATAAAAACACACAAGCTATCAAGCCTTAGATCTAGCAAACGATTAATAAAGCGAGAAGATAGAGAAACAACCTTATTTATTAATTTCTAGAAAAATAAAACTGAAAAACTAGCAGCCCGCTTAGAATCACCAGTGACAAGCCAAATCACGTAGTTGAGGTAGCTGGAAAAACCATAAATAAACTCCGCAGGAACACTTTAAAAGAACACTTTAGAGGAACCTTCTCACACCGACGTGTGAAACTTAAAACCTCTTCCGCCATTGCATGCACACCGCAATGCTGAGTCTCACTGCGAACCTATCTCCCATGATTACTCCTCCACTCTTAATCCCCGCTGTTGTTTGTGCCTCACCAAGGGAATTGAGACATGTGGTGTGCAAATCCGCCGTCAAAACGGTGGATTTCCACTAGCACGTCACCGAAATCACCGCCTTCCACGAGATTAGTTCGACGACTGCTACCGAATTCCGACCCTAGGAGAAGACTCACATAAAGAAATCCTAGGGGTCTATAACTTATATTCTTACTCTTCTTAGTCAACTGTCGATTTTTTGGAAATATATACATATATATATATATATATATGAACTCCTAATATGTAAAAAGAAAGAACAAACAAATAAAATAAAACAAAATTCCACAATGTAAAGGATATTAAAGTCTTTTTCAACCAAAATCAATCCTTGACTAGAAAAAAATTAAAAGAATTTAAAACATGAAGGTATAAATATGAACAACCCAAAGTATAAAATAATAGCAAAATACATAATATAAGAAAGGAAAAAAACACATAGTAAACAGATTGGGCAGATTCTGAAAAATATAAAAATTAAAATTAATTGCACAATGTAATCACAAATGTGTAATGACCAAGATTTAAATTATGGGAATTCAACTTGCTTTCAAAATTTCACCAATGATACGAATGATGAAATTTGTTTTTTTTTTTGGTTGGAAGTGAGGATATTTGAACTCGACATATATCTAATATTAGAATAATATATGAAATTACAGCTACACTATACTTACGATCACTATAAACATGTGATTTTTGAAGACATAGCAAAAGGAAAGATAAACGATATTCATGGAATAGAACTCTATATATTTTATAACAGAGTCAAGTATAGAATTACTTTATTAGGAAGGACAATTCTTCTCCTATGATTAAGAACTTACTATCAACCAAAAACATAATTATGATAGCATCATTCAATTGTCTGATAGGTATTATCATGTTAAATCTTATTGGTGTTTAACTAAGACAAACATGAACAAATTATAAAGTGGCTTTTATTAAAGATTGAAATTATTTCTATTTTTTCAGAACCAAAGCACGTTATCATTAATTTGAAACACCAAATACAATAATAATTTCTACAAGTGTGAGAAAGTCCTCCCGTCAAAATAGCTAACCAACTATATTAGGAGTATAGAGACAACTGTCTACTTAATTAGTATCCGGAAAGACATGATATGTTTTTTTTTTTTTTTTTTTTTTTTTTTTTTTTTTTTTTTTTTTGAATCCTGAAGAAAGCAAAAAAGATAATTGCTAGACACTCAGACAACAAAGCACCAAATTCATCAAAATCAAACTTTAATTATATTCAAAGCTTGGATAATATGAGACAGAGACAAGTCCCACATATTTTATCCAAATCAGAATTAAAGTCAAAAGCTTCAGCTTCAATTTCTCCTGTGAACATAGCACCACCTAACTTTTTAGCATCAATATTTAGGGTTCATTTGGGAGGACGTATAGAGACGGTCTTTTAGAGGTTGAGTTAGAAATGTATGTTTGGGAGAAGAGTTTTGAAAATACTTTGTGATATAGAAATAGTATTAAAAAAATGAAATGCATTGGGAAAAAAAATACAAAATGGATATCATCTTGTTCGGTCCATTGTTATAAGCATTTGAACACAATAAACATCTAATTTTGATTTAAAATGAGAAAGTTATAGATTTTTAAAGTTTGATTTTTTTGAAAATAAATGAGAAAGAGAGTCTGCTTTAGAGTTTGATAATTTGAAATTCAAATGATCAAATGTCATCTAAAGATATTGTCCCAAAGGGACACTTGGTTCCAAATACATTTAGTTTGAATACTAGCAGAAGCATGGTTGGCTTTGGTTATGGTAGTCTTTTGTTGAGCTGTAATATATGCTATACGTTTGGAAAATAGGTTTGAACCTACAATTTAAATAGAAAATTCAAGCTTATGTTTGATATTTGAGTTCATTTTAAACTTAATTATACTTTACGATTGATTTTTTTATCTTTTTCTGAAAAAGTCAAAAAAAAAATTATAATCAATTTTTAAAAAATAACCAACTTTAATCTTAAAATTTTATTTTATTTCAAACTCAACTCCAACGCCAAAACATTCCCTAAATTTTTATGAGAAAGAAGTGAAATAAAAAAAATTTTGATTTATGGATTTAAAATCATTTATAATGGGCTCTTTTAGTTGTTGGTCCACTTGACAAATTGGGCAAGGAAACCCAGCAATGATCAGCCATGATTTTATTTATTTATTTATTTTTGTTTTCCTTCCACCAGATGCTCCAAGCCGAAAGAATTGTTCAGCATATGCATAGTCTACCAATCAAACAAGGATTTAAAATAACAAAACTGATAATTCTTGATGTTGAAAGCGAAAATGTTTATACCAGTGGCGTTAAAATATATTTTAAAAAATTAATGTTCTTCGAATTTAAATAATATATAATTTTGGTTGTGGCATGTAACGGATAGTAAATACTAATATTATTGCTTAATAAAAAATACCAACAAAGGAAAAGGATCTTGTTAAGGACCTTATAGAATCCTTTTAGAATATTTTTGAATTCTTATCCTAATACATTGTCTACAACACCATTTCTTCTCATTTTATAACTTTTCAAACAAATTTTAGACTCCTTTTGTCTTCAAGAAAAGAAAAAAATTGTATACATCCAAACGCCATTTCATTCTCAAAATAAAATGACTTTCTCATTTCAAATAAGAAAATTTTCCATTTTAAAAATGAACACGCAATGAAACAGGCGTTTCTTGCACTCGATTGGCTTTCAATTTTAAGAAGAGGTCAGGTTTATATTTTCTGGTTGCTAGTTGAATACGGTGGCTAGATCATGATTCCTATCCCTACTTATTTGGTCAATTATTTTGTGATTTTCTATATTTTATTTATTAAAATGTTGTGTTTATTATTTGTTTATGATTGACTAAGGGATGACATTTTACTTAACGTTTGTTTCTTGTGATTCTGTGAACTAAGGGCATGTTGATTTGCATATATATATATATATATATATATATATATAGAAGTATAGGATCTTTGTTTACCCAAACCATCTGGTTTGGACGGTTATAGGATCTTTGTTTTCTTTTTGCCCCCCTTTTGGTTTGTATTTTCTATTTCAGCTCTTTAATTTTCTTTATTAATTTTTTTTTTCCTGTTTAGAAAACTCAGGGTGGGCGGTTTGGTATGCTAAATCAATAAAAGATAGAACACGATCTGTATATCCGCGTAAAAAATATCAAATTGTACTAGAAATAATACCAACTTCAATTCCAACTTACGTTTTAAGCAAATCATTACAAGACTTAAAGTTCATAGAAAAATAAAATAAAATCATAAATTCTTCACTATTTCAAAATCCACATCGCACTCATTTTTTTCTCTATCCCAAACATCAATCTAGAAAGATTCTCAATTAAAAACGACTTTTAAAACCCATATTCGAAATTACTAATCGCAAATATTAAAGCAGGTATATAACAAATTATTCCCAGGGTTTTTGGTAAAATCAACTGATTAGGATATAGATGCTAGTTACAAACTTTTCTGTGTCAAATTATCAAAAATTACGTGACATTTGGATCTGTATCTAGCTGAAAGAGATACCAATATTGAACGGGAGTAAAACGTATGGGAGATGAGACCAGGCGAGTCCTTTTCAAGCCCAGGAATATTATTCAAGGCCTTTTTCCTTCCTCAGAATTTCCTTTACCCTTTGCCCAAAATTTCTTCTTGATGAGGTCTACACATCAGCTCACCTATCCATATTTTGATTGACATTTACATCCTCATTTAGATAGACAACAAATCCTTATCCTTTTTAATCTTTTGTCAACAATTCTAGTTTCTTAATTATTGGGTTTTAACTTTTTCTTTTTTCTAAACTTAAAAAAAAAAATTAGTGTAATCTCGTTTCTCATCCAGTTCATCTACAACAAAAATCTAGGGACTTGTTAGTAGATCATGATGAGTACCTGACGTAATTCTACTCAAATAATAATGAGCTCAGTCTCATCATTTACTGTCATAACAACAGTGCTTCTTCGTGTCCAAATCTAAGTATTAAAAGTTGAGAAAATTTTATGATATAAATTGTATTTTATTTTACCGGTATATCTATAACCAAAACTTTTAATGTGTTGTGTCATAACAACAGTGCTTCTCCATGTCCAAATCTGAGTATTAAAAGTTGAGAAAATTTGTGGTAGAAATTGTATTTTATTTTACCGGTAGATCGATAATCAGAACTTCAAACTTCAATGTGTCGTGTTGTAAACTTTTAATATAAACATTCATAGATTAATTCAAAAACTTAAAAAACAATACGTATCAATGGAGTACTAAAAATACATACCGATGGAGTACTGAAAAAACAATTCATATATCATAAAGTCTACATACAATTCAAAGTGTTTGTGGTGTACAATGCATAGTTAGACTTCTTAATTAAATATATAATTTCTACAACTGACCAAATTGTTCTTGACTACTTAGGCCTTAAGTACTTTATCACCGTTTAGATTGAGATTGTGGACTATTTTCTTAAATACTTTTTCCAAATAAATAATAAAATGAAAAACAGCCACTTGTCAGGAAAGGACGGATGGTAACTGGAAAGCACGCCTCACATTATTGTTACAACACTTGACCAATACACCATTTAATAGAAAAGAATTTTGCAACCTCAGTAGAAAAAAAAAAAAAAAAAAAAGATTCCATGACTGGTTTTAACAATCGTGAAAAGTTACCACAACTATTAAAAAAACAATTGTGAAAAGTAAGAAGACTCGACGATAGTTTTCAAAACGTTCGTGATATCTTGTTTTCTCCGATCATTTTTAACAGTCATGAAATATTTCTACATGGAATATGAATGCTGGTGCCAAAGATTCCACTACTATTTTTAGAAAAAATGGCCATGGCTTCACTTTCCACATTTGTTTTCACCAAACAAAGTCGTGGAATGTGTGGATTAAAAAAATACCACGATTGTTTTTTACGAAAACAGTCGTGATAGCTTCATTAAAACAGAGACTTTTAGAAATAAAAACTTAATATCATATACAATATAACCAAAAAAATAAAAGTTAAAAAGGTCATGGAATCTCGAGTTTCCACGATCATTTTTGAAAAAACAAGTCTATGTTGCATTTTTGTCATATCTTTACAAGACCTTTTTTTATTTTATAGAAACGTGTGTCGTTTTGAGGGTTAAAAATACCCTCATCCTCTTCTCCTTGCCAGTTCCCCCCTCCCCTCTTCCTAGCCCCCCCTGCCACTCTCTCTTTCGGTGCAGTTACAAATAAGCCTTTAGTGACACTCTTTTAGAAACGTTCTAACAATTCATATTTTGCGAGGACAATTCTTTTTCTCGACACCTTTGCATTATTACCGACACAAAATTAGTCGATTATAATTAGTGTTTCTGAGGTATACGTAATGTTTGTATTTATGATTCGATGGTTTTCCACCAGTAGTTAAAAATAGCTGTCTCTACTGATGTTTACTGGACTATATAGTAAACAAGTTCATCTATACTTGGATCTTAACTAGCTATGTATGTCTTATCTTCTACACAAAAAACTAACAAAACCGCGAAACAACATACCTTTCATTTCAATGTTAAAAAGCTTAGGTCAATCAGCTAACACATTTTTAATGACAAAATTGGAAGAATCCTTTAGTAAGACATTAAAACATATCTTTTCAATAAGACAGAATTTTAAACCGTAAAGATCTTTATCAAGTTTAACTTAATTAATTTAAGGTGAAAAAATTGTGTTAGCATATATAAATCGCCAAATTAGTAAGCATATAGGCCCTTGTTTGTGCCCTTAACAAAAATGTCAATGTTTAAAATACGCAAGCACAAACAACATGGACAATCTAGGGCAGGGTATTGTCTAAGAGAAGATAAGAATCGGATATCCATATGACTAAGCGTTATGTGAGAGTGAGACAGTGGCTTATTTCCCCTTTTGTTGCGTTGCTCCTGCACAGAAAGAGACTTTTTTGAATACCACCCAAAACCCAATTAAGAGTAACTTTGATAGTTTAGGACCACTAGCAAAAAGTCCTCAACTTGAAAGAGTGAATATACCACCAAATAATCAAGCTGGGTGGTTTGACACCTATTCTCTATCCAAACTAGAAGTTTTGATTTTAAGTCGCCATCATCGTGATGGTCAGTGTACATAGACAATTCATTTCGAGAGAGATCCATATATCACACATAAATTTTCCTCCTCTAAAATTATTTGAGTACGTCATCCTCTATTCTTATAATCATCTTTGCTTTAACAAAAAACAATATATATATATATATATATAATGCATCCCATATCCAACAACACCAAAAGGTCTCCTTCTAGTTTTTTTTGGGTGAGCGAAAGTTGGGACTACATAGAAAGCGAGACATTATTATGGGGGGTGGATCCAACAGAAAAATCTCTTCCCATGAGCAGATGCGACCCACTTGAGAAATCCCCTTGATTAAAGAGGCAACCAATAGGAAGACAGGGATGTAGATCAAATGGAAATGGTTAGCCAATAAGAAACCAGATAAGGCCTTCTTGTGGGCCCAAAAGTGCATAGGGAAAAAGTTCACAAGACCCACAAAAAGTGAATATCATTGGTGTATTTCATTGTGTAAAAGCGCTCAATGTGAGTCCCACATCGATAAAATACCATTAAAAAAGTCTCATACAAAACATTTTCGACTGTGACCCTTTTTTTTCCCCCACAACATTTCAGACATTTTGATAAACTGGGTTTTGAATTTAGAAGGAACATGAGTAGTTCTTCAGTTCGTAAGGTAGTCTCAAACAGCGTCGTCGGAGGCAAAACCGCCAGAGCATGCGACAACTGCGTGAAGAAGAGGGCCCGTTGGTACTGCGCTGCCGACGACGCCTTTCTATGCCAAGCCTGCGACCACTCCGTCCACTCGGCCAACTCCTTGGCTCGCCGGCACGAGAGGGTCCGCTTGAAAACAGCGTCGTCTTTGTCTCTTAATATTAAGCCGTTGTCAACCGACGAAGAAGCTCTTCCACAGCCGTCGTGGCACCGGTGGTTCACCCGAAAGGCCCGGACTCCGCGGAGCGGGAAGAAGCACGTGACACGCCCCAAACTCCGCAAGGACCAGGCACGTGACGACTACCACCACCACCCGTTTGATCCACTGGTGCCGGAGATACGCGGCGATGAGACGTCGCATGAAGAGAATGAGGAGCAACTCCTTTATAGGGTTCCAATATTCGACCCCTTTGTCGCCGAGCTTTGCACCGCCAATTCGGCTAATTTGAATGAGTTAGCGTTGGAGACTAGTGCTAACAACGTTGTAGATTCTAATGGACTTATCGAATCGAAGGCGGTTTCGCCGTCGGGGAACACTAATTTGCAACAGCAACAGTTTCTTCCGACGGAGATGGACCTCGCGGAGTTTGCGGCCGACGTCGAGAGCTTGTTGGGGAGTGGGCTTGAGAACGAGTGTTTCGGTATTGAAGAGCTAGGGTTTGTGGATCGCGAAGAGAAGAAATTGGGAAGAGTTAAGATCAAAGAAGAGGACGAAGAAGATGAAGTCATGGAAGGTATTGAATTAAAAAAAAAAAAATCAATCCAAATCCATTTTTTACCTTTTTAAATCCATAGTTTTTTTTTTTTTTTTTAAATTTTAAGTTTAAGACGGTGTGTTGAACGAGAGATTAGTTAATAATCATTTACTGGGTTATTCCTTATGTAGGTAAAGATTCGAAGGGTTGTTGTTGGGCTGAGACGTCGACGGAGATCGATATGGTGAGACCGGAGCCGCTTGAGCTGAATTTCGAAGAATACGAGGACTCTCCGGCGTCATGCGGTGAGGAGGATGATCGGAAGGTAGGTTTGCAGGAGGAGACCACAGCGGCAGTACAGGAGACTAAAAATGATGGAGAAAAAGAGAAGAAGAGCAAGAAGAAGAAGAAGAAAATTCTATTGAGGTTGGATTATGAGGCGGTCATTACGGCCTGGGCGAGTCAAGGGTCGCCATGGACCACCGGCGACCGGCCCGACTTCGACATGGATGCCTGCTTGCCTGACTGCATGGTTAGTTACTTTTCCCTGACCCACCCCCCCTTTTGTTTGTTTGTTTGTTCGTTTGAAATTTGACTGTCCAAATCTACATTAAATATCTTTTTCAACGTGCTGTTATTGTTGTTTTTTCCTTTGGATGTGTAAACTGCATTAGGAAGAAGGCAAAATTCTCTTTAGCTCAGGGTTTGGACCACTAAAATCGACACGTTTAGTTTTCATTCGTGAAGATATATGGACACTCCAAATCTGTGTAATTGAGTAAAAAAGTGTACTTTACCTAGCCCATGCGTAATGGTCCCAAGAAAATGGAAAAGGTGAAAATTAATTTACTTAACCATTTGATATTATCATGTGGGCAATGTAAGTAGTTAGCCTTAATTAAGATTTGCTCAAATCAATTTCCTCTCTCTCTCTCTTCTTCTTTTATTATTATTTTTTTTCAAATTTGATAAGGGAGATTCAATTTCTATACCTTGTAATGGGAATTATCCCTAAACTACCATATCTACTATCACAAATCAAGTTCTCAATTCTTATTATAGTAATAAGGCTAAGATGTGTTTGCTTTTTATATATATATAACTGATTCATCTCTATATATATATAAATGTAACAGGGTACAAATGCAACGTCTCAACTTCAACATCGATATCAGTATATGGATATGAGTGGAGTTGGGGTAAACCAAGCAATATTAGCAGATGGAGGGAGAGAGGCACGAGTGTCGAGGTATAGAGAAAAGAGGAGAACTCGTTTGTTCTCGAAGAAAATAAGGTACGAGGTTCGCAAATTGAATGCCGAGAAGAGGCCTAGGATGAAAGGAAGGTTTGTCAAGCGAGCTAATAATAATTCTTTTGCCGGACCTACTTTTCCTATGCGTTCTAGTAAATAAATGACCCCCTCGGTCGGTTATAGATATATATATATATATATATATATATATACATATGCTCGCAATTTTGCTTCTAGTAATTATAAACTTTGAATTTTGTGTATACAGATCTACTGATCATCAACTAAATAAAAGTCGTGTCTAAAGCTGAAAAGCTTATTATCTCCTGTATGTTTGACATGTAAAAACTCTCATTAGCTCCCAAAAAGTCTGCATGTTACATTAGCCGAGAAATCATGAGATTGATGGAACAAAAAAAAAAAAAAAAAAAAAAAACCTAGATAGATGACTGAGAAATCTCTAAAGGAGTAATAAAAGATGTACACAAATATGTTTCTATTGTTGTACATAGCTCATAAATACACGTGTAGGTTTATAAACAATTATTGTGCAATGAATGTATATGATTTGATCAGTGTAGAATTGTCGTAGAACAAGAATGACGGCATGCAGTTATTGCTGTGAATGAATTTTCCTCTTTTTTCTTTTTTTGTTTTGTTTTCTCAGACCTTTCAAAATAGAAATAAATTAATCAAATTTCACTCCAAAGAGAAAATAAATTACTTAGCCGGAAACAAATTTTTAGGTAATTATCAATGATGCTTGTACCATGTATAAGCCATCATTCGAAGCTAACTTAGTTGGTGCTTAGAGCATAATCTTCAATGCAATGTTAAATTATCGTCTCAGCATAAATTTAGTATTTGGATTAAAAAAAAAAAAAAACTCTAATACAATACTATCTTTGATGTCAAATTTGTCATATGCTAACTTTGGTGGCAAATTTGTCTCACAAGATATAGTTAATGTCAAATTTAACATTTGGTTTTTATTGACTATTATCTTGACTTTGTCATGTAATCAATATTTTTAATTTATTTAAGTACTAAAGATTTATTTTTACAAATTCCAAAGCATAATATGATAACGAAACATACTAAATAACATTAGAAATACCATTATACGTTGAAGTATAAAGCAAGATATTTAGTAACAATTATAACATTGATATAGAGAAATGTTTCAACAATGATCTTGGTGAACGTGAGTATATTGAGTCCTGGTTTCAAGCTCAGAGGTTAGTAATTTCTTTTATATACGATTTACGTTTTATCTATCAATAATTTTTATCACCAAAAGAAATTGAAGTTTGGAAGGCATCAATAAGTCAAATGATTTTAAATAATTTCATTTTAGTAGACTCTATAAAATTCTCTTGCAACTGATCTGTTGGGGCCAGTTCAATAAATGAAAGCGGAAAAAAAAAATTAGGTGAAAACGTCAAGGTTCAAAATCTAAAATTGTGTTTATTCTTCTTTTATAATTACAAATCATGGACCCCATACAGTTAAAAAAAATAAATAAAATCCACTTGAAACAAGTCTTGAGAGGATAATAAAGAGTTCCTTATCCTTTTACTACAACAACTATTGGGTTTGGTAAGGACAAATTTTAAAAAGTGAAATTTGATGGCCAGGGTGGGCCAATACGCGTTAAATTTGAAACCTTGGCATTTCTCTCTACTGCTCTCTGTTATGAGACTGCCATGAAAGGGGACCCCATAATAAGTCCAAGCTGAAATTTGAAAGGATCCAAAAATGTGTTAAGCATGGCAAGACAACTATTGTATGGACAAGTAATATTCTCTGTTCCACAAAATTTCTAAAAAATTTATGTCTTTATCAGGGTTGTATTTAGAATAATATCCACTTGGATGACATAGAAATTACATAATCTAAGGGGGTGTTTGGTAATCGGGTTTAACTCCAACTAAACTGTATTTTTTCATCTTAATTTTTATCTTTTTCTGAAAAGTCAATAAAATTTATAACTATTTTTTAAAAAATCAACTAAACTCAAACTTAAAAATTTCAACTCAATTCAAACTTAACTCATTCACCAAACACTCTCTAAGTTTAAACCATGCAGAAGGAATACTCAAAGCTTGGAAGGTACACTATTTGGGTCCTTTCACCGACAGTCTGAAGTAAAATATGTTACTCGTGTTATGTCATCCTGTGATTAATTATTAGAACTACGTAAATATCGATAATAAGTACATTTTTCTAAAATTATGATGTGTGTGGCATTAATGTACTGCGGATTATAATTTGAGAAGAAAGGCGATTTATGTGAATCATATATATCTATCGTGTGTTCACGCACACGTATATGGATATAATATATATAATTTGTCGTTAACAGTTATATATATATATATATAAATGTTACACAGTTTTTATCCAGAATTCCAGATGTTTTACCACAAGCACAGCTTGATTTAACCTCTCAAGCAGATCTATTTAATTAGGAAATTTCAATTTAATCGACAATAACATTAAGCATATGTTACGAAGTCCCTTAATCAAGCTTTTTTCTAATTGTAGGCAGATAATAAAGTCGAATCTTAACCAAATTTGACATAGCTTCTTCAGCATTTACACTTTTCCAACAGCACTATAGAAAGCTAATAATACAGGGACGGCCAACGGAAAGGTTTTTAACCAAATGAACACGCAAAAGTTTATAAAGATCTACCCATTTGCGACCTGCCCAAATTGTTGGTTTCCTATTTTCATTAGCTTGATAAAAGCAACAGTTACAAATGACATTGCTATAATTATATAAAGCTACAAATTCTATGAACAAAATGGCATTGCGATGATTATATAGCTGCGAATCTAGCTAGACCTACGAGCTGCAAACCCCTCACGTCCAAGTAGCTCTAGTAAAATTCTTCGAAAAATTATAGTTTTATTTCTCTTTTTTTCTTATTTATTCCTTCCCTAAGTCTTTTGGATATGAATTTTACCCATCATACATTATAATTCTCATAATTTTACACCCTTCCTTTTTTAATTAAAATTAACTAAAACCCCTTAAATAAATTTTTTTGGCTTTGTCTTTGTATGCTACGAATCACTTATTCATCACCGTGCCCCCTCTTTGTTTGCCCGAACCCCCATGCCCCATCGGTGCTCAACCCAAACCGTGCCACCCCCATCCGCATGAGATGCAGACCAACACCCACCCTTACAAACAAGAACCCAACACTGCCCTGACCCTTGCGCAACCAAGAACAAGTCGTCCTCATGTGCACGACCCGACTCCACCTCCGCTACCAGCATGTAGCCCGAATCCCGCTACCCGCACCCCTCGCATCCCCCATCAACCACACCTCCCAACTCGAGCATTATCCTATCCAGTTTCAGATTCTCTTCTTATAATTATATTCAAATATGGATTTTTAGAATTTTGTGGTATGTTAAAAATTCTCATATTGAAAAAGTAGAAAGGACTTACTTTTCCAAGAATTGGTTCCAAAGTAATCAAATGATCTCTTTTACAAATTTGTGGATATCTTATTAGGATTATCGAAACATGAAAGGATACTAATTCGGATGATAATTTCTAATAAGGTAAACTTTGATAATGAGTTGTTGATGTCATTTAAATTGGGTAAACAAATCCTTTCACAAAACATTCTATGGTCCCCATTACCTTGCAAATCTTCTAGCCAAAAGAAGTAATTAAGAAAACACAAAAGAAAGTTCAATTATGTGTACAAAATTAAGCCATTGTTTTAATTAAGCAAATCAAATGGAACCTCAACCGATATTTAAAATAGGAAAAATTCTTTAGAGCATTTCCATATTTTAGCATTAGTGAAAAAAAAAAATTGCTCTCGTATGAGTGTGTTTTTTTTTTTTTTTTTTTTTTAATAAATTGAACAACTACTAAACTGAATAGTAAATTTGTAGTACGAAATGTTAAATTTGACAATTGATAGTTGGTATATTTATGTTTTCATCTGATCAATAGAAATTTTATCATATTTAAAATTATTGAAATACTTTAAGTTTATTTTTATCAATTTCGAAAATTAATGATGATGAATAACATTTTATAATGAATTTTAAACTTGTAAATACTCTATTATCATGCTTTGTAGTACTGATAGATTTAGCTCATGTGTCTCATTTTTTTTTTTATCATCTTTTGTGTCTCTTCAATAATATTATGATACCTCGATAGATTGAAAAGTTTTATCAATTAATACTATAATACGATTTTTTGATTTGGTATAATATTTTAATTGACATGTATTGATATTAATAGAGAAAGAAATAAAAGGACACATAAATCCTATCCAGTCACATTTGATATCTGATATTGATATATGGTCTTACTAATCACATATGAGTCAAGATTGTTATTTCGGATTTCATGTTTAATTGATCATCCTTAATAGTGTTATGTCTATAATTTGAATTTAAAATTTAGTAACATAAAAAAAATATTAAATATTAAAAATTTTTAAACAAATAAATAAGTTGTCAAAATATTATTAAAAAAATAACTATTGAGACAGAAAAATTGACAACGAATCTGGATTCAATAATGGGATAGCGAATCTGGATTTAATCATACATACTTTACCAAAGTGAGAGAAGACTCGGTAAGATTTTAACTTTCAACTTTCTAACTTCCCCCAAAAATAAAAAAGGGGATGATTTAAGACTTAGAAGGAAAGGGCTGAACAGTGCACAATCCACATGGAGGAGTAAATGCAAGGAAAGTTGGAAGCTCTCACAAACTCCAACGGCTGTCCTGGCCATGCATGAACGCCATCTGTTGACAACTACCTTGCACATCACGGCGCTGCGTCTGATCACTGTGGTTCCACCTATAATGTAGCTCTCGCCGTATTGCCCCACTTTCCTTTTCAAAACTACACGTCGTATTGGTTTGAATTCACTTTTTATGGAAAACTCCTATGATCATCATCATCATATACACATGATATTGGAAGGGAATCTCTTCAACCAATTAACGAAAATGTGTATATATATATATGTATATGTAACAAAGGGAAAATGGAAATGAAAGGAGAGTAATTTTGGGAAAATATATTTTGTCTTTCATTTATATTTTAGGAGAAGATCGCAAAAAATGTACAGACATACATAATATTGCGCATACATCTGTCCGAATCTCTTATCCTATCTCTGTATGCCCAAAATATAACAAAAGACCCCCAAAATTACCCAATTTCCCATTTTTGCTTTAACTTTAATCAAAAGAAAATGGAGACTACTAGTTCATTTATTAAAAAAAAAAAAAATACGACCAAAAGTAAAGTTGATTCTGAGCGGCCAAAAACTGCTTCTCCTTTGCATTATTGCATCAAAGCATAAACTGCTTTGGTTCCTCAATATTGTCAGTCCAGAATATTTCCTTAAATTAAAACAAAAAAAAAAAAAAAAAAAAGGTTTTTGCTTCTTAGTTAATTATTACCAGCCATGCGAAAGTCAGTTCCAAGCCAACCTTGCCATCATCGGCTAGGCCAGGCTCGGCGCGCCCAGCCAACGAAGCCTCAACCGTTTCAACGGAAAACAGGCTCGTCTCGCGATCCTCTCCCACAGTGCCGTTGATGCCTCCCTGCGGGCAGGTCCACCAGTACTCATGACCAGGGTTCAGGAAGCGAGTGAAATCAGCGGCGTTTTTTGACCAGCCGCCGGAGCCGGCGACGCCAGCGGTGTCTCCCAACTCAGGACTCTCCGGCCGACCACCAAGTTCCGGTGCTTGGCGGGAGTTCTCTTGAACCTGTTCCGGGTCTTCGCCACTTGGTTCAGCTTCTGGTCGGACTGATCAGAATCAGGGTCCTTTGCCACGTGGCGTATGTCCCAGCACTTGAGAGGAATCTTCTGTTCCAACGCGCCGCCGCCGGCCGCCGCCGCCACTGGCTTGGCTGTCGATTCCGGGGATCGGCATCCCCGCCAGCACCGCCTCGACGGCGGCTTGACACTTGGCCCATTCTCCCGACCACAGCAGCCCCACCGACCCGTATATTGGGTTCACGATCCTCCCACACGCCTCGTACAACAAGCTCTTGAAAACAGCTGCAGAAATTCACCATTTTCACCCCAAAAAAAAAAAAAAATTTGTATTTTTTACAAATTGCTTATAGTAACGTACGTTTGCGTTTTCTGCCTTACCTTTTCTAAAAAGGGTATGTTACGCGTGTTCAGTGACCATACCAACCTATTTATTTCAGTGTAACATATAAATTATAGAGAATTACACGACTCATATATAAATTATCATTGTTTATCCGGGTAAAATTAAAAAATAGAAGATTTTCAAAGGTTAAACTAAAAAAATAAAAAAGTTTATGAGGGCAAAAGCATCCGCTCAATCATAGGTGACTCCGCTTGCTTTTGGTAAATGTTGAATTTTTGTTTGTTATTATTAATTAATTAAAATTTTTTTTCTTATTTTTTGAAAAGAAGGGAAGATGAAGTAGAAAAATTACCAGGACGGAGATATTCAGGACCGGCGTCGATGAGGTTGAGGAGGCCAGTGCGGCCATAGAATTTGGCGAGGAAGAGGGTGGCTTGGGCTTGGGAGTCAGGGGACTTGATCCACTCAAGGCAGGGTCTGATGGTGCAGTCGTCGCTGCACCCCTTGCGAAGAACCCTACACCCATTGCAGCTAGTCCTCATGATTCCTCTCACGAATTTTTCTCGAGAAACAAACAGCCAAGAAAAAGGTGATCAATTACCCGGAGTCGGGATTTGGTCGGCGCAGCAGCTGATTTTGTTCTACAGAGGTTGTACGGATTTATGAAGAATGGGAGTTCTAGGGTGGGCTGTATTTAAAGGCAATGTTTTCGAGGTTTTTTTTTTTTTTTTTTTTTTTGTAGAATTGAGTTCTCTCTCTCTCTCTATCTGGGCCAGTGGTTTCTGAAGAACTACACTCAAAACCAGGGTTCCACAGAGGGCTTTGCTTTTTCCCTTCGGGTAAAAGCAAAAAGGTGGGTCCCCAAAACAATCCCCAGATTGGCCTTGGATTTTTTTTCCATTTTAAAACAGCCCTGCATGCACGACTAAATTACAAAAACACCACTGCACCGTTTACTATTAAAATCTCTTTCATCTTTTCACGAAATGTCCGTGAATTACTTCCCAAATCTGAACGAGCTTGAAGAATATTTTTCTTTTTTTAGTTATTCCGGGAGGGCAGTTTTGTAGTTTCTGACAATCAGTGGGGACAATATCGTCCTTGCGAGGAAAGAGGACAGGACTTTTGCCGAGTGTGGAAGCCATGCAATGTAACTGAAAACGGAAAACCCGACACGTCACAAACGCAAAACTTGGCAGTTAAAGAATAGATACTCAGCACGTGATGGGCACGTGCTTCGAATCGGAATCCGTCGCTCGTGACGTTGGACTTGGCCTAGTCGATGCGTACATAACCGCGAAAATGTATGAACCAGGAAAGTAAAAAAGAAACTCCCGGTTTTCGGGAGAGCATGCAAGAAAACAGCCGCCGTCCGTACAACTGGGGGTTTTTTTGGGAGGGTGGATGTCTGGTTTTTGGGGAGTCCGTACAACTGTGGGCGCCATAATCTCTCTGCGCTAGTGGTTTTGATGGGGGTTTTATATATATATATATATATATACATATACATATATATATAAATATATATAAATGCAAAATCCGACCAGTTTGGGGTTCTTCCTAAGTTCTCATCCATCTGAGATTTTGCCTGCCTTATTTGCTGATCTCCCATTCTATGTGCCTTTTGGGAAAGATATTAATCATCCTTCTTTGGTTAGGAATCTTTTGTGAATGTTTATTATTATTATTAATATTATTTTTATTGTTGTTGTTGTTTAAGAAAGTTCTTGTATATGGTGGATAGATATATCCGATAGTTGTAATTTTTTGTTTATAATATAGTAACATGTAATTATTTTTATAAATTACAAATACCATTGAAAAATGTTATATTGAAATTAAATGATTGTTATAATATTTTAGAAAAAAGCTACAAGTGTCGTTTCGTAACGACATCGGATATGCATTATATAAGTTGTTTAATTGTTAGTCTTAGGGACCATTTTGGGTTCTAACTCCGAACAGACTTTTCCAAAAAAGTTTTTTGCTTTTCTCTCCCAAAGTAAACCAATTTTACTATTCATATCTTCAAAATCTCTATTTTTCATTTTAAAAAAAACCCCCAAAATTTAAAAATCTATAACTTTTTCGTGAACTCTTGTAAATTTGACAATTTGGTCCCTATTCTTTTTTTTTTTTAAGTCGAGATGACCCTAAACTCTTATTTTTAGGCTGTTATGCTCATTTCTGTTAAAATCCATTAAATTTTTAATAGAATCTTATTAAAATGATTATTTCACAATAAAATTACTAAAATATCCTCTCTTTTCCCTCCCTCCCCTTCCCCTCTCTCTGTTTTGCCTCCCCCTCCCCCTCCCCATCCCCCTTTCTCTCTCTCTCTCTCTTTCTCTTTCTCTCTTGGTTTGGCCCTCCCACCTCTACCATTGTTCGGCCCCCGCCTTTTCTCTCTCTCTCTCTCTTAGTCAGGCCCCTCGCCCCCCCACTCCTGTTGCTATTTGCTACAAGCCTCCACCCCCCCCCTAGTGGAACCTAGCTCAGAGTTGCCTCCCTTCGTCTTTGCCATCGTCGAGCACCCCCCCCCCTGAAATCACAAATTTGTTTCCCCCTTTGTCTTCTCCGTTGTCTAGCCTCCCCCCCCCCCCCCAAACTATCTTCAGCTCAAAACCCCCACAGCCGAGCTTGCCCCACCCCTGGATCTGGGCCCTAGATTTGGGCTGCTTTGGTTTTGAGGAGAGAGAAAGCGTATTTGAGGGCTTTGGTTTGGAGAGGAGAGAGAGAGAAGAGAGAGATAATTTTTTTTAATTTTTTTTAAAATTAATTATTCGTAAATTACTAAAATATCCTCTCATTCTGTTAGAAATTAATGGATTTTAAAGCAAATGACCATAATGACCCAAAAAAAAAAAAAGATTTTAGGGTCATCTCAGCTCAAAAAAAAAAAAAAAAACAGGAACTAAACCATCACATTTGTAAGAGTTTAGGGATTATTTAGGCCAATTATTCAAAGAAAAATTGCATAAAATGACGAGAGAAACGAGATAAGATCCTTATTGTTATTTTTTCGAATACATTTCAATTTTTTTACACTTTTTAACAATCATAGTTCATTTTCTACTAAAAGTACATTTCCAAAACACCAACTCCTTTCCAACCAAAACATTTTTAAAACTCCAATTTCAATTGGTGCTCCAAATGAGTCCTAGTTTTTAGTACTTCATTTAGCTTAAACGAAATGTATTTAATGGTTTATAATAGGTTGGTAATATGGCAATGATTGTGTGAGCACTTGAGTTCCGTTTTGTAATTTGTTCATTAAATTTAGTGTCAAACGGATCTATATTAACTGGGTCTATGGTGGGTTTGTGATCAGGCGATGATTTGTGGACAATTGAGTTATTCGGTTATAATTTATTTGGACGAATCTAATGTGTGCCCCAAAATTATAGGGTGATTCTAATTTTACATATTAAATTTTACAAATTTGTTTTATCCTTTGAATGTTGATTTAATCCTACTAATTAATTTTATTTTGTTAAATTTATGTTAAAAAATTGACCAAAAAACAGAGTTGGATACAATTATTAGGGATGTCAATGCGATGTGAGAAATGCTCCTCATCCTCGTTTATATCATGTGTTTGAAGATAATCCATATCCCCATTTCGAGCCCCCTCCTAAAGAAGAAACAAGGACGAGGTTTAAGAATTACCATGGAGAGTACATTCCGTATACCTGCTTTAATTTTCACCATAGTACTCGTGATTGTCAAAAGTTTCAATAAATTACAAACAGAAATGGAAAAAAATGAAATCAGGTATAAATTAAATTTAACTTTAATGTTTTCAGAAACAATAAATAAATTTCAATAAAATAAGGTATAGAGAATGTTGATGACGTAATCTGCTCCGACCATAAACTCCTGTTCCCGAGAGTAACCCGGCCACATCAAAGCTGCAAAACCATGTATGGCTATTCGAACTAGACGCTTCTTACCCGTCTTGATCCAACCAGAGAGCTCCCTCCAGGGAACCTAGGTTACCCGACCAGAGTTGGCCATCTCGTCTACATTTTCATGTGCCCGGGCTAGACAATACCTGGGGACGGGCCAATTGCTATGGGCAGTCGGCCCTTCCCACGTCACACAATACATTGTCTCACGTATGAGGTATGTCCTTCAACCGTAGGGGTCACATCGCCGATTTCCACCACCTGCCTTCATCATTTCCTTAACTTCCGCCACCTGTCCCGACTGGGGCTACCCCTACTGGCACTGACGGCGGTTACCCTAGCATCCCCTACAACTGGATGGTGAACACGTGGCATCCGCTCATTGGACCCATAGAACCTATACACCACAAGGCTTAGCTACCCGTCGGGAGCCCTAGGGAACCGACCCAACCAGGTCACTCGAACACCCGAGCCCACGGGAAGTGCCTATAAATAGAGGGTCAGCCCTCCATTTCAGGTATGGATGGCAATTCGTATCGTATATCGGGTTTGTATTATGTTAGAGCTGTATCGATTTTTTTCTTCCTCAACCCAAACACGACCTACGACACGAAAATGACATTAAACAGCAACATGAACATAACACAAACCCATCACAGGTGGACACGACACGAACCGAAATTGACCCGCAACACGAAATTGACACGAAATTAACACGAAATTGATACGAAATTAACACGAAATTGATACGAAATTGACACGAAATTAACCTACGACAGGAAATTGACACGAAATTTGATCCGAAATGAACACGAAATTTGACATGAAATTGACACGAAATTTGACCCGAAATTGACATGAAAAAAAAACGGATCGTGTTCGGATTCTATGGGTCCAGCCCGAACATGACCCGTTTTTTCTCGTGTCAATTTCGAGTGACCCGAATTTGACCCGATACCTATTTTTCCCAACCCGAACCCGCGAAATTCTTGTCATTTTTGAATCGTGTTATTGTGTTACAACCCGTATTGCCACCCCTAATTTCAGGTATGGACATTTTTCCTTGTCTAAACTCTGCCTCTCCACTTGCTCATCAGCTCTCACTGACTTAAGCATCGGAGTGCCTACGGCAGATATCACACCGGTGTCCCCATCACTTCGAAGTGCTTTTCTTTTGCATGAAATCAACCACAGAGTAACCGTGCAAGAGTGATGGGACCAGCTGATCACGCTCGGTGTTGTGCTTGAGACTTTTTGGCATCAACAGAGAACAATATTGAAGATTAGGATTAATATTACAATACAAATGTAAAAAATAAATAAAGTGTTTAATTTTTGTTTCTTATATATATATATATATATATACACACACACATTGTGTGAGTTGGCTTCAAGCACTTGTGCGCTTTACCGAAAAAAGGTTTAATTCTGTTACTTTGTATCCATGCAGTAGCTCAGCTCCGCCACTCCGGATATCAAGCATGTTCTTTGATGCTTCATATCCCATAGGTGTTCTTATAGCATTATTCTTGATTGACTAGGGTGAGGAGTTTAGTAAAAGTGAAGGGCTTGGAGAGGGCGAGGAGTTTAGTGAAAGGATTTTGAGACATATATTTGTTTAGTTGGACAAAATACGAGAGGAAATTAAGTTCATCCTGTTTCAAAAATAATTTTGTTTTTTTAACTTTTTTCTATAATAATTTCTTTTGCAGGGTAGTTTATGGCATAATCGGTGTTTTTTACATAGAAAAATTTTGGTCTTACACAAACCCCTGTGCGTGCATGATCTTCTCCAACGACGGGAATGGATTACTTACCCTACAACCCTTGATTTATCAATAAATTTCATAGAGTCCCCAGTTTCTGTGAAAGACATGTCGTCGCTGAAGAAGAAGAGAGGTAGTGCTGGAAGAGCGCTCCTTCGTCTGGGAGTCTCAACGATGGAGTTCTGATCTCCGTCAACTGAGATCTCGTGACGCAATTGGCGATTTCGACGAAGTTTGCGATTTCGTTTTTTGCCATAGTTCGTGATTCTCGCCGGCGAGAGAGTTTGCAAATTCGCGATTTTGTCAATCTTCATCCTTTAGAATCGCGACGTGATGGCCATGGCGACAGGATATCCGCAGACATGGGATGACAATTTGGATGCACTTTGGGGATTTTTGAATATGAAAACAAAGACCTCGTTTGGTGATCAGGTTTAACTCAAACTAAACTGTATTTTTTTATCTCAATTTTTATTTTTTTTTGAAAAATAATAAAAATTATAACTAATTTTTAAAAAATTAACCAACTCAAATTTTACAATTTCAACTCAAACTCTTTTACTAAATGGAGCAAAAGAATGTTCTTTTTTATTTTTTTATTTTTTTTCTCATTGTCACCCTCTAATTATGCTATTTCCCGCACTATTATCCTCTTTCTATTTCTTTTCTTTTTACCAAACATTATAGTTTTGAGCCTAATAAGACGCTGGACTGCCCCTTTAGTGAAAGCAGCCCAAAACTTCAAAAACTATCAAGAAGCCTGCATCTGCAAGTACGTCCTATCTATAGGGCCCAAACCTGATGTAGAGGTCCTACCATCATCGTGTCTTGTGAATTTGTTTCTACTGCTACTATTATTATTCTTACAAACAAACTAGCATCTTAACAATTTTTCAGTCTAATAGAAATTCCACAATTAACTTTATCACAAGACCCCCATTTTGAAAAAAATTGTTCATACTGATATGCACTAAAAGAGAGCAACATCTAAAATCCCCCATTTCTCTAAAACAATATCGCGTAAATCACAGAAATTTCACCAAATTGATCATTAAAAAATGGGATTTATGGCTAAATAGCATTTTTTTTAAAGAAGTTTTTTAATAAATAGTCAAAATTTTAAAAAAAATTAGTTAAAATGCTCATTTTTCTAAAATAATTAATCAAATTTCTTAAATGGTCAATCAGTAATTAGCTACATAATAGTCAATCAGTTATTAACTTACGGTCAATTATTGATTAATCATAATGTAAATCATCAAATTTCATAGTCAAAGTAATTGATTATTAGTCAAGCACCAATTTTCATAATCAATCATTGATTAACCAAACCTTAAAAATAACAAACAGTCATTTTTCTAAATTAAAAAAAAAAAATTAGACCATCTGTTAGATTAAGGATTAAAAAAGACCATTCAATCTAATTTTTCTTAAAAAAAATTCACCATAAATGGTATATTTTATAATATATTATATAAATGAGAAGAATAACATATTTTTGATAAATAATTTACTCATGAGAATATTTATAAAATAATTTTGTTATAAATATCGTGGCTAAATATTTACTATAAATATATTATTTACCTAAAAAAATTTTGAAATTTCTTTGGAGAGTCATGGATCAAGTTATGTGTAATGTGAAAATTTTTTGTAATATAATAATTGTGTATTTCAGATTTCCACGGACCAATAAATTTGTAACAATGTCACCAAAAACACGAATATTCGTGAAACGAATAGTTGGACTTTGGACGGCAGAGTCTGTTACCCCTTACGCTGGCCCATCTACCACCCATGTGCTCTCTCTCTCTCTCTGTCTCCATGTATCTCTTGCCAGATGCGTATAAGCTCATGAGACAAAGAAAGCTTTTCCCAGCGGACCCCACTCTATTATTATTTCATGCAGCTGATAATCCAACAGCATATTTGGTAGAAGAAACCAAATGCTTATAAGCCTTTGAATTATTTGCACTCCCATCTACTAAACACTAGCCGCCCCCCCTACATACATGACCATATTGTTGTTTCGTTCTGACAAAAACAATAAAGTATATTATTTGCTTGTTTAATAAAGTTTTTTGCTTACACTTTTGGTCGGTGAAAGATGGTAATAAATAAAAATTGTAATTTCTCAATAAATATTTAGTTTATGTTTGACTCATCGACTAGAAATGAAATTTTTAAGTTGAAGTTGATTGATTTTTTAAAAATTAATTATAAACTTTATTGATTTTTTCATAAAAAGACAAAAACTGATATGAAAAAAGTACAGTTTGGTTTAAGTTAAATTTATACGCCAAACAAAGCGTTAGATGTACATAATTTATAAAGTCAAAATGATCTTTAAAGGTATTTAATAAGTTAATAACAAGTTTATAATGTTAATTTATACCTTATTAAAATTTTTAAAACTTACTTAGAAAAGCTTTTACCGGAAGTAATATTTTTTGGATTTGACATAAAACACTTCTGAAGATTGAAAACTATATATGTTATAAGAAGTTTATGACGTTGATTTACACCTCATTAAAAGTTTTAAAGCCTACTTCGAATGTTACACAGGAGTCAGATATAAAATATTACCTTCAACCACAATGATAAAGTATATATATATGTTATAAGATTCTTAAGAAGTTACCAATCACAAATATACAATTTAATAACCGATAACTAATATAATTGTCAACTTGACCAATCTCCTGCTAATCCGTGTCCTCGTATCTTTCATGAAAAAACAAAATTTTAAGAGTTGTAGTGGTACTAGTACCATATATATAGGAAGAAATTTATATATAATATATAACATGAAGAGGGGGAAAAAAAAGTACGGTAAGCATTACATATCGATGAGCTAAATTGTCCTCATGGAAAGAATATGAAAACGGTGGAGTCAATTTGATTCCCACGTCCAAAATACAAGAGGACAAACGACATTACTACGATACACAATTGCAGCTTATTTATTTATTTATTTACTTATAAATCTTCTTCTTCGCCGCATAATACGTGTTTCTTTCCCACATCGGTTTCTCTGCACTGTTTTCTTCACTCCGCGGCCGGTCAGTCTTTCTATATATATATATATATATATATAATATATATATACACACATATATACATATGCATTCACACGCAAGCATTTACATATATACATATACACCAAAAATAGCAGAATACGAGATTAGATTTTTTTTTTTTTTTGTCACGATTTATGAATGTCTATGGAAAACAACAAAGTTAAAAGGCATTGTAAAAAAGAAAAAAAAATGGTGGAATTAATATCAAAAATACCAGTTAAGCTAGCATGAGAGACCAAGTTCAACAGGCACTATATATTCTCTCTTTTTTGTGATTGTGTTGTGTGCAGTTGGCTGGAGTGGGGCAACAGGTAATAAGGAAAATTTGTCTTTATTGACTTCTTCTTCTTCTACGACGAGCCAAAATAGTTTTATTGGAAAATTACAAAAGTTCAATTAATTAATTTATGAATTTTGCGCTAGGTTACAAGCACTACAGTCCATATATCTGCCATTCAGCTACGGATTTTACCTTTATTTAACAACATATTGACATAAAATTGCATTATCTATACATGTGTATATATGTAATATATTATATATGTATGTTTACTTAAAAAGTAGCGAATATTGACTTGAACTTTCACGTTTTCAAATCCCACTCTTTGCTTCCTAAGGTATCCCACTTGATTATTACCAACTAACCTCAGTAATATTAAAAGAGATCAATGAGGGAGGGACCTAAATTTATTTTATTTCTATTATTTAAAAAAAAAAAAAAAAAAAAAAAAGGAGCTATGTTTGGCAGCTCTGAATATAGCATATGCATTAATTTCTGCTCTAGTTGCCCAAACTGGCATTAAAAATAATAAAACCGGGACTAGAATGCTAACATGTATTTATTTATTTATTTAGGGTCCGTTTGGTTCATTAGTTTGAGTTGAAATATTTTAGTTGTAATAGTAAATTTTTTTGAATTTTCAAAAAAGATAAAAACTTTTTGAGAAAAAGACAAAAACTTTTTGGGAAAAAGATAAAAAAAAGTTCAGTTTGAGTTGAAATGAAATGACGAAGCAAACAAGCCCTTATTTTCTGCATTTCGTGATCATAGAGAGAGCACAAAAGGCTAAAGAAAATGATGTCCAGCATACACACATACACGTCCAAGATAAGGAATCGTTTACCCTTTGTTTAGTTCGCTAATTTCAATCTAAAATTTTCATCATTTTTTTCTTTTTTTCTTTTGAAAAATTAACTAATTTCTTAACTAATTGAAAAATAAAAACTGTTATTGTTTTTTTTTTTTCTTATTAAATATTTAAAAACCATGTTTTTAAAAAACTTGTGAAGTGAAAATGATTTTAAATTCTTTTAGTAAGTCATAAAATGTTAAAATAAGTTTAGCATATCCAATTTAAACTCTAATGCAAGCTTAAAAGTCTGTTCGGAAGAACTTTTTTCAGAAAATATATTTTTTTGATTTTGACAAAAAGCTTTTCAAGAGATTAAAAGTTTTTCTGATAAATCATCATAGCTTTTGGACCCAAAAATACAAAAGCATTTTTTTAAAAAGTTCTAGAAAACTTGTTCTGAAGGCTATAATAGCTTAACCAAATTTTTTTAATAGTGTTTTTAGGACACTTTTTCAAATTTTTAAATAGTATTTTTAGGACACTTAATTTTTTGAATATAGTTAAAGATACACTGATTACTGTTAATGTGAGAAACCTACTATAAACATCCTAGATTTACAAAATTGTAAAAGTTTATTCATCACACACATATTTTAAAAGGCTTTTGCAATTAAAAACACTCATCAATGGCTACGCTTATGTTCATACGTAAGACGACATCGATATTATACATTATAGACACATAAGGCACAATTTAATAATGACACGTAATTCATATTATATATATATATATATCACTGAGTTCGTACGTTAAATTGAAACTTCAAATCACAAACTTTATAAAGAAATTACAACGTTAAACGTATCTAACTACCAAAAAAAAAAAAAAGAAAAACCATCAAAAAGTTAATTATTGTGATTGTAAACATAATTTGACGATAAAACTGTGAAACAATTAGGCTTAAAACATCAACTCCATCAATCAAACGGCTTAAAACTTGGTCGTCTGATAATCAGCAACAATATTAATAATAATATATCAAAAGGAAATTCTTATCAGAAACGCCAAACACAGAAACACATAACAGCGACGAAAGAGAGCCAAAAAAACTGAGCGTTCAACAAAAAGACAGAAACACTGATCATAACCACTGCAGATTACCGAAGCATGTTTTCACCGAAACAGCTCTCTCTCGTTTTTCTTTTTCTTTTCTCTTTTTTTTTTTTCATTGAGACTTGGGAGAAACAAGAAAGCAATGTTTCTGCAAACGTTCAAAAAGATCTTTTGTATTTTTGCAGTGCAAGTAAAAAGGCTATAAGATCTCTGTTTGTAAAATTACATCTGTACCCTCTCCCGGCCTTACCTTTTCTTCTTCCTCCTCTTCTTTCTCCTCTCAAAATTTTTTTTTGAAATTGAGAAAAAAAAAAAAAGAAAAGAAAGGATCTTAGAAGCAGTACATACAGAGATTCTAAAGTAGTACAGATGAGTCGTCACTTCTAAAAACCAACAAATTTTCTCAACTTCTTCTATACATATCATGATCAATATCATGCATTTCTGGGTTAATGAATAACTCCATTAAATGCTAAAAATAAAATAAAAATAAAAAAGAAGATATCTTGATACCAAAATACCCCCGGTTTTCCCACATCAAAATGCCACCATTAGTAAATGATGGGAAAAACGTGGGTATTTTGGCCAGAATTCGACAAAATTTCCCTTGAGAAATAACTTAAAAAAGAAAAGAAAAGAAAAGAAAAGAAAAAACTATTCATGATAAAGCGAAATGAAGAAGACGAAAATATATAAATAAATAAATAATATACTAGTTGTGGAGAGGATCTGGGCAACTGGGCACGCGTCGTTTGGTTTCTTCAAAGCCCTTTTCGGTTGGGTTGAAATTGAGATCTCTTCCGTTATTATTGTAGAACCTCTGAAAGAACTCTTCTTCACTGCTCTTCTTGTGATGTTGAAGATCATCATCGTCACCACCGTCGATTTGTTTGACCTTCCACGTGGCACCATCTTCTCCAGGGAACTGCCTCGCCGCAGCTGCTTTGCAGTGGTACTCACGGCAGACCAAAATCTCCGACATCGGAACGATCAGCAGAGCCAAACGCAAAAGTACAAAACTACCCTCCTCCTCTCGCCGGCCAGCGACATCACCGGAAACCGTATACCCACATATAGGTCAAGGGACAAATCCGTCCTTACCCCCTCTACTTTTTCCCCTTCAGAACTCACTGAGTATATATAAATGTGTGTGTGGTGTGTGTGTGTGTATAAGTAGTTATAAGAAGTAGTAGAACACACTAAAAACTCTGTGTCTGATCTTTTTTTTTTTTTTTTTTCTTTCTTTCTTTTCTTTTCTTTTTGAAACTTCTGCGAGAAAAAGATAGAAAGACAATATTGGGGTCTATTACTGGTGATTTTTTTTTTTTTTTTTTTGTTTGGTTGGTATGGGGTGGTGTTGACAACGCGAGAGAGGCTTTTTTTGAGTTTTTTTTTTTTTTTTTTTTTTAATATCTTTCACTCCCCTGGCCTTGGCCCTATCTCTCTCTCTCTCTCTCGAGGCTATGTATGACTTGTTATGAGTAGCACACGAATTGACGGCTATTATGGGTAACCCGATTGTTTAGAGAGAGAAAGGCATACATTCAGTAGAGAGAGAGAGAGAGAGAGATAGAGAGAGGTGGTAGATGGATGGTGCCACAAACAATGCCTCATGCCTCCACACTGGCCCACGTGATAGAGAGAAATAGAAGCAGTCTATTTCTTACGGTTTATTCACTATTAACCAGATGTGTAATTTTGGAGACATTTGTGGTCGGTTTATGAAAATTTAGCATGTCTTCATTTCAATTCCAATTATTTTTTATCTTTTTTTTTTCTCCTGAAAAATAAATATAATTTCATTATTCACAACCTCAACAATAACTCAAACACTTAAATTAAATGTTTATAACTTTACATATACAACACTAAATGAGATGATTTTTTTTTAATTACATTGAATTTTGAAACGAACAAAATAAGCTCAATAATATTTTTTTTCAAACACATTTCAAGTTTTAATATTTTTAAACTCAAATTAACCAAACACGTATCAAAGACACAACCGATCAATTCAACTCCACTCCCATCAAATTTTTGCAACTCAAAATGTTTCCCCAAACACATGCAAAAATACTGTGTGCGCTTCTGGAAGACTGGAAGGGAAGGGAAAGAAAGTAAAATATCTATGAGAGAAAAATAAAAAATGAATGAAGGGAGTTTTTCTTCATGTTTTTTGGTAGAAGGGAAAGAAAGAGGTAAAGAAAAATTAGGTTCATTTGTAGATATTAAACACTTTTTTAAGTAAAATGGTCGAATTTTTTAATTTAGAACAATAATTGTTTTCTAATAATTGACTATAATCAATCCATATTGACAATCACAGTCAATCAATAAAAAGTACATGTTAACATTAGTCAATAACTTATTAACTAGGTGATTGACTTGATATTTTTTAATGGTTATTTTCTTAATTTTACAAAACTCTAGTCATTTATTGAAAAATTTATTTAGAAATTACGCGCATATTCCTCATAAAAAAAATAGAAGATTATAAGATATCAAGGCCAAAATAGTTATTTTGCATTTTTTTTGTTTTTGTCAATCTTTTCCCTCATTTTTTCTTTCTAAAGAAATTAAAATATGGTGGGTCTAATGGATTTATAAGTTCATTTCCTTCTTATTTTTCACCACCAAACAACCTAAAATTCCATTTTCATCTCTAAAATACCTCCTCAAACTTGTTTTCTCTTCTTTTTTTCACTCTACCAAACATAGCATAAAAGAAATTATATAAAACTACAAAAATGTTATTGATAATTTGATAACTTCTTACAAACGAGCTTGAAGTTTAAATAGACATATTTAGACTAGGAAATATGAAACTCATTAAACGGAAAACTTGACAAATTACCCACCAAAAAAAAAAAAAAAAAACACTAAACAGGAAACAAATTACTCTAAAAATTAGAAAACTCCATAATAGTAAACTCAAGAGTAGAAAATCTATAATCGTTAACTATTGATCTTTGCTTGTCCTACAATATAGAAGTATGAGAATTTCTATGATAGGAATAACCGGTTTAATGTGATCAAATTATCCATTTATTAACCCTGGGATAATTTGACAAACACATATTAGCAATTGTCAAATTTTTGAAAGAAAGCGCAATAAATAACATGTGCCATCCTTTAAATAGAAAATAAAGATTAGTATATCAAACTCACAATCTTTCACTCCAATCTCCATTTAAACATTTTATCATCATCACATTCCAAAAGATATTACCAATATAAAATTTAAATAGTTTATGCATATATACTCTAATCGTGATTAATAGTCTTATAAGATTTTGTGAGGCTAGTGAGACTAGTTGTCATTCATACTACATTTTTACGACTTTATACTTCTTTTTTAAGGATTAAACTATTGAGTACCATGTATATATGGTATATATCATAAGAGGGGTTCTCATACTGGACCCCTCCCCTACGCTATTTGTAACACGAGCCACTATTTGTAGCACGATCCATGCTAATTCGTATCAATCAGGTAACTCAAATGTAATATTTTTTATTGATATTTGTCATTCACACAAATTTTTGAGTAAAATCATGTAACACGATTCTAAACGAAAATTACATACAAATCAACTACTTATTATGAAGTTCTAAATAGAAAAAACAAGTGTTTCATGATATACAATACCACGCGCAAGATATTTCCTTTTAACTTATATTTCACTACCACCCCCTAATCCCCCTAACTAATGAACCAACCCATTAAAAACTACAGTTGCCTTTTGACCTCGTACTACTACTAGTATTTTAAGCTCGCTTTCTCTTCGTTGGCTATTGTTTAGTGGTTAAGTTTAATCATAATTAAATTATATTTTTTTTCATATTAATTTTTATCTTTTTTAATTAATAAAATTTATAATTAATTTTTAAAAAATTAGTTAATTTCAACTTAAAGGGGTGTTTGGTAAATGAGTTTAGTTTAAGATTTTTAAATTTTAATAGTAATTATTCAGAAAAGATAAAAAAAAATTTCAGAAAATATAAAAAATATTTTCAGAAAAAGACAAAAATCATGATAAAAAAAGTATAATTTAGCTTAAAATAAACTTGAAAACAAACACCCCTTAATAGTTTCCTTTCAACTTAGGGCCCGTTTGACATTATGGTTCATTTTAAACTAAATTGTACTTTTTCATCTCAGTTTTTATCTTTTTAAAAAAATTTTCAGAAAAAATTTTTTTATCTTTTCTGAAAATTTTTTTTGTCTTTTCTGAAAAGTCAAAAAAAATTACTATTAAAACTTAAAAATCTTAAACTAAATTTATTCACCAAACACCCCCTTAATTAATTTTTTTTATTTTTAATTTTTAATTTTTTGTTTTTCTCAAGGTCTCATTATTTAAGCTCTCGTAGGTATATAATTACTAAATTGCCATAAGTACGTTGCATTAATAACTACTCTGATCTTAAACCTGCATGATGTCGGTGACACATACAAGAGTCAAAATTACACAATATTTATTACATTTGTACCACTAATAACAAATCACCAACGCGCCTACTCGCGCGTATCTTTTTCCGTTCCAAAGACCACAGAAAGCCTGCCAGAGCACTCAGGGTCAGAGGGCGTTTGTTTTACCAACACGCGCCACGTGGAGTTGGGGAAATCTTTTTATATTTTTACTTTTTTTTTTTTGGGTTGATTGTCTACGTAATGTGATTACAAACATAAATAAGATTTTTATATCATGGGTTTTGATATGAGAATATTAATCGGGCTGTGATTAAAGTAAAGAAAGGAATATAATGGGCTGTTACATACATATATATATATATATAACTATATGAGTGAGAGGGAAACATATGGGAATGGACGAGGGGAGGTGGGGATTGGCCGGGAATCCCGCCATGGTGTTGGTCCATCACCACCACAGTCCATCTTGTGGGTTGACGTGCGTTACAAGGAAAACGTGTTTGAACAGTGTCCGTACGACCTTCTTAAGTTTCAAATTTGATGCAATCTTGTGACTTGTAAGTTCCTTGTGAATCCAATTCAGTCTATTGTCCCCCAATGTAGGTTTACTCTATTCACTCTCTACGATTCTAAACCGTTGGGGTCTGTTTGAGAACAGGATGATATTTTTACCCGCGGGTGAAGATATACAGGGGTAAGGGGTGTGTATATCAGTGCGAGAAATGAATATAGAGATTAAGATTAACCACCTGTACGAGTGTGGGGTGGGAACGAGAGAAGCTCCCCCATACATGCACTAACCCCGCATATATTTCCTTATAATTAAAAAAGAATAATAAAGTTGGTGTTTTAATATTTTAGTTTGCTTTATAGATTTAGTTTTATGGATTTTTGAAATTTGGACCTGTTTTTAATATTTTAATTTCATTTTCAATTATGACTATATTGTTAAAATTTATGAAAACTTTAATACAAGTTATTTTAGTTTTTTTTAATAACTCTTGATTGGTAAATGGATGGAATATAGGTATAGCACCCACAGTAGATATTACCCGCCCCTACACCCGCATTAAATTAGGTAGGTATAGGGATTAAAAAGGGAGGTTGGTATGGGGGTAGGGGAGGCGTACCCACGCCCGACCTCACCCCATTGTCATCCCTAGCTTGAGAGTATTTTGATAATGATTTTGTTTTGAATATAAAAATTAAAATAATAATAATTTGCGAATGATTTTGTGATATTTTTTGAAATTGTGTTTGATTGTGTTTCCAAAAAAATTGTTTGAGTATAAGAAAAAATAAAAATTGCATTTGGGTATATTTCTGAAAATATTTATTTAGTGTATAAGCTATAAAATATGTGTTGATGCCTAAAAGTCTCCGACAACAACACCCACTGTGTTCGGCTGCTCCGATCACCCTTGCCCGTATACTCTGCTCGGTCTCACCTGCAAGAGAGGAAGCACCTTGAAGTGATGGGGACACCGGTGTGGTGTCTGCCGTGGGCACTTCGATACTTAAGTCAGAACAGGATCTGATGAGCGAAGGGAGAAGCAGAGTTTTGGCAATGAAAAAATGTTCGTACCTGGAAAGGAGGGGTTGCCCTCTATTTATAGATGTCCCCGCGGGCTCGGGTACTCGGGGCGACCCAGTTGGGTCGACTCACTAGAACTCCCGACGGGTAAGTAGGGGCATGGCGCTCGCAGGTCGTGGGCCAATCTGATGACGCCACGTGATCTCCACCTAGGCTAGAAGTGCTAGGGTGGTTGCGACAGGTGGTAGCAAGGATGGCCTCTGCCGGCTTAGACGGCGGAAATTAGGGAGGTAGTGGGGTTTGGTAGCGGAGAGGCGCGATTTGACCCCCCAAAGTCAAGGGATGCACCTTGCGCCGGTGGGGCGGCGTACGATGGAGTATCAGGAGGTTGGACGTTCCGAGCAGATGGTGGTTCTCCGAGCACCGTCTGTAGTATGGTCGGTCGTGGTGGGGTTGCGCATGGTGGGCGTGCTCGGGTAACCCCGATCGTGAGTGGTTGGGGATCCTCTACTCGGTGTGATCGGGCACTAGTGTCCTGCCCGGCTCGGGTAGCGGTCTGGCCATTGTGGTCGGCTTGCCCCTGGTCGTTCAAGACTATTTGGTTAGAGTCGGAGAGGCAAGGGTCCCGCCGGGATGGCAGCCGAGTTCTCGGAGTGAAAGCATGTGCTCGGGACGGACTACGACCTCAACAATATGAAAATGAAAATGAAAAAACAACTTTATTTCATATATTCACATCATCAACAAAAAATGAAAACCATTTTTTATTTTCGTTTTTGTTTTCTTATTTTGTGTACAATAAACGTTATTTCATAACCATATTTTCAATTTTTATTTATTAAAACACTGAGTTTTCAAAGCGTTTCCAAAACAATACCAAACAGGGATTCTCATTCTGAAATCTTTGATAGTAATTTGAGACCGTCTTGGGTGCCCCCGATTTTTGTGTTTCTTTTGAATTTCGAGAATTACTAGGAAATACACTACTAACCTTGTAGAGTTTCGAAGTCTTAATCAAATTTTCATCACTTTGGTTAAAGATATATACATACACACATATATATAATATCTCAGGTCCGGCACTTGATTGATTGCAATGTAATCTTTTTTTTAGAATTATACAACATCATTGAAAAATGTTACATTTTTATATCAAGAAAAAAAGTTATATTTAAATTAATTTTGATAAAGACAAAAATGCTACATTGAAATTAATTGATTGTTTTACTAATGCATTAAAAAAAAAATTTCAAGTTTCTAAATAAATCAAGATGTCGGATATAAGATGCTCCATAGACACACACACACGCACATATATATATATATATATATATATATATATTATTTCATCAATAGTTTAAGTACCACCATCAATGGAGTTATTATTATTATTATTATTATTTTCAAACTCGTTGTCCTGAAATTCTCCTTTGGTTTTCCAGTTCAGATTTCCGTTTGGTTTTAAAATTAGGTAGGGGCCACAATATTGTACGTACTGATTAATTTATGTCCAAGTTTTCATTTAAAAAAAAAAAAAAATCATTTGGTTCGTTGCGAAGGGTTGGGCTAGTGCTAGCTGTGAGATTTTTGCAGCGCATGTGGGTAAAACTTGGTGCACGTTCTATTTGGTAATTATGGTAAAGCTTATCAAATTCAACTCACAGCTAGCCAAATGAAGAAATATGAGATTTTGAGGAAGATTTTGATTAGATTTAGAAAGAATAGGTTCAATGGAATGAACTGGCATATATTAGTGGGTTGGGTTGGGTTGGACAACCTATTATTAACGTTGTGATAATTAACATTAACACAATACTTAGGAGTTAGATCCTCAATTAGGTTTATGACAAACAACAAGGTTTAGTATACTTAAAGATACTAATTCTAATGTTAACTTTTAAGTACTAACCTGGTATTATATTAATCAATAAAAATATGATTACTCATCGTCTTGCAGAGTTAATGCACTTATTACTACTCATATGTGAGACTATATTGGATTTATTACTTTCATTAGGGGTTTTCTGAGAAACGCCTCAAAAAGAGTATATCTTTGAAATATTGTATCATTTACAATGACTTCAGGATATTTATCCTCTTATTATATCAAACAAGAAGTGATTTCAGGTTAAAAATCCGAATAACGAGGCAAAACTTCTAAACATATGCACTAAAAGGATTATTCCTAAATTCCTCCTTTCTTTCATCAAGTCGGTGTGTTATAAGTTAGGAATATCTTTAGATTTGCTCTATTCTCATGTCTCTGTATTAGGTTATAGCCATGTTTTTTCAGTTGCCCTCAACCTTAATGAATGTAAGAATGGCAATCTTTGGGAATTCATGTCAATAATCTTCTTATAATTTTAGACAGGTAAAATAATAGTACGGAGACACAACGGAGATATTCCACTCGAGTGCCATATCTTTCTTTTAGCAACATTAAAACAAACCGACACCAGACAATTCACTAATTTTTCATCACAAAAGAGAGACATTAAATTTCACTAGAAGAAAATGTGGCTCTTCTCTTGGCCATTATGAAATACCTATTTCTGCAATATTTATGCCATCAACTCGCAATTTGATATTAATTACAGACACTGACATTGTACAATTTTCACGTGTAAATGGTTGGAGCATATAGGGGCCAGTGTCACAAGCTAATAAATATTAGAACAGTGTCATTGATTAATTAGTACTATTGAATAAGATGTATTTGTTTTACATATCAACCAAATTAATGTGTTAGAAATTATAACAAATAGGTCACTTTTTAAAAACTATTTACAGTAAATAGTATATTTTACAATATTTTAGATAAATAACAATTTAGAGTAGATAACTTAATTACAAGTTATTGATAACCTATTTTTATTATAATTATGCTTCGTGAAAATATTAATTATTGAGAATATACTATTTACCATAAATATTTTCACAAAAATTCTATTTACCTCTTTCTTCTAAGAAATATATTGATGAGGTGCATACACTAAACAAAAAGGATCATCTCATTTGTGCTACTCAAACTATAGATAAAGTATAGGGTCATACTCACTTTATCTTTTGAATTAAAAACTCTCGACTTACTCTGCAAACTTTCTTTTAAAAATAGACAAAAAAAAAATGAGTTTAATACGATGAAATGATCCTTTTATGTTTGTTATCTTAACATAAATTCTAAAAAAAAAAAAAAAAAAAATCACCACATTACTCCCTTTTTTTCCTTATGTTTTTAACATATAACATATATCATGGATCAACTAAGTCTTTTCACAAACTTGTTTAAGAATAAGAAAGAAAAATATCATGAAAATATCATGGAATAGATTTTTATCCTAGTCATTTGAAGCTTTTAAAATTTGGATATTTGCAAAAGTGAGAAAAATAGATTAAAAAAAAAAAAAAACATAAGCAAATACTATGGAAAAAACCTTGCTCAGATGATTTAAAAGATGAAGAGATAAGATCAAAAGAAAAGCAGCTTTTGAAAATAAAATAAAATAAAATAAATAAAGGAAAAAACTTCATTTTTTGTTGGTAAATAAAAAAATCTAGAGTTGACCTTATCATTTTCAGAATTTTCAGGAACACTTCCCTAAATATGGTAAAGATATATCTTTTATACTAGTTTCTCTTAAACGTACACTCAGGGACTATCCTGCCATCAACAAATCAAGCTTCAACATTCGAAGTTAGAGCATGGCCTAAAGGGAGATGGTGTGAATTGAATCGAACCTGATGGACGAGGGATAGATGCTTAGCAAAGACTTGCCATCCTTTTGTCATCCCATCTACCTTATAGTTGATAGTTTGAAGAATGTCTTTCCCAGTTTGAGACAACTAGTATATAATATATATATATATATATATATATATCATCAAGAACAACGAGTTCCACTGTTGAAAGGCAAAATGCACAAAATTACATTATAGTGTCCCTGACCATTTTAGCAAGAGGCCAGGAACGACTAAACAAGAATTGTCATTTCCATGAAACTCTGACGAGACTAAACAAGAAGATTTGAAAGTTTGGTGTTCCGTACCACATGACCTTCTATACACAGCACAACAACGAGTATAGATTTTGATCCTTGGATGGGCATGTTCTCTTCGGTAGAACTCTTATTTTACGCAACTGATGGGAACTACTCATGTTTTAATGGTCTAACCTAAAACAGTAACAGTTCTGTTATCTGTGATACGCAGTACAAATTTTTAGTGTGAAGATTCATTAATTAAATCCTTAAATTAATTAGATTATTAAAAAGCAATTTCTATCTATATTACAAATTATTTGTGTTAAAACATTATAGAACGACAAATAACGAGATACAAAGCTTTATTTTGAATTTCAAAAATTACAGAAATTAATCTTGATCTATTTACGAATCTCAGGAATTTCAAAAAACATACAAATTTTATGTCTCCTCCTCTGTCTATTATCGTCTCACTTGGTAGGGATTACATTACAATTATTGAGGGTGAGTTTGGTGTGTTAGTTTGAGTTGAAATATTTTAGTTGTAATAGTAAATTTTTTTGAATTTTCAGAAAAGACAAAAAACTTTTTGGGAAAAAGACAAAAACTTTTTAGGAAAAAGACAAAAAAAAGTACAGTTTGAGTTGAAATGAAATTGCTCACCAAACGCACCCTGAGTCTTGATTCTCTGTTGTTTATTTGACACATATCATTTTTCTTATCTTTTACTTTTTGGTTATGTTTGCTGACGTGGTACATTTCTGACTCTACTCTACATTGAGTCATTGTAGTTTTGCTTGTATTGAGTCTCCTCAAACGACACCGTTTCATTTATTTCCTTTAAAGGACTCAGGGGATGTTTGGTGAATGAATTTAGTTTGGGTGAGTTTGGCATCCAATTTTAAACTCATGGATTTAAACTCAATTTTTGTCCTTTTCTGAAAAAGTTTTTTGTCTTTTCTGAAAAAATCAATAAAAATTACTATTGAAACTTAAAAATCTTAACTTAAACTCATACACCAAACGCATTTTTAAGTTTCAATAGTAATTTTTCAGAAAAGACAAAAAACTTTTTCAGAAAAAAATAAAAATCATAATGAAAAAAATACAATTTAGTTTAAACTAAACTCACAACCAAACATGCCCTTACACATAATGATGTTTTGTAAACTATCTAAAATTCACCCCACAAGGATATACCATTAAAGCTCTCATTTCCCCCCCCCCCTATTTTCACATTGGTAAGATGGATATACCATGGACTCGTCTGGGGTCACATGTCCAACTTCATCTATATATATATATATATATATATATTAATTTTTTTCCTCAATTGAAAACTACTTTTCACTATTTATATTTTCAAAATGTTTACAGTAAATTTAAATTTTAAAATTTCATAATTTTTTCATTTCAAATCAAAATGAGATGATTCTTATATTAAAATACTCAAAACGATGAGACAAAAAAAATATCTATTTTGTATATTTTTTTAACACATTTTAAATTTTTATACTATTTTTTATATCATAACATATACTTCTAAACCAATATTTAAAATTTCGTCTCCAACTAAACCTCTAAAGCTCTGTTTGGTTCACCAGTTTGAGTTGGAAATTCTAAGTTTCAATAGTAATTTTTGTTGATTTTTCAAAAAAAAAAATTTTCAAAAAAAGATAAAAACTGATATGAAAATTTTAGAGTTTGTTTGTTTTTATATCTCATTTTAAACTAAATTGTACTTTTTCATCATAGTTTTTATCTTTTTCTAAAAAACAATTTTTGTCTTTTCTGAAAAAAATTTTTGTCTTTTCTGAAAAGTAAATAAAAATTACTATTAAAACTTAAAAATTTTAAATTAAACTCATTTATCAAACACCCTTTTAAATTCGAGTTGACGGACCAAATAACTATTAAAACTCCGTCCTCAAATGTCCGGAACGGGTCCTAAAAAATTTTCCATCCAAAAGTTGGTTGATTCAATAGCGCGTGAAACCACGCCCCGCTGTAGGGGGTTGGCATGATTGAATAAGACCTTTTTTTTTTCTCTCTCTCTCTCTCTTTTTTTATTTTTTTTGGGAAAAGGGTTATGACCTTTTCTTTTCCCATCAAAGTTTGAACTATACGGGGACGTGGTTGGATTTGGCGGAGCTCTCTCGGTTGAAAGGAGGCATTATCAAAAAGTGGAATTTGTTCTGGTGTGTCCCTGAAAAAGAAAAAGAAAAGGTAAATAAAAGGCTTTTTATAAACGGGAATAGTTATAACAGAGTTTTTTTTTTTTTTTTTTATCAATAGAATTAATTTTAAAATCATTAAATTATAATTAAACCGTTGAAATGTTATTTATGTATAATAATTATAATATATATTACTTTATATTAATATAGATTAATGAATAAAAAAAATTAAAATTTTTTTTAAAAAAGACCAACTTCCTTCCCTAACGTCGATGATAAACCCCCTTCTCCAGAACCAGATCTATCCCACCTCTCCCCTGCGTTAGTGTCAACCTAGTCCCCCCACCCCCCAGTGGCCAACCCAGTCCCTTCCTCTTTCCTGACCCCGACGATGAAAATCTCCCCTGCCCCCCAAGCTTCCACCGGTGAGTGTGGATTTTTTTAAATTGTTTTTTTAATTATATCTAAACGGTTTTAAAATAAATTCTATCAATTTGATTTATAAAAAGGACTTTATCACACCTTTATCTTTTATAAACACACCCCCTAACTCTATCAATTTGGTATGTAAAAATGACTTTGTCACATAAATTATCTTTTATAAATCTTTTATAACAACCCACACCACCCCCCCCCCCCAAAAAAAAAAAAAAAAAAACTGAGACTCCAGTTTTCTCCAAAGGACAAAACAAAAGCCTATAATATCTATAAAATCTGATCCTATGCATTGCAGGAAATAAAGTCGAAAACTTTTAAGAGTATACTTGGATTTTGTACTCACTCTTGGTGTCCTTTCCTTTACCCACAAAGTTCTACTTTTCTTTCCATTTTTCTGTTCCCCTCCTTTACTCCAAATCTCCAATTATGGCATTCTTTTATTGCATTTTGCCTCTTTCTTCATGGCCCTTTACTATTCTCTTTATCTCTTTCCGCAGCCTTTTTCTGCTCCTCTTTCCCACTTTCCTAGCTCTCCCTCTCACTTAAAAAATATATATATATATATATATATATATCATTATATCATTCTAATGGCGCCATTGATGCTTTGTTGTCATATAATTGTGAATAAATTTCGCGTTTACTCTCCAAACTTTGGGCCTTATTACAAAGTCTAGGTTGAATGGATGTAACCAATTAAAGGTTCAGGGCAAACGTGAAAGTTATCCTATTGGTATGAGCATAATATGAAGTAATTAGTATACACGCTACAGATACTTTGAAGCATTAATAATGTTCAACACGAGACTCATCTGCTATCAAGTATGTGGAGTTGAGCATGACTAAAGTTCTTTAATATTGTTTATAGAAAATAGGTCTTAGAAAATAGGATTTATAAATAAAGCTCATTTTAGTACTATTGTTACTATTATTTATTGAAAGAGCTCACATATGTGGTGATCAGTACTAGATTATTAGTGGTGCTCACGAGTATTTTCGGATTTGGGATCGTAACTAACATTATTTAACTTTTTGATTGATTAATTTTTCTTTTGAACTTGGGATAGATAGGGATTCGAATCTTAAATATGGTTGTTAATGTCAAAATTTTTTGACATAACATCAGATGGGATCACTTGATGTGATCAGCCTTGTACTAATATGCTCCGCCTAATCGCATGCAAAAAATAAGCACCCTAGAGTAAGGGGAACACCAATGGGATATTTGTTAAGGGTCTCCAATGCTTAAGTTAGTAAGAGAAACTGATGAGCAAGCGAAGAAGCAGAGCTTTAGTAAGGAAAATTAGTCCATACCTGAGGGAGTGAGGCACTCCTCTATTTATAGGTATTTCTCACGGGTTCGGGCTCTCGGTGACCCTGATGGGTTGCATTTCATGTGGTCTCCGCTGGTAGACATGCTCCGAGTGTACGGACACTTAACCTCCATTAGACAAATGCCATGTGTCCTACCATTCAGGTGATGGGAGGACATGAGTACAGGTCATTAGCACTAGTGCAAGCGGTCAAAATTGTGTCTGTTTGGTCAGATGGTGGAGAATTACGTTAGAGTAAAGACAAGGATAGATACAGTGACAAGTATCAGATATTAGGTGTCAAGTGGTGTAAAGTAGTGGATGTGACATGTCCTACCATAGTACGGTTGTCAACCAGTACGGAACAGCATGGCAAGAGCAGCATGGGCCGTCTATCTCAAAAGGGACTCGATTGTAGTCAGAGAAGTGTTGCTTGGGCCAGTACCTTCGAGCCTAATGGTAATCTGCTTGAATTTCTCAAATGAGAGGTAATTTGGGGATTAGCAGCTCAACAGAGATGCTGATAGATCAACTTGCTGACCCGAGAAGGGACTCTGTATGCAGTCGTGACCAACTTCCCTAGTTAGATCGGATCTAATCAGATGGTCGGATCTTTTCTATTGGACAAATAAAAAACCCTACTAGTTCTCGTATGCCTCGTTCTCTGATGAATAAGTGGTCTCCAGTGCAGGAACAATTATATCATCATCAATACCTGAATTATTGCTTTGCCATGTAACCAAAATGTCTTTTACTTTCGGTAACAAATAATGGATTCGTTTTTTCTTTTTTCTTTTTTTTTTCTTTTTTGTTTTTGTTTATTTTTTTTTCGTTATTATTTTTTTTTTTTGGTGGGTTTCGGTGGGTACAGCTTCTCGTTCATCATTAATTACAATTTCAGCTTCCAGCAAAATTTAAAAAAAAAAAATGGAAAAGGAAAAAGAAAAATTAATACAATCTGATCAACCAGAAATAGTGAGATCTAATGGAGAAGACAATCAGGTTGGGGGTGTGGAAAACGATTCACATATGCTAATGGTCAAACTGTCATCTGTTGTGATTTTCGAGAACAAAGTTATGAATTTCGTACTAGAGATGAACAGTTGATTGCAGGTCAAGTGTATTTACGAGATTCAAAAGAGTTCAGGTTTCGTTTATGTATTTTTTTATTTGCTTAAAAAAGAGGTTCAATTTTAATTACAACGCGGATGAGACTGCCAAACCCTCGTTAGCAGCCTGACGTAACTGTTGGCATTGAGCACCATAATTAATAATAAAAAAAAAATTAATATGCGAATCATGAATCACACCACCAATTTTTATAAGTATGGTCGTACATCACCGGAATATTTTCTTTTTTCTTCTTCTTCTTCTTTTTTTTTTTTTTTTAATATTAAGAATCACGTACCAACAAAAAATAATCTCACAAGGCTATAAATAAAACTCAGAGCCCGTTTGATAAATGAGTTTGAGTTGAAATTTTTAAATTTGAATAGTAATTTTTTTGTAAAAAAAATTTTTTAAAAAAAATAAAAATTTAAATTTAAATCTTAAGTTTAAATCAACCCTCCAAACGGGTCCTCATTCTCTATTGGTTACTTCTTGTACACAGTCTAACTAAGAGCATACGTCAAACTTTTAAATTATAGTTGCTGTAGAAGGGAGAATTTAAAAATCAAACCTGAAGTTGAAATTGAATGAGGATATTTTTGATGAGTAACTAAAGTATGAGCAAAGCTCGTGATTTTTGCACATGTTTAGACTGTGAAAAACACAAGAAACTGAACTCTCTCAACTAATTTGATTCCGACTGCCCCTCAATACAAAAAAAGGTTTAATTTCAGCTGCCAAAAGTGTTAGGATGTCGCACCACGGTTATAACTCTCATGCCCATTTGTTTGAAGGTTCACTCTGGTTTAGTCTTGACGCATCCTTTTCTGCCAACATGGTGACTCAAAATTATTATAATTATATCCCTCTCTTCTTTTTTCTTCTATTTTTTCCCTTGGGAAAGAAGTAGGACGTGGAATTCTTTTAAATATCATGTTTTTTAAATTATTGAAATAAATTACTTATTTATTAATTTGTAATGCTAGGAATACTAACTCTAATTCCAATTTCTTGAATATCAATCAACGTGTCATTATTTCATTGGTATATGTATTCAATTAATATGGAATAAGTTTTTTTATGCTATGTAATAAAAGTGTGACAACTCATTTAGTTTCTAAACTTTTAAGTTTGTGCAATTGGTATATGTTATCTTTTTTTCGTAGCTCGAGTGACCCTAAACTATTAAAATAGTACTTCAGTTAATTTTTGGACAGAATCAATTATTGAACATCAATTTTTGACCAAAAATTCTAACAAATCTGTTTAAAAATTAATATAAATGACTATTATAATAACGTTTTAATAGTTTAAGGTCATTCAAGCTATCAAAGAGAGAGAGAAAGAGAGAACAGGCACTAAAGTTGCATAAACTTAAAAGTTTAAGAACTAAATGAGCAATTTATCCATTTATTTATTAGTAAAGAAAAGTATTCGAGATACCGATTCTAATACCAACTTTTGAGTACTAACCTATATAAAGTAATTTTATTAATTACATAATTTGTTTGCACTTAGCAAAATAATAATAATAATAATAATTTATTTGCTTTTACTAATAAATAATTTAGTTTTAAATATACTTTTTTAATTCAACTGTTTTATAAATATGCTATTTATTTTTGGTTTTTCATTAATATGCTATCCACCTCTTTCTCCCATCTTTTTACTCATCAGATGGCCCATTTTGGGGCCTTGTGGTGAAACATAGTCGAGCTTTTATGTGACCAAAAAAAAAAAAAAAAAAGAGAAGAAGTAAGTAAATATATCATTGAAATAAATAGTGTGTTTTAAAAATACTCATGGCGAATTTGGATCATAAGTTGAATTCATACAAATGAGATGTATATTTAGATAATTTTTGTTAAAAATAACATTTAAATAGTATAAATGTTAAAAAATAAGTGTAATACGAATTTATAAAAAGTTAAAATTGGAATAATTAATGTTTAAATGAATTCACTTCAATAATTGGCCAACCAAACCTATTGCATTTGAAATACAAGAGTTATGAGTTATTATAGCAATTCATTTAAATGAGACATTAAAATAAACAATAAATTTATTAGGTAAATATTTACATCATCGCATATATAATCATGACAGTTTTTTAACTACTCTTATGGTAGAAGTCATTCCACTTCCATAATTTTTGGCACATCATATAATTATATCGTGCTTTTATTTTAAAAAGAGGAGAAAGAAGTAAATAGAAATAATTTAAATAAATAGTAAGTTTTTAAAATAATTTAAGTGAATAGTAATAAATATTAAATTTATCGTGTAAATTAATTGTGTACATTTTATTAATATGTAATTTACCTAATAATTTATTAAAATTTATTTTTACCAAACAAATTTGTTATTTTCTTTAAAAATTTTAAAATCTTATTATTTACTTCAATTACTTTCATATACCTTTAATAAAATAGGAAAATTGTAGCAAATATCATATTTTATAGATAAATTTAAAGTTTAAAGCATGTTTTTTTAAAAGATGATAAATTATAACATATATTTCTTGTAAATCCTTATATTTCTTTGGATTTTCTAAAAAAATTTGGATTTACAGTTAATTTTTTAACAACAAATTTATGTGCATAGTTTTATATTAGATAAAGACAAGAAAGGAGGAGGGATTTTTTTTGGTATTATGTGATCACATATTTAATTGTGCTATTTATTATTATGTTTAAAATTTTATGTTATAATTCCTACGATGGCTTCTCTGAGACGTAGGGGCATAGACTGCGTTGATGTTTGCCCAAGATGTAACGACGAGATGGAATCCACCTCACATGCTATAGTTGATTGCCCGACATCGCAATCAGTTTGGAGGATGACCCGGTTTTGGAAGGTGATTGAGAATAAGAAGACCCTCCCATTCGCGGATTTGTTAAGGAGTATGAAATCTGAAGTTTCTATGGAGGACTTTGCTTTGGTATGCTGGTTAAGCTGGAGATTGTGGGGGGAAAGAAACAAGGTTGTTCATGGAGGAGAAAACGGAGATCCCCACACCATTTTTGAGTTGAGTATTGCCAGTTATGGTGAATGGAAAGCTCTGCATTGTGACCCAGCCCAACCACAGTTTGTCGGCTCGGATGGTTGGACACCTCCCCAACCAGGATTCTTTAAGTTAAATGTCGATGCTTCAGTTATACCAGGAAGCGACCATATTGGGATAGGTGCTGTCATCCGCGATGAGAAAGGGTCGGTTTCAGGAGCCGTTGCGAAGGCCATAGACGGATCATTTTCCCCTTTTTTAGCGGAGTGCATAGCCCTTCGTGAGGGATTGACCTTTGCCAAGGAAGTGAGTCTTGGTCCCTTAGTAGTGGAAACTGATGCCATCAATGTGGTGTCGGCCGTCGGGGAGGATCACGGGTTGTCGGTGGAAGGTCCGATTTTGGATGATGTCAAACAATTACTTTCCCTTTTGCATAGCGCAAGTGTTAACCACATTTGTCGTAGTGCTAATAATGTCGCTCATATCTTAGCTAGATTTGGCTTTAATGCTAAGTGTACCAATGTGTGGCTTGGTGAGACTCCTTATATAGTCTCCAATGCTATTACGGTTGATGGTATTGATTAATATATTGATTCTTTTTCAAAAAAAAAAAAAAAAAATTTATGTTATAATTAATTATCACTCTCTGTAGAACAAAACAAAACAAAAAACCCAAAAAAAGAAAGCTATTTTGCTCTTTTTCCCTAAAAAAATGGGAAAGGGGGGGACGCCACGCCAGGATCATGGCATTTTGGATCACGGGCCGAGAAGATGGGCCACGAACCAGCTCAAATTTAGAGCCACAGTTTGAACTTTTAACTTGAACTTCAATAGAAAACTTGAGCCACAGCCATAATCCATGTGGATTTCCAAAATTCATCCGCACCAACAAAACCTATTTAATTTGATATTTAATTCAAATACAATGTACTCCCATTTGCATTTGATATTTTTAATATTTCACAATTATTCAACTCAAATGCAAATTTCAAATTCACTTTTCCAAAATTCCTACCACACTCATTTTTTCACTTTTATACGATTCAAATATTATCTTTAACAAAAACTATTCAAACACACATTCATTTGGATACACAATAAATTTTACACTTGAATGCAATCATTCAAGCTGAATGAACGTCTTAATATAACAAGTGATTCAAACGAATGCTAAATCATTTTACTACGTCGAAATATCAAAACGATAAGAGTAGATTATAAAATCATTTCATTTAACAAAAACTATTTGAACACACGTTTCATTTGGGTATACAACAAATTCAACACTTGAATGCAATCATTCCAGTTGAATAAATGTTTTAATATAACAAGTGATTCAAACGAATGCTAAACATTTTACTACAGCGAAATATCAAAATGATAAGAGTAGATTAAAGAATCTTTGAAAAGTCGACCTGCCAACATTACTCACAAGTTCAAAAACGTTAAAATATTTATATATATATTGCTCTTAGAACGATTGGAAAATGACTTTGCATGTCGTTTTTGCAAGCAGTCATAATTGCACGTGTGTATATATAAATATATATATGGAATATATAACTACATAAACGGAATTTAAATAGCTAAAGTTCAAGTCATACACATAAGAAAGTCATCCCAAACGCCAAAATGACATCTAGCGCAAAACTTGGTAGTTCTCTATGCCTTTTACCCAATCAGATTGATTCTATGCATACCCAGCCATCCCAATATTTGAGCTTTGACGATTTGCTTTGTGAGCTGCCTGAGTTGTTGTTGCCTTGGTGAAGTACATATAGTAGTAAATGTTTAGAATCATCGTTGCAACCACAAATATTGCTCCAGTGATAAAAACACCTTTCCGCAACGATTCACAGGAGAAGTTTTGAGCATAGATCACTGCCCGGTACTTCGTGTGATACGCATTCCTTGTTGCACCGGCAATCAGACATGCTTCCGCAAGCAGAAAAGTTGTCCTGTGCGATCATTTGAACGTAAACAAGTTTCAAGAACGAACTAACACCAAGCAAATAATTCTCACGGGCTGGCATATACGAATTTGCAACACGTTTTAGGAATGCAAATTATAGGGGAGCAAGCAATGATAAGCGATCACGCACCAAGAGCTAGAAATGCTCAAAAGAAAACAGAGCAAAAACAATATAACATATCAAACACACATCAGCAGTCACATATTCAGAGCAATGTAAATAGGTGTCTACTTGACCAGTTGATCTGGCTTAATGTTCTACTCTTTTGTACTAGAAATTCTAAAACATGGCATTGTAAGACAGGAAAAGCATGTAAAAAACATAAGAGTAGATACAGAGAAAAGAGAGGACACACACAGGTAAAAGGATACGTAAAAGCACTCACCATGATGAGACAAAATAAATGATGGACCAAGCTCGATGACTGCCAGGGGCCAAGGGTCTTCCAAAACACATGCATCTTGTCACTCCCATAAGTAGAGATTCACTTGAAAGAAGAAACAAAAAGCCTCCCACTCCATAACCGGTCGCAACATCCGAGTTATACACACAATAGGATGAATTTGTACGCTCATCATTGAAAATGTGGCCCTGTCACCACAGAAGTTATCAATTAAATGAAACAATGAACAGTTTGCCATACCAAATTGATCAAGATTCGAACAACATCATAAAAGAAAGATTTTTCCTGTAAATGATTAGCTATCGCAAGGAACAATGATAAATAACAGGCACCATGTACCACTATTTTAGACTCATCACGAACAGGAGTAATAAACCAAATCGAAATGAAAGAGTAATCATTAATCTGTGACTGCAAGGACGTGTTAACGACATTCTTGAGTTGGCAATTTAAAAGTAATAAGCCAGAAATTCACTCTAACCAATTTTCCCTGACACATTTTTTACATACAAAAGTCACAATGGAGCCTGTTATTGCTACCAACAATTTCATTGACACTCTTGTCAGTTTTGAATGAGTGTCATCAACTCAAAAAATCTATTAAAAACTGAGCCAATACTGAAACTACATAATTTCAAGTACTACGCTATCTTAAACATGCAATGCTCCATCAGTAAAAAAAAAAAAAAAAAGAAGCTAAACTTAGTAACTAGAAACTACAACGTGCAAAAATTTGACCTTTGAGAAAGCACTTTCAAAATTGAATAACTAGCAAATAAGTCTTGCTGGGGATCCCCGTTTTCACTGCCTATTTAGGATCTACAACAAAATATGATAAAAATTCCATGCTGGAAGGTTAAAAAGATGCACTAACTATAAAAGGCTATAACTAAATAAATTTAATATTTTGTGGGTACATGCACAAGATGAATGGATTATGAATTATTGAATTCGGAATAAAGAACCAAGCTATGGACCAAGAAAAACTTTCCAACATAGAGTACTACAATACTCCCTCCACCAATTCCAAGAAAATAATCATGTTAGGACAAAAGTATGCAGGATGAATGTCTTAAAACATGTAATACATAATTAGAAGAAAAACTCACAACTAGTCCTTCAGAAAAGTTGATTAGATAGCATTAAATAGACATAAAATGATTGCTGTACAAAAAAATTTCTGTTTACTTATGGTGCGGTAACTGGAGTTGTCGAAAGTTAAGGTTTTTTTTTTTTTTTTTTTTTTTTTTTTCATATGTTTAGTGGCATCAAGAGTAGAGTAACCATTGGACGTTTACATCTAACTCCATGCTCGAAGAGTTTTATACATCATTTGAAAGCTGTTTCAAGGATCCAACAAATAGCTAAGGTTTGTTGACGATCCCTGGCTACAATCCCGGGGACATCATGAAAAGTACCAGCTAATACCACTCCTCGGGATTGGAAAATAATTAAAATTGGTAATGGAAGTTAAAGATTCACATTACAACTAAAAATAAGAAAGCGATGCCACCTAAACGCTAGATCAAATGCTCATATCACCAAAATTGAAAAGCTTTCTAGCTTTCCATAATATAACTGTGAAATATAAAACTTTATTCCATATGTGGTCACACAATGTTGGTTCACATATACTGCAAATGACCAGGCCAGAAATTTGGTTTAAATGCTAGCATAAAAATCCATTATTAAAGTAACCATACGTATCATCTCATCCTATCAAACAAAACTAAAGGGACATTGTATTGTTTTAAAAAATTTTCTAAGTACCATAATATTATCTGAATCATGAATATCAAAACCTGGACCGATTTGAGAAAATTGATCTGTTTTGTCTATTATAGACACTGCATTGACAAACAACCAAGCACAAAAGAAAATGGTAAATTTGTTGTCAACAACTTCCTCTATAAGACAAAGAAAAGAGAACCCAATTAAATATTCACTATAGCAGGATGGATACAACCGACAAAGCAACTACCAATGAAGCCAATGCAATTTCAACGTAATAGCTATTTTGCTTCAGTTTTCCTATACAAAAATTAAAGATTTTAGACATGCTTTAGAAATAACCTTTCTATATTAATTCCTGGTTAAGGTCATGGAATGATGAACAATGACCTCTGCTTTGTATTAGAAAAAATGATACAACCGAGTACTGACACAACATTGCGATGTATGACAAAGATCAATGAGACTCGGTGGGTTTAGACTCGAACAAAATTCTCCAAAAGGCACCATTTGCCTACTGCCCTTCCTTTCAATTAGTCTAACTTAGCCCACCAGCTAGTTCCTCGTTACATACAAAAACATTTCATAAGTATCAAAACACAACTGAATAATTGAGTTTCCACAATACAATCTCTACACAAAACGATGAAAAAGGAGCTGAATTTGAAATTTTTAAAAAAAAAAAAAAACCAGTTTAAGAAAATATCAAATTATTTCATGAAAGAGAATATTCTAAGATGAAAATTCCAAAGTTTTAAAACAATGACAACAGGAAATGGAAGTGTGTTACATAAAATTGAATGTGAAGGAGATCAATGAGGCTATCAATGAGGCTCTTTAAATTCAATAAAATGTGGATTAGCAAATAATAATAACCATAATAATAATCATCGGTCGTAATAAGTAAATAATTAAAAAAAATACAGAAATAAATAAGTATCGAAATAAATCCTTTACCTGGTACGATATCAGACATTGAATACAGTAAAAATTACACAAGAATCCATAAATAAATTACTCCAATTCCACAGGAAAGATCTCAGCCCTTGTACACACGTCTACTCTACTTTACTCCTCTGAAACCCCATAGATCAGACCTCACAATCCTAAAACTATTCAGATCAACTGATCAAGTATTCCGTATAAAGAACATCAGTAATTTCCTAAAGAAAAATGCAAAAATAAGCAGAGATCAAACTGAAAAACAACAAGACATCAAAACGAAACTTCAATATTTATATAAATGTATTTGTGTGTGTGTGTGTGTGTGTGTGCATAAGAGCTTACAACGCTGCGACGTCTCTCGGCGGCAATGGCGAAACCGAAGGCGACCAGGCTGAGGACCACTACCAGAAGATGAACTAGACTCGAGCCCTTTCCTTCTCCCATCGTCTTCTTGCTTTGCCTTAATCAGAGCTTAGAGAGAGAGAGAGATTTGAGAAATGTGTTTAGAGAGAGAAACACAGGGGCTTTTGCTACTCCGCTGTGCTCTGCTTTGCTTAGCTAACGAGTGTGAAAAGGTGTGTGATCAAAAAGTGTGTGTAAATGAAAGTGGGAAGCAGTGAAAGTTGTTTTTGCACAAAGAGAGAGAGAGAGAGAGGGATAGAAAGTTCTCACCACGCGCGACGTAAGAGAGTACAGCCACGTGAGAGAGATATTTAAAAATAAAAAATAAAAAAAAATAAAAAAAAGCTCAAACGCGGAATTTCAATTTTTTCGTGTTTTTCACGCGGCGGGAGAAGTGTGGGCCGCGCTTTTAATCTGAAATTCGACGAGGACGGGTTCGAATTTAAATAAGTGAATTATCCTGTGGGAGCGTTCTCGCCTGCTTATTTTGGACTCTTTCTTCTTTTACTTGTGTTTTTAAACTGATTTTTTTAATTTCTTTTTTATTAAACCTTCTTTTTTTTTTTTTTTTGTTTAAAGGCTATCTAATAATAATTTTACACATAATTGTATTAAAATAAATTAATAAAGAATTTGAATTTTTCATCTCTAATTTCAAAAAATAAAAAGTAAAACTGATTTTTTTTTTTTGTCAGATTTTATAAGCCCAATTTTTTTAATGCAATTTTTTTTTTTTTTTTTTGATAAGATCATTTCATTTCACTAAGTAGTAGCATCACAGAAACAGCAGTAGAACTATAATAGAGTCTCACTAATCCATACATTGTACACTTAGAATTAATACGAACTGGTAACAGATGACAACATGATTAGCATACACGTATGTAATGATACCGTATTCTGCAATTGCTCAAAGGTGTTTAACATTCTCAAACGGCCTTCAAATGACAGCTCACAATTTTCCCCAACAGCTGACACCACATTTATTGCATCAGTTTCAACCAATGGACTGGATTTAAATCCTTGCCAAGATCAGACCTTCACGGAGGGCAATACATTCAGCCAGAAAAGGTGAAAAGGATCCTTCTACTGATTTCACCATCGCACACAAAATTACCCCTTTCTCATCGTGAAGAACCGCACCTATACCGATATGGTCATTTAATGCAATTTTCGTAACCTGAATTTATTCCATAGAAAAAAAAAATATAGTTATAAACATGACCAATTTGGGATCTATGGTACAATAAAGTTTTTTTTTTTTGGGGGTTAGGTTCAATAATGTAAATTAGTCAAAGACCCAGGAGTCCAGACAGTTAGCTACTTAGCTTGGTTTCTCAATATCATTGATCGTCCGGTGGACCATGGATTGTTGGGAATCTTAAATGATTGCTTTATAATCGTGATTCATGATTAGATTAGAAAGTGAGGACCTGCGTCCTCATGATAAGCATCTGAAGGAGAGCAACATCATATTGCTGCCCATACACAAAATCACGAAAACGAAGGAGCATCTTCTGCAACTTTTGCAGGAGTGGACCAATGTTTATCTGATGACTGGAAAGTAGTGGACTCACGTTCCATAAAATACTCAGCCGTCTTCTTTAATTTTCTGATAATTCAATTTTTTAAATTCACCAAGGTAAATGTTATTTCTTTTTCTTTTTCTTTTTCTTTTTTCATGGATACAAACATTTCTATTGACACAAATGACCCCAAAACAAAAAGAAATTCCATCAAACGGGTCTTTGAATATAAAATTTAGGAGCCAAAAACGTGTATTGAGTTCTGATGCCGGAAACTTAAGTAGGGACCCCAAATATCGAGTATGCAAAAGGTTCTTTTAATGAAAACACTACAAATAATGCAAAAGACTAATTCAGTAGACCTAGAGAACCAATACTAACCACGACTAGGGATGGCAATTCGTGTCACGTGTCGGGTTCGTGTCGTGTTAGAGCCATGTCGATTTTTTTCTTCTCCAACCCGAACACGACCCGCGACACGAATACGAAACGAAACCGCGACACGAACACGATACGAACCTGTCATGGATTAACACGACACGAACCGAAATTGACCGGCGATACGAAATTGACAAGAAATTGACCCGCGACACGAAATTAATACGAAATTGACATGCGACACGAACTTGACCCGAATTTGACCCGAAATTGACACGAAAAAAACGGGTCCAACCCGAACACGACACGTTTTTTTTGTGTGTCAATTTTTCCCAACCCGAACGCGACCCGCCCCCTATTTTTCCCAACCTGAACCCGCAAAATTCGTGTCGTTTTCGAGTTGTGTCGTCGTGTCGCGATCCGTATTGCCACCCCTAACCACAACAACGTATAGAAACTGGGTTTGCGGACTAGACTCACAACCTTACGTAAAAATTGGAGAAATCAACTTCATTATTACATTTAAAAAAAAAAAAAACCATAAACATAATAAAGCCACACAAATATAGAGAAAAGAATTAATCTCGCCTTTATTGGATCAAAATAAAAACTAAAACAGCAAAGGAATCCCAATCTACATAAACGACGTTTCCAATGGCAAAATGGCCTCCCAATTGAGGGCGATAGAACAAATATCATCAATGCACAAAAGGAGGCAATGCTCTCGTAGCACCAAGACACAACCCCACAGTCGCATTGCAATGCTTAGTGGACAGCCCCTAGGTAGCAGACCCATCGAAAGGGCCAAATTAACCTAAAGGGCTATTAGGAAGTATATTTTGACGGGAAATAGTAACATATAGCATATTTTAAAGATAGTAGTGAAATAAATAGTAGTTTTTTCTCATGATAGTAAATAATAGCTTTTTTTTTTTATTCCAATTTTACCATTCTCTCTCACATACCCCTTCGTCTCTTTCCTTCCAAGTCTCTCCCTCTCCTCGTCTCCGTGTCGCTCGCTCTCGTTACTTGCCCACGGGAGAGGATGCCGCGCCGGTGATGGTGAGGAGATGACGATGGCGGCGAGATTGCTTTCTCCGAGCGATCAGCGATAGCCGACAAAGATATGTGATTTGCTATCAGTAATCATCGCGATCCTTCGGCTGCTTTCACCCCGTGGTTATGTCGTCACGGCAGCGCGTTGTTCTCCGGCATCGTTTCCGTCTTCTCCGATCTACGGTCCGCGACGGCGGTGAGATCGTGTTTTCTCCGATATGCAATCAGTGACGAAGATCTGCGATTTGCGATCAGGGATTGGCATTGAAAACAGTGAGCTGTGGATGACGGCGAGCGAGAGACGTCTGTGACGATGGCGATGTCGACGACCAGGTCGACGACGAACGCGACGGTGGCGGTGAGGCTACTGCCTGTTTCTGGGTTGGGGAAAGGAGTGGTATTTTCGGGTTTTTGTGCTTTTTGTTTTTAAAGATGCTATAATTTACAATCCCCTAGATTTATGCTATTATTTCTCATAAGTTTTTGTCCTTTTTGTTTTTTAAATATGCTATAATTTACTATCTCCTAAATTTATGCTATTATTTCTTATAATCACCTATAAGTGTGCTATTTCCCTCTTTCCGCCTATTTTGACAAATAATACTAGTCAGGAATGAAAAATGAGAATGGAGTCATGGAGACATAACTTTTGTTTTTTTACCCCTCATGGTGAGATTGGTAGGCCCGTATTAATTTAAAATTGACTAATAAGATTGACAATCTCATATGCTTTTTGGATTGTGACTCCTAATCTTCGATATTAAGGTTAAATTATTATCTTAACTTTAATTTACTTGTAATATCTTATATTTAAAAAAATATTAAAAATGTAACTATATATAATATATTTATCCTAATAATGCTTAACCTTGTTAGAATAAGTATAAATATTAATTGTTTTAGAAGAAAATTATGGCATTTTTGAAACTTTACGTTTTTTCACTTAATTAGATTTTACACTTCATTTTCATTTTCTTTAAAAAAAAAATACACAACTTATATTTGATACTGTATTGTCCTTAATGATATAACAATTATGATTAATAACTACGTAAATTACAAACTAATCATTTTTTTTAATTTGAAAACACAATTATGATCGGGTATATGATTAAGTATACTTCCACAGTTCATTCCAACTTTGGATTTAAATAAATACATGAATTAGATTAGTAGTGACACTAATTTCAAATCCTATAATTCAAGTAAACAATTTATTTAGATTCCGAATACTTACTCCAATTGTACACATTCCAAAAATCATGTCCACTCCTATTATGTACAAGTGAATATATTATTAGGTCTTGTTTGGCTCGTGAGTTCAAACGCAAAATTTTCATCTCAATTTTTGTTTTTTTTTTTTAAAAATTTTGTCTTTTTCTGAAAAAGTTTTTGTCTTTTTTGAAAATTAAAAAAAATTTTCAATTCAAATTTAAAATTTTCAACTCAAACTCATTCACCAAACGGATCCTTAATATGTTTACTTACACATTATTGGAGTTGACCTGAATTGAAGTAAGTAGGATTTAAAGTCGAAATAAATTGTTTATTTGGGTCATAGATTATGGAATTGGAACCACTACAAATCTCATTCATTACATTTACTTAAACCAGAATAAGAATAAACCGAATTTCAGAAAAAAAAAAAAAAAAAAAAAAAAAAAAAAAGAATCAGAATAAACTGTTGTGAATCTTCTATTATATCAATTCCTAATTGTGTTTCAAATTTAAAAACAATACTATAAGTTGTGTAATTATTTTTGGTATTTTAGAAAATTAGAGATAAAGTGTAAGAAATTGAATTAAAAATAAAAAAAATATAGAAAATTGAATTAAAATAGTAAAAAAATTTTATTATAGTAAAAATAAATGTTTTACCTATCCCAACAAAGTTAGTAATAATTAAGATAACTATATAATAATAAATAAAATAACATAACTGACGTAGGTTGTTGTTATATTTTTTAGGTAATTTTTTGATTTAATATTCTATAAGTAGAGTAACATAAAGAAATTTAATGTTAATATCAAGATTGGTACATGGGGTCATTAATTTTAAATTGGCGTAGAGTCCACCACCTTACTCTCATTCGAGAAGAAGAAGAGAAAAAAAAATAATAATAATAAAATAAGCAAGTAATTCATTGCCCACTTTAACAACCCAATCCTCATAAGTAAGCATGTCAACCAACATCAAAACAATTCAACGTCCACAATTTCTCTGAAGTAATGCTTGACTTTCATGCAAAAGTGAGAAACAACAGACAACATAAGTTGCAGTCTTGCAGAACAAAAATATGAATTAGTTTATAATTACTATTCTTGTAGTATCTAATTAACCCGTATCAATGGAAAATACGCATATTTTGGTACATACATGTTCATAATATACAATTAGGAAAGTTATTTATCGAATTTTCATAAATAGTTCATTTTAACAAATACATTAAGTAATTCTCAATTCGTAATCTAATTTCTAATCTTGATTTGTGAAAATTTCAATCCGTTATTAATCCAAATGCTTCTCAATCCAGTCCAATTCAACAGATTGGATTGAATTAAATGATTCATGGGGAAAAACTATGCCCAAAACACCTCATGTTTTCGTAAAATTGATCACAAAATTTCCGTTGAAACAATTAAATTTTGAAAATATTAAGATCACCCTTCCCAATTTATGTTAAAAGTTCTTTCAAATATAACTTAATAAAAAAGTTTCTTAAAACATAAATAAAATTTCATTTCAACTATTTTTGGGTATGTTTTAAGTTTTAAATTGTCTTCAGTGTATTAATTTCTCTATAACTATATATAGAAAGCATAAAACTTGTTACTATGCTTTCCCTTACAAAGCATTTTCATCCACAACGGTTTGTTTTGGATGAAAATGTTTTATGTTTGCTTTTTAGTCCCTCGATTTTTTTTTTCATTTTGGCCCAATTTTTTTTTTACAATTTAATCCTTTTTTGTACTGGTTAATTTTTTTCATTTAATCTTTTTATTTTTTTTTTTTGGGTATTTTTTCATGCCTCTTTTTTTTTTTTAGGTCCTTTGTTTCTTTTTTTTTTTTTAAATTTTGTGGGTCTATTTTAAACTTATTTTGAACTTTCCATATGCAAATAAAATTTTTCAAACACATATAACATATGCATAGCACATGCTTTAGACTAGTATAACAAAAGGGACAAAAGTGATATTTAAACTAAATACGTGGGTGTTTTGAATAATTTCCCAATATTATGTTGTACCGAATATATGCAGCCTTTCGATACTCGAGATGAAGATAAACTACAAAGAACCTTGTTTTCATCCACTGAATTTGAAAACTAGAAAAATATTTTAGCCTTTGCTTGAAATACCATTTCAAACTAAATTTTTCCAACTTATTTTTGTTTTGTTTTGTTTTTTTCCCCCTCGAAAGTCAACAAAAATTTTGACAAATTTTAAAAAATCAAACGATTATAATACAAAAAATTTATAAATTTCACCGGCGAATCAAATGCTAGTTTAATCTCTGCACCTCTAGTCATGACCTCCTACTCTCCTTTTGTTTCCTTCCTCCCCAATGCAAATTAGAACAACGACATGATCGGACGCGGCTAACAGATATTATCAATCCTCTAGAACCATCGGACGTCCTTTTTGGGGAGAGTTTGTGGATAAAAATTAGACCCAACTTTTGTGGCCCATAATTATTACCTCCAACACGATCAACTTACGTTAAAGACAACAAGAGAGAGTGTAGTAGAGAGATTCGGTTGTGTAATGCTTATACTTTCTTTCAAAGAGAACCGATATGTATTAAATGATAGCCCGTCCACACGTCACTCATAGGAGTCACATATTTATTGAATAATTCCTTACTTGCTCTTAATGGGAAACTATAGTTAAAACAAACGCATAATAGTATATGTTTAAATGATCTATAAAAATTTAAAGAGAAAATTAAAAAAAAATGTATCAAACGATAAAAAATTTCTTTGCAAAATAAATAATTAAAAAAAAAAACTCCAATGCCTTTATGAAAGAGGTTAAAAACTACGATGAAACTCTCTTATAAAACTCTGAAAAATTATAAAGAAACTTATGACATGTTTACTTATCAGGAGTAGAGAATGATAATCAATTTTTTGTTTATTTGCTCATTTTTTTTTCTCAAATAGGAGTGAAAATGGTAGGTTCTACACTAATTTGGGATTGAGAAATAAGATTGACAATCCTATGTCCCCCTCCAGATTGTGACTTTCATTGCTACTATTAACATTAAATTACCATTTTATCTTTAGTTCATTTGCAAAAAATTGTATTAACAAATAATAACAACATATCTTAATTATTTTTATTAACTAAATATAACATATTTTTATTAACTTAATATTATATAACTATCCTAATTACTATTCATGTTATTAGAGTAAATAAAGAACTTTTTTTTATCATAATATATTATTATATTTCTATTTTTATATTTTTTATACTTTACTTATTTTAATTTATTTATTTTTTACTCTTTTTAATTTTTTTAAACAAAAAATTACATAATTTAATTTTATTGTCTTAATATCATAATGATTATTTTACTTTTGATTAATGGTATGATAATAAATAAAAAATAATAATCATTTTTAAAATTTTTGAAAATGCTATAAATAAAGGAGTATACAAGTAAATTTACAGCAACTAACTCTGATTCTTATTCTAAGTAAATGCATAAATGGGATTGATAGTGTTTCCGACTCCGATTTCTGAAACCAAAGTAAACAACATATTCTGACTTCGAATCCTGATTTCGAATCCATTCCACTCCGAATCCTACCTACTCCGATTCAATTCACTCCAATTAGGCGTAAGTAAACATGCCATAAAGCTTTCTCTTTCTAACAAAAAGTGGTTTTAAATTTTAAAGAAACGTTTTGGCAGGAAAACTTTACCGCCACTAAAATACTACAAGTCAAAAGTTGTGGCTAAATCTTTTATTTAGTCACAAAATAGTTTTGCTGTGAGAAACAACTTGTCACTAAATGTTTATTATCATTTTTTTTTTCCTTTTTTTGTAGGGCCAAAAATATAAAAGTAATCACAGCAAGCTTAAAGGTGGCTCAAAATGCGAGTATCTAAAACACTTTCGCACTGTAACGGTCCATTAATACAAATACCATACTAACTTATAGGATAAAAAATACAGGGAAGATTACGATTTTCAATAAAGCTGAGAGATTACGCAAAGCCAAGGGGGAAAATTTTAATAGCTCCTCAAGAGTTTAATTAATATTTATGCAAAATTTTACAATTTTGTTTCTAATATTTAAATTAGTATCTACTTTTAATCTGACATTTTATGGTTAGTTAGACAATAAAATTTAAAAATCTCCCGGACAAAAAAAGATTAACAAAAAACAAATATATGAACACACACACACAGAAAACATGCATTTTGATCAACTACTAAAATATGCAAGTCATTTTATCATATTCCTATTTTTCCTTTCTGTTTCAAATAAACAGAATTTAATTGTTACATCAATGGAGATTATAACAACACGACTAATACAAAGCCTGTAATTATTTGGAGGTATAGCATGAGTACGCAAAGCATCCTCATTTCCATTTCAGGCAGATGGTGATAAGGTAGGCGGGTCGGATGGTGATAAGGTATTACATGACTTTTTGTTGTGTAACAGATAGATATAGCACCTTCTATCTATTAGTCAAGCAAATTTCCTCTCTATATTGTAATGAGTTAGGTCTCATTTCCATCATAATTAAAGAAAACAATTATTTACCTTTTATCTTGTATTTTACTTTTACTCAGAAAATATGCGTTGTGTTTTGAAATTTCGTATATTTACACTATCAGATTGCATTTAATATACAAATTTATGTACTTTTTTGATCAACACTTAATTTCAATCTGAAAACACCCAGAATATCTTTTAAAAGAAAAACTAAAATCGAGTGTTATTAACCTTTTTATAAATTATGTATTAAATTTATAATGGTGTAAAAATGCAGAACTTCAAAAGGGTATTTTGAGTATTTTTTTTTATATCAAAATTGAGTATTAACCGAGAAAGTGAGTATGGATTTCTATGTTTAATACAATTTTATGGTACAAAAATGTAAAACTTCAAAATATAAAGTGTAATTTCTGAAACAAAAACTAAATATAAGGTATAAAAATATAAGCAATACTAAATTGTAAGGAATACTTTATACCTTGTTTTAGCTTGGGTTGTTACTAGATCTACTACATGATCTGATTAATCCACATTTAAAAGGTTATTATTCAAATAAACCGCTTGTGGTGAAGAATTTGGGAAGTGCTATTTTAAGTGAACAAGAGGACGAAAATACATTCTTTTAATTTTTTTTAATTCACTTCTTAACTTTTGTGGAATTAAGGAAAACAAAATCGATGTTTTCAAACAGCCCCAGAAAACGTGACAAAAGTGAATAACTCGACTTTGTACAAATGGTTCAGGAATATCAGGACATAATTTACATCCCAAACTTTTAGCTTATTAGCTTCCCCGACTTAGTTTTGCCTAGTTTGAAAGGCCAAATGAAACTTTGTTGCAGTGGGTTGAGAGAGTTGAGGCATATGTAAGGCATTCTGAATGAAAGAATTAGATTTTTCTTTTTGAAAATCGGACTGAGAAAAGTAAATCTTGAATTGGCATATGAGAAATGTAATTTACATCACTATATTATGTTTGATCATCTCTATTCTTAAAATCTGTAAGATTGATTATGTCGGCATGACATCTAAGAGTGTTACATAATTATTCAAGCCGGGATTTCTCTTTACGTTTTAAAGGTTATGACAATGAAAGAAAAAAAAAATTGTCAGGGATCTAATTCCAATTTTTAAGTATCAAATTATGTGGTGGTGAATTGTCGTTTTTTTTTTTTATTAACAGATAATTGATGTGGCAACAATTAAATATATGAATAACAATTCATATGTTATATAAGTTGATACTTAAAATTAAGATTAGAATTGGTATCCCTAATATTTTTCTAAATAGAGAAAAAGGTGTTAGTTGAGTTCTAGTTGATTTAGGGAGTAAATTTTAAAAAGGCTTGTTAAAATCTCATGTAAAAACAATGGTTTGTGTGTAATAGGGTTTTAAGTGGAATTGACTATTAAGGCTCAAACGTTGTGTAACGGTAATTCTTGTGCTGCGTGTAGCCTTTTGGGCTATAAACGTTTGTCACAATTCAAGGTTTGATTGCATATTTCATAATAAATCCTCGATATTCTTTTGTTTTAAAGAGAATAATATAAGCAGAACTCTTATTTATTTATATTTATTTGTGCTAGTTGTTTAATAGTTTAAAAACCAATCAATATAAGAGTGACAATGGTACTCTTATTTTATCTCAAGTGGTCCTTTTGATCACGGTCATGACAATACATCATGACTCAAAACCTGCATAGAATTAACATATTTAAGTTAACTATATGGTTTGGATCATATTTGGGTGACACGGTTAATAATAAATGCGATGTATTCAAGTTAATCTATCTAACATAAAATGACACAACTAACAATTTTCTATTGGATAAGTTTGATACTAAAGGTAATCTATAACCATCATAGTACATAAAAATCTCGGTTTACACGACGGTTTTTTACCGTCGTGTAAACTTTACACGACGGTTACAGAACCGTCGTGTAATTCAGCGTCGTAGAAGATATCACGACGGTAAAAAACCGTCGTGGTATCTCAATGTTACACGACAGTTTAGAACCGTTGTCGAAACAAGAAATATATGAACGAGAAAAAAAAAAAAGCATAATAACACTTTTCGTGTTAAGCGGACTTTACACGGTTATCGAGACCGTGTAAAGTTACACGACGTTCCTCCGAGGACCATCGTGTAAAGCGACTTTACATGACGGTTTTGAAGCGGACTTTACATGATATATATATATTTTTTTTTTGTAAAAAATGGGGTTTTTTCCTTGATTTCCAACGGGTGGCCTAACCTATATATTACATACCAATCATTGATCAAAGCAAAAATACATACCAATTATTATATATTACAAGATTACATGTCATACCATTCTCCCCTAATCAAATCCAAATCCCCACTAGTGAAAAATTCTTTACTTTCAAGTACGTCAATTCCATTCAACATTATGTCTCTCATAAAACCTAAAATAAAATAACCGCATTCAACACTTCCCTCTTGAAAAGGACAAGGCCGGCTCGAGATTATCGTTTTACAATCTCGTCTCCTTCTAATCCCTTCGCTGACCATAATTTTCCAATCCGTTAGGGCTCTAGCAAATTGGTAAAGTTCAAATTAATTAAGATGCATATAATTAAGATTACATAAAAAATTAACATACTAAAATTGACTTACATGTTCATGAGCTTAGTAAAATCGTCTCGTTTCTTCTCTCGAAGAGGATCAAAATAAAGGACGAGGTCCTCCCATGGGTCAATGACTCCCAAAACCCAATGTCTCCCTCTGTTATGTAGCACAAGATAAAGAGAGAGAGGGGAGGGCAACGGGAGAATGAAGGGGAGGGGATGGCGGCCTTGCGGGCAACGGTCGAATGAGGAAGAATGGAGGGTGGGTGGCATCACCGGGAGAATAAGAGAGAAGGTAAAGCATCAGCGCTGTCGGCGGGTGGGCGAAGGAGATAGTGGGTAGGATAAATCTTTAAGTGGTCGAAAAGAAGAAAGATAAAAAGGATGATAAAAAATGAGGAAAGTGGATTTAAGTTAAGGTTTACTCGTAAATTTTAAAGCACAAAATTTCAAATTTTTAGAGTGATTTTCGAAAGATTACACGATGGTTTTTGAAAACCGTCGTGTAATCTTATGAAAATCAGAAGATTAAACGACGGCTTTTGAAAACCGTCGTGTAATGTCTAGATTACACGACGGTTTTTGAAAACCGTCGTGTAATCTTCCGAAAATCACACTAAAAATTTGAAATTTTGTCAAGGGTTTACGCGCGAATTTCACGAAGTAAAAATTTGAATTTTGATTTTCGAAAACCCCTAGTCCTAAATATTATTGCAAGAGTTCTTCAATGGTAGCAAAACTCAACTCTATGGTTAGAAAGGTGACTTTTAGCCTAATTTTTCCATTTAGGGCCATTTTTGTGACAATCCCATAGTTCGGTGGCTTCATTCATCAATTTGTTACCCCCAACAAGTGCCATCAACAATTTATGTTTTTGGCTAAATTAGATCAGAGTAAATTGTTTAGATTTAAAAGCGTAATCCTTTTTTTTTTTTTTTAAAGAAAAACTAATTATATTGAGGAACAGTTCTTTTCCGCCTAAGATCTCTACGGCCTGTAAATGACCATGGAATTACTATAACGGCCAACTGGTTACGAAGTATGAACAAAGAGCATACGACAAACTTTTTCAAAAAGTGGGGGCAAAAAGCAGAACCTAGAACATTACCTTTGTCGTTCCATCCAAAAAATTAAAAAATAAAAATAAAAATAAAAACCATACCTTGCCATCAGATATTTTTGGAAATGTCATGGGAACTCTATGTTGTAATGTGTTGTGTTATCTCTCTCACATCCACCAATGCAACCAAAAATTCAATGGTTGTAATTGAAAGTTATGGTTTTCTACCATATATATCTATATCACATGGGTGGTCACTTCTACTTACTCTTATCATTGAACTGAATGCTGATTAAATTATCAAAAATAAATAAATACATAAATAAATGCTGATTTATTCAATACTATGCAAGTAATTTTGATATTTTTTTTTGGGTATTGAAAATGTTATGCGCAAATGTTAATATATGTAGCTCAAAATATAAGGCTCACAAGTCACATCTACAACAGAGAACCCATGCACCAAGAATTACTTAAAACAACTTATCAAGAAAAAGAAAAAAACAAAAAAGAAAAAAAAAAAAAAGGAAATTTTAAAAAGACTTTTTTTTTTTTTCCTTATAAGAAAATAATTTAAAAAGACTTGAACGTGAATAAATGACTTATACCCTTACCGAAATTTAAGACCTCAATTTCTCCTCAGCTCAGATAAGATAATGGCAGCAGTCCGCGTGGCAAAATCTATGGAGAATACAACGATAAGGCTTGTAACAATTTATGTGGCCATCAACGTTGAAACATGATCCAACGGCCAAGAGATTCCCAATCCTCACTAAAACCAAACTGAGGCCGTCGGATCGAAAAATTCCAGCTACTAGTAAAGCTTAGGTTCTATAAATACATGGTCAAGTAAGCACAGCAAACCCTCTTCAACTGAATGCAGAACATTGAGCTCTAGTGTTTAGAAAGCAAGTAAATTTAGTTTAGACGAAATGGCATCCTCCATTGTCTCTTCGGCGGCCACCGTCGCCTCCGTCAAGCGGACCGCCCCGGTGCAAGCTAGCATGGTGGCACCCTTCACCGGCCTCAAGTCATCTGCAGCTTTCCCCAACAACCAAAAGACCAACGACATCACCGCCTTGGCCAGCAATGGAGGAAGAGTCCAATGCTTCAATGTAAAAACACTCCTATTACCAACTTTAATATGTTGTTTGACAGAGTTTTTGCTTTTATTTATTTCTTTTTTCTTTTAATTCTGAAGGGGAAAGAACAAGGAAGATCTTTTTTTTTTCCCGAGTAATTTTTCAGGGAAAAAAAAAAAAAAGGGTCTCAATTAGCTTTGTTTCTTTCACTACAGGTGTGGCCCCCAAGAGGCTTGAAGAAGTTCGAGACTCTCTCATACCTTCCTGATCTCACTAACGAACAATTGCTCAAGGAAATTGACTACCTTCTCAGGAAGGGATGGATTCCTTGCTTGGAATTCGAAGTCGGGGTATTTATAAATCCACTCTCTCTCCTCATTTCTTCACCAAAAAAGAAATCGTTTATGAAATTATGTTAAATGACAACAAATAAGAGATAGTTTTTGTTTGAATGCAAAAATTGGTTAAGAAAATTGGAGGTACAATGTTCAACGTCACGATAGAAGAAATCATGTTGTGAAAAATGTTGTACCAACGTTTTGGGACACGAAAATCATGGCCTAATACTTTGACAAGATGAAAGTAAAATTTTGAATTATGGTGCGTGTGCAGGATGCTTGGATTTCCCGTCACAACAACAGGTCCCCCGGGTACTACGACGGGCGCTACTGGACCATGTGGAAGCTCCCCATGTACGGGTGCACCGACGGCACTCAGGTGTTGGCTGAGGTCCAGGAAGCCAAGAAGGCATACCCCGACGCTCACGTCCGTATCATCGGATTCGACAACGTCCGCCAAGTGCAGTGCATCAGTTTCATTGCCTACAAGCCTCCGCCCAAATAAGCTCAAAACGATCCTTCCAAGTGTTTTTACCTCGTTAGGAGGTTGATCTATTTGTCGTGGTTTTGAAGCTTTGTTCTTGTTCTTGTTTTTGTTTTTTTTCCTTTTTGGTTTGTAATTTCTGTTGATTTAAGTTCCCGTTCGGTTTGTACGATTTCAATGTGAAACGTTGAGGCTATGGGAATGGAATTCAAGTTTATCATACTTTGATTAATGTTAATAAGAGCTCTGGCCCTCATTATTCCTGTTGTAATTTCATAAACCAATTTCCTTTCTTTTTTTGTATTCTTTGTTTGTATGTGTGTGATGCATATATATATATATATACACATATATATATCCTTGATTATTAAGCTTAAAAACTAGATTACAACACATAACATGAATAATGTTGAATGCCAAAGGGTTGCCCCAAACTATGAGATAGTGTTTGGTTGTTGGGAGAGAGGTAGAGGAAGAGAAAAATAAATTTATTGTTTGGGGATGGAGAGGAAAGATAAAAGATTAGTCTCCTTTGGTCCACAAAATATTATCCATCACAAACGGATGGATTCAAAAAAATAAAAATAAATAAATAAATAAATACAGCATAAAAAGACTATTTTATCCATTTTTTTCAATTCTCTATCCCTTTGTGGCATTGTCTCATTTTCTAAATTGATAAAATGTGGCCAAAAAATCCAAACCAAGATGATATTCTAAGTTTAGAATTGATGATTTTTTTTTTTTTGACATAATGCATAAGAGAGTAATTAGGAAGCAACAAATTAGGAAAGTAAAAGTATGACTTGCTTTGATCTAATGTAAAAGTTTAAACCGTTAGGAAGTGTGCAACATTATTTGTATTTCCTAATAGGTTTGATATCAATTGACATCGATTCGTTTGCGGACCAAAATAAGTACTCAAAGTGCTTTATATCTTTAGCTTCAGAGTGATGATAGATAGATTAATTGGATGCTTACTAACTTCCGCTAAACACCAAACTTGAAATTAAGTCTACTACCAAAAAAGAAAAGGATGTTTGGCATTTCAACTCATTTTAAACTAAACTGTACTTTTTCATATCAGTTTTTATCTATTTCTGAAAAAGATTTTTGTCTTTTCTAAAAAGTCAATAAAAATTACTATTGAAACTTAAAAATCTTAAACTAAACTCATTCACCAAACACCCCCTAAAACAAACTTAAACAAAGCAACGGGGAGCTCTGTTTTGGCTTTTTAATAATCAAAATAGTCCGAAGGCTAGCCATCTCGAATGAAGCCTTAAATTATTATTATTTTTTTGGGTGGAATCTCAAATGAAGTCTCCCTCATCCCTCTGCTCCTTTCAAAATGATGCGTGTGTTTGTGGTTGCTAATTTGTTCAACCACGCAGGCAATTTCAAGCCACAAGTAGTAGATTGGTTTTGAATTGAGACATCAAAATAGACGGAACATTGAAATGACGAAGAGATGAAGTTCTTAAGATATTCATATCAATTATATGACTAGTAGAATTTTGAAATTTGGTGATCTAATGTTTGAAGGACACGAATGACCTGTTTTGTGGGAAAGTAAAATATATAATGCTTTGTTTGGTAGGATGGAAAAGAGGAAGAAAGGAAGTAGGATGAAAGAAAAGCGGACGGAAAATTATTTTGTTGGTTGTTTTGTAAGGAGGAAAGAGAAGGGAAAGGAAAATACAAGGGATTAAAATCATTGTAGGGCCCACCAATTTTATTTTCTCAAAAGTGAGTGAAAAACATAAATCCTCCCAATGATAATTAAAATTACTTTTTAATCCTTACCTTTGAAATTAAAGAAAATATATAAATAAATGAAATAGTAATTACAAAACTTTTTTCTTTTCTTCCCTTATATGATATCAAAACATAAAGGAAAACTAAAATATTTCATCTCCCTTTTATTTTCTTTCACTTCCATTTTTCCTTTCCCTCTTGTTTTGTTTCTTTCTTACCAAACATAGCCTAAAGGCTGAGGGGTGACGGGATTAGTGGCTGGGTAATGGACTCATATTTATTCAGTGACGGAAAAGAGCAAAGATTAGAGTAGAAAATCTATAACAAACACAACATTAAAAAAAAAGTTTTTAATTTCGATATTCTACACCTGGAATATGTTCTTCGTGATGTTAAATATTTGATAGGATGACCCATTTTAACTCAAAATTGAGAACAAAAACTAAATGTACCAATATTTTGCAGTCAAATCAAATTTAAACGCATTTAATAACATTATGCTAAAAGAATACAGACAACGATGTTATAATGAACTGAACCTTCGTATATAAAACTCGAAAGAAAATTACTAGAAGTCACAAAATTATCACTCTGTTACTCTCTCTGTCTCTCATGCATCTGGCACTTTTTCGATTCCCCTAATGCCCCAAATATCATCATCCCAGATCACATCACCAAACAACATATTATAAGCCTCACCCATAAACTCAACATCCCAAAACGGCATCCAGAAGGAGCCCCATGACATCTGCTCGTCCACCACGCCACTCAACCACGGCCACCAATTCTCTTGATCCCAAGCAAATAAGGAACTACTCTCCGCCGTCACCTCGGAACGCGTACTCGATTGGGCTTGGATCATCACACTCACACTCTTCTCCAGCCACCACGGCCATAACACCGCCCTCCTCTTCTTTAATCACCGCTCTCTTCTTCGCCGCCGCCGCCGCCGCCGCCGACTCCTCAAACTTCACATGAACCTTAGAAGAACTACTGTCGCACTCCACATTTCTTTGCCTCTTCATTGGAAATAAAAGAGTTGTTGTTTCAGTTCCAAAGAAACGAAAACAAAACTGTCGGGGCAATTTAAGCTATGCACACAAGACTCGGGATTAAACAAATATATCCTTTTTGGTGGGAAGTGGAAATGAGATAATTTTAATGACAACTAATCACGTGCAATCTAACTTTTCCTGGTTTTAAGCACGTCCCAAAAAAAAAAAAAAAAAAAAAAAACCTGCCAAGAGATTTTCCGTATCGCATTTCTCTTTTATATTTCCAAGAGGCTAAGTATAAGTAGTTAGTTCACAGAGCACGCTTTGGAGAATAAATAAAATAAAATCTTAAATTATAATTTTATATATATATATATATATATATATTGCACACTACCATTATACTGGACGTGGCTATATTCAATGAATAATGTGAGGATTCAATTAATAAAGTATTTCCATGTCGGGTGCAATATATATATATATATATATATTAAAAAGGGAATATTTATGGGATTTTTTTTTTTTTTTGAGATAAGATAATAGAGAAATGTTCTAGGTGTTGAACGAGTTGAGCTTCTGCAACTGGTGGAAGATAATTGTTCGGCGTTAAAGGGATTATATTTCTGAGCAAATGAGTGTCTTCATTTTGTCCGTGACGGTTCAGTTTTCCCACCAACTGGTATATATTGACAAACTGGTGGCTCCAACTGGTTTTGCAAAATTTGACATTTAAAAAGGTTAAAAAAAAAAGGAAAATAACATAAATAAATAAATAAATAAATAAAGGAAAAAGAAAATAAAAGAAAACCCGCTCGGTCTGTGAAAGGGCAGGAGAAGAGTGAGGAGGAGGCAAAAAATTGACCTCTCGTCTCGGTTTTGGGTTTGGTTGGCCTTACCGCCAAACAAGTTCCAAGGGGTGAATGATACAGCTAGATTGAGTTTTCTTTCTTTTTTTACTTCTTTTGATAAAAATATATTTTTGGTTATTTTAAGTTACAAGTATAGATTTAAAAACAAAAAGTACTAGTTGCTTACAACCAATCAAATTATTTCTATGGAAATTATTTTTTAATGATTGAAAACTTTTCAGATCAAGTGTTAGTAATTATCCACGTAAATGCTACAAATTGTAGGAGAAAATGTTGAACATAATAGGCAACGGTTCTCTTGCAATTTGCAGAAGTGGACCAGAATAAAGGTACCGACTTGCCAGTTTGATATTTTTGTAATTTTGAGAAATTGTGGAAAGGCAGGTAAGAATACGTAGGAATTTGATGAGAGCAGCTGAGAAATAGTTGGCCTGTATCTTTAAAACCTATTATTTTGGGTTTCTTAATGCCTTTAATATAGGGAGTTTATATGTTAGGACTTTACATTTTCGTATTATAGATATGAACTATTACTTTAGTCGTTAGATTAATTTTTCAACGGTTTAATAATTTATGACCGAAATAATTTGAATCGTGTGCTGTAAATAATTAGAGGATATTTGAAGACAGAATTTTGGAGGTTAGCTTGAAAATGTGTATTTTGATATAGAAAATAGTACAAAAAATTGAAATGTATTAAAATAAATATATATCAATGGATCTTATCTTGTTTGTCTCGTTATTGTGAGCATTTTGACGCAAGAATCATCACATTTTGATTTAAAATAAGAAAGTTATGGAATTTAAAATTTAAATTTATCATAGATATTTTTTTTAAACTGACGCCGTAGATATTTGTAAAAATGTATATTGAAAAGTAGTTTTGAAATGAAAGGAAAAAAAAAAAAAAAAGACAAAAAAATTGGAGATGAAGTTGGAGATGCATCTGCAAACAAACCCTTATTTTTATGTGAATACTCATGTACCATATTATTAAAAAATTAGTCAACCAGTTAAAGTTACTCCTATTATTAACGATATTTTCTTTAAATAAATAAATAAATAAACCCTTTAAAACTAAGGTAAACTTGTACTAAGGTACAAAACTTCAAAATATCTTCTCCAGAGAAGAAAAAAGAAAAGAAAAACTCAAAATGAATAAGATAACACGTTTTGTTTTCGAAGAGAAGAACCCAAAAAGAATATTCTGGAAAGGAGAAAACTAAGTGCAGAATATTAAATTACAATTCTTTGTTACTATCAACCATAACTTCCCTGGTTCAATCCACCCATTAACTTCTTCCCCAAAAAAAAAAAAAAAAAAAAAAAAAAAGCCATATAAGGTACAGAGTGATATTTTCCTTTTGAACTACAGCGACCTTTACTGGGATCATGAAAAATATTTGACCCTTTTGAGGGGACAATTGGAGTTGGAGTTCTAGAGATAATTTTGAAAATATAGTTTGGTTGAAAATAAACCGTTTGAAATTAAAAAAAAAAATGTAAAAACTTAAAATTATTTGAAAAAAAAAATGACAATATAGATCTTATTTTATTTTTCTCGAAATTATATGTAATTTAAAATATCATCTCATTTGACTTAAAATAACAATGTCACGGATTTTTTAAGTTTGAATTTATAAGAGAGATTTGAAGATGTGAATAATGTAATTATATTTAATTTGAAGAAAAATATTTTTAAAAAAATTGAAAAAATCTATTTGAAGATGTCCCCTAAATGGCTACTTAGAGTGTCAACATAAAATCGAAAACTATGAAATACAAAAATTATAATTTCCCTTATAAGAATAAAATGAAAACTCCAGGAAAAAAAAACCTCAGTATGTCATTTCAAAAGAAATGGAGAGGTTAAAAAAAAAAAAAAAATTCTAATAAGTGAACATATTCTTATAGGAAGATACATAAAGAACGACAGTAAGCATTGCCACTTTAGAGTAGCAAATGTACAAGTCCTCTGTACAAAATCTAGACCATTTACAGACTTACAGTTAAAATTAAGGCCATACAGTGTATGCTTAGAGTGAAACTATGATGCAGTATATTCTCTTCTCTTTCCCTTCTGAAAATTATATGATTCCATGTAATTAGACTCAAAAGATTGGATCGTTATTCAGATTATTTATGGTGTCGGTCATCTGCAGAAAAATAAATTAATGATTTTTATAAAGATAACAAGATTTTTTTTTTTTTTTTGTAAAGAGGACACGGTAATTTGTAAATTTGAACCAGTAAATTATGATTTTTAAACGCTAAAGTTGTAAAGTTATTATGAACTTCTATAACGGTATTAGTGTCGTTATGGCATCAGAAAATTGTAAAAGAAAATGACCAGTTTAAATCTTTATGTTTTGCTTTATATAGATTGAAAATAATAATAATAAATCGATGGAAAAATAATAAATAAAAATTCATAAGTGCAAAGAGTATTAAAAACGTTTTCTATTTACATAGCAACAAAAAAGTCCTTTCAGAAACTAGAGGGCTAAGGTTAAACGTAACTATAAATTAAACAAATTTGTCATTGAGCTTAATTGGACCCCGACTATTTGAATCTTTACTGGGACTTTGGCTCAGCATTTTTTGTCAGTATTTGGTCCATGCATATATTGAAATGAAAATACAGTGAAGAAATATATCATGACATCAATTTTAATTCTAATTTTTAAATATCAACTTATGTGATATATGAATTAATATTTTTTATTAACAGGTGTTTAAAATATTATTACATAAATTGATTTTATCTATAAATGAAAATTTTAGATGTAAATTGATACTCAAAAAAGGTAGGCACACTATCGAAAATTAATTAAGAAAAGGGCGAAAAGGGCAAAACAGACGGAGGATTTAAAAAAAAGAGGGGGGGGGGTGGTGGTGGTGGTGGTGTTTGGAGCCTTTCCCAAACAAAAGAAAGATTCCATTCCGACATGAGTCTCCGCAAAAACAAGTCCACACTTTGTTTGAGCCAGGCAAACACAACCAGACAACGCCACAGAAAAGAGATGCCCAGTTGCTTACCCCATTGCGCGAATAAAGGTGCTTATAAGAAAAAAAGCAGATCAGGCAGATGACCCTTTTGTGCTGCTCCTTTACAAAAGCTGTCTACCATGCCCTCCTCAAGATCAAGAGAGAGAAAGGGAGAAAGAATGCTTATGTAAGAGAATCAAAATTCCAATTCGTCGCAATCTCTTGAACAAACTTTTCCGTACACGTTGAAAAAACCATCTGATATTTCTTGATCGACGACCAATGAAAAACTATCAAAGGCATGGCCTGGACACCTTTGCTTGACGCAAAAGCAAATTTTGTCCTGTGTCCACAAAATCATCTTTAATCGACTTCAAATTTACTATATCATTTTTCAAATTTAATATCTCATTTTTCTGTTTTAATAATATTTTATCCTCCGTTCCTCCCAATAGTGTTTTAGCTGAGTTCTTATATCACAAGATAACAATTAATGAAACAAAAATCCAGAGTAACAGATCTTAACTTGTCAGCAACCAAATGACTAACAAAGGAAACAAAACAAAGTTACCAATTGAAAATGGAAATTAAAATCTCAATACAGTGTATATACAAGTGTAAATGACTGCTTAGATTGGACTCAACAGCAACTTCAATTTTTACAGATTTTCCTCACAAGCCGCTCATTGAAACTTTAAGCACTCACAAGAAATACAAATGAAAAATTCCCCATCAGACTACTACAAATTTACAATACAAAAGATGGGTGTGGCAAACAAAAGACTTCTCTCAACCCAAACCCACACCCCTCACAAACTCCTTTTACCCTTCTTCCCTAAGCAAAACAACCTAAAAGACTCAATTTTTCTTTCATTATTTAGTTAAAATCTCATTTACAGACAAGACACGTTACCTCTCTACAGAGAACCCTTTAAAACATATTTACACAATACAAAAGGATCTCCCTCTTTCTTCCCTCTCACTTGGTAGTTTCAAAATTCTTCTCGCTCTCTATCAAAGACTGTTTTTGATTGTTTTGTAGTGAACTTTTTAATCTTGTTTTTTTTTTTTTTTTTTTTTTTTTTTTCCTATACACCTTTTGTTCGATAGGAGATGGGTTTTTCATGCGAGGGCAGGGATGCTGCAATTACGTCGATCCCTGTCCATGCAATCAAACCCCTCGACCCTCACCGCTGGTTTGCTCCCAAAATTGGCCCTCACGCAGCCTCCTTTCCTTGCGGACGATGACGTAGGTGATGACAGACCTGAGGGCGGGGGAATTGGAGCCAGCGATGGAAATGGGGTGAGCTTCTCATCCCCGAATCGAGCATCTTGAATCAATGGGTTAGCTACTCTGCTCGGCGGCGACCCGCTGAAAAATGGGGGCGACGAGGCTACTTGACTAGATGGTTCCACACCATAGCCACCCTGTAATCACAAAGATAGACCATCCCAAACCATCATCACACACAACGAAAAATTTTGATAACAATCTCTCTTGACAATTTACAAAATCTTCACAAATCAAACTACAAATCCATGGTAAAGACGTAGTCTTTTTTTTATTTTTAACCATCAGAAGAAAACAATCCGACATTAAAACCGACACGGTGTTCAAGTATGAAACTCCAAACCAGCAAATATCTCCATTGATTGTCAACGAGGACAATTACTTTTAGGTATAAAATAACTTTCCCGGTAGATCGACCACCTAAAGACACAAGAGAGAGAAGAGATAGAGAGAGAAAGGGTAAAGAACGGACCTTTGTGAGGATGGCGTCCAAAAGATCTGTCCCTGCTCTTGAATCACATAGCTCCGACTGGTGGCTGAATTCAATTAACAAAAAATTAGTGACCGAATTAATTGAATTAAAACAAATCAAATTAACTAAATTAAATTAAATTAAAGTTGTGTTCTGAACAAGGAAAGAAGGAAAGAGGAAATTACTTAATCTGATATCTGAGAGATCTGACTGGGTGGTCGTGAACGACGGCGCTAAGGAGGCCGACACGGCGAGGCTTTGGACAAACGACAGGGTCTCTTGGGTCAACGGACGAGCCTGATCTGATCTCTTCGAAAGCTGAAAAGCCGTTCTGTCGTTGGATCCGATTCATCTTCTCTCCTTTGGCTCGTCTCAAGGAACAAAAACCTGATTCCATGGAAAATAGGAAATTAAAAAAAAACGAAAATTATATTAACAAAAGAAGAAAATTCAACTTTGGAGCTATCTACAAAAACAGATCCTAAACGTGTCTACAGTTACGAGATCAAGATCTGGTCAAACAAAAAAAAAATTTGGAAGCAATTTTGCCAGCTGCCATGGTTGACAGCTTCAAAATCGGAGCCACATGTTGGAATTACTAATTCGTTCCTATCGAAGTCCAACGGACTCGAATAGATCTGGCGAAAACCAGTATCTGTACCTTCTATTTCTGCCAAGAGAAAAAAAAAAAAACACTGAAATTCACGGAATTATCTCCCGATTTCATCAGAGCGAGAAAACGACCAAAACTAAATTCCTTGGCTTCTCAGATCTGGAAGCGTTTTTCCTTTTAAAAAAAGAAAAAAATTTACAGAAATCGGAAGAACATCGGAAATTTTCTCAGCAAATACAACGAAGCGCCAGATCTACGAAACGAAAACTGAAAATTCGACAAAGTCGGCGACCGAACAAAATCAACAGCTAAGATTCAAAGGAGAGAGAGAAAGAGATTCACCTTAGCTTAACTGTACAGCTATAGCTCCTGGCAAAGAAACTCTTCTCGTCGGAAAACAAAAGCTTTTATTATGGACAAAAAAAAAAAAGGAAAATAGGAATAGAAAAGAAAAAAAAGAAAGAAAAAAAATTGTAGACGAAGAAGGTTAGACTTAGGCGTCAAACAGGAAAGAACGGTGTCAAGAGGGGGTTGCTCCTAATTTATAGCGGCACAGGCAAAAAGGATGAGAGAGAGAAAGAAAGAGAAAGCGGAAGATTCTGGATTTAGTTAATGAATGAAAATTCATTCACATAATAATTTATTTAATAAAAAAAACTTATAAAAACGGAAGATTTTTACGTTGGGTAAAATAGAATTTTTATTCGTGGTGTAACTTATGATAGGAATATGTAGGGTAAAATAAAATTTTTATCATAATAGTGTTTAATTTTTAATGTCTCCTACTGTGAAAGAATCATCATAAGCTCCATAAGATAGATTATTACATATCATATTTAGTATTTGGATATCCATTTCAAGGTAAATTTATGATAAAAATTACACGATATATCAAATAGATTGGTATAAACAAATTAAAAACATTTCAAAAAAAATATATAATTAAAGTTGAAATTAAAATCTCTAATAATATTATTTTTAAAGTTTTACATTTTTTTTAGAGAAAATTTACATTTTATGTGATCTCATATTTAAAATATATATATAATTAGTTCTTCTAATTTTCAAATTTTAATTATTTTTCTGTTCAATATTTTTTTGTTAAAATATTTTTTGTTAAATATTATTTTCACAAAAATTATCTACGTTTGTGTTTGATTAATTGATTGATGATGAAAATTTTAAATTAAAACTAATTAATTTTTTAAAAATTAATTATAATTTTTATTAATTTAAAAAAATAAAAATTTAAATAAAAAATATAATTTAATTATTGTTGAGTTGAAATAAAATATAATAATAGTTAATTGCCGCACAAAGGCGGTGCCTCCCGGTAGAAAAGAGAAATCCCATCGGGTTAGGCGCCTAATCAAATCCATAAAGCTTCGGGAATTTGGAAAATGGGATATTTATTTTGTTTATTAATTTCCTTTTGGCACTGTTTTCCTTTTTTTGTTTTTAAATAATATTCTTTCTACAGAAAAATATCGTTGCGTAGATCAAAAATATCATTCAGCCGACCCTCGAATTACGAGACTCGGCGTTCAACGGTTGGTGGCTGACCACACGAAATCTCGCCACCTGATTGCAACGCGTGTCCTTCAGTTGCGGGTCATCGAATGGTGTAGATTGTGTGAACGTGGTCGGTGGACCTCTTCTTTTTCTCTCTCTCTCTCTTTCTTTCCTTCTTTGTTTTTTTTTTTTGGAACAAAATCAAAATTATTGATTAATAAGTGATGGTCCTGTTGGAGATATTTACGATTCCTTCTAATCAGGGCAAGAAAAAGCAGCACATTCTTTAGCCAAAAAAATTAAAAAATTAAAAAGCTGGCTATTTATTAAATTTTTAGTGAATAACGAGAATGTTGATAAAATTTATGATAATGATAAAATATTATTTTGGCTGGAGTAGTCCCGGACGGCAGCAGAGAAGATGATTTAGGAAGGTTTTTTTTTTTTTTGGTAATTAAAGACATAATCATATGTAATAGGGTGCATAAGAAATTTTGTGTACATATTTTATCTAAACCATTGAAATTAAATCGAACAGTTAAAAGTTTTTACTCCATCACCGGGAAAAAAACCTTACCCCATTATAAAATCTCCATTTTTTTTTTTGGAAATAATTGATAAGATTTTTGCAATAAGTTATGATGAGAAAGATACCTAATATCAGGTATCTTTCTTATCTGTTGGGTTATTTAACTGTAATTGAAGATCTTAACAAGAGGATGCGTATAAATCAAGTGAAATGATATTGTCCAATAAAATGATGTTCTATCGAGAAACTAGAAATCAAAACATAATTAATGAACAATATTGTTACAAATTTAGCCAAAAATAGAAGTTAAAAAAAAAGCCAAAAAACCGTCTTTTTTTTTACTTAAAAAGTAACATTATTATGCTTTGGATGCGCTCACCAAAGCGTAAAAAATTAGAAAGTAAAGTAAAAAAAATAAGAAGAGTGGTCATTGATTTCGTTTCTAATATTTACTTAACTATTAGATGGTGTAAAGGGAAACAATGTCATTCAATTTATTTACTAATTTTAAGTTTTATTTGACGTTTAAGTTCAACTTTAAATAAACTATACCTTTTCATTTCAATTTTTATCTTTTTATGAAAAATCAACAAAATTTATAACTAGTATTTAAAAAGTCAACGAACTTCAACTTTAAATTTTCATCTCTAACTGGCGAACCAAATACAAGCTTAGAATCTTATTAATGTAACTACTAAAATATCTCTTTACATAATTAAAAAAACATTAACACATAAAAACTTATTAATACTATTAAGTAAATTTGATATTTATTCTCTTTAACAAGGAATTAATACGAAAGGGATGTAAGGGTTAGCATTCTCTTTTTTCATTTTCTATATTGTGTGGGATTCATTAAATTCACATTCCCTATTTTGTAAGTAAACACATGATTAAGTGAAAAAAAAAATGACTACTCAGTTTTCCTTTCCTTTCGTTACAAAATAAACATGCCCTTAGTTATTAAGATAATTCTTTTAATCTATATTATTTAATTTTAAATTTTTTTTATGCTGGGAATGGAGGAATTCAAGCTTTATATTTTTTGATAAAGTCAGGTGTGAGATTATCTCTAGACTATATATGCAACTGCAAATTAGATTTATATTTATCCTTTATTATTTAAAATAACTTTTTTTTTTAAATATGGGATAAGGAAATTCAAACTCTATAACTTATAATAGAGTCATGCATGCAATCACCGATACACTATGCCCACAACCACAAAGTTAGGTTAAGTTTATATTTTTATTGATTTAAATATATATATATATATATATATATATATATATAAGTGAGTTATTGTAGTTGTATTCTTTTCGGAGAGAGTTGGTCGATGAATGAATATTGTGTTTTTTTTTTTTTTATTATGGTTCTTAATTCTATTTATCTCTTCTAGTTTTATTTCTACCTCTCAAGTGGTTTTATTCTCCTCATTCCATCTTTTTGCCCTATATTCCGATCTTCCCTCCCATTCTATATTAATTTGGTATTAGAGTTTTAATCGGTTTTTATTCCTCTAAAAAATAAAAAATAAAAAAGACTTTTCACTTTTGAAATTTGCTCTCATCTGCCTACCCACACCACCTTGCTGTCATTGCACAGCACATCTGTCGATGACACATTCCATATTGTTTTTTGCACGAAGATGAGGAATGATTGGGAGAAACGCTTTCAAAGGCTTTTAGAAGAGAAAAAATCATTTTTTTTTTTTTTTTGCTCTAAAAAAATTTGATAGTGACCCATCGGTACACCAATACACCATGCTTGTAGGGTTTATAATTCGCCTAAGTTGGCAGGGATTTAAACATTCGACCTTCCGATTGATGAGAATTTTAAGATTGTCTCACGTGCTAATTCATTCATCCATATATGAGTTGAAAAAAGAAATCAATTGGTTATTAAAATTGTCAACCTTAAAACTACTGCGAGTCTCTAATGAATGATCGATTAACGCGGAAAAACGATTGACTTGCTCAACTTATTAATATGGTAACTAACTATATGATGACTTTTGAGAATCTAAGGGAATTTTAGTAAATCGAGAAACTACTTAATAGTTGATTTTCAGTCCATAATAAGCGAATTATATTATACACCCACTTGAGAAAACTTATAATGATGGAATAATTAGTGGCAAAGTTGCATGCGCAGGTGGAGATTGTGGCTGAACAGGTAGTTGACTGACAATCAACTTTCAGTAGCTTTTCGCTTCATCGGAATTCTTTCGGATTCACTAAAGTAGTCATATATAGTTTCGTCAATCTGAGTAAAATTGAGCATCCATCTAACTCAGAGCTGGTGCGGAAGTAGCGGAAGAAATTTTTAGAGATGAAAAAGTAGTCTTAAATTGGACAAGCGATCTACTAACTGTTAGACGACTTAGCTAACAAAATTAAAACTACTTTAATCTTGAATAGTTTCACTACTAGGTTTCATTAATTAAATCCACCCCATCTAAAACTCTCTCTTTCTCTTCTTTGAATATTTATCACCAACCAACCCTCAACCCTCACTATAAATTAACTCTTTTTAATATACTTTTTTTTTCTTTGTTTATTTATATTATCCCGTGAAATTAGGATCATATTGCCTTTTCTTCTTTAATAGTCACGTGGGGGCAGACTGCTTCAAGGAAACGGGGGAATAACCAAACAAGGGTTTGATTTATTTTATTTTATTTTATTTTATTTTATTAAAATTTAATTTAATTTTAAAAAAATTGGTTTATTTTTTTCGGATACCTTATGGGGATGTGAAGGTTCGCTTCCTCAACTTGGGAATAAAAACGACACATCTGGCAGTGTCCCGTCCACGAGGAGGAAAAGAGAGAGAGAGATGCATATTCCTACAAATCGAGTGGCATATATTTTATTACTTAATTAATTATTCTTTCCCTTTTTTTTTTTTTTAATGCCCCATGTTTTGGTCGTGTTGTAGTTGTCAACGACCCATGAATTTGGTCCCACATTTGATTTCCTAAGATTCCAATCGTGATGCATTTGGACTTTGGGGACCTCCCTATTCCCCACCACTTGATTTGTTGTTGTTGTTGTGTGTGTGTGTCTTTGTTTTAATTTAATTATTTTCTTTTTCTTGACGTGGGATTTCAAAATAATTGTAATTTATTGTGTTGTGTTTGTTTTGTTATTTTTGTTCTGGTCTGTTTAAATTGTTCCTATAGTTGTGTTATTTTATAAGTATTTCTTTCTTATGATTCATGCTAAGCACTACAACAATGATGGTTGGCGGTTCGCAGTTTCATGTGAACCATCCTAAATCCTAGCCAATGGTACCGGAATTAAAATATTTTTATCAGTCTGAACGCTATTTAAAAAAAAAAAAAAGGGAGAGATAATATTTTATTCGATAATAAGATAGCTATTCATCAATTGTCGAATAGGGATACAAATAGATTTTTCTCACAATTTGTGGAAACTATTACTATTTAAAATTTTTTTAAAAAAATGTTACAAAACCTGAAATTTCAAATTAAAGTCGGGTGGGGCAATTGTCCCCATTCAACTCTAAGTGGCTCCGACATCGGTGACCGGTGCTATTTTGAAATTTGAGAAAGTTATTAGTTGCCCTTGTTGGCTTTTCATGGTGCACCCTGCTATGTATGTGCCTAGCTATTTAATCTGTTGATATTTTTAGACTTATGGATGCAAATTTTTTGTTTAGATTTAGTTTCTTTTCCTGATTTGTTATTCTCTCAAGAGTTTAGTTAATTAGCGGAAATTTTTTTAAGGATAATACTTTTATGAAAATAATTGATTAATGATAACACTTCTATGAAAAGGAGGGAAAAGGAAAAAAGAAAAAGAAAAAAAAACCTAAAGTATTAATATTAGTGGGACAAATTTGACAGTAAGACATTAAGTGTTTCGGAGGTGTAATAACAAGCATTTAAGAAAGGAAACATTTAAGAAAAGGTATTTCAGTGGTACAGTTAGGAAAAAGTGTATGCGAGTAACATTTGAAAATTTTTATTTTTTATTTTAGAGGACTACAAAAAAAAAAAAAAAAAAAAATCAAGTAGAGGTACATTTCAGCAAAGTAATTTCAATACGGAAAAGTTAAGAGGGAGGGGGGGGGGGGGAGAGAGAGAGAGAGAGATATATATATATATATATTTATATATAATATATATATATATATAGAGAGAGAGGTTTAAAGAATCAAAAGACAAAGGAGATGAAACATGCATTTTGGTGGCATATAATATTTGTATAGATATATTAGGGAAAAAAAAAAAAGAGAGATTCTAGTAGTTAAACCAGATAAAAAAAAATTTGATAAGTGGTAAGAGTAAGAAAATAATAAGTAAAAGTATCGCATGGAAAAAAAAAAACTTTTTGTTTAAATATGCCACATTTGAAAAAAAGAAAAAAAAGAAAAAAAAGAAAAGGTAAATTGGAGAAAAGGTATTTATTAGAAGTTATTTGAGAAGGTCATAGGAAAATAAAATCATTATGTCGGGCTGCATTTGATTAAAAAAATGGTGGGCCAATTAGTAAAAAAAGAAGTTATATATATATATATATATATAAAGAAGTTATGAGGAGGACATCTAGTAATATTTTAGAGTATTACAAGAGGAAAAAAAAAAAAAACTGAAATCATGCATATTGAGGAAAAAATGTATACGTGAATGCGACAAATCAAAAGAGAGACATTTCAATAAGATACATCTACAACTATAATAAAAGTCAAAGATAGTGAAAATAAAATAAAATAAAATAAAACGTACTTAAAGAAAAAAGAAACAACTAAAAGAAAGTTTTTAACCAAAAAGTGTATTTTCGTTGAAACTTGAAGCTTCAAACACTAACCCATACAGGCATTGCTTAAATATAAAGAAAGATACAAAGACATAGATATATATATATATATATATATGCATAAATAATTTTTGGTTTACACATACACCATGCATTTTAGATTAAACCTAAGAAGACCATACATATAGATATATAAGCATTCTAAAAAAAAAAAAAAAAAAAAAAAAAAACATAACAACAACAACAACAATCTACCGTCGCTTTGTTTCTTGTCCCCTCCCTCTTAACTCATTCTCCTTGGCTCTCTCACTCTCACTTTCTCTCTCTGTTCCCTCCTCTTCATCTTCCCCTCAAAATTCCCTAAAAATAGAGATGACCACTCCTTAAAACTCGTCGTCCAGCCAAAATTTAATTGCTCCCATATTTCAATATTTTTAAGATAAAAATCATTATAACGCCAAATTGTTAGACACTTTTAACATATTGAACCATTGTGTTCAGAACATCTTATTGAGACACCTTATTCAGAAAAATACCATTATGATATTTTGAACTAATTTTTTGGGACATGAAATTGCCTTTACACCCTTTTAGTTTTAAATAATTTTTAATTAAAGAAAACAAAATATAAAAAAAATATTTGAAGAAAGGGGGGAAACAGACACTAAACAACTCTTTTAGTAACTCTAATGAAAAGAACTTTGATCCTTACCAAAACAAAAAAACCAATTCTAAGGATAAGGGGATGAAGCGATGTGAATTTAAGAGGACTCAAACGTCCAACGTCACAAATCCTACTTCAATGGTGGGTTCATTATCGACCCATTATGGGAAACCCTAGAGATCTTTGTCCCTTACCTGGACCTTGTACACCATTGCAATGTCTTTTTGCTCTTCTCTACGAGATTTTCTCACCCTCATCATCACTACGCACTAAATCTCCACCTTCCCCCAAATTTCCTTCGACCAACTACTCCTTCCCATGTGATCTCCACCGCTCCCTCTGCCATAGTGCGAATAAAAATAAAACATGTGATAACATGTGTTAAAATTTGGAAAATAAATCATTTCATGATCTGTAATTTGGGAAAAATATGAAATTCGTCTCGATACTAACTATGTGGACATGGTCATATGCAATCATAAGGCTGTTGCCAATGGCGGAGGGAGGGGGGTGGAGGGGCCATGGCCCCCCGTCCCCCTAGCTTTTTTTCTTTTGCCTTTTTTTTTTAAGTTTAATATAGTGGGTATGCGTGTAAATTAATCTTGACACCTCTTAAATATTTTAGGAAGATTTTATTTGTACCCACAATATTGATAAATATCTCCACAAAGTTAATAAAGATTTTTAATGTATTTTCACCCTACAAGAAAATTTCCTTAAAACCATTAAGAATGTTCATACCCCCATATATACCTATAAATGAAAATATTTTTTTAAAAACAATTAAAAAACATACACCACATTAACCACACCAATGGAAATAATATTTAAAAAAAAACCTAAGAAATTGTTCTTCATCAATTTCTTTTCTTAAGAAATCTTTATAACTACATGAAAATTTTCAATGGGGATTCAAGTGAAATAAAAATAAAAGAAAGATGTCTCTTGAATAGCCAATAACTATTGAAATATGTAGCTTTAATTTTTTTAATTCATTAGTATTGTGTGTTTTTTTCCCCCTTTTCCTTCCAGTATTTGACAATGATTTTCTGTGGTTTTTTATATGATTATTCTTGTTATTTATTTTATCTTGCTATGCTCGTTTATATGGTTCTATATTTACGAATTTTTTTAAAAAATATCGTATGACATTTTTTGATTTTTAATTTAGACATTACTTGAGTTTTTCTTTTTTACTATATCCTCTTCTTAAAAAAAAAAAAAACTTTATGCTTTATTTTTGAGAATGAAAATATATCTTTTTTCAATTATTTAGATTTCTTAATTTATTTTTAACAAAATAAATTAAATTGAAATCAAAGTGAGTGTATGAGAGGGTTTAATGTGATATTATATAAAAAAGTATCTATAAAAGTATAGATTTACTATGTTTATATTCGAAAACATTTATTAGGTGAATATTAATCAATATTATAGGTGTAAAAATAACTACTTATATTTTATGGGGCAAACAATTCAGATTTTAAGAAATAAAATAGTTTTATTAAAAACATAAACATTAGTAGGCCTAGTGGCTTGATTGGAAAATTTTTTTTGAACCCCCTACCACTAAATCCTGGCTCCGTCATTGACCGTTGCGATATGTCTTTGATATTTATGAAGGAAAATATTTGTTTTGGCCTTAAATTAATGAAGATGACCATCTTATCCAAGCATTCTGCAAAACTTAATTGATGCGCTTTTGTTTACGAATTGAATAGATATATGATAAACCTTGCCAGTATATTCGGATTTAATTCTGATAAATACTTTAATAACAATTCGTCACAAGAGTTTCAAAAGTTTCTGAAAAAGCATCACCATTATTACTCTTTTCATTTGATTGATCACTATTATATAGTTTCATGAGAAATTGATAAAACAAATAAGCAATGTATGTAACTCAAAGATGAAAATGAATAGAACAATTAAATATCATAACCTCATTTATTTGGAGCATATGAAAAATTATTTGGATCAAGGCTAATAATTTTTCAAACAAAGTATTTGACTTTTTATTTTTTATTTTTAAATATATTTAACAAGAATATATATTGGAGAGTTTGAATTAAAAACTTTATATATATATATATATATATATATATAAATATGTGTGTGTGTATTGAGTGGATAGACATGCACATATTACGTACATGAATGGGGTAAATTGCCCATAACAACTTGGTCAAATAACATGAAATAAATTAAGGTGTGGCTTAAGTTTTGGAGGACACTGATTCAATCTCATTTTGTATCAATTTAAAAAATGGGATAAATCATAATAAAATGTATGCTTGTGCTTCTGAAATTAATAATGGTGGTATTAACCATTAATTAAGGAGGCTGTACTTGTAATTGAAGGAATTGATCTATGTTAATCACTATTTCAACAATAACACTGCACTTTGAGGAAAAAAACAAAGGAAACAAAAGACAACCAAAAAAAAAAAAAAAAAAAAAAAGAAAGAAAGAAAAAACAAACAAACACAAACAAGCAAACAAGCAAACAAGAACGGTACACAATTTCTACGTCCATTTTAACTTGTTCCGATTCTGAGTGAGGCGATATTTGCGGACTCTTAAAGGCTGAGAAAACTTTGTATTTTCAATGAAATAATTCGTAAAATACAAAGACTAAACCTCGAAAATTTAGATTACATAACTCTGACTACATATGTTAATTAATTATTAATTTATCTGCCTAACTGATCTTTGGACTTTCAATATAAACCTTATTTTTACAATTCAATTTTTGTCTTTTTCCTTCTGATTTACAATTCACACAATTTTATAACTCAAACTTTAAAAGTCCATAACTTTGCATGACAAATCCAAATGAGATGATTTAAAAAAAAAAATTACATAGGATTTCGAGACGAATAAAAGAAGTTCTATATTGATTTTTTTTTTTCCAAACACATTTTAAGTTTTTATATTTTTTAATTTAAACAATTCAAATATTTCAATAAATGCATAATCAATTTAAACCTAAATTCTACCATCCAAACTTTAGTACCAAAGGTATGCTTAACTTTCGTTTGCTAAGTTAGTTGAAAATGAAATATTTAAATTAGAATTAATTAACTTTTTAAAAACTAATTATAAATTTTATTAACTTTTTAAAAAAATATAAAAATTAAAATAAAAAAATTTAATTTAATTTAAGGTAAACTTAAATGTCAAACAGGCGTTAGCCTTGAATATAAATAATTTGTATGTCATTAACGAGTGATTGGAGAAATGCCATCAACTATTCAACCACGTGGTATCCATGTGGGTCCATCATTATATAGATTGTGAGGCAGTCGTGTCTCATTTGGCATGCCTCTTTTTTACACAAATTTATAGTCAATTATCCGCTAATTAAAAAAATGTGATCGCATGGATAGTTTAACAATAATTTTATATTTGACAGAAGATGAAGCCTTAAATTAATATCGGTTTTATTAGTAAAATCTAATAAAGCTTGAGAAGAAGACCGTATGTAGAGACTTGACAATAAAAAAGCACCTCAGCACATTAATAATTGAACGCAAGCTCTTTTTGACAAAAGATGAAATCTTCCAATCGATTGAAAGCTAATCTCGTAGCACAAAGATGATCACTAGCTCTGCATAAAAATAAATCTGACAGAATCAAAACACACAAGTCGTCAAACCTTAGATACGATGAACAAACAATTAATTTAGAGGACAAAGAAACCACCTAAAAGTAAATATTCCATTAACATAACCATCTCCAATAATCTTTAAACTTTTAATATTCCACTAACACAATCATCTTTTTATATTCGAAAATTATATATTTTGAATCCTAATATGCAAATAAACTATAAAGAAAAACTATCATAAAAATTGTACTTTTACTATTTTATATCAATAGTTATTAGATCAACTTTTCAACAATCTAATTTATAATTAGTAGAACTATTATGTTGTTAATTTTTAATATGAACTCTAAATTATATCCACAAAGGGGATCAATCTTTTTTTTTTTTTCCTTGAAAGAAACAAAAGGGATCAATCTAACAATATTATTTATTAATTGGATAAAAGTAAAACTTTCATCATAAATTTTGCTAAATTAAAATGGATTTCTAGTTTAAAATTTTGGTTAGGAATCTACAAGCATGGAGCACAAATTTTTTCTTTAGCATGAATAATATCTACAGTTTTATTTTTATTTTTTTTTTATACTTTTTTCTCAGGAAACAACAAAAATACGTGGAGGATTTTTATTGCTCACAGTTTACACCAAAATGAATCCTAACTTTTTCAGATATTTTTCCCCACACTTTTTTTAAAGTAGATTTTACTAAAGTCTTGTTCCAGTTGTAACCCAAAAGAGTCCGTTTAGTTTTAGGAGAAAATTTGTAAAATTTGTCAAATGTTCAGAATATGATACCTACAATTTGAAAGCTGTATAACATTCATACGTGGAAAAATGTTTATGACCATTATTCCAGCTTCTTTCACAACTGTAGGGCAAAAAGTTATCTTTTTTTCCTTTTTTTATTTTTTTTCCCTCCTAAAGCAATAACTTACGGAGAAATCTTGTGTAAATTGTAATACTCACTCATGTGAGTTAATAACGTGGAGAGCAGAAAGCATAATTGAACGACCATGTGAGGGAGAAAAATTTTGACATGAACGACCCCATTTGGTACATTAGCTCAACTCTTTTTAACTCAAATTTTTTTTTATCTTTTTCTCAAAAAGTTTTTAGTCTTTTTCTTAAAAAGTTTTTTTGTCTTTTTTGAAAATTCAAAAAAATTTATTATTACAACTAAAATATTTCAACTCAAACTAACGAACCAAACGGACCCGAAATTTTGATAATGTCACTTTTTGTTTTTGGAAAAGATTTACTAAAAATAAGCTAAAAAAAAAGGAACAATTCTATAACAAGTTATTTCCACTGGTAAATAGCAGTTACAAGAGGTGTGAGTTTATTGAGAAGTGAATGGTAAAAACAACATGTGACAATGAATGACAATTTAGTGTTGGATATTTAAGGTAATGACACATAACTACCACATGTCAATTTTTTTTTTCTTTTACCAAATCTTGATGAAAGACTTAGCCTCCGTTTGATAAATTAATTGAAGATGAAATTTTTAAGTCGGAGTTGGTTGACTTTTTAAAAATTAGTTATAAATTTTATTGACCTTTCATAAAAAGACAAAAATTAAGATGAAAAAATACAGTTTAGTTTGAGTTAAACTTGAATACCAAACGAAGGTTAAAATTTATTTAGATTGTTTTGAGATATTTTAAATGATACGAATCAAAATGGAATTCGCTTTAAATCCGGGGACAAAATTTGAAATTAACCATATAATTAAGTGACGATAAAGCTAGAAGGTCCTCTATTCTCATGGGGGTTGTGCTGGTGTTGGCTGCTCATTAAACTAATTGTCTTCTGTTTTGTATTTGTCTTTTGTTTTGGATGTGATTTCACCATCAAAGGTTAGGCCCTTGCAATCTAAACCCCAGAAAAATAAAAAATAAAAAATCTTTGGTTGGTATGACAACTAATTATTTCACATGCTTTTGTCTAAAACACAAATTACAACCCCAAATCACTCCATCCAAGTCTCTCTTTTCTGCCTTTCTTTTCTTGTTATACAAAAAAAAGAAAAAAAAAAAAAGAAAAAACTTTTTTGATTTGTGCTTTATGGATGAGTAAATCCAATTAATTAGACATAATGATGGAAATTTTCATGCGTCATGGCCCTCTTCATTTTCATTTTCATCATTTTGTCAAATTGGAGCGTTTTCTATGTACCAAATATAATATAATTATTTCCCTTATTTCTTAATTTATTATATTTAAAAGAATCAGAGTCGATCATACTTTATTTATTTGTCACGTGATCAACATATCATTATCATATAATGATCACATCATCATCACATAGATTTTTTTTATTTTTTATTTTGTTTGTTTAATATGCACGCATGTAACTAGCAAATACTAAAATAATGAAAATAATTGGGTTTTAAAGGTGCCACGTCACCCAGCAATATTGTCTAATTATGCACATGCTACATTTATGTATATCTACAGGTTCAATGTAAACAAGTTTAGCAATAATTTAAAAAAAAAAAAAATAGTCCAAGCTTATCGACAACAACAAGTTGGAAAGCAAATGATGATGTGACAGCAATCCATCTTAATCTGGTTTTTATTGACGACCATCACACGACATTAGATTTCCACCGAAGAATATTAACAATGTTTGAATGCTTCCAACTAGGAAAATGAGAAACCCTTTTTAGCATTATTGACCTAAAATAAATTAATAAATATAATGAGAGATGACTCCGTCATATGTGTGGAAGAAATCCTTCATAATACAGTTTTTGACTGACAAATTTTCATAGAATTCCGATATCATAACACTTAAAAATTAGTCAATTTATAATTGATTGATCAGGTATGATCTGATTTTTTTTTTTTTAATTTTAATTTTTTCATAAGCCATCACAAAATTTTCCTTGGGCTTTAAGAATGGTAAGGATAAAGACTCAAATTTAATAATTCTTTTAGAGGTTTGAATATGTTTATAATAGAATAAAAAATTTTTAGATTTATCCAAGCCAAGTTCTAAGGGCATGCCTGACTTTGCCTCCTCAAAACGTTCACACTGGCAAGAGACAAAAGGAAACTTCCAAGTTATATATAGAAATCTAAGATGCTATTTGCAAAAAAAAAAAAAAAAAAGATGCTATTTGCAAAAATATTATCTTAATATTTAAAAATGAGTAGATACAATAGCAAAGTGCTCCAAGGATCCGGGAAAGAATGAAAACAACAGAAAGCAGGGAACTGCTAAAACATCCTCAAATGTCTCACTAGTTGCTTTCAAGCAGAAGATTGTTCGGCTGAATCGGCACCTGCGGCGGCAGCTCTTTTTTTGGCGAAATATTCTTCTGCGCGAGCGAGGTTTTTAGCTACAGATGGCTTTACCCACTTCTTCCGCCCAGGTAGTATGGTGAGGGAACAACCAGCCGCCTCAAGCTTCTCCTTTGCAGACGTCGAAAAGGCTCGGGCCTTTATGTTCAGCTTCACGCTTAGCTCCCCATCACCGAGTATCTTGAACCATTTAAACAAGAAGTTTAGTATTTGCAATGAGAAAAATCATTCATCCAAAGCTGCTGTTGCAGCCAAGGCAAGCACACAGAACTATTTAGGCTGCAGAAAGACCAGAAACAGAATAAAATCATCATCATACAATTTGAATCGTATAGGCGGTTTGACAATACTCTGGCCACAGGGACAAAGGCTCAAATTTGTTTGCAAAATGATCTTTTCTGTGCTCAATACAGAGTTATGGAAGCAAACCACTGAATTAATAACATAAACGGCACCGTACTTCCACAGACCAACTTAGAAAAGAATGGTGTTATGTCTAGAAAAATTAAACCCAGATTTAAAAAGAATCGACTTATCCTTACCTTCAATGGCAGTCTTCTTTCTCTTCCTGATGGGTTGATCAAACCTATGCTCTTCAAAGTTTCCAGTGAGACCTCGTCGCCTTCTTGAAATCCTGCAGCTTCTATGTCTTTCAAGTTCACAGGGACGTATTTAGGTAACCCCGCGTGCATGCCTTGTAAGAAGGAGAAGGGAAATACATTCTTTAGTTCAAGTGCTCAGAGCCTTCATTTGATTTGCACTCGAACGAACATATGTTTGCTCGCCCCAAGACTCGAACAATTGCCACATGAAAAAAGGACAGTAATCCAACAATAACCTTAAGGGAAAAGCAACGCAATCATTTTCTTTTTCTTTTTGTCTAATTTTTTGTTTTAGTTCACCAGAAGGAATTAGTTCTTCCAAGACCAGCTTCTTTATTTTTTTTTTTCTCACTTTATTTTATTAAGACAACAAAATTTCATGAAGACAAAAAGAAGAAATAACGAAGCATAAAACAAGGAGGACAGCAAGACGACCACCCGGATAAAGAGTTCGAAAAAAAGGGAAAAAACTGAGAGAGCTAGTGTAAAAAATGAATTGCCAAATCAACAATGGCCACCACCAAACCAAATCTCAAAACCGCAAAGGACTAAAGTCTTTATCTTTCATGCAACAAAATTGCAATACGAGATTTCACTTTATCCCATTCTTCGTTGATACCAACTTTGGACTAGAAATGTAAAAAATGCTCCTCAAGTAATGAGAAAAGGCAATAAAATCCCCATGAAATGAAAATGGCGCGAAGGGATTCAAAAGCTAGAAGTTTGGCAATAACGGTTTATGGATTAAAAAATTGCGCTTGACCTCAAACTGGTATTCATCTCAAGCATCCTAATTGGATACGTATTTCCGCCCTCATCAAATAAGATATAAAATCACTCTCAGAAGCGAGGTAGTAAACAATAAGTTGACTACACCGAATGCAAAGTCAAATGAAGGGTAAAAGAAATATATTCAACGGAACAACATTGGGGATGATTCTTTCCTTTCTACTACTGTAGAAGTAGTTTGAGTGCCACATTACATACTAGCTCTCTTTCAGTGACAAACAGGAATACAATACATAAATCCATCCACTGCAAACTGACATCGATAATTAATTCTTTCCGATTTCCTTAAACATTCACAACAGATAATGACCTCCTCAATTTTCAATTTTGTTCTTGCTTTAATATATTATACAGACACGTCTGTGTATATATACTTATATAGTTATATGGATGTCCCGAACTCGACAGTTAATAGTTAACCATTATCCTGTGATGGAACACAAGGCACAGTAGGCACGTTTTCGAAGGAGCTAGTCAAGCAAAGTCACAGAGAAGGTAAACCGCATAAATATCAGTCTCATACAGTCATATCTACAATAAAAATCTGATGTGGATAAACGTGCAAGGAGAACTCCAGTTGATGGGGACGTGTTTCAACAAAGAATCAAATTAAGATTACGTTTTCAAGTTTCAAGAAGTTCAAGATTCAAAACAAAATTCAAGAAATTTATAAGATCTAATCAAATTTTGATTTTTTTGTAATCCTATTTGAGTTTTAAAGTTTTAGTTTAAAATTTGAATTTAGGTATCATTTAAATCCGAATTTATTTAGATAAATATGATCTTTTTTAGATTTTTTGTCATGTTTATCTTTAAAGGTAGATCAGGAATTTTACAAGTGTATTTTCAGCTATATAAGGCTGACTTCTCAGGTTACGGAATGAAGAGATTTTGATGTTTATTCATATTGTGAGTTATTTTTCTTGAGTTCTTGAAGAAACTTATCCAAACTTATCAAGGATTCCTTATGGCGTTCAAATCGACTTATCAAACGGCACTTCCATAACCGTTTGTAACGTTTTCACCATACCAAGGTTCTTGCTTTGCTAAACAATGGGTCGCGGTTTCCATCAAACTTGAAAGATTTTGGGTTATTGTTTTCAGATTTAGTATCGGGTTTTGTCACATTATTGGCATGGTTCGTATCAAAAGAGCCTAAACTAGAAGCATATAATGGAGAACTATGCAATATTGATTTGAACATCTTAAGTTCCCATGGATTGTACTATGTTACTCGGTAGATCGGAGTCAACTTCGCTAATTGCCGAAATAAACAGCACATAGTCTAAACCTTATTCCAAATCAGAAAATGCCAGGACATAGAATCAGTTAACAATCAAATAGATAAATAATAGTTAAAAATAAACAGTGTTATGTAATTGGGTTATTTCACCATGCTTATATTTTAGACGTGCTTAACAATGTACTTTGTCCCTTTTTATTTTTTATTTTTATTTTAAAGTACTTTCGAAGTCACATTCATGTCACATTTATGCCTTTTTTGTGAACAACTGATTTTGATCCCAAATTGACGAACTTACCCTTTGTAAACTATGATAAAACTTATAAACAAAATTAATTGTCAAATTCACCCATACAACTTAACATGAAAAATATGAATTCTATGATTTTCTTTCTTTCTTTCTTTCTTTTTTAATATATATATTTTTAAAGTGCCAAGTTAGTGCTTGATTACACATTTATCCAAAGATTACAAATAGTAAATTCGTCAATTCAGATATCAAAATCAATAATTAATCTAAAAAAGTATAACTCAGCCGGGGAAAAAAAATTAAGAAAGTAAAAAGTTAGAACGATTTTAAAATTTAGAGGTACAAATTTAAACACATCCATTATGCAAGGCAGCATTTTCTTTATACACACAAAATACAAAAGAGCAATAGGGTGTATAAGCCTTAGAAAATGAAAACGGAAACGGAAAATAATGGCCCCCGTTTGGTACTGTTTTGAAAATGTTTTGGAAAGTAATCTCGCAGTTAACAATAAAGGTATTTTGGGTGTACAACGTCAAAAAACAGAAATGAAAATAAAAAATCGTTTTAATTTTTTATTGAGAAATGAGAAAATGAAATAAAGTTGTTTTCTCATTTTTGTTTTCATTTTTTAAGGCTTATACACCTGGCAAATATTTTCAGAAACAAACTCAAACACAATTTACTTTTTACTTGTACTCAAACTAATTTCTCTAGAAACAAAATCGACTGCAATTTCAATAATATCTTAAAATCAATCCCAAATCATTCTCATTTCTATTTCATATCCAAACAAAATCATTCCCCAAATACTCCTAATACCATTTTCTATTTCATATCCATTCCCAAAATCATTCCCAAATTTACTTTATTTATATCCCAACATTTCACCACTCAACAAACAAGCACATCCTCAAAAAACACACAGAACGAAGCATTTCCACAAACACATGCCGTGCATAAAATTAAAACCAACGTGAACTAATTCACAATTCCCAGCACGAAAAAGATGAACTTATTCAAAACGCAAAAAACAGTGAATTACCTCCGGCGATTCCTCGCAACTTGGGAATCCGACGGTAAAGCGGCATCTGACCACCTTCAAAGCCTCTTCGGACTCCCGGTCCGGAGCGGGACTTCTGACCCCTCATGCCGAACCCACAGCTGTTGCCTTGACCGGCCGAAATACCCCTCCCCTTTCTCTTCGCCTTCTTTCTAGAGCCGGGCTGTGGGCCCAGATTATTGAGCCTGAACCGGACATTCTCCGGCGAAGCCACAGCTTGTTGGGCCTGAGCTGCTTTGCTCACGACCACCGCTGGGTGTCTTCTCTCTGTACGGAAGCTCTTGAGGTTGAGTCTTAGAAAGGGAACACCACTTGGGTTTGACTTCAAGTTTGTGACATTTCCCTGTAAAACAGAGGATTCGAAGAAGATGGTGAAAATGGATGCAGAATACATATATATGTATATATGTGTATCATATATATATATGTGGAGAGAGAGAGAGAGAGAGGAGTACCTTGAATTGGGAAGAAGGGATGTGAAGAGAAGGTGTTGATGTAGTGAGATGAGAGGATGAAGAAAGAGATAGAAAAGCTCTCGCCATGGATACAGGAGGAAGACTCTGTAACTGTAACCGATAGGATAATGAGATGTCTCTTTTTCTTTTCTTCTCTCCCTCTCCTCGAAAAAGTACAAACGATTATTCTCATGTGCACCCCTAAAATTTGTTCCATTTCTATTTTGTACCCCCCCCCTTTTTTTTTTTTTCTGAATTTAAGATGGAGAAATTTGAACTTTATATCTTCGCATCGGTCAGATATGTATTTTTTTTTTCCTAACACTCTCATTTCACAATTCTAAACTTTGCATTAGTCTTCTCTCTTTTTTTAACCCTTCTGTTAGAATTCCAAAAAAAAAAAAAAAAAAGGTGCTTATTGAAGAATTTCAATAACCATAGAAACTTAATATATAACATCAGTATCAAAATTACCCTATATTTTGGACAGTGTTGCATCAGTGATACACATGAGAAGGGGCTTGTTTGACGGAGTTTCCTAAAAGCTGCTTTTGGCTTCCCAGTCTAAAAGCAGCTTCTGGAATATTTAAATGATTTGTTAGAAGAACTTCTAGTTTTCAGAAGTGCTTCTTGTTAAAGTCAAAAAATGTAGCTTATGACAAAAGTTCTTCTGAGTAGACTTTAAAACTCGTAACAAAATTTAAATTAAACATTATAAATTTCATTCAATATTTTTAGTACTTTAGAGATCATTTTGACCTAAAAGTTTTTTAATTCCAAACACTTACTGAGAAGTTATAATTTTACTTCTCTTCTTCTACTGGCTAAAAGAAAAAGCAAAAGTTTTGCTAAACGGGTTCAAGGACAAAATCGACATTTCATCCAAGCACTTAAATAACCTGTCTGATTTAGGTGTGGACTTAAAATTTGGGTAGGAAAAAAAGAGAGGAAAACAATCCATTTCTCTACGCACGAGTATGCTGTTGTTGAATCAAAGTTGCTTCTCATGAAATTGTCATTATAGAAGAATATATATATATATATATATATATATGAAGAAATTATAACGATTCTTGAACTGCTACTCCCTTTTTGATCTCCAATTGAGTCGGCGCCTAAAATAATGGTATCCAAAAATTTCTTTTCAAGAGAAGCTTGAAAAGTACATCTATCTTCACATAGATTGGCATTTTAATATAGATGCTATATAAAATATTAGCATAAACAAACAGAGTAAGCATTTTGACACAGTTGTTATAGATTGGGGTAAAATAAATACAATTTATAATACATGGGGCATGTTGAAATTAGTGAGGAATTCGTGAAAATTTTTCCTTAATCATAAGCTTTTGTGATGTATTTTTTGGGAGCTTTTTATAGTGTAATTTTTCGGGAACTTTTATAATGTAATTCTGAGAATTTGTTTTGTATAATTGGCAGATGTGATCTTTTGAGCATATTGACATAGCTCGACCTCCGCTGTTAAGAGAGTGGTGTAGAAATGCCTCGTTTATTTGGGTCAATCAGCAAAGAGCTCTTCGCAGCTTTTCTTCATGTTTGAATAGCAAAATCCATGAACATATCTCATAATTAAAAAAAAAAAAAAATGCTGACTGCTATTATACCTAATGCTGATCTGCTTTGTGGTCGTTTTGAAGTTGCATCTTATTATTAACCGTGCATGTGCCTAGTCCAATAGGTCGTTTTGATGAGGCATGCTGATTAGCTCCGTCATGAACACATACTATGCTTGCGTTTGGATCGTCCATTTGATTTTTTTTTTTGATTTTCCTGTTTATTTGTTGATTTGAAAAAAAAAAAATAAAAAAAAAAAAATAATGAAAAAATGTATGTATTTGGTTTGGATCCGTTTGATGTTGGTATATTGATTAGTGATCGGAATTTTACAATTGAGGATTTCTTAATGTAGTGGTGTCTGTGGTATTGTTGTCGGGGTGCGGCGAGTATGACGGCGTGTGAGGTGGAGGTGACGGGTGACTCATGGTTCTGACTAACGGCAACAATTATTGTTTTTCTAATTTTTTTAAATATTATCATGGTGAAATGTTGTAGTATTTTTTAAAAAAATTTTTCTTTAAATTTTAAATTTTTTTATGTTTTTTACAAGTTTTTTTTTATTCCTTTTTATTTTATTTTATTTTTTTAAATTTATATCGATTTTGACGATTAATATGTTAGATTATGGTAGGTATTATGTTAGATTACTATCTGGCATTTGTGACTGGACCTGTCTGGATATGAGAAGGGAAAACAATATGATAGAATATTAAAAAAATAATTTCCGTTGACAACCAAAGTTGGGTACTTCAAACAATTTGTGTTGAGTAAAGAAAATAATCCGGTAGATTACCAAAAACTACCTATTAGATTACTCTCCATCTACTGGTGTTGGTGACCAGAGGCAGCGGTACATTTGTGTTGAAAATTAAAAATAATCTAGTAGGTTATCAAAAGCAATACTAAATTACTCTATGACAACTGATGATAGAGATTGGATCCGGAGACAACTGATCTCGTTTATTCAAAATGAAAAACATTTTGCCAAATTGTGAAAAGTAATATACCAGATTACTCTCTGCCAACCGAACTGGAGATGGCTGACCACAAATATTAAGGAGAGGATATAATAGTATTTGCAAAAAATAATCTACTAGATCACTCTTACGACAATCGGTATTGGAGAGCGGCATCGGGCAGCGCTAACTGTTATTGCTGGTTCCTACGTCAACGTTTGGTAGATTGCTGGTGGTAATAGATTACCGTTGGTAATCTAGTGGGTTATGTTTTTGACCGGTCAAGTAATTTTGGCAAGGCATATTGTGTTGACTTTTGACTTATCTAATTGGAGGTAAAAAAAAAATGCAAAGTTTCTAAAGCCAGACAGTAATCCAAAGGTGTTGCTTTTTCTATGCATTCCTACCAATCAATGACATGATAGAGGGTAAAGCTTCATCATCGAGAGGGAAATAGCTTCGATCACCAGCTAAGATCACTAAAAGACCGCTTGAGAATAAAGGAGGTAGAGGTGCATAGATAGTCCCGAGGTTTGCCTACAAGCAACCACCTTGGTTTCTAATTTCTGGGCTTTTTCAGCTTTGCTGCATGAAGCTTGGGCTCAAATGTTTTTTGAACACAATCCAATTACACTTGAGCCCAATCTATTTTGGACGATTGAATACCAAGTTGGTTTACTCAGTTTTGACAATCAGATTACGTAGCATTTGTTAATACGGCTTCATTTCGCGTATAAGTTCGACTCCAATAATATTGTATTTTTTATTTTTATTTTTATCTTTTTCTGAAAATTTAATAAAATTTATAACTAGTTTTTGAAAAATCAATCAACTTCAACTTAGAAATTTCACTTCCAACCAGCAAACCAAACGTAACCTACGCCGTTGATTTAACCTAGTTATATTTGTATATGTTTAACCTAACCAATTAGAAATAGGCCAACTGCGTTCATTTAGAAGCCAAATCCTAATAAACAAATTGATAGTCGCAGTTAAATTGTTTATGATCAGAATGTTTCATAGGATAATCGATCCTCGGATTATCATAATTCTCCAACATTTATTTATTTATTTATTTATTTTTGGCATAACTGCTATGATTATAAAACCAAACAAACATGGAATTCCATCTTATACCTTAATTTGGAACTGGATGTGAAATTTTTCCTCATTTTTTAAAAATTAAACATGCATTATTGAAAGGTGTTTTTTGTTTGGGCAGGCCTCTAGCTGCCTGCAATATACATATATATCTACACACATATATAAGAGATAATTGGTTTCATCACGTCGTTATTCCATTCGTCTATGGCAGAAATTAATTCAGAGATTCCATTGGTGGGAACGAATTCATGCCCAACAAAAAGACAGAACCAAACCTTAGACCAATTCATTGTACTTTCGTGATCCAAGTTTAAGTATTTCTCTTTATTATTATTGGAACAAATTTGGTACGTACTTGTAAAGCATACCAATAACTTGAGCGACTAGTTACTATAGTTAGTCTACTTCCTTCTCTGCATTATTATCTAGCTGCGGGAGGAGAAGAACTAGGGAAGGTTGTCCTGATACAAAAGCATATTTACGCATTTTCGTTGGACAACTTTGAAGGAAGAATCTGCAGCACTCATCCATTTAGATACATACATATATATATATATATATATATATATTAGATACACCGTATATGCATATTCAAAAGTGCATAAACTGAATAAAGCACATAGAGCTAGACATGTTTCCAGTCTTGGAAAGTATAGTCAGTGCGCCCCATGCATGCGCACTAGCTACTTTAAATATATATGTGTGTGTATGAATAATTTTTTATGTGGTACCACATACCATACAACATTTGTAACTCTTTATTTAGAAAATTTTAACAATTATTTGACTTATATATAACTTTTTATTTAGAATTTTGTCACATGATACTGTTCAGATATTGATATAAATGACAGTATCAATACTGAAAAATATTATAAGTGATGTAGGAAGGGATTTTGTATAATAGAATATCCGTATTTACATATATAGACGCGTATGTGTGCAAGATCATGTTGATATTGGTATTGTGAGCCTGGAGTGTGAATTAACAACAATGCTGTTGATCGTCAAAATATATGAACAATTGTATTGGTTCTTATATACGAATAGACCAATTAATTAAGTTATGAAGTCAATAAGCCCGCATTTTTAATTATTTCCTTGTTCTCTTGAAGAGAAATTAATTAGCTAGAAGATGTTAAGTAAGTGTTGCTGATTCAATTTTTGGTGATAGCGGTATGGAACTGATCGTACAGCACTGTCGACCAATAGCGATAGAAATGAGGAACAACAGTCTTTCAAAATTACAACACAGATAATTCAAAATTTCTCAATTAGAAGGCATGCAATAATTAAATTTTCATTCTCTAGAACCAAGCACACTAACAATGCCATACAGCCTTGACCAAAGTTTATAATATTTGGGAAAGTTGATTATTTATTTCCAATTTAGGATTTTTTAATGTAAGGCGATTTAATAGTATTAGGTATTTTACGTGATTATGTAATTTCCACTTGTATTTTTATGAAGCCGCAATTATAATTCTTATTAGTGGATATTCTGTTTGTTCCTAATCCGTGGACGAACAACGTTAAACCTTTATGTTTTCTCATTGGATTTTATTATGATATAAGAACAATTATACTCACATGAGTCCCTGATCCTCCATAATTAACCTTGCTTTCTTTCTTATTGTATTAATATTATATACACTCAATCGATACTTTTTGTCGTCATTCAGCCCTAAGCCCTCTTTTGATGATTGCCATCCTTGCAACCTTGCGGTCTCTCTTACCAATTGCCTTCCTTGCACCTATGTATCCTCACTCAACGATTGTCGTCTCTGTGCTCCTACATCCTTCTTTGACATTTTTCATCCCTTCTTTATGGCCCTGCTCCGAAGCTCGACAATTATCGTTCCCTACTCCTAATTATTTTCATTCAAAAGAAAAACAAAATCATCATGCTAAATAGATCGTTTCATGTATAACAATTTAAGATTGAAAATCGCATATAAGAGCTCCATCTTGTAGAGACATATTAAGAAAAGTTGACACTTACAATCAATTATATTTATTTGAATATAAGATATCTCTTGATTTTAGTTGATCTCTCAATAATATTACAGATAACTTATCTGGTTATATAATTGTAACTTGTATTTGTCTCATTCATAATGAGATATTCTTTTTGTTTCTAGTTATGGACAACCATATAAAACCTTCATATTTTCTCATTTCTTTTATTCTACTTATTTAATTTGTATTGTATGAACCCTCAGTCCATGGGCTTCAAATCAATAATTAACAGTGGGATCTGCTAAGTTTCTACAGTTCCTGTCTTTCTATCCACACCACAAAACTATAGAGAGTTTGTGTGCTTTCTGATCTATCCATATTGTAAAGGCGAAGAAGGATTTTATTGAGTAGAAATTCACGTGGACATAAATTAGTCTCCACTATATATATATATGTGTATATATATATATATATGTTGTTATAAAAAAGGAATCCTGATAGCTAGATTCTGAGCAGGAAGAGGAGTTCTATTGATTTCTTGAAGTGGTGTGGGAAGTGGACCACCTTAAAGTGAAATATGAACACAACTTTCAGAAACTTGGAAAAAAAGTGAAGTTGTATACTTGTTTAGTTGGCCCTGCCTCTATAGTACTTATGTATAACTAATCCTAACTAATACTTTCCTGTCAATATCTATATGTATATGTATATGTTTGCAAAGGTCAAGTGGTCCATGGCCACCTGAAGTTGTTATATTAATTAATCTAGGTTTTTTTGTAATTGCGTGGTCTCCACTGTATAGAAGCTTGAGATTTTTTTTTTCTTTCTATGTACATGGTTTTATATATTGATTTTCTAAGAAAAAGAAACCTTTAAACTTTTGTATTTTTTTCTTTTATTTCAGTAAATTGAGTTAGGGACATGGCGTGGGATGGTTTAAGATTTAGGGTGTCTAACCTAGTTTGGAATGCATACAAATTCGAAGAAAAAGAGCGCCAAGTTTAGTTGCTAGTTGTACTGTGTATGTATGCATGAGCTAAATATTGCTCATTCTTATCTAAAAATTAAGTATTTTAAAGTAGAACTTATCTAGAACTATATGTTAATCATAGGCCTGCTAATTATAAGTGACGAATATAAGCTGAGATTTAAACTTATTTTCTTTTTTCTTTTTTAAATATAAACTCAGATTTATATAGGCTTACATTACTTTTTTTTTTCCTTTTATATTTTTCCTATAATTTAATTACATTCAAATGCGAGTTTAGTCCGAGTTAAAACGAGGATTTAGGTGTCAATCTAGTTGGGTGGTTTTTCTTTATTTAATATTAGTAATCACTTCTAGTCATTCAATCTTACAAAATATTTACATATATATATATATATATATATGTACAAGTAAAAGATATACATGGTTTATCTAACAGGTATATAAGAAAGAAGCTCTCAATTGTATAACGGGTTTTGACCTTACTGCGAATTAATTAAGCTGAGGGGGTGAAACTCGTTGATATCTATCAGTTTGATCAGTATATAAATGATCCATTTACAAATCCTCTACCTGAAATACGTTCTATCCATTTCTGGAAAACCATTTATGGCTTACTTCTGGTCAAGAGGCTATATTTTCAGTCTCATATCACTCCCTTTTTCAAAAAGTAAAGAAGTTAACATTTAATTAAAACAAACACAATTATTTACATGCGCTCATATGATGTGGATTGAGAGATAGTGAGTTCGCTATTTAGACTCTCGTTAAGAGAGTGGTCTAAGGTTCGAGTCCCTACTTTTATTTTAGGATGTCTCTAATATGAAAAATAATAATAATAATAATAAAGGAATATGTCAATCTTAGATCCCTTTTTTCAACCAACAAAAAAAAATTTATATAAATTCATGAAAAAAAAAAAACACTTTTAGATTTGAATATGAGAACTCGTATTCAAATCCTTCCCTTCACATACCTATTGAGCTAGACCTAAACGGGGGGCTTATATATGTGTGTATATATGTATTTATGTACGTACATCTATAATATAAATGTGTGTGGCTGGGTGCATAATATCAATGAACCGGGGCATCACTTAAAAAAAAAAAAAAAAGATTTTTTTTTGTTGCTTTGTGAGATCCACTACACAAGGGGCTTGAAAATGACAATGACAAGAAGCAAGCGACCAACTCCACACACAAACTTGTGAAGGATAAAACAAGTCACTTGTGTCGTTGAGCCAAATATGCCAAATTGGATCATAGAAATTCTAATAATTAGGCAGTGATAGTAACACTTCCATGATCACGGCAATCCTATATGTACTGTATATATACACATATAGACTCATAGACTTGTAGCATGCCCTTCTGATCAATCCAACCATAATAATAATCACATAGCACTGCTCTCTCTCTCTCTCTCTCTCTCTCTCTCCTTTTTTTTTTTTTAATTAAATTTAAAAAACTTGTCATCTTTGCTTGCTTTTTAGCAATTAGTCCTATAGAAGACGTGCACAAGACAAGAGCTATTAATAAATCTTTTTTTGACATGATTGTCTACTAGTCTCTTGTAAGACAAATGTGTTGTAGAATATGTTATAACCATAGGTAGGAACAACGTCTACTACTCGATACATGATTTGATGTATTTTCATTTACAACTACTAGTTCCGCGACAATAGACCTAGCTAGTCCACTTTCATTTACTAACAAGTCCAAAATTACAAATTTTTTTTTAATAATTTTTTATAATTTATTATAAAAAAATTAATAAATAAAAAGCCAAAGTCTCTCTCTCTCTCTCTCTCTCGCCCTCTGAACCAAACCAATTGAGAGATCACTTCCCTAGCTCTCCTCTCCTCTCCTCTCCTCTCCTCTCCTCCTTTTTAAAGTCACGAGATCCACTGACTCTTTTGTTTATTCAATTAATTTCTTTTAGAGAGAGAGAAAGACAGAGAGAGAGAGAGAGAGAGGAGTCCAGATCCAGAGTGGTTTGGCAGAAGAACTGATAGAGAACTTTCAAAGCTCTTTTTCTTCCACCATCACTCAACTAGCCTCTATATTGCAGTCTCAAACTGAAAGTTCTTCTAATTTTCTTTTTTCTTTCTTTTCAAAGAGGCTGCTTTACTTATATATATATACACACACACACATATATATCTATATATATATAAATATATATCCCCTTACTCATCTGAAAGAAAGCCGATTGATTCAAACCTGATAAATATATTTCTCTCTGTCGGTACCATGTAGGTCTTCTCCCCCACCTCCCCCCCCCCCCACCACAAATTTAACTTTTCTCCCACTACACTTCTTCTACTTCTCTCTTTCTCTCTCTCACATTATGTCACATTTTATTCATTTTAATTTTTGTCTTCTTGATTTTTTTTTTTTTTTTTTTACAGGCGACCAGAGGGGAACCCTTTAGACCTCAACAATTTGCCTGATGATTTCAGTAGAGATGGTAAACAACATCTCCAAGAGGATGCCTCCACCGGTATACACTAAACATACTATATATTATGAAAATATTTTAATGTTGTCACTAAATATAACTAGCAAGACACTAATTGGGGTTTGGATTATTTCCAAGTTTTGAAGCAAAAAAGAAAAAAGAAAAGAGAAAAAAGAAAAGAAAGAAATGTTCCAATAATGAATGGAGTAGTACTAGATCAACTCTTCTCTTTTTCTCTGTCTTCTTCTCTCTCTCTCTCTAGCACTTGGATTTTTTTTTTTTAACGGTTACAGTGTCAAATTGACAAAAAAGAGAAAATATATAAAAAATAATTTACTACTCTTGAAGTAAATCTATTTACATAATAATAAAAATTCTAAATTGGGATATGGCAGCAGGTTATAGAAAGAAGAAAAGCGGCGGGAAGGAAGGAAAGGACGAGTGTGGGAAGGTCTATGAGTGTAGGTTTTGTTCCCTCAAGTTCTGCAAATCTCAGGCTCTTGGCGGACACATGAACCGCCACCGCCAAGGCATGTCTTTTCACAGACCCCCTTCTTTCCTTTTTGAAAACCAATATTCTTTAATTCCCTCGAAAAAAAAAAAAATTAAAACCTCTATTTCTACAAAAAAAATTTTAATCGAGGGAAAAAGTTCAAAATCAACTAATGATATTTAATTATTAAGCTACGTAACAAGCTTGCACAAGTTCTTGGTCACACAAGGTGTTATATTATGGGGTTTTGATTTTGAATTTATTTATTTATTTATTTATTTGTGTGTGTGTGTGTGTGTGTGTTTGGGTTGGTCAGAGAGGGAGACAGAGACACTGAACCGAGCTCGTCAGCTGGTCTTCAGTAACGATAACCTAGCCGCCCAAAGCCACCTCAGGTATATACATATATATTCATATATATGTATACATTCATATATATAGAATACCATACATTCTTAATAGCAATGCGATTAACGATATATATATATATATATATATATGGTGTTGAATTAGTTGTTGTCATCCAATATCACCGACGGGAAGCTACCATCATCATCCACCACCAGGAAACATCGGATCAGACACAACATTACCACTAAGATTCCCAACGAGAATTTTCTCCGGTTCTTCATCAAACTACATATCGCCGCCGCAGACATTGCAGCCCTCGCAACCTTATTTGTACTCCTCTCCCACGCGTCCCTTGTCCTTCTCGTCGCACTACCCTCCTCCTCCTCCACCTCCTGCTCCGGCTGCTCCTCATCAGCATGCCGTTAATGATCATTACTATGTTGGCCATGTTCTAAGCGGCAATACCAGCTCAACCTCGCAGTACTGCCACCCTAACCTAAGCTACGCCGCCGCGGCGGAGTCGAACTACACCTGCATCGGTGCACCGGTAGGGCACGCGCACGGGTTTGCGCCCGGGAGCGGGCGAGGGACGACGGATTTGGCGGAGTCGGGAAGCGGCGGTGGCGGCAGTGGTGGTAGAGACGGGCCGCTGCACTGATGAATTGGGGGGTTTTTTTTTATAGCTATATTTTAGCTATACAATGGTGGAATAATTAGGGATAGTACTACTTTAGAGAGAGAGAGAGAGAGAAAAAAAAAAAAAAAACTGCTAATAGATATCACGATCAAAATTGTGGCAAAATATCTGGTGTCTATTTTGTTGTCATAGTTGAAAGTCAATTTTAGTTAATTATATGTTTCTAAAATATATATTCATCCACTTGCATTACATTTGTTTTTTGTGACACTTGAATTGACGACAGGTTATTAATAGAAAATTATTGTCTATTATCTACTAATACATGTTACTACATAGATATATTTTAGCAAGTACAATGTTGATAGCATCATCTCAATATTCTTCTTCGATCAATCGATTTCAAGATCGTAGTTACATATATATATACACATATATATATCTATAGATGTATATATAAGGGATTTCTTTTAATTTGGAGTGATCATAGTTTATCTCTGCATCTACACGCCACCCCACCGATATTCGATGATGACAGAGAGACCATAGAGAGAAAGGAGAGAGACTTAACAAGCTGACAAATGGGGTCGTGAAAGGGAAGGGGGAGAGAGAGAGAGAGAGAGAGAGATTGAGAGTGTGTTTTTTTTTTTTTTTTTTGGGTGGTATTTTGTATTTTCTTGATCAACAGGGATTGAGGACAGCTTTTGAGCTCATGGGCACGCTCAGCTAGTTTGGCTTGGAGCTGTGTGGGTTGGGGGGGGAATTGAGATGGTGTTTTTTGTGTTGGTTTGTAGTAGTATTAATGGTACTACCAAAGTGTGAAAACGAAAGCTACAAAGAGCTTTGATGGGACAAGGAAGTTAGATATGAACTGAAAGTTCCCAACCCCCTTTTGCTTTCAAGTTCACTTTCCATGGCAATGGATTATATTTATATATATACATATATACATATATCCCCCCCCCCCCCCCCTTCTTTCTCTCTCTATCTCTCTTCCTTTCCAAAAAGAAATATTTTTAGTTGTTCTCCTTTTCTTCTTTCCTTTTGTGTTTAATTATCTGCCTTCCACATCTTTGACCGCGAAGGGTTGAGAGACTCGTGATACTTGGCCCTTTCTCTCTCTAAGCACTATGATTTAGGACCCGTTTAAAGACACCAACCGAAGTTAGAACTTTAGGAATATTTTGATTAATTGATAATGAGTTGAATTTTGAAAATATACATTTGATTCAAAATGATCTGTTTAAAAATAAAAGTATAAAAATTTGAAATGTGTTTGGAAAAAAATAATAATATATGGATTTTATTTCGTTACTCCCATCATTTTATGTAATTTAAAAAAAAAAAAATCTCATTTTGACTTGAAGTTGAAAAATTATATACTTTTAAAATTTAAGTTTTTTAAGATGAAAAAGAGAAATTTAGAGTTCGAAATAATAAAATTGATTTTTTTTTTAAAGATAAAGATGAAAGAATGATTAATAAAAAATGGGCAATTCTACAATGGAGTAAAAGTGTTTTACCTCATTAATAGGGTACAAAATTTTTGACCGTTAGATTTCATTTAAATGGCTTAGATGCTCTGTGCACACAAACTTTGTTGTGCATCCAACTACATTAGATTACAAAACAGTTTAAAAGAAAAGAAAAGAAAAACTCTTTCCGGTTCTCTCTATTTGGCGTCAGAGGCAGAGAAGAAGGGTTTGTGATATGCCTGGAGAAGAAGGTCGAAGACCTAACTTGTCACCAAGCCCACCCGAAGTTATCCCTCGTCACCAAGAAAAAGCTCATGAGACCCATCTCCGAAACCTAAATCGAGGATCACGTAGGGGGGGCAAGACCAAGATCGGGAATCGTAGGGGGGAGGGGGTAAACTAGTCGTGGGGGGGGGGGGGGGGGGGGGGGGGGTGGGGTTAACCCAATCATGGGGGTGGCGGGGGAGGGGGGCAAGAGGGCTCGAAGTTGGGGGGGCTTAGGTCGCTGTCGAGGGGGGGTGGTGGGTCGCTATTGGGGGGGCTGGGATACGAAGATTTCTTTTCTTTTTTAATGTATAAGCATATGTTATTACTTACATCCGAATTTAGTGTCCCATATTAATTCATCCATTTCCATTCTTTGGATCTTACCCCATTAGTGAGGTAAGATATTTTACCCCATTATAGAATTCCCCATAAAAAATTCTGTCTCAAATTAATGCCTCAAATAGCCCTAAATTTCTTTGGTTTCTTGGATCATTTATGGTCGCAGTGTAATAACATGGATGCACAGTTGGGGACAATGACCCTAGCTACACTAGCACTGCGTATTCTACCAAACAAACAACCATTTTCCGCTGGTTTTCCAATTGTATCAATAATGAAAGTTATAAATTAAATATTGCATATGTCTAATAAAAGCTAAATGTTGCTAATTAATGTGTAGTCATTGGAAATATTGATTGTGTCTTATTCAGTTCCATTAAGTCGGGATTCTTATTTTATTATTGTTATTATTATTTTTTGTAAATAAGCATTTTTTTTCTCGTCTGATTTTCACTGTTCATCTCTTAATTAGAAATAGTAGACCAACAGGAAACTAGCCTATGTACTTTATAAGTTATACAGAAACCCAAAAGGGGGACTATATACAAAATTCTAAGTTCATCCTTTCTTTCAGTTAAAAATTTTCCCTAAAATGGCAGTTTAACTTTTTACCATTGCTTCTCTGTGTAAACAGTGAGCGGTATATTATCACTAACATCAATAAAGATGAGAGATGGAACATCTTAATAACATAATAGATTTTTTTTTTTCTTTTTTTCAATATAGACAAGCATTGAACTTCCCGAATTTGACAATTCAGTTTTAAAACTCTCTTTTTTTTTTCCCTTGACAATCAACCCTCTTAAATTACATTACATTATTGATGTAATGATCCTCTTGCTCATGTACGTCAAATGTTGAACGGTTTTTTATACATGACTTGCACGTGATATCCCAAGAAGGATCATTTTGTCAATTTTGAGTTATAATTGGATTACGTTTAATTTTTAAAATGAATTTCTATTGAAAGAAAAAATGTGGTTGTAAGTATAGTTTAGTGATAATTTCACACCTGCCTTCACCATAAGATAAATAGTTTGAATTGTCCCATCCCCAAGTTAAAAAAAAAAAAAAAGGTAAGAAAAATAACCAACAATGGTCTTTTTGGGCAATGACATGCAAGCCACATGCTAAAAACATCCAAAATTTAAAGAACACAAGCAAAAAAAACCAATGGTGACATGAACTGTAAGATTAGCGGTTGATTGTCAAGGAAAATAGTTTTATGAACTAAAATATCAAATTCGAGAAGATCACAAAGTGTTAGTATACAAAAACCATGTAAAATAAATTGTGTTAAGAAAATCTAAAGCATGTAATAGTCAAAGTTAGTGTATTTATATAAATATATATTCAAAAAATGCGACAACATTCAAAATATGCAAGTATATGATTTAATATTCATGGATAACAAGTAAAATAATGAGTAATTTTGATTAAAAGATTCTAATTTTTGTTTCTTTTTAAATATAAGTTAATATATATATATATATTTTAACATACAAAAATACTTGGTTCTCTTCTAATTCTACTGTTATCGATCCCTTGAAAGTTCAATTCGTCAGAAACTTTATAATTCGTCACATTTTTTTAAATTATTATTTCATTTACTCTCTGTGTTCTCCTTTTATTGCTATTAGTGCACAAGAAAATCGTTTTTATATCTTCTACTACTTAATTACGTGCATTTTTTAAACCGAAGAGGTTAGACAAACTAACATCAAAAGAGACTGATTTGTTAACTCTCTTGCAATTATGATTGCTTTTTAAAGCTGAAGTGATGAGAGTTAACACTGCAGTTGCATTCGTGAAATAGTTTAATTAATTGGGGAAACTTTGGATCTGCATATGTTGTTGATCTGTTGGTTAACAAGAGAACCAAAGTTCCTTGACGATTTAAGAGTTAATGGATTGTTAACTATCGTAATAGTCTCATGTTTTGGGTCTCCCACATTTGTCGGAAAGGAAATAATGCATGTTGCAGACATATTGACGGCCCGGTGTTTAAGCGGATTCTATTGAGTAGTGGTTTAATGTTCCTTATTTTTGCTTTCAATTGGTTGGAAGAGACATAGTTGGTCTTCCTACTAGCCACTTCCTTGAAAAGCCAATTTAATTGATAAATATGTGTTCTTTTCTCTAATAGTCCTTTTGTCATTCGGGTTTGGCTATATATAAGGTTTTTAATATGACATATTTCGTTTTTTTTTTTTTTTTTCAACTACATGTGAGTTATGATTCTATTCTTTTGGATTAACTCGTGATTTGAGGCTTTTAGATCACTAGGATCTTTTGGATTGCTTTTTGCCTTGTTTCTTTGTTTGCATTTTTAGACGCTTAAGTTTATCGAACCTTAAAGGAATGTAATGAAAATAGTAAATGAGATTGGAAAGTAAAGTAAAATAATAGGAAGGATGATTATTGATTCCGTTATAATGTTTACTTGTCTATTTGATTGTATAAACGGAAACAATCTCATTCCCTTTTTTGTTTTTACTACATTTAGTAATGTTATTTTTTATTATAATAACACGACAAAAGATATGAGCACATGAAAACTTATTAGAAGTATATAAGTAATTTGGTATTTATTTACTTTGACAAGAAATCAAAGATCAAGGGGGATGCGAGGATGACATTTCGCCACTTCTTCATTCCTTATATTGTGTGTGACTCACAATATTTTTAAACGCATAATTAATCAAAAAAATAAATGACTAACTTGTCCTTTTGTATTTCCCTTTTCTTTTCTATTGATAATACTAAGTGATAGTCTTAACGCAGGATAAGAAGATTTTTAGGTGCCGACTTAGTCGGCAAGAGAAAGCATGGTTCAGGTTGATGCTGGCCATATGTTAGGTCGATTCTGTATATTTATATAAACAGAATGTATCATAAATAAAATATTTATGGAAGCTAAAAGAAGTAAATAGCACATTAAAGAAGCTTAGAAAGTAAATCACATGTTAATTAATAAATAAATTTATTTATCTAGTAAAGAATTTATTTGCTCCTAGTAACAAATGTACTTACTAGCAAAATGTCATCTACTTGAAGAATTCCTTAAGTACGCTATTTACAACTTTCTCCCGTGTTTCAAAGATTGATAAATTTATGTGTAATATTCTAGACAAAATTATTAATAAAAAATGTTGAAAAATATTAATTTAAAAAGGATATGCGAGCCGGTACGTGAGCCTAAAAGCATGGCCCAGGTTGGTCGGGTTGCTCTATAAGTTCAGTACATATTTACAAATCTACTCACATGGTTATTCTGATTTCCGTTTTTGCCTTTTTGTTTTTTGTATAGGGTTTTATAGAATGACACAAGTTCGAATAGAACACATTTGGCTAATTACTATTCCCGGGAGAGAGTGAGATGCTTGGTCTGGGATTTGTTAGTCATGCGCTTTTGCCAATTACTTATAATTGTGATGTCAATTGTGCTTCTCTTATTATTTATCGAAAAAAACACACAAAAGTACGATTTTGAATTTCGGAAAACTTACTCTTTTTTTTTTTTTTTTTTTTGGGTCTGTTTTGAACTTAAAGAACCCAATGTCGCATGATCATCTGCCAAAACTGTCACCTAAATAGTTTTCTTGTGGGAAGCGTATGCTGCAAAGAAAAATTTTCTATTGTGGTCCATATATGTACTTTCTTTTAGTTAATTTCTTGCTTTAATTTCTTCTAGATTCAAAACACTACTAAGAATTGTAGTCTCGAGATCTGAAAATTCCCATCACGGACAATCATATTTGAAGGCTGAGACTAATTAATAATATTACCAAAATTATTTCGGCTCATAAGCCAGGAGAAATATCATATTAGTCAATTTGCAGTGTATTAAAAAATGAAATGAACTAGGAAAAAGAGAAAAGAAATGAAATGAAAAACTAACTTTCAATGCACGAATCATGAAGAACATGAATAAATAGCTAACTAATAAGTAGGCTAATTATAAGGCCCTATATTAATTAATAGAAATAGAAGTACTGATTACTTGAGTTAGTAAAGTCGCTCCATATTGAATCTAGAGGTTTGAGATTGAACATTATTTTTACCAGCGTTAGAGAGGATATCTAAACATTCAAAGGAGATAATACCCCCTATTGTGTTATAATACCCAACCACAACCAATCAAAAGAGAAAAAAAAAAAAAAAAAAAAGAATAATAGTTAGAATAAAAAATGAATTACAAACTCCTTCCGAATAATATATGATCCCCGTAACACTTTATCATTTGATTTTTGAAAAGTAACATTATGCTGTCCAGATTTGCAATCCGTTAAAAAAAAAAAAATTTTCTTTTTCGTTAGTTCACAGGACAGAAACGACACGTGTCATATTATAAAGTGTGGTTGTTGAGGTATTAAATTACAATTTCTAATTTTCCCATCGATTTTGATAAACATAAAGTTATATTTTTTACTTATTATTTAAGATATTAATTGAAAAAAAAAACATAAAAATTGTTTTTTAAACATTTGAAAGTTTGAGAGAAAGAGGTAAATAGCATATTTTACGGAATTTTAATCATTGCTCCTGTTATTTTCCCTATTGCTTTGTGCTAAACATATCCCCAAATTTCTGTGCACCTAAGATATAATGCTTAAATATGTACTGTATAGGTTTGCTTCTACTAGTCCTATAAATTATAACCCGTAAATTGTTTGATATGCACATGATAATCATCGGTATAGAATGGTAGACTGCTCATTTTTATATGTCCCAATGTGATGGGTGAGATATATGTATACAAATTAATTATTTCATAAATGATTCATATATCACGTAATCATACTTTTACCTTTTAATCCGAGACCATTTAGGTACATTATCTTCTATTCTTGGAAGCCTTTCCTCTAATGAGAAAAAAATAAAATACATAGAAATGACAACCGGCCTCCTCACCATCATCAATTGGAAAATTCAAACCAAAAAAAAAAAAAAAAAAAAAAACAAAAATCAAGTTGATGATTGTAAATTTTATTCCCAAAAACTGAAGTGGATTTATTAATTCACTTGTCCCATTCTTCATAAACCTCGTTGTGTTGAAAAGAGAAAACCCTACTATACCATAGTGGTGTTGTTGTTGTTGTTGTTTTTTTTTTTTTTTTTTTTTTTTTTTTTTTTTTTTTTTTTGTGTTTTGTGTTTTGTGTTTGTGTTTTTTGTTTTGTTTTTGTTTTTGTTTTTGCTTTTGTTTTTTTTTTTTATTTTTTAATTTTTGGTTCTAAGACTAAAGTGAAACAATTAAACCTGCTAAAGAAAAACCCTAAAACAGCTTTCGAATTTAATCTTATCATGCGGCTATATATAGGCTAATATAGGGCCACGGCTTTAATGAAAGCAAGCCGATTTTTGGCCAAATATTGGCATGAATGTAAGAATTTCTCAGATTAAGCCGTCAGATACTTAAAAAGTGAAAGTTATTATCTTTCATAAATGACTTGACTGAAGTAAAAAATTAAGAAAATTTATGTAATAAATATAATGATATATATTATAAAAAAGGGAAAAACAAAGATAAGAAGATGGGTTAGTAGAGAGACAGAAGATCAAGGCTAAGAAGAGATAGATTGTAGATAAGAAGGCCAATGAAAGCAGCCCTTAGCAGTTAGCCCTATGCGAGCCCTAACACATATGTATTCGAGCACAGAGCTGAGTGACTATAAGTACTGAACACACACACACACACACACACACACATATATGTATAGGTTAAGCTGGACTGCAACATGTCCACCGCACACTTCACTTGGTTCCGAATTCAGAATATACATATACATATATATATATATATATTTTTTTTTTTTTTTGGGGGTTATTACTAATTGAGCCACACATCTCAGCAGCCTCCAGACTGGTTGTGCTTAACCTGATTTGGTTATGCATCTGAAACCTAGCTCTACCTACAAGTAGATATATAGCGAATCCTTGTTGACTGCCATTTTTTCTTTTAAAAATCTTATCTTATTAGGTTAATTATATATACATAAATATATATACGTTTTTTTCATAGCAATATATACATATATATATATATATGTCGTTCTAAGGACAAAGGGAGTACTTTACTTCTAGTCTGATATTTGGATCAGTTTGCCGATGTAGTTGGTATGTTTTGGTATAGCTACTGACTAATCTTGTAATATTCTTTCTATTTTATTAAGTAACATGATAAATTAACTTTTTTTTTTCTTATTACATGTCTTGTTTGATAGATCATCTACTATATACTATGCATCTTTAGTCCAATAATGACTATCAGTTCCAGCTTTCACTCAAAAGAGATTTTTTGAGGGGAAAAAAAAATTGTCAAAGAATAATTGTTTCCCATAAACATGTTATGATGGACCATAATTTTAATTTATTAAAGAGCCTTTTTTTTTTCCTTTCTGTTTTTTAAAAAAACAAAAAACAAAAAAACAAAATAGAGAGAATCATCGAGTGTGTCTGGCAACTGAGGTCTTTTTCCATTCTGGATTTAAAAGACAACAATAACAATCAAAATAAGAGAAAAAAGTACGAAAGCTCTGAGAAAAATAGCTCCATTCACAGAGGAAGAAGAGAGAGAGAGAGAGAGAGAGAGATGAGCGTTTACATATGTATTATATGTATGCTATACACACACACACATATACATGACAGTTGTGATATAAAGGCTCCGAACGACACTAAAAAAGTTGCATCCAAGTGTCACAATACAGAGATCTGAAAGAGTATGAGAGAGTTCAAGGACAACATAATAGCTGCAGCCAAAAGTAGACGGCTATTGACTCATTCATGCAACACTAAAAAATGAGTGAATGTTTAAAGCTGCTGTTGCTGCATGGGGTAGCCTCATATTTACATGTTTATTTATATATATGTACACACTCATATATGTGTATAAGATCTTATTCCATATATAAAACGGGAGACTATATATTTATTTCTTTATTTAGTTTCCCTTGCTTTCAAATTTTAATGATAGCCTATATCCATTCAGCAGCTTTGGCAGTAATTTTTTCTGCCGCAAACTCCATATGCCTCAGACGCTGTGTCTAGCTAACATATACATATACATATACAAATATATATATACATATATATATTCATATATATTTTTATATTATCTTTTACAACCGTTTGTAATGTTGCAAATATCTGTGTGTTTTGTGATTGTGATGGAAAATAAAGCAACACTTGTTCTATCTTTTCTAGTTACTTAATTGAGCAAATGTGTTAGCTTGTAATGTCTAATCAAGACGCGGTCAATAGTGCATTAATATTGTTGGCTTGAGATAAAATATTGGCAACGCGCATAACGGCCTTTTTTTTCAGATCAGGCAAATCAACATTATTTTGTGACATGACTGATCCAATTTAAAGTCTCAAACTTGTAGCTTGAGATTCGCTAGGCATTCAATGTAATTTTCTTTTTTCTTTTTGGCTACTTCCCTTTTACGTGTCTTGAGATTTATTTAAATTCAAATCATATCAAAATCATAAAAAATGTAAATATGTATATTATGATGAAAATTTGACGATAAAAAACTGTAGTGTACCTACTAGTTTGTATGTTTCTTTTTCCTTCGTTTTTTTTTTCTTCTCCTTTTCCTTTTTCCGGCTGCATGAACTATATTTTTCATAAAATTTTCATAAATAAAAGCAATCATATGTTACATGAAGGTATGCATGAATTATCTTTTGTGTGTGTGTGTGTGTGTGTACGTATTAATTCATACTAATTAAAGGAGCAGCCTTATTCCATTACTGATCTTCTTCGCGCGCGCGCGTGTGTGTATAAATATATAAAGTAGGCTTTATTAGGGGCAAATGATCCAGACATGTGACAGTAGAGTCAACATTAACGTACACTTAAAATTGTAGTTCCACTTTAGAGGCACCTTCGCTTCCGCAAGCAATGATACCCCTTGGTAATGGAAAAACGTTGACAAGCCCACTTTTGCTCTGCACCATTTTGAAGCATATTCACTATATGCATATATAAAAAAAATGTTACTATATTATATATGTTATAAGATTTATATGATTATACCATATATACATGGTTGGGAGTGTTTACTTTAATTAGTCAGACAACTTTTAAATCGTATCATACTACGAGTCACATATATATATATACATATATATATATATATATATCTATAGCATGCACATGACTCTTGAAGGTTTAATTAGCTAGGTTAGGTTAAGCCAAAGGAAGAAAAGGCCAAAGAAAAAGGGGTAAAATTAGTACTTTCAAAGGGTACCAATGATAACAAGTTATCTTAGGGATATGTATGTGGAATATCCAACTTAGTTGTAAGGAAGATCTTAAAGTAGTTTCGACAAAGCTCGTTAAAATGATTTCGTCTCGCTGTTATTTTTGTCTCTTTCTGTTTGGTTCTTTTGGAGAGAATAATGAAACTTGAAGAAGACATATATGTGGTCAGGACGATATACACATATACACACACAAATACAAATTGTAGTAAATAATTTCATAACTTATTAGTCTACAAGTCATATATATATGTGTATATATAGATGACAGTACTGATGATCATCTGTTTCCACTGTGTATAGTTTATATAGTACTGTGTTGGAGCTTTGTTAAATTTTCCAATTTTTGGATAACCCTAATTAATGTTTCTTCTTTTTCCATGAAAAAGTGTATACATGTATATAGAATATATATATATATAGATAAAAAGAGCAGATCTGAAGAGACCAATGGGGAAAATGTCCGTGTGAAAACGAAAATCAAGACGAGAAAAGGACGGCTCAATTCAACAAAATCAATGTGGCTACTTGGGGAAGATCACGCGGTTGGAGAGGATCAGAGAGATGAATAATAAGCACCCTCTCCTCTCCTCTTATGGCATGCTATCATTCAAGAACCAGAAACCCATCAACCAGGGCTTTTTCTTTTTCTTTTTCTTTTTCTTTTATTGGGATCTCTTTCACTACTTCTCTATCTTGTCTTATCTTTTTTTCTTTTTAATTTTCTTTTTTTTTTTTAATTTATTTATTACTTCTCTCCTGCTATAAACCCACGTTACATCTTTGTCACACTCTTATTTCTCTCTCACACACACACATGTAATAACCACAGAGACACAGATCAAGAGAGAGAGAGAGAAATCAGCAGCTCTGTCACAGTGAATATTTGTACGGCCTCAAGCTAGTGTGCCTCCTCTCTTACACAACTGTTTTGCTGAAATTTCATGCATGACTACTGTGTGTCTTTTGTGAAACACAGACGTGGGTTATCTTTGTGGTTTGCATGAGAGACCCAGTTCATACACACCGTTGAGAACTGTGACTTTATATATATATATATATATATATATTTATCTAAATATGTAGGTATGAAAAAATATGAGTTAGTTATTTCATTTTTGGTCTCTGAGTTATATATATACAGGTCTAATCTTATTTTAGTGCTCCAACTTTATCAAACTATTAATTAGTTGTCCCATTAATTATAGTCCTTTTTTTTTTTTTTTTTTTTCTAAAAACTGTTAAAAACTAGAATGTGATTGTTAAGTATATTTTAATCAAGGTTAATTTTTTCATTATAATGTCAGAGCACAAGTGTTTTGAGAGTTTACAACTTCCCAAATTGAAATTTGAAATGTGAAAATAAAAAAATTAGAACTGACAAAAGTAGTTATAGTGTAGTTTTTTGTAGTGATATGGAGGGAATAGTTATTATAGGACATATTACTATTTTGAGGAAATTTTTAATGTTTAGGGACTAAAATGGGATTGTACCTATAATACATGGACTAAAAAAGAAACTATTTCAGAAAATATCATATAAATTATTATCTTGCTAACAATTAGATTTTTATTGTGATATAATTTTATCAGATTTAATGTTAAAAAATGCTCACTATTCATGTGGAAAGCTCTTATTGTTGAATAAAAAGGTTACAAAAAAAAAAAAAAACACACACACACACACACAATTGAACTGCATCATTCTAAAATGGCAAAAGCATAACAAACACAAAATCGCAATTGATAGGATATGTAAATAACAACCTAACAACTTTAATTATTAGGCATAGTATTTTAGCCCATGCACAGTGCTAAAACATATATATATATATATGGACCCTTCCACCCAAAAAAAAAAAAAAAAAAAACCTTAAATATTGACTTACTAATTTTAACCAGTACAAAACTTGAGTGGGTTCAAAAGGTTCTGCAACGAGTGCCTACTACTAAGAATTTGATTAAGTACACAACTTTGGTATTGAAACTCAATGAGAGTGCTAAATAACATTCCCCATAGTGTGCCATTAATTGTGGATATGTATAATGTAATTTTTAAAAATTAATTACTCAAAACATACTTATCTTATTGGTGTATGTTACTGAATATTAGATCCATCCAAAATTACATGAACAAAAAAAAAAAGAAAAAATAGATAAAAATGATTACTGTCAATATATATATATATATATAACGAACAGAACGGAATTCTACTAATAGAGTTTTTTTTTTTTTTGTTTTTTTTTTTTTTTTGTTTTTTAAATCCTAGTGTGTGGTAATTCTTGCAAAAATAATTCAGGAACCCATTAATGCAAAATTTGTATTAGCCAGCTGCATACACTGCCAGCAAAGAAGGGCTAGGTATGATAAGATGCAAGGCCTAGCTATATATAGATCAGAAAATATAGGGGTCTAAAGAGAAATATAGGTATATATACACACACATATGTATATAAAAAAAACATGGAACGTCCTAGGGGAACTAAACTACTTTTGTGAGGTCAGTGTTGTTGAGAGTTGAAAGTGCATGCAAAATTGTAGGTCGGGGAGGAGTGCCAAGTGTGTGTGTTTGTTCTGGCAAAGCAAACAAGAATGTTTTGGTTTGTTCTATCTCTGACTTATTATATATCCAGCTTCTTCTGTGGGGTTTTGGGTTTGGGGGGTTGGGGTTGGATATTCAGCTTCTCTGGTTGTTCGATGACCAATAAATTATTGCCACTTCATTTTGACTGAGGTCTTTGGTGTTTTCCTTTCTTATTTTTCTTTTTCTTTTATTATATATGTGTTGAGGGAGAAAAATTGTTGGGGTGGTTTAAATTACTACAATGTCCTTGCTTTTTGTTCATTCATGCCCTTGCCTTGGATTTGAACAAGAAAGGATACTCTCTGAGCTATTATCATCATACTTGACCAAATTTCCTGATACTGAAGTTATTTATTTACCTTTTCAATTTTAAGAGTGTGCTTGGTACGAGAGAAAAGTGGAATAAAGAAAAAGAATAGAGGGAATGATGGATGAATTTTGATATTTATGATTGTTTGATTAGAGAGAAGAGAGGAAGGAAAAGTTTAGGGGAGTGACTCTCAATTATTTAAAGCATCCTAATTTTGATCTATCTTAAATTGGATAGATTTTTTTAGGGATTCAATCTACCTCTTTGTTTTGTTTTGTTTTGTTTTTTTTTTTTTTTTTTTTTTGAGGAAAAATTCAATCTATCTTATTGCTTGTAGATAAAATTGTCATTTTACAAATAAAATATACTCTTTCCTTTCCCTTGTATCTCTATACAAAATAAGAGATATGATTTTTGCTTACTTTCCTTCTTGTCATAACAAATATCATGAAAGAAATGACTTCTTCTTCCTTCCCCATCTCCCTCACTTAAGCGATTTACCACTCTCTCCTTTCACTTTTCTCTCCTTCTTACCAATCATAGGAGGGAGATGTCCTTTCTTTTATGATATTTGTAAAATGACAATTTTATCTATAAGCAATAAGATAGATTGAATTTTATCTACAAGCAATAATATTTGTAAAATGACAATTTTATCTACAAGCAATAAGAGAGAAGATTTTTGCTTACTTTCCTTCTTGTCATACCAAACATCATGAAAGAAATGACTTCTCCTTCCTTCCCCATCTCCCTCACCTAAGTGATCTACCACTCTCTCCTTTCGCTTTTCTCTCCCTCCTACCAATCATAGGAGGGAGATGTCCTTTCTTTCATGATATTTGATATGACAAAAAAGAAAAAACAAAAATTATCTCTCTTGTTTGGTATAGATATACAAGGGAAATGAAAGAGTATATTTTATTTGTAAAATGACAATTTTGTGTACAAGCAATAAGATAAATTGACTCTCTCTAAAAATCTCTCCAATTTAGAGGATTAAAATTGAGGTTTTTTTTTTTAAGGATTGGAAGTCCATCCCCCTAATCCCTTACTTCCTCTTTTCTTTCCTACCAAACAATCATAATTGTCAAAATTCTTCCACCAATCCCTCTACACCTCCTCTTCCTTCCATTTTCTCTCCTCTCAGACACACTCTAAATTAAGAAAAATGCTATTTACTTTCATTTGGAAAAATTAAAGGGGAAAGTACCTAAATGACATAAACTTAAAAATCATTACACCAATATAACATAAAAAAGTAACATTAGACTAATATGACTAGAAATTAAATTAAAATAAATTAAAATTTATGACATGTTAGTCAATTTAGAAGAATTTATGTCATATTAGTTAATAGATAAAAAAGAAAAGTGGTTATTTGGATAATTTTCTCAAAATTATTTTCTTTTAAAATGGTAGTTTTGTTAATATGGATCTTGCGGTTGTGCCAGATGTTGTCGGCCAATTGACGGAGTCAACCTTGAAACTTCATGAGTTGGAGACTTAAAAGAATGGGCTGGCCATTGCTGGACTTCTCAGATGATGCTGCATATGTATTTGGAGGTACAATGGATAGTGGATGTGGTGGGGTTCATCACAATTGACACCCCACACTCAACAACGTTTATATATATATATATATATATATATTTATATATATATGGGGAAGTATGAAGCAAATAGAATTTATACAAAGCAAATATATATATATATATATATAGGGAAGTATGAAGCAAATAGAATTTATACAGTGGATAATGATAAATAACAAATTTATTGGATAAATGATTTACTTACTTCTAGTAAATAGATAACTTACTTAATAAATTTACTATTTACTTCAACATTTTAAAATTATGTTATTTATTTCATTAGTTTCGTAAAATTATTTTTTGTTACAATTTTTGTGAACATAATTATGTAAAATACACACATGTTAGTCGGGTTAGCCTGTCAGAAAGTTAACGGGTTGGTTGACTAGTTAGATGCACGATAGTATTAAGGAGGACAGATTTTCTGATTTGCTCCTCTTTCTTTGTGCGTGGGTGATTTTATGCTCCGTTTGAGTTGAAATTTTTAAGTCTGAGTTGGTTGACTTTTTAAAAACTAATTATAATTTTTGTTGACTTTAAAAAAAAAGACAAAAACAAAAATGAAAATTTTGAGTTTAAGATGTAATGCCAAAGGTACGCTTAATATCATACTTAACCCAAAATATAACATTCTATTCACCAACCAAAAAAAAAAACATTCTATTTACTTTAAATATTAAAATCATGCTATTTATTTCTTTTAATTTTGAAAAAAAAAAAAACGTAATTTACTATAATTTCCGTAAAAAATGGGAGCATGGCTTGGCCCTATCAAGTATCAGAACATGCCTGGAGCTATGCGAAAGATCCTCATACTGTCATACACCTGAATCGGGCTGAGCCGAGATTGTAGACTCACAGGCCGGCCCGTCTAGTCTTTCTAAAATATCCATTTTCTCTATAAAATATGCGGGTTAGTCCGATCCGTGTCCTACCAAGTTCTTTGGCCCAGCTAGACCTTCCTTTCCTTTTGGAGGAAATTAAGTGAAAAGCCATATTTTGAGTTTTTTTTTTTTTAATAATTTTACTTTAATATTAAAGTTATCATGGATATAAATATAAGAAGGCATCAAATTTATAATATTCTTACGTATAACCCTTCCTTTTATTTCCCTTTCAAGCTGCATAGGCCTGGCCATTGGCAGATATTTGTGCTCAAAAGGAAATTTTACTTGCGTTTGAATCGCCAATTAAACACCAATTAAAGATGAAAATTTTAAATTGAAATTGATTGATTTTTCAAAAACTAGATATAATTTTTATTGATTTTTTAGATAAAGATAAAAATTAAGATAAAAAATATAATTTAATTAGAGTTAAATTTAAATACCAACCGAACCAAATAACTAGTGTGTCCCCTTAGTTGCACTTATTTAGTCACTGTTCTTAGATGTGTCATCTGCTCTTTCCCGTGTACCGTGGCCTTTTGGATGCTGATAAAGCTTCCTACTCGGTCCATCCGAAAATAATACAAAACCAAGTTCCAGTACATACTTTTAAGTCTACAGTTTTTGAGTCTTGTCAAACGGGAAAAAAAAAAATTGTAAAAACACAATTATTTAAATTCAATTTTTGATTATATCCAAGACACATGAATGGTATTCAAAAAATTCACAGAAGTGTAAATCCTTTGCACTCTCTTAGTAATAGGTGTACAGTGAGGTACCTTAAATTATAATTTCTTTCTCCGGGAAGAGTTTTCCACACTGAAATCAAAGGATACCAGTCTTACTATTTGTTTCCCCACTTTTTTTTTTTTTTTTTTTTAATAATTATTTTTTTAAGCAAACAGGCATGAACTATGATGACTGTCTTTCAAATTTAGCAGTTGCCAGGCCTGCAGCCGCTCGGGCATTAGCAGACGCACGCTCCGCAGCAGCAATTGCAGCTCTTGCTTTCTCTAAGATATCGGATGTCTGTGGTATCATCTCCCTTTTGGCATCAACAACTGGCACTGCATAATTAACATCTTTAAGTGAAGGTTGAACTTCACTAGCCCCGCACGAAGGCGCCTTAGTCAAAGGTTTTGAAACTTGAACTTGTTGAGGTTCTTGTTGAACTTTCTTTGGAGCAATTGCAGGCGACACATTGTAATTTGATGGCTCAAAAGAATTCTGATTTGAGGGAGTTTGAGAGTATCCAGCTTCACCGCCCATTTGCTTTGATCCACCATAAAGATGTCATTTTAGAAGCACAAATAAATTTTCTCCGTGTAGGAACAAACAAAAACAGTTGTACTGATAAAAATTTCCCACATTAAAGTAGAGTATAGATCACATAATTCAAGACTGTTTTTGAGTTTCCTAAGTCGTACAAATATCAGCAAAAGTGGTTCAACTCAAGTCCAGATGCGGCTGTATATAGACAGCACACGCTCAAGGGCAAGGGAACGACGGATAAGAAAGCCCAGGATGACTATTAAGAAGTTAAGAGACAAATTGTCAAATCAGCTTAGCACTCCGTCTAAATATAATCGATGTAGTGTGATGAAGCCATAACGTCCACCTTATCTAATGGTAATTTAAGAAAAACATTTACAGCTGGGATAACAGACGAGGATCCGGGCAGGTAACTAAGAAATTCATAACCAAACCTACCAGGCAAGTAAGAATTTACCCAATGTTGGCATAATGATAAACGGGGCACCAAAACAAGCCACATTCATAACATTCCTATCATTAATCTGACAAGCCTCTTACCCAAGTGATCACATTTGTCTTGAAGCCTATTATTCTTCCTACTTGTGCCAGGGAAGTAGGTTTAAGGTTTCCTCTATGGTAATAAGGATGAAAAACCATATTCCCTAAATAAAAATAGCATGAGTAAAATTTGTAGTTGATTGCTCATGAAGAGAGTTATACTAACTAAAGTTTTGGCATTGACAACTGCAGTGTTCTCGAGGTACTACTGATGGTGGAAAGTTTTGGGAACCTTAACGAAAATCAACATTAGACTGGCAGTCATTATTGACAATATTATTAGTTATGGAGCTTCAAACAGAAAAAACAATTCTGCCTGCAAGTTCAGAAGTTCACATGCTTTGTTTAGTTAAAATGAATTGAGTACATGACTGGTGAGTACTGACCGTTAGAACTGAAAACAAGCAACGGAGTTTCAAGATCACGGGAACATGAAGGAATTGCACCAAGATTGTGAAAAATATGCAAACCCAACAAGCCAAGAAACAATGTAGATTTCTACATCCAAATAAAATCAAAGACCGGTTCATATTAGCACACGCAACTAGCCAAGAAACAATGTAGATTTCTACATCCAGATAAAATCAAAGACAACCTAAAACCAGACATATGTATCTATGCCAAAACATGGAAGACGTATAATTACCTACATACTGGAGGCAGAACTCATAAATAATAAAAACCGTATTTCATCAATCGGAGGCAAGAACAGAACATAATGTCATGGTAATCTAATGAAAGTTATTTCCTTTTACTTTCGCATCCTAACAATAATTAACAGCGAAAAGTTTATTCGAGTGTTTGGTCGTGAAACTATTAACATTCAACAGCTAAGCTACAATTAACCACAAAGAATGAAAAGGTAAAGCATAGGTTTGCAAAGTTACCAGCAAATCTTCATGTCTTTTATTGAGTTCAGCTTCAGCATCAGAAGAATCCCATTCCAGATTGTACTCCTGTGCAATTCCTTTCAATACTTTGAGCTTTAGCTCCCCAGATGGAGGACTAACTGAAAGCTTTTCGATTATCTGTAGATAGAGTATTTAAAAAAAAAAAACAAACAACAACAACAACAACAAAACAAACAAACAAACAAATGGAAAAGCATATCAGTTTCTACTAGTATGGAAAATACATGTGCAGAAATATCAGAAATGGCAATGCATTAAAGCTACTTAACAGTGCGATTAACACCAGAATCCGGACGAAGCTCAGATATGACTGAGACAAATTCCTTCCCGTACTTTGTAGCAAACAAATTCTTGATATGCAACAAATCCGGGACATCTGAACATCTAGGAGCAGCAAAAATTATGGTCGCTATAGCTTCTCTCAAGTCTGTTGGACACTCTCTGTTATGTGAAAAGTGATTGTTAAAAGTGACTTTTTATCCAAAATTGAATGTACTGGTATTAAACATCAACATCTCCTAGTTAGATTAGAAGACAATGCCTGCTGGGAAACAAGGGAAAAAAGCCTTCTTTAAAACAAGAAAAAAAGGGATCAAAAGGCCATCATAATTTATTATGCTAGAAAAATAGCAAAATATAGCAAGCCTTTACCCATTAAGAAAAAAAATTGAGAATACACTATGGTATAAAAGCTGATTTTAGTTTCTCTGCGAAGGATACTGAAGAATGCTATAAGTGCATAATTGGTTTAATTAATGATTGTCTTAGCATACAATATTTCGAACATCTGCAATCATTTTTGCATTTCTCTTGGGTTGTAGCTGACTAACTTAGAAGTGGTCATAAATCAGTAAGAAAAGCCTAAACTGCTTCGGAAAGGATAATCACCCCTTGTAGAAGTAAAATGACCCATTCATTCCACTCTATTTCAAACGATATTGGCAAAACAATCCAAGAATTGGACGATGCACAACAGTAGAAAACAATTATGTGGTAAAGTGATGTTGATTACAAGCTAAAGCAAAAAATGGTATTGGGTTAAAAAAAATAAAAAAAAAGTTAGACATTGCATGTTATGTGTATTTTGAAGTCATAAGGAAATCCATGGTTTCCTATAATTCCAACGACAAGAAGATATAATAGACACACAGACTACTTGAAAATCATAAATTTTGTGTACGATGAAGGCAAGGTGAATTCTAATCATAGAAAATATGTGGAATATGGTAAATTGATAACAAAAATAAAGTACCCAGACCTGCCGTGCTACTAACAGCTATATATTAGATTTTATGGGCACAAACTAACTGGTTTCACATGCCTGTCACACCTGCCATACCCAGGTGGTGCCTGGTTTCCATTGCAGGACATTTTTTTTTTTTTAATGGTTGAAAGGTAGCCCTTTATTCTACTACTTGTTCCTAGCATCTGAGATGCATGGGCCACTTTTATATCAAATATCCTCTATTGGCATGTGTTTAGCGCTTAAGATAGCTGTCTCAAAGATGGATGAATGATAATAGCATGACAGAAAAAAGACTAGTGCTAACTACTTGGGATCTTAACCATTTGATACCAATTCACATGGTGACTAATTTGTCACTTTCCTATTGTTAGATGAAACTTTTCAACAAAGGAATGACAATTCATGCACACGTTAGTTGGTATTAAAAAGTCGGGAAAATGTCGGGTTCTCCAACATTATTCCATCTTTGAGCTGCTTCACCGGCAACAATAGTTAGCAAAACCAGATTTACATACACTAGGTGCAGCTTTTTAATTGAAGGCACATTCATATGAAACCTACAAGATTTTTTTGTATACACTTTGTCTTCGGAATTTAAGTCCAATCATAAGTGATTAAGTTCTTTATGCACAAGAAAATTCGATTCAGAGAACAAGGGACTTACCTCTGGGATTCAATAATGGGAACACGTGCAAGAAGAAATTCACAGAAGAGCTCCAAAATCTCATAAGCAGCCCATATATTCTGTTCTCGAATGACATGCTCCACCTAACCAAAAATCAAGAAAACATATTTTTTCTTTTTTTGGGGTTTTTTTTTTAAAGAACATTAAGAAAAACCCAATTAATTAGAGAGTTGGAAGAACTGAAATCCTACCCGAATTCGAGCAATAGCTTCTTGGCCAGTCTGCAAAAATTGAGCAATCTCCTTTCGCATATGTTTCGTCTGCAAATCCCTCTTGTTTTGCAGCAATTTAATCCGCGATATCGCCAAGTTCAAACATGTTTTGCTTCAAAATCAAAACCACCCATTAAAAAAATTCCAAAAGAACAAAAAAAAAAAAAAAAAAAAAAAATCGGCCCTTCTACTAAATTCACGTCAAAGTTTCAAAATATTTGACCCAAACCATTTTCATGACAATTGCAAAAGATTGACGCGGAATCAATTACACAACAGAATTGCGGTGAATAAAATTAGGAAAAAAGAGAAAAATATGAATTGCTATAAAGGTTACCATTTAGCGCCAAAAACGCCTCTGTTGAAGAGCTGGTTCAAGAGCGACATGGAAACCTATACGAGAGGCCTGAGGAGAGAGAAAATCTATAGCTGGTTCAAGAGCGACCATTCTTATTTTATTTCTTTAAATTTAAATAAAGAGTGAAGCTGGTTTCGAATCAATCTATAGCAATGATTTAACTACTTTTTTAAAAGTTATTAAAAAATTTTTGTTATAATTAGGAAATCATTCCTATATTAAATTTAAAAAAATTATTTTACTAATTTCAATTTTTGAGATTGTCATTACGATAAATATCTATTATTCCGATGGCCAATAATCTGTATATTGTCTTGTTAAACTGCTGTCTGATGAGAACGTGGAAATTTCAACTCTATGTTAAACGTGAAATAATGTGTTATGAATGCCTCTAAATTATTTTGTTGATAAGTTTTTTTTTTTTTTTTTTTTTTCAGGTTTAGAGATAGATAGTATTTTTTTAAAAAAAATTTTAATAATTGATTGAAGTTTTTAAAAAGTTAATTAAAGGCTTTAAAAAAATAAACAATCAATTCAATTTTTTTTAAATGATCAATCAGTGATCAATTATATAATATTGTTAATTTGATCAATCAGTGTGTTAATTTTATAACCAATCACTAATTGATCAAATATAAAAAAATGAAAAATAATTATTTTATTAAATAAAAAATTGACTATCTATTAAATTAAATGATAAAAAAAAGTCACACAACATTTTTTTTTTTTGTTTTTTTTTTTAAGTGAATACTGCTTAAATTATGTATCTTATTTTAAATTGTTGTCTAAAAATTTTCAAACTGCTTCTTATATGCTCTGAAATGTATGCCATAATTTAGACTCCGTTTGAAGTAATAGTTTAAACTTAAGGTTTAAATTCAAATTTTTATCTTTTTTTAAAAAAGTTTTTTATCTTTTCTAAAAAATCAATAAATATTACTATTCAAATTTAAAAATCTCAACTCAAACTCATTTACTAAACGGGCCTTAATATGCACTTTTCATCTGGTAAAAGGAGTGACATTTCTGATATTTCCGATTTTTCATAAAGCAACTTTATTCAGCCCACAGGTTGGTCGGGGGTAACATTTTTCTTTAAAACTTTTTTTTTCTTTCTTTCTTTCTTTTTACCTTTTTTCTTTTTTGGGTAATATTCGACAGGGAACTTATATATATATATATATACACACACTAGTCCAAAGTATATGATATGTACATATTGGACTTATTTGAAAAAATTTATCTATATAAAAAAAATTAAATTAATAAGTTAAAAAAAATAGACCAACAAAATTTAAAAAAAAAAAAAGCAAAGGACCTGAAGGAAAAAAAAAAAGATAGGCATAGAAAAAAATACGAAAAAGATAAAATAACTGAGACTCTGTTTGATGAAACGGTTTGAGTTGAAATTTTAAGTTTGAGTTGGTTGACTTTTAAAAACTAGTTATAATTTTATTGATTTTTCAGAAAAAGACGAAAATTAAGATGAAAATTTGAGTTAAGATATTCACCAAACAGAGCCTAAAATAAAAAAATATATATTTGACCAATACAAAAAAAGGACTAAATTGCAAAAAAAAAAGGGGGGGCCAAAAACAAAAAAGAAAAAAGAAATTGAAGGATCAAAAGTTAAATACAAAACAATTTCATCCAAAACGGTTGTCTAAAGCATGTGCTACGTACATATTGGATATATTTGAGAAAATTTACTTACATACGGAAAATTAAAATAATAAGTTAAAAAATAGATCACAAAATTTAAAAAAATAAATAAATAAAGGACCTAAAAAAAAAAGAGAGACATGAAAAAATACAAAAAAGATAAAAGGACTAAAATAAAAAAAAATGACGAATCCAAATCTGTAAAGATAAAATAAAACTGAGCCGAAAAAAAAAAAGGGAAAATTGAAGGACCAAAAGTTAAATACAAAATATTCTCGTATCCTTTTAGACAAAACTCACTTAAACAGTAACAAAATTGGGCTTTCTATATATTATATAGATGTAGTCAACTTTCATTTTATTAGCAATGTGCCTTATGAAAAAAGGACTTTAGCAACCAACCTATTGAATTCAGTAATGTGTGACAAAATCACTCCAATTGGTAATGTGTGATTGGCACATGCATTATGAGTGGTCGTCGTTTTTAGTTATTTTAATTTAAAATTTATTTTTGAAGAAAAATTATTTCAGATATACTTTAATAAAAACTAATTAAAAATCTTAATTCTCAATAAATTGGATTAAAATAAATAAAATGATCACCAATGCCATTAATTAATAACATGGGTCAAATTCTAATTCTTTTTTCGTCTATGGTTCCACTGCATTCCCAAAAGGACAGTGGACAGGCCAAGGATTGGTCGAGTCCATTCACTCTATTTGATTGAGAGTTTGTTTGATTAGTCATCTCAATCCAACTCTAACTGTACTTTTTTTTTTTGTTTTTTTCCCAAAAAGTTTTTGTCTTTTTCTCAAAAAGTTTTTTGTCTTTTTTAAAAATTCAAAAAAATTTACTATTATAATTAAAATATTTCAACTCAAACTAACCAACCAAACACCCACTGAATAATATTTTTCTTTATTAATTGAGGAAATTATTGGAATTGTCCCTCTAGCGTACATGTTTAGGATTTTTGTCTTTTGGTTCGGATTTTTATTATGAAACCACTTTTTATTTCATATTATAAAAGTATAAAAATCTGAATAATAGGATAATATTCAAATATGTGCTCTTTTTGGGCATTCCTAGTAAACCCCTTGTATTTATTTATTTATTACGCTACTACATGGAGAACTTTTATTTATTGGCAATGTGCCTTTTGAAAATTGATTTTCGCAATTAACTTCTTGAATTTAGTAATGTTTGACAAAATCCCCCCAACTGTTAACATAATAACGAGTGAGTCGCACGTGCATAATGAGTGGTCATCATTTTTATTTATCTTAATCTAATATTATTTATGAAACCAGATTAGTTTAAAATTTTATATTTTGATTAAAAAAAAACTAATTAAAAACCCTAACTCCAAATAATTTCTTAATAAAATGATCATACATGTCCTTAATTAATGAACCATATGCAAATCATAAGTTAATTTCCATCAAATAGTTAACACCGTTACTATTTGAGGATCTTTATCACGTATTTTAAAATTTGAGGGTCTAATATTTAAAAGAAAACTATATATAAAAATAAAAAAAAATAAAAAAAAAACAAGAGGCAGGTGGCCAATAAACGAGAAGTTCTGGAAGGAACAGGGCAAAGAAGACATTTCCTAAAGTGTTTTTTTTTTTTTTTGGTAGAAAGACGTTTCTTAAAGTTAACTCAACAGCACATGACCCATTTAGACATAGAAAAAAAAAAAAAATCCTCATGAGATCGATACGGAGAGCTTTTAAAAGAGAAATTTTGTTAATAGCCATGAAAAATACAAGGGTTCGACTTTAGCCACCGATAAAAAAACTATAAAAAATTTTATCACATCATTTTTTTTTTTTTCAAATAAAATAATTGTGCGGAGATTTTTTAATTTCCTTTCAAGTTCTAGTTTCTTTTTCTTTTTTTCTTTTTTTTTTTTGGGCCCTTTTTCTCTCTTTCTCCTCTCACTTGTCTCCTACGACCGCCATGCACTTGTCTTCTTCGTTGTCATTATCCATTGCCCACCAATGGAGGCTTACTCCGTGCTCTCCTACGGTCGCTGAAGTCCCCATCGGAGAAATCTTTATCGCCCATAGCTCATGGAGACCAACCTTCACCGCTTAGATCACGGCCTCGCTGTGTTGTGACAATATATATATATATATATATATATATGTGCACCATCTTCACTGTTTAGGATATGCTACGAATGTTCAATACGATTGTTATTCATAGAAAGAAGTACATATATGCATAAAAACTAGCCATTGTGAACACTACTCTGACCGTTTGAAGATTATATGACCGTTGGGATAATGTTACGAAGATTTTACCCTTGATTGGTATTCTAAGGAAAATATTTATTGCGATAAGAATTATGGAAAATGATGAGATTTGAAGATAGAAACTGTTTAAATATGATTACAATTAGTTGTTACAAACTATGTTCAAACCGTTTGAAGAAGAACATGGGATCGTTGTAATAGTGTTAAAAATGATTTTGTGCTTGATTGGTATTTTTAAGGAAAATAATAATGAGTAATGAACCCTAGTCGCGGTAGATATACCTATTGCTCTGTCAAAAGCACTGAAAATAGAAGATAGTTAGCTTGCACTAGGTTTGTTAATTAAAGATGAAAATTTTAAGTTGGAGTAGTTGACTTTTTAAAAACTAATTATAATTTTTGTTGACTTTTTAGGAAAAAAAATAAAAATTAAAATGAAAAAAAAATTAATTTAATTAAAATTTAGTTGAAATGTCAAACGAACCATTTGTTAAACTATGTATAGGAATAATGTGAAGTGGTATTTAAGAAGAATACGGTGCCGACAGCACAAAAATCTAAATCAATAATTAGGAGATAAATTTCCATCTGTTAATATGAACCTTCCGCTCAAATTTTGATGCAAACTAAGGCCGCCCCCCCCCCCCCCTCTTTGTCAAAAATAATTTGCACTAGTGTTCACGCACATCCAATAATTATTCAAGGAAAACACTATATTTATGCGTAGTTTCCAATAGTATTTTGATAAATCTTTTGTACTATAGTCGCATAGTCTTTCCTACTTGCATTTATTTTATTTTTCTTTTATTATTTCAATCCAATAGAACAACTTCACTGTGTCTTTATTCTTCTTCTAGAGTGTCTTCCAACAGAAATTCTTGGAATTGAGAGGAGGGGTCTGAGGCATGGACGTATAATGGATAAAATAAAAGGTCAAAAAAAAAAAAAAAAAAAAAAGTAGAAAGCAACAAGTGAAGGATTTTGCAGCTACACCACAAGCGCGAGAAGATAGAATAAGAACGAAATGCAAAAAAGGGATGGCAGCAGTAGAGCTTTAACTCTGTGAAACAGAACTATGGGAATCTAACCAAGTGATAATATCATTAAGAACTGTAGAAATTCGCTCATCTGGTTCTCCTTCAAGAATGCAATGGTATCCTTCTTCATAGAGTTTCAAAGTCTTGTCCTTGCTAGAGGCTCTCTCGTACAAAAACTGGCTCACTTGGGGATCCGTCACCCTATCAGCCGCTCCATGAAGAATTAGCAATGGAGACGATACCTGCAAATATCTCTATAATCAGTTATTCATGATATAAAATGAAATTACTCCTGATATGAAAGGCGAGTTGACAAAAACACCCACGCCAGCACAAAACACAAACTCACCTCCTCCAACTGGCTTTCGATTTCGCTAGTAACCTTAAGAAGCTCGACAGCAGTTCTTAGTCGTGTCCGGTCAATATAGGATATCACATTGTAGGCAGCCTAAATAGGGGGAGAAAAAGGAGAATCCAAGTTAAACGTGTTCTGCAAATACAGAAACATATCGCATCTCTAAGGCCCAAAGAAACTAAGACCGTCAAAACATGATGATGTTTGATAATCATGAGAAATTTCTTTGCTAAATAGACGAGTTATTATGGTTTTTTTCTTTCCTTTTCTCTCCCTCTCTCTCTCTTTGTTTTTTTTAGAAACCGTCTTTCGCATCGTATGAATATGAAACTATTGCCCAAAAGCCGCCTTCACTAGATTATCATACAATCAAGAAATGACTTTTCAAGGGTGAATGAATGACAAACCATTTCCCTTTTCCTTGGATCTCTGAAGGCCAGTGCGGCCAGATCTTTCTGTGGAAAAAGCTTTGCTTTAGGCGTTACTCTTGACATAAGCGTTAATACTTTCAGAACTGCTGGCGGTGGTTTCATGTCTTCTGCAATCTTGCAGCAACTCAAGGTCAGCAATTTTTCTGCAGGTTAAATAAAAAAAAATATATTCCAAATAATAATGAAAGCTACTTCTTGCCTCTTCTTCATTTCTTAACAGGAAATCCAAATTCAGTAGATGAACATGTGGATGACACGGGACAATGCTAACTTGACATTTTATCATGAATGAAAGAAAGATCATTTCCAGCCGTAACATGACTAAATAAGTCAAAGGCATAGAAAATAATATACGATCGAGAGTATCGGACTTATGAATCTATTAACACTTCAACTTACGCTTGACACATAGAAATCTTAAGATTCAAGAAATTGTAAAGCTAATGTTCCAAAGTCAAGAGGTCATAAGTGAAGATCTTAATTTGGTTCCATTCATCCGTTAAGTGATGGTGAGAGCAAATGAACAAAATCAAGACAAATAAGATGCAATTAACTTTAAACACGAAAATCTGCAAGTAGTAAATGATAGTTCAACAACGTTTAATTACACCAGAAGAAAAAAATGAATTAGTCAGATAGACATGCTTTTCCACAGTTCATCAAAATTATTTAATAAAAAAAAAAAAGAAGAAAAAAAAGTAGTGAACGCACAATTTTGTGCAACACCTATAGTTAACTAAGTGGAATGGAAGAAGAATCGGAAAAGAGAGGTGATCAAAGACTAGCGAAGCTCACAACACAAACTGCTACAGCAAGCATTCGAGCGATTTCATGGAAAAAACTTCCTTGATTGTTAAGTACTAAGTATGCAATAGGTTGAGGAATAATTTGGTAACCGTGACTGGTCGAGTAACGTTATGAACCGTGAATAAAGAAAGAATAGCTTACTTTGCACATTGGGGCCACGAGAATCACTCCGTCCCAATCATGTGGTTCTTTGAGATGAACTTTGAGAGTAACAGCTCCCCCCATGGACTGTCCCAATATAAAATGGGGCAAGCCTTTCAATTCAGGCCTTCCTGCCAATCACAATTCGCAGTAAATAAAGCAACATCTTTCTTTCTCGACAAGATGCTATTAATTTTCACTAAAGGTCAGAACATAGAATGCCACACCTTTAATCTTTCTAAAATTTTCAATGACATTGTCTGCTAATTCATCGAAGCTATTGATGTAACCATGCAATCCTTCGGAAAGGCCAAAACCCGGATGGTCCAAAGCAAAACCGCATACCCTGCGACAGCAATTCGCTTGGCAATACCTGAAATGGATCACATATGAACTTTGAAATTGGCTCCAAAACACAGACAGAGAGAGGGGGAGAGACTACTTAAAAAAGTGAATGACAGACCTTCAAAGAAGAAAGTGCAAGTATCACCATATCCATGGCAAAAGAACAAGGCACCCTTAATTGGAACACCTTCTTCGGGCATCCAGCTCTTACAGAAATTTCCAATCCCTTTGAATTCCTCTCATACCACTTCAATCCCAAAAAAAAAAAAAAAAAAAAAAAAAGAACCTCATGTTACAATCTGTTAAACTTATGACTTCAACTTAATGTCATAATTTAGGCTCATTTTGGGGGTTGTTTTAATTTGGAAAAATCGAAAAGTATGTCCCGAGTTTCATCAAAACATAACAAATGCCTCGAGGTTTAAATTAATTAAAATAAATAATCTGAAAAAAAAAAAAAAAACATTCACGTTGAATTTGATTAAATTTAGTGGTTTATTTATATGTTTTTGTAACGGCTTCTCGAATTACAGGAGCTTGATCTCTATGCATGTTAGTTTGAACACAATTCAGCCCGGGAATACATTTTCGAATTAAAAAAAAAACGTGAGAAACTTTTTTATTTTTTATTTTTTTTAAACGACATATGTTGTATTTTGATAGAACTCGGAGATACTTTTCGAATTTCCATTTTAATTTCCCGAATAATCAGAGAAAAACAATTAATGCCAATTCACTAATCTTCCTTATTTTGATGTATTTTCCCAAGAACCAAACAGAAAACAGGCCAAAATAGATAATCCAAAGACAGCTTACCTCCTCAGTTCTGATACCAGTAGGAGCCAACTACACACCATCCCGTACCGATCCAAAAACAAGTAAAACCCAAGATATTAGTAAGAAAACTAAAATAAAAAAATAAAAAAAATCATAATCAAGAAATAACGATGTTAGATCACGACGAGAAAATAAAAAAATCCAGAACCAACCTTGAACAAGAAATGATCAAGCCGTAGCTGAGTCTCCGCGAAAGCGGATCGAACCTTTCTGCGAGCAGGAGCGAAATCAAGGTTTTGTGAGGCTATGGAGTTCAGCTCGTCGCTGACGCCATCGATCGGCGACCTCTTCTTCGCCATTATTGCCGGGTGGTTTGTTCTGGAAGCTGAGAAATGCGTGGGTATTTTGGGTCTTCTGAATTTGATGGGTATTTGGTAGTAATTTGGGTTGTGGGTCAGTGGTGTTTGAGATTTTGGGGAGGAGAGAGAAAGCTCAGTTGGTCGGAGACGGAATCTGAGAGCTTCCATAGCTGAGTTTAAGTTCTCTGTTTTGAACCGGACGCTGGCTCCCTATAAATAAAGAGTCAAACTACCAGATCATGAGACAAGACACTCTCTCTCTCTTTTGATTTTTCTCCCTGTTAATATGGACCACGTGTGCATTATTTTAATTGGCGAATATAATACCAGCGTTTTTTTTTTCTTTTTTTAGGGTAGAATGAAACGATTTGGGTTGAAATATTTAAGTTTGAGTGATTGATTTTTTAAAAATTAATTATAATTTTTATTAACTTTTTAAAAAAATTAAAATTAAAATAAAAAATTTAAGTTTAAAATGATTTATCAAACAAAAACTTAGAACTTCAACATGGTTCAACCTCCCGTTAACAATGAAAGTGATTTAATATACAAGTCTCATGTTACGAGATCCATCTTTAGTTTGTTTTTAATTTATCAGTTAAAAATAAAATTTTTAAATTAAAATTTATTAATTTTTTAAAAATTAATTATAAATTTTATTAAATTTTTAAAAAAAATAAAATATATAAAAATATAATTTAATTAAAGTTACGATTAAATATCAAATAAAATCTTATTAGGAAATGATGTTTTCTAATATTGTATATATATATATATATATATATTTTTGGTCAAGTAATATTTTTTGACCCGATTTGGTTAAAAGTTTAAAACCCACTCCATGTGACTTTTTTGTGGCAGTTGTCAAATACCATGAAACTCAGACGAACAACTCATCAATCCACGTGACAGGACTTTTGTTTATTGTTTTAGTTTTAGTTTTTTTTTTTTTTTTTTTTTTGGACATATTACATTTTTTCCTCTCAAAATTTAAGTTTTATCACAAATTGCCATAAAAATTTTAATTTAAACATTTTTCCCTCTTGAACTTTATAAAACTTTGTAAATTTTCTCTTTCAATTAATTTTTTGATGAAAAAAATACACATAACAATCTTTTGAAGTATAAATTATGGATATTAAATATGAAACTCTTATAATTAAGTTAACAAAACAATTATTTAGGGTTGATTATCATTTTTTTTTTCATATTTATCTTTTATAAGCAATTTCGTTATTTTACATTTAATAAGAGTAATGGGTATCAGGAGTATTTCCAATTATTATCATTTCATAATTCTATAATTAATACCTTAAACTGATATTTTTAATAAGTGTTAAATGTATTTTTTTGTTAAAAATATAATTGAAGGAGAAAATTCATAAATTTTTCTAAAATTCAGAGAATAAAATATTAGAAATTGAAATTCGGAGAATATTTATCGACAAAACTTAAAATTTAAAGAAAACATGTCATTTATTTTTTTAAAAATAAAACCGTAGTAAAATCCTATTTGTATACCTAAACTCTACCTGTCATGTCAGCTCCTCTCGATCTTAGTTTCTCCATCTGAACTCCTCCTCCTCCTTTCTTTTTCTTCTTTTGCTCTTTGCTTCAATTAATTGGCTCCCCAGTCAACGAACAAAAAATAATATGCATTGATTCAATTTAATTGATGTGGTCGAAATTTTATTTTATCTTTTATCTTTTATTTTTTGCTTAAACATGAAAGTACGAACAATAAAAAAAATAAAAAAGAACAAAAATTAAAACTGGAAAAAAAAATTCCAGCAAAGGAAAAAAATACGAAAATATTGTTTTACCTATAGACAATATCTAGAAATTTAATAGTTGAATTTATTTTTTTTTCTTTCAAATTTTTACATGAAAATTTGGAAAATAAGTAGAGCAATAGGAAATATTTTGCTATTAACTAGTCTTAAATATTGATTAATAAATAGTATTTTCTTATCCATTTGTTTCTTTTGTGTTGTCAATATGTCATTAAGACGCCTTCAAGGAAGAAAATTACCGATGAATCCATTCTCAGGGCTTGTTTGGTGATTAATATCATTTCCAATTAAAATGTACTTTTTTATCTTAATTTTTATCTTTTTCTGAAAAAGTTTTTTGTCTTTTTTGAAAAGTTAACAAAATTTTTCAACTCAAACTTTAAATTTTCAAACTCAACTCATTTACTAAACGAACCTTCATTAAAGGTTTTTGTCTTTTGTACTGTGGCGTCTTTTGTTTTTTTTTTGGTATGTTTATATCTCCTTAATGAGCTTAATTAAAATTTCCTTTTTCAAAACAAATTAATGCCCTAATTATGTTAAGCCATTCCTAAATAATAGAGTCACTTTTAGAGACAGGCAAATTTCAAGACAATTGCGATATTGTATTTAGTAAGGGTAGGGGTAAACTACCAATCTAGCAGCCTGTCATTTTACAAATTAGATTAGATTGAAACATGTTAATTAAGACTAATTAAGACATCAACTAAGGGTGTATGTTTTGCAAACTTCTTACTTTAAGGTTGTATAAGTATTTACTTCACATTAAAATATAAGAGATAATAAGTTGTAATTTTCTTTTTTTATATTGTCATATATTATATTACAAACTTGATAATGAGAATTAATTAATATGTCCAACGCAATATAAGAAAACGAGAAAACAGTAAGTAATCCTTGCACTCCTGTTAAAGGTGATGGATATGAATTTATTGTACACGTCAATAGAGATTATTTAACTGTGTCTTAGGACATTTTAGGGCTCGTTGGGAGGGATTTTTGAAAACAATATTTCCAAAACTTTTTTTTTTCCTTCCTCTTCAACTCAAAACAATTTTTTACTATTCACATATCTAAATCTCTACCGTAAACTCAAACTTTAAGTCTATAACTTCGTTATTTCAAGTCAAAATAAGAAGATTTTTTTTAAATCGCATATAGAATTATGAGAAGAACGAAACAAGATCCAAAAGCTTTAAGATTTCACATATTTTAAGATTTCACACTTTTTTCACTCTAAATTGTATTTTTATCAAAAGCACGTTTCCAAAAACTCAACTCATCTCTAATTAAAATATCTCTAAAAATTTGTCTCCAATACTCTCCTGAAACAGCTCTATAGTAATTACATTGAGAAAATTAGTACTACTATTTTTAAGTAAATCGGTAAAAAGATAACTAGATTATTTATCATTATAATAGACAGATAAATACTAGAAAGGAAATTAATAATACTTATTATTATTACTATTATTTTACTTTCTTTTATAATCTCATCATTTTTCTCATTACATCATTTATTATTTGGTAAACGCATCCTAAAAATGAGAGAAGAATATAAATAACCAATATTAAAAAGAGAGAACACAAGTATCATATAAATAAAAACGGCTAGGTGTGCGACACTTAAAACGTGAGAAAGGAACCCAAAAAAAAAAAAATGGTGAAATTTTGTCATCATTTATAACCGAGTATGCACATTTGCAATAATTTATAACTTTTCATGGGTAAAGTTATAATAAAGCCGTTTTTATATACTCTATCAATAGAGCTCATTTTAAAATCATTCAGATATAATCAAACAGTTGAGATGTTGTTTGTGTGCGGTAATAATTATACACTTTACCTTACTATAATATTTGACTAAGAAATTTTAAAAAAAAATGTTAAAAAGAAATTATCATAACCTTCAACGATGGAATGTTGGGGGAGGGGAGGTTTCCGTCGTTGGGATTAGGAAGGAGGGAGGGATTGGGCTGGTCGACGTCAGGGGAGAGCACCTAGGCTCAAGCCCGGGGGAGGGGAGTGATTTGGTGGCATGGGGGGGGGGGAGCGGGGGTCTGTAGCCAGTGTCGAGGAAGGGAAGGAAGGAGTTGGTCTTTTTTAATTTTTATTTATCAATCTATACTAATATGATATAAGGTGTATACAAGTAACATCTCAGTCATTTGATTATATCTTAACGGTTTAAAAATGAATTTTATCAACAAAATATATAAAAAGGATTTTATTGCAGTTTTACCCATTTTCATATAAAGCTTTTCGACTTAATTTTAATTATTTTCCTAACAAAAGGCTTTCCACAAAGTAACCGTCAAGAAATACTATTCGGATATACTTTTGTGTTGCATCATTTCCTCCAGAGCCTAATGAAGAAAATAAGATGATTGGATATTTGTAAACTCTTGCAGGATTGAAAATGAAAATATATATTTTTGCCTAAATTATTAACTACGTCACTTGTCATGGGGCCAAAAGGAAAAATGCAAAAAAAAAAAAAAAAAAAAATGATAAAATGCTTTGGGAAAAAGCAGAAATATATATGTACTAAGTAGCTTCGACGGACCTCATCCCCATTGTTTTTTCTTGCGTGTTTTGTTTTTCATGAGAAACGTCACGAGGTCTCAAATTTGCTAGAATTTTACATTTTAACAAAGGCCAGCGTAGAAATAGAAGCTATTTATTTGAAGCTGCTTTTCATCTTTTTGCATAAAAATGATAAGAAGTAATAACTAGCGTCAGAAGGCTGTAAAACATGTCATTTAAGTTGACATCCTTGAAGATCTCATATTTATCTTCCCAATCAAATTTATTAGTTAAAAACAGAGAAAAAGTCTTAAAATGACAAACTTAACACGCGACCGCAGTATTAATAACAAATTACAACATACTTCAAGCCCATTTAGGATGTCATCTCAAGATGATATTTTACATCAAAATTTCTCTCTTTTACGATCTCAAGTCTAAATCAAAATTTCTCTCTTTTACATTTTTAAAAAATTTAAACTTTAAAAGTTCATAACTTTCTCGTTTCAAATTGAAATAAGATAATTTTATATCAAAATACCCATATCAACAAAACGAACAAGACGAAATCTATTTTGTATATTTTTTTTGAACTCATTTTAAATTTTTGTAATATTTTCTATGTTACAGAATTTTTTCCAAAGTCTTCCCCTTTAATATAGATTTCTAATTTTAACTTTAAAATATCATTTCTAGATGTCTCCTCAAACGGACCCTTAATAAATACTAGTTGAATCGCGCGTGACATGTGTAAAATAATATACTATATAAATGATACAAGAAAATTTTTTTAATAAAAAATAAGGTAGAAAAAGAAGAAAAATCACAAAGCCACAAAAAAAGAAAAAGGAAGTTAAAAAAAAAAAAAGTCAGAACTCCTTTTAAAAAAAGGGTGGAAGCTCACTTATGAAACTTCAAAAAAAAAAAAAAAAGTGTACGAAACTCTTTTTATTGAGGTTAAAAACTGAGGAAAAAGCTTTTTTACGAAACTCCAAACAAAAGTATTCGCTCTTTAATATTTATTTATTTGTTAATAAATTAATAGATAATATATAATAGATTAGTTCACACGTGGATATCTATTGAGGCCTTAACTCAAAAATTATTATTATTATTATTTTTATTTTTATTTTTCACAATTAAGGCCTTGAACATCACTAGCACTGAAGGCCTTAAATTTTGAGGAAAAAAAATATGAATATAAGCCTTCATAGAGATCATTGGTGTATATGTTAAAAACAAACATTTAATTGTATTATCCTATCTAGCTGCAGAGTTAGCCTTCTTATTCAGTGGGAGTCTATACTAAAATTAAGTCATGTATGATAGTTTCATTTTCAATGCAACCAAAATTTTTTTGCCAGATGTATACAATCCATGAGCTTATAGGTAAAAGAGTAGAGTTTTAGGACATGTTCACTTTGCATTAAAGGGAAAGAGACTATGAGTAGTAACCATGTATTTACTTACAGAATGAGGAATGAAACTTTAGTGGACCTCATATAATATAGAGAATGAAGATGAGGAATGCTAATCCTTGCATCCCATTGTTATCGATTCATTATCATAGAGAATAAATACCACAATTACTTATGTACACTTAATAAGTTTATATGTGCAAATATTTTTTTATTGTGTAAAATGGTTAATAAATACTACAAAAGGAATGAGATTATTTCCTTCTACACTATCTAATAGACAAATAAATACTAGAAAATGAATTGTTTATCAAAAAATAAAAATATATATTAAAAAAAGGAATAAATGATCATCACTCCTATTTATTTACTTTACTTTCCAATCTTATTACATTCTTTTACGATTTGGTAAATGCGCGCTTAATGTGCGCTTAAATGAGATAATTAATTTTGAGTGTTGGCAAAAATAAAAAAAAAAATCACAAAATATTTTTAGACTAAAATTTAAAATAAGAAGAATTTAGTAGCCCCCACTCGGCATAATGTAACTCCAGACCTCCGCCATTGATCCTATCACATCAATTAAAAAAATTCATCTTGATTTAAATACAAATCATAATACAATAAAAATAAGATATGCTCACACAAGTTAAAATGGACATATGAAATATTTTGTAACAAATACATTAGCGTACGCACGTATGTATGGAGCTAAGCTTTCAAAAAGCCATTTTATAACATGTCACAATGAAAAGATTGTCATACTCATAATCCACCAAAAAAAAAAAAATGATTGTCATTCTCATAGACTCATAGTCAGCGAAGGGGGGGCGGCTGACTATTAACCAGCATTTCTAAACTTGATTATTAGGGCCAAAATTCCAACTTCCACACCGGTCCAACCAAATTTTCAAAGGAGAGAACTCCATCATAAATAGAAAGAACTCCACCTTTTCACACTTATCAGTTCTCTCTTCTTTATTAGGGATAAAATGTCACCATTTTTCTCTTTCTTCATATTTTTCAAATTGATTTTACGAAAATAATTAAAAGACATGATAAGATTTTAAAATATTAAAAAAAAAATAAATTTAGTAGGTAAATAAATAATTTAATAGGTAAACAACAAATTTATTATATAAATTATGTATTTACAAGAAATAACTTTGCGTAAGTTTATAGCATTTTTAAAGTGTAAAGTTTGAATCTCCCACCTCCAACTTCAAATATATAGATATATATAAATAAAATGACTAAATAAAATCATCTTATCTCCCACCTTTAACATTTGACCCATGGAATTAAATTACCAAGTATATGATTTATTTCTTGTAAAGATATGATTTAACATTTTACCAAGATATTATTTACTCATGGAATTAAATAAATATTAGAAAAGGAATTGTTTATCAAAAAATAAAAATATAGACTGAAATAGGAATAAACAATCATCACTTGTATTTATTTACTTTACTTTCCAATGTTATTACATTTCCTATTACATTCTTTTACGATTTGGTAAATGCGCGCTTAATGTGTGCTTAAATGAGATAATTAATTTTGAGTGTTGGCAAAAATAAAAAAATCACATAATATTTTTAGACCAAAATTTAAAATAAGAAGAATTCAGTAGCCCCCACTTCGCATAACGTAACTCCAGACCTCAGCCATTGATCCTATCACGTCAATTAAAAAAATAATCTTGATTTAAATACAAATCATAATATAATAAGAGGGATAAAAATAAGATATGCTCACACAAGTAAAAATGGACATATGAAATATTTTGTAACAAATACATTAACGTACGCACGTTTGTATGGAGCTAAGCTTTCAAAAAGCCATTTTTTAACATGTCACAATGAAAAGATTGTCATACTTAAACCACCAAAAAAAAAAAAAAAAAAATGATTGTCATACTCATAGACTCATAGTCAGCGAAGGGGAGGCGGCTGACTATTAACCAACATTTCTAAACTTGATTATTAGGTCCAAAATTCCAACTTCCACACCGGTCCAACCAAATTTTCAAAGAGAGAGAACTCCACCATAAATAGAAAGAACTTCAACTTTTCATCCTTATCAGTTCTCTCTTCTTTATTAGGGACAAAATGTCACCATTTTTCTCTTTCTTCATATTTTTCAAATAGATTTTACGAAAATAATTAAAATACATGATAAGATTTTAAAATATTTAAAATAAATAATAAATTTAGTAGGTAAATAAATAATTTAATAGGTAAACAACAAATTTACTATATAAATAATGTATTTACAAGAAATAACTTTGTGTAAATTTATAGCATTTTTAAGGTGTAAAATTTGAATCTCACCGACTTAAAATATATATATATATTAATAAAATAACTAAATAAAATCATCTTATCTCCCACCTTTAACATTTGACCCATGGAATTAAATTACCAAGTATATGATTTATTTCTTGTAAAGATATTATTTACTCATTCCATTTTCTATTTATCTAACAAAGTTTTTATTTATCCACTCAAAAAGATTACTTTTTTTTTTTACCTAATAAATTTACAATTCACTTCAAGTATTATTAAAAGGAGAGTTTGTGGTAGAGTCTTTTTGAAAGTAACTATCCGTCGGGCTCGTTTTTAGACCGTCCGTGAGATGTTGCGTGTGTTTAGTGACTACAGTATACACCAGGGGTTCTCGTCAGTTAGTGACCGGCGATTTTGATCAGTTCAGTCACCAACCCGACACTGTCGATTTTGGAAAATATGAAACCGAGCACCGCCCAAATAAATAGAAAACCGGCCATTCATCGATGGGTTTTCATCGATGCAGGTTGGTTTCCACAGTATCAAGGAAGATAGAGCTGGCCGGCAGGAAATGATGGTGATTGCGAGGGAGAGAACAATGGGGGATAAGAAGCTGGGGAGGAGGCGTCGCTCATTATGCAAGGTTATCAGGTTATGAAAAAAAAAAGGAAAAGAAAAAAGAAAAAAAAATTCGTTTAGTGAAACGCTACCATTTCATTGATCTAGAGAGGTAAAAAAAAAAAAAAAAAGGTATAGGTTTTTGAAGGGTTGAACTTATGGGTTATAGAGGATTGGGCTTACAGGCTTCTAGGGTTACCTTATCTTCTTATTCTTGAAACTTGAAACATCTGCATCATAGAGTCTCTGCCTCTTTGGAGTTTGAATCTGAACGTGAACATCAGCAACGCGCTAAACGAAGAATGGAAGGGGAGTCGGTTATTCGGTTACCGACTGAACAGAAAACCTAAAAACTGTTGGACTACTGATGAGTGTTGAGCGGTTTGGTTCACCGACAGTCAAAACCGGCCACTGCCCTCAGGCAGTTTTCTCTTGCAGTTTCGGGTGGTGCTGTTCAGTTGCTGTCGGGTATTGGTTGTTTTGAACGGTCCTGGTATACACTAGCTCATGGTATTGTAGACTAAGAAATTAAAAAAAAAAAAAAAAAATCTGAAAAAGGCAAAATGACATAGGGAAAACCTGAAAATACCCTTGCTCCCATTCTTCTCCCCCAGACCGCACCTGATTTCCTTTGCTCCCCAATGGCCTTGAACAGCGGCTTCACAAACAACCCCACCATTGTTGTCGAGTCACTGCCCTCCAGGCTCCACGTTCAGGTATAGCCCAGCGAGCGGGCCAATGGCGTCGCGACACGCGTCTGGAGTTAATGTCCTTGAGACGCTTGATAAAGTGGGCAATGATCTCGGTGAGGTGGGTTGCCGCCGCATCGGGATCGGCCTCGCAGAGAGCAGAGCGACTCCTTGACGGCGGGCTTGGGGTTGATGGAGACAGCGTCGCAGAAGGAGTTGAGGAACACCGGGATTCCCTCCGGCGAGAGGCCTAGATGATCTTTTAGTGGTCATCAACGGCGATTTGGTGGGTGTCGCGGTCGGAGAGCTTCGAGAGGGAGTTCAGGATTCGCTGCTTCAGCTCCACCTTAGCCAGCACAATCAGTAAAGCTCTTTCTTCGACGACGTGTAGTGGGAAATTCTCGCAAGGGTCGCGTGTGAGACCTTCGACGATGAGGAGAGAGAGAAGGGCTGAGGAGAAATATCCACCGAAATTACCTTAATACCCTTATTTTTCTTTTATGTCAAATGAGACAAGATCTTTCCCATTTTAAAGTAACGACTCAATCTCACCTTTCATATCAAATAAATATCAATTAACAATCATTTGATAGAGCCCCACACTCTACCACAGACATTTTCAATAGTAAAATCTTGTCGTTTATTTTAACTATTTTCATGAAATATATTATGTACTGTTATTCATCCTTAACAAAAATTATTTAAGACCCAAAATAAGTTTAAGCCAAAGCCCTCCTCCAAACCATTCACAAACATACATCTGTCGTAACGAATCTAAACAGCCCAGAATCGACGACTGAACATAATCCTCTATTACTTCAAATTTTATTTATTTCTTTTCTTGTTTGCTTTCCATAGTTGGTAAAAATAGCCAATATTTTTCATAGTGTAGTGCAAAAACCTCCTCACAGGCTTCTCGAAGAGAAATTCATCTCACTCTTGCAATCATGTAGGACCCAAAATCACCTTCACCAAGTCCAAACCCAGATCATCACTCACGGTTTTCAGTACAATGATTACATCACACCCAAGATAGTCACAGCATGTGCGGAGATAAAGCGCATGGTCTATGCCCGCAAGGTGTTCGATCAAATTCCTGACCCAAATGTTGCTCTGTGGAATGCGATGTTCAGGGGCTACGCTAAAAACGAATGGCATAAAGAGGGTATTCTCTTGTTTTGTAGAATGAAGAGCTTGGATGTAATGCCCAATTGTTTCACTTTCCCTGTTGTGATCAAATCGTGCGGGAAGATTAATGCGTCGGTAGAAGGTGAAGAGATACATTGTGTGTTGATAAAGGGAGGTTTTAGAGCAAACCCTTTTGTCGGTACTACGTTGATCGAAATGTATGCGAGTGGGGGAGTTACTGGGGCTGCTTATAAGGTGTTTGGTGAAATGTGTGAGAGGAATGTAGTTGCTTGGACTTCGATGATCAATGCGTACATCTTGTGTCGTGATATGGTTTCGGCACGGAGACTTTTTGACTTGGCTCCTGAGCGTGATGTTGTGTTGTGGAACACTATTGTTTCAGGATACATCGAGTTGGGGGATATGGCGAGTGCACGACAGCTATTTGATGAGATGCCGAACCGGGATGTTATGTCTTGGAATACCATGTTGAATGGTTACGCGAAGAATGGGAATGTTGAAGCGTGTGAGAGGTTGTTTGAGGAGATGCCTGAGAGGAACGTTTTCTCTTGGAACGCATTGGTTGGAGGGTATGCACACAATGGGTGTTTCTTTGAAGTTCTAGGGTCTTTCAAACGAATGCTAGTTGAGGGTGATGTGCTCCTAATGATGCGACGCTAGTGACCGTCTTGTCTGCTTGTGCAAGGTTAGGCGCTCTTGATTTGGGCAAGTGGGTTCATGTGTATGCAGAGAGCATTGGGTACAAGGGAAATGTTTATATTGGAAATGCTTTGATTGACATGTATGCAAAATGTGGGATTATAGAAAATGCACTAAAAGTGTTTAACGGCATGGCTGTGAAAGACTTGATCACTTGGAACTCTATTATATGTGGCTTGGCAATGCATGGTCGTAGGGTAGATGCTTTAAATTTGTTTCATCAGATGAAGAATACTGGAGAAAAACCAGATGGTATTACATTCATTGGCATTTTGTGTGCATGTACGCATCTCGGGTTAGTTGAAGATGGCTTGTCATATTTCCAATCTATGGTAGATGACTATAAGATAGTACCTCAAATTGAGCATTATGGTTGTGTGGTCGATTTGTTGGCTCGAGCAGGTCTTTTAGACAGGGCAGTAAAATTTGTGAAGATGATGCCCATGAGAGCAGATGCTGTTATTTGGGCGGCCTTGCTTGGAGCTTGTAAGATTTACAAAAACAGTGAATTAGCTGAACTGGCTCTCGAGCGGCTCATTGTACTTGAACCAAAAAACCCAGCAAACTATGTCATGCTCTCAAATATCTATGGGGATCTTGGAAGATGGAAAGATGTGGCAAGATTGAAAGTTGCGATGAGGGACACCGGGTTTAAAAAGGTTCCTGGATGCAGCTTAATTGAAGTAAATGACAAAGTTGTTGAGTTCTATTCCTTAGATGAAAGGCATTGTGAAAAAGAAGAAATATATGCAGCATTAACAGGATTAACGGAATTGTTAAGATCATCCGGATACGTACCAGACCTTATGGAGTTTGGAACCGGAGCCTAGAGAAAATAAATCTCTTTAACAATTCTTATTATTATGCTATTTTGCAAATGGAAAAGTCTTGAACTTGTTGTCCTGTTTCACCTGCTCAACGTCAATAAGGGAACTTATAATTAAGCAGCAGTTTGAATGTTGTTCTGCTTCGGATCGTGCTAACTTGGCGTCTGTTTTCTGAAACACCTGTGTTGCTGATGAGACTACCCTACAGTCTTACACCACTCACTCCGACGATCTAATTCGTCTCTCCAACTTGTAAACTTTTACTATCGTTTTCTTATTGTAGGTGAAATTTAGAGGAGTTAAAATATTGCTCGTGTAATGTGCTTGTAGCATCAGTTTTTCCTATTCTCTCTAATTTGGTTTAATCTTATTAGATCAACAATTTAGCCTTCTTCGAGTCTCTTCGTGCCAGAGCAGAAAAGGTCTTGCTTCAAAGACAAAGAGAGTGCAAATTTTGGGGCAGTTATCAAGCAAGTACTTTCTGCTACGTTCATAGAAGGTATTGATTTACTGCATTTTCAGCAATTGGTCCAGATCATGAGAAATTTAGACAATGGGAAGCTGAAATCAGCCCTCAATACACTGTCAGGCATAGCACACAGTTGAAAAGGTCGAAATAAGATGAAAGGATATACATTTAAACAACGGGCTATTGGAGTCAGATATGTCTTGTCATCTATGTTAAAGAAAAAAAAAGTATTCTTGTTGATTATAAAAAAAAAATTATGTTAGAATATATTATGGTGACTAACGCTGGCAACCACAGCCGGTGACCAATGCTGGTAGTTGTTGCTGTTAGTTCTGATGATATCTAGTAAAAGTACCTTATTATTATTATTATTATTTATAATATGGGAAACTTGGATAAACATATTAGATTGAACTTTGACCAGTACGCTTAAATAGTGAAGAAGTTAAAAAGTACAAAACAGTGTCAAGTTGGGAGAGAAGTTTTCAAAATTTGTCATTTGTGTGAATTCCCCAAAGATTTTCCATAAACATCAATGCCAAGCTAGTCCCTCCAACTGTGTGAATTCTAATCAGACCCAAACGGCCCTTTTACTGCATTCATTCTGGACTTTTGTAGTGTTCAAGCCCAAGAAATTTTGGGCTCGTCTTTAATGGGCTTCATTACAAACAGCAAGAAGAAATCTCCTGTTCTCATACTCCGACAAACTGCATTTTTCTTTTTTCCCTTTTAAACGAAGTTAGGTGTGATATTATCGTTAAACTATGTATGTAATCACTAATAAACTGCGGCATTGAGTATTCCAACTCCAATATCATGAATACACTATTAAAAATAAAATGGGGCTTTAAAACTCCTTCTGTGATCTATGTCCCTTTCATTAGTATTTAAAAAAGAAAAAATTAAAAGAAAGAAAACACCTGTGTCTCTTTGTTGGCTCATGTCATGCGACGCATGTGGATCCACATTTTTATCGAATATTTAACGACTTGTTGGCCTTGGACAACATCATATTGTTGCTTGCTTCTCATATATTAACAAATACACATTTCTTTTTTCTTAATTTTCAAGCATTATATATGACACACACATATGTGTGTGTTTATATATATGTATATATCTATGTCATCGATCCAAGTGTCACAAATTTCTTTATGTTATCCAAGTACCTAAACTCAAAAAAACTAAAAAAAAAAAAAAAGATTTCTATGATTACTACTAATTTGGTATTAAAAAAGTGGGAAAACCTATCTTTCTCTTTTTTTTTTTTTTAATTTTTTCAAAGAAAAGAAAAAAATTTGCGTGGGTTCCACTCCTGTGTACAGCTCTTAAACTGAAAACCTAGGTTGTCGCTAAATTTATAAACTAACATTTTTTTATAAATTTGTACGTATTATGTTCACTTGTATTTGTTTAATGTTGTCGAGATTAAATTATGTCTAATCCCACTCTAACAATAAACTACACTAGGACATGTCATCATGGCAAGTACGGCCGCTATTTAAACATGATCAGCCTTAATTAAATGCATCTGTAAAGCTGCAAATTAAGGCCAAATGGAGTGTAATTTAAGCGAGTTTGCAATTAATTATCTACACTTATAATGTAATTGTTCAGAACAAATATGTTATTAATATAATTAATCCGTATTATTCTTTTGTCTTTTTTGCCGCAGGCGCTAAACTAGTTTATATATAATTAATTAATCAATGGTGTTGATGTGTCCCTTTCGCAATGTATTTGTGTGATCCAACTCCACCACTCGTGGGCTGGTGGGAGTTGTTAGCATGTTGGTCAACTTGTCTTTACAGGGGACCTTTTTTTTTTTTTTTTGGTGCTAAAATTTATTTAGTGTTCTATTGGCTAGTAAATGCAATGCCCTAATCCCAATCCAATAAATGAGTCCATGATCCAACTGAATATATATATGTATATATGTGTATTCTCTATATATATAGTCTATAATGAAAACGCAATTACAATGTCCGTTTGACTCTTAGGTCCAAATCTAGGTTTTTCATATCAATTTTTGTTTTTTTTTTTTTTTAATGAAAAGTCAATAAAAAGAATAATTAATTTTTGAAAAATTAATTAACTTCAACCGAAAACTTTAATTTCAAATCTGTGTTTCAAACGAAGCCAAGTATAGTACAGATGCTCTTACTTTATTAAAAACAAAAGAGATTTTGTTTGTGTCTCGAAAGGGCTGTTAAAATATAGAGGTGCATGACTGATGTTGGTTGTTGGTATTTTTTGTGATAAATTATTGGAGGACTATATGTTTTGGTAATTCGATTACGTCTCTGTGTAGCAACTTTTATAATTGTTATTCTTATTTGTCATTAATACATGATTTGATTATAATAATTAAATTGAATGGTTGATCCTTATCGAACCTTTTATTTTAATTTTTCCGTTAACATCCATTGGGTTTCAATATTTAACAGCTAATTGATCGATTTATATTAATGATAAAATTACGCATGACCGCCACAAAAATATCCATTACAAATAAGTTTTTTTTTTTTTTTTTTAATAAATAAATTATGGCGAGCTAATAATTCAACTGCGGAGAGATGAACTATACTAAAAACTTGTGCGTAACGTAATATGCATATATTTATATATACTCAGGTTTACCATACAACTATCTTTTCTTTTCATTTTTATACTAGGAAATGTTATTATAAAATGTAATCAGCTTCGAGAACGCAGAGAAAAAAAATGACGAGAAGATATATAAGAAGGGTGAGGAAAGCCGCCAGAGAAGGTTCGTGAAATGCCCATGAAATACATCTACTGATATATATATATATATATATATATATATATATATATCCCAAGGGGGAGGGAGAGCGCGAGAGTAGTAGGATGTCCGAGAAAAATAGAAAATACTTTTATAATTGAACATCTCGATAAGTATTATACGTTTCTAAATATCAACGCACATTACAATCATAATAAATTAACGAAAATCTATGAATTGACCGATTGTGTTTCATCAAAATTTATAAACATCCAGTCAATTTGACCTCTCTAAATCTTATTTTTACATTTGTTTATTTAAAGGAAAATATTTTCGGTTATAATGCTACAAGAATGAGATTATCTTTATTAAATTTCAAGAATATTTCTTTAATATTGTCTGAGATTAAAACTGTCAAAAACAATCCATGAAATTATCTGTCAAAATAACAAAGTGTTTGTAGTTAAGAATTAATAATGGGGAGAATTATATCCTATATCTTCGAACCAAACGAAAAAGTTTTGTTTGCTTGCTTTATTACTTTTTTTAAAGTTGATGAACAGAAGAGCGTGACATTTCGTCGATATCCCGCCCTGTATCACCATGTTCGAGCACATTCTTTATGACATTATGCAAATTACAGGAAAATGAAGTGCCGGAAACATTATTACATATGTAATCACTTTTCGTCAATTCAAGGAATCATATAATTGTAACGTGGCTTTGTTAATTTTGAAAAGTTGTTTTAGCACATTAGTTTAACTAAATAGTTATGATCCAAACTTTGACTGCAGTTCCGTTTAGAAAATATATAAAATTTTTTTGCTCTGATCTGGAAAATATATGTAAATATATGCGTATTACATACAAGAAAATGAAGTGCAGGATAATTCAACTTTTATAGTTCTAAAGTTATAAATATTTGTCAAATCAAGTGATCATAACGTGGCTTTCTTAATTATGAACAATATATTTTTAGCAAATTAGTTTAACAAAATAGTTTTGATTCTAAGTTTGATAGCTGTTCCTTTTAGAAAAATATATATATATGACCAAGACAATATACAAGAAAATGAAGTGCCGGAAACATTATTACAACAAATATTTAATTCAGCTTATAGTTATAAAGTTATCAATATTTGTCAATTCAAGGGATCATATAATTGTAACCTGTAGCTTTCTTAATTATGAACAATATATTTTTAGTACATTAGTTTAACTAAATAGTTATGATCCTAAATTTGACTGCAGTTCCTTTTAGGGAAAAATATATTTATATATGTGTAGTTGTGACAATATATAACAAAATGAAGTGCCGGCCGAAAACATTATTACAACAAATATATAGTTCCACTCATATATAGCTTTAAAGTTATCAATATTTGTCAATTCAAGTGATCATATATATAACTGTAACGTGGCTTTCTTAATTATGAACAGTATATTTTTAGCATATTATAGTTTATCAAATAGTTATAAATGATTCTTCAAAAAAATAAAAATAGTACATATATGATCCTAAGTTTGACTGCTTACTTTTAGAAAAATAAATAAATATATATTTAAATAGGGTTAATGTTGTGCATGACCCGACTTAGAAAAGATATAATCATGCTTAAACTAGGAATTTAAAATCGACACGTAATTTAGCAACGTTTAGACTAAAACATAAATGTGTATAGAAACATGGGATATTCCTTGGTTGTTCGGCTTCCTGGATCGTACCGTCCCTGTTTGTGGAAGTATTTGAAAAGTTGAAAATATTAATTATTAGTTGCCGGTGATTTTCCCCCACTCTATATCTTATCCCGTCAATACGAAAGAAAAGAGGAAGAAAAAGTAGATATAAAACCGATAATTCAAAATTTACGGTAGGCCACGCTTGGCAGATAAATTTTTTTTTAATAACTATTATATTATCCACGATAAACATAAAGAATTCATGGTAAGACACAATCGTAACGTCAAACTTCATCATGTGATTAAAAAAAAAAAAAAACTTTTGATAGAGTAAAATAGCGTAATCTAAACGTAGGGGGAAAAAAAAAAAAGAGAATAAAGTATGACTAAAAAAAAAAACACTCTGTCAGGTTATCTTAAATCAAATTAAATTAAGTTGAATTGTTAAAAAGTACTAAAGAAAAAGAAATAATATTTACAGTGAAAACTTTATCTTTATCTTATTGATAAATACTATTATTCTTAATTATTATATTAAGATTTTTTAACTATCTAATTTATAATTGTGAGTAATTTTTACATCGTTTGCGATCAGTTTTTCAATGTGGACACTTTCATAAATTATATCATTCAAAAATTAAACTAACAGTTAATTGAACAGTATTAACAGATACCATAAGCTTTTCGAAAAGAAGAAAAGAGAGAGAGAGACTTTAATCAATGATAGAGGAGAATATTACTGGAGATGGGGTTTTGCCGACTGGAGTTGGTCAAGCTGGAAGATTGAAATTATCCATGTACTTGGTGGACACAAATAGGGTTTCAAAATAGAGTAGGCAAAATATAGATGGTTTCGTACGAGGATAAATGATTTGCATGTACTGTTTACAAAAACTACAAAATAATTATATATATTCGGCAAAGTAGAGTAGGACTATAGGCTTTCTCTAGTCATCTTTCCTAATTCATTACCTATGTAAATATGACGACTAATAACTTGCCACAAAAATTTGCCTGCTTTTAGTAGAAACTAGAAACTACCAAAGCTAGACGGCTCAATTATTCGACTCTATACACCATGGCCATCTCTTCTTTTGGTAGCCTCTTATGAGCATTTCTCGTACTATTTTTGTTTGTTCTTGTTGTAGATGACCTTTCATAGTTTCTCAATGATGATATATATATATATATATATATATATCTATCCTTCAATGATGATATATATATCTATCCATATCATGGTCTGATTAAAATTTACAGTGTCTTACAAATTTCTTTTATTCTCATATCAAATAATTAAAAATTAACCTAACGGTTAAAACTATACTTGTTATTTAGTGAAAAAGATTCTTCTTCTTCTTCTTCTTTTATTTTTGTTTTTTTTTTTTCCTGTCACAAATCAAAGTTCTGTTTGGAACAAAGGTTTGAGCCTAAATTATTCTTCTCAGTTTTAGTTTTAGTTTTTTCCCTAAAAAAATCAATAAAAATTATAATTCAGTTTTAAAAAATCAACTACGTTCGATCTCAAAATTCCATTTCAAACCTTGTTCCAAATGGAAGCTAAGTTCTTTTGACATGGAATATGTGCACTACATATATATATATATATATTTACAAAATCTTCCAATAAGTAATATTGGTGCTAATTTTATTTTTCCTTGAATAAGATGGTGGTAAATTCTTGCTCTAATGATCAGTTAAATAAGAAGGGCAGGTTCTTATATCGGATGGAGGGGTTACGAGACAGCTAGGGCAGGCCAGCTGCGAACACTGTGAAGTTTAAGAAAACCCTATTCCTTTAGATAGGAAGTGAATATTTACCGGCCAAGTGAGCCCTTCACCGCTAATATAGAAATGAGCACGGTTGCCGTGCTCATTTCTCATTGGGACGGAGAACTAGGACCCATATTAAGAACATTTCTAGAAACAAAATGAACTATATCTTAGTTCAGCTTTAGGATGAGTTCATTTTATGGAAAACAAGACATAAATTCGGAAGCGGGCAGACAGAAAAAAGAATAAAAAAAACTTAATTAATTAATAAATTAAGGAAATATCTTATTCTAACGTACAGTTTTTAATGTTTTAAAATTTTTTTTTGGGTGAGAGTACAGTTTTTAATTAGATTGTAAGTTAATGTGGTTATCTAATTCGATAGCAAAAGTAATCTAGTAAGTGTGACTCTATGAGTCGTCATGTATTAATTTTATTAATCAACTAATTGGAAGTGATCTCAAGCCCCTTTGTCCCATGCACTTCCACGAATAAATAAATTCCTCAACTAGTATAAAGAATGACGCGCGTTCATTAACTTTATTGATCATACTAAAGTGGGCAGAAAAAACCAAAACAAAAAAAAATGTGTGATTTCATTACTAACAACAAAAAAAAAAAAAAAAAAGAAGAAGAAAAAGGGTAGGCTGATTATATGCTAGCACATCAAAGCGTCAGCTGAAGATGATAGAAATTGACATCCATTTTCAATTCGTGGGTCCATTATATATAACTATATATATAACAAATTAAGTGATGTTAATATATTTTCAAATTATAAAGCCAACTATTTTAATTTCTTTTATACATAAATAGGTTTTATCAAGGAGTCACATTTGGCGAACAAGCGACTGATTGGTTGAAGCATGTCTCTTTTTTTCATTCCAATCCATCTCTATCTGATCTCTCTGATTGGAGCTTCCAATTATTAATTCTAAATAAATCTGTTTGAGATTTTTTGATATACATACATATATGTTCGATTTTATTCTTTTTCCTCTCATTTTGCTAAAAGTTAGAAAGCAAAAACTGACCATACGTCAAGACTTTGTCGTCAAGATCAGTAATCAATAATTCAATATAAACACAAGTTTATCCTAAAAGTTTAGTAAATATTATAATCACATACCAACGCCATCAAGGGTTAAAGAAGTTATTCATGTATGTGTTATATATATATATATATGTTTGTATATGAATAGCAATAAGATTTCCGACGCAAATTTCCTAGTGAATAGTTGAAGTACCAAACCGGGAAAGAAGGAAATTTAGATACAATCAAATTCCAATAGATATGCCAATAATTGGGTATATAGATATTGCAATAGTTACAGGATCGTTGACTTACTAGAGCCTAAAAAAAAAATTGATCGATATGGGGAAAGGGAGAAGTATACCCACACACACCAAATATATGTATGTATATATATATATGTATGTGTGTGTGTTAGGTTTCATCTCATGCCTACCTAGCTCCTTCTTCGTCATCACGGGGCATTTCTTTCCAGGTTTTAATTTATTATGAGGGTCTAAATTGACGTACACAAATATGACTGGCTTTTGATGTATTGGCATGGCTTAGTGGAAATTATAAATAAGGGCTATCCTATGAAAGGTGTTGAGAGAATCTCATCTTATTTCAATAACTCAAATCTTTTCTTTAAGAGCATTTTTTTTTTAACCTTGTGGATTCCAATGATATTCTTGTATAAGGAATTTTTTGCCCTCATCTTCTTCTATTAGGCTATTGCATCATTTCATTTTGGAACTTTATTTAAGCAAAAAATGAACGAGCTTAAATGAACGATACTGGGGGGCAAAATAGATAGAAAGTGGGTCTTCTAGAATATAGTATTATCGTGCTCATATTTTATTAATTATAATGCTTGACAATATTTTTTGTTTCAACTTATATTATATGTGACTGATAGTACAGTTATCAGCACTTTTTAATGTTTAGGGCCGAATGTAGCTCTACTCATATATCATGAACATAGTCTAAGATAAAAGAGATAAAATGATAGAATCTATATAGAAAAGACATACTAAAAAGATAGAATAGAGGTACTAGGAAGGCTTATGGCTGGAGTTTGAATTTTTGGCTTCAGGAGAAACAAATCAGAAATGTCCATATTTATTTGTAAATCAACTCTAAATAAAAAATTACAATTAAAAAAATATTTAATAGATAAAACCATAAAATTTTAACTTAATTGTAGCCATTCTGAATAATCTTAAGAGATAAACATAATTCTATATTTAAAAAATACAAAAGATAACTATATCCTATTAACTAATAATAACGATGATAATATAATTTACAATTAAAATTCAATTGTTGCAGACATAATTGTCCAGAAACAAAACTTTTGTAGTTAATCTCCATTTTGCGCTATTGCATGGCACGCCATGTATTAAGAAATTCGTTCAAAATTTAACGTGTTTTAATCCACTTTTTCTGTAGATAAAATAATAATAAACTAGAATGTAAAAATCGATATTCCTAGCTTTAGCCTTAACGAGCAATGATGGTATCTTTTACACCCGTGAATATAAATATTATTTGGGTTTACACCCGTGACATTATTTGGATATTTGCTTTAGATGAAATCGTCTCAATTGGGGGCGCTTGGAAAACTTGAAGGAAAATGTTGAATAATGACTCACGATCTTATGGTTTGGATTGGAGCTTGACTTGGATAAGGGAAAAGTAATCCAAAATAGTACCTTTATAGGTGGAAGCTGGTTGGTTTGGATACGTGGATTTAAACTATAAATTAGACAATAGATTGTTTAGGGAATACGAATAAGAAAATATCTGAGAGGACTACAGAAAATTATGCAAGTAGGAGCACATTCCACACACACAAAAAAAAAAAAAAAAAAAAAAAAAAAAGGGAAAAATTAGAAAAAGATATTTATGAGAAAAAAGTAATAGAGAGGACCTGCGGGGGAAAAAAATCTGTAGGAATGCATCTGAGGGGCCCAACAAAAAAAAAGTTTTTGTGGGGCAACGAAAGAAAGAATGCCTTTTACAATCGCTTTTGGATTATAAAAAAAAAAAAAAAAAAAACCTCAAAGGGGACACATTTGGAAAAAAATAATTTCCATGGAAATAAATTAAAAAAAACATATTTCAATTGTTTTAGACCAAAAAAAAAAAAAAAAAATCCACTAGGAATCAATTTAAAACTATAACATTTAAAGAAAAAAAGCCAAAAAAAAAAAAAAAGTAGAACTAGAATGCCCTTTTCATCCGGAATGTGCTTTGGTTCGAAACACTCAAACATTTCTTTATATATAAAAATAGTAATTATTGTAGAAAAATGATATATTTATATATGTTGTCTCATGATCATGTTAAAAAAAAAAGTTCTTCTCTCCTTTCCTTCTTCTATTTTGCCAGTGAATAGTATCCCAGTAATTTTTTCTAATGCAAAGTTAATTTTTATATCAACTTAAAAAATATCCAAACAGTAATTTTTTTTTTTTTTTACTAAACCATTGTGAAATGTAACAAAAAAAAAAAAGGATTTAAAAAAGAAAAGTAAATGATGATAAGAACGGGATCGAAAAACAAATTTTTTTTTTTTTTAAATGGAGAAAGAGGGAATGAAAATGAGAATAAGGATACTTGACTATTTTCTAGAGTAACGACAATTTACTTATCCATATATGGAGCTACACAATTTTTTTAGTGTGAAATTATGAAAAACTAAAGATAATTTTTTATTGTGTAAATATTATCCTACGTTTTTTCACCCTAATATTTAAGTGAGTTACGTGCCTCCACTCGTTAATAAATGGTTTTGCTGCATCTAACTTCATATTAAGATGAGAAATCGGAAATAATTTAATCCTCTTTTTAGTGCTTACTAAATTTAAGAGTATAAATTTTATCAATTCAATTTAGTACATGAAGAAGAGGATCTACAGTCGACAAAAGATTTTATAAATGTTTCAAAAACGTAATGAAATCAAGAGTCAAAAACTATCCAACATCTTATGACATTTTTTAACCGTTATGAAAAAGGCACGTTGAGTGCCTGAGCTACGAGACTGTTTACAACTATTATGTAGAAAACAATTTTAAACAATATCACTTTCACAACAACTTTTCAAAAACCGATATGTATTTTAGCTCTTAAAAAATAAAATAAGGTCTGCAATGGAGAATTTAGTTCCACAATTTACCAAGGTTTTTGTAAGATATTCCTTTTGTATTCTTCTATAAAATAGTTCGAACAATGATGAGAAAGATGATGATAATAAATGGTCTGAACTGGAGGAAAAACTGGTTGGCCTCATGTAGTAGTAAAATATCAAATCCAAAACACCAATCATCGACCACTCGTGGCTTCTTGACATGATAAGATGCTTGAATTGACATCCGATATCAATCTTATGTTTTTTATTAAGAAAAATTGACTAGAAATTGGATTTGTTCTCTGTATTAATTAACTTTTAAAAAGTCTTTCCGTAGAATAATAATATGTCCTATCATTAAAAGATCGTTTATTAATTAATTGGTAATTGGTGGAAACATGATTCTGATAATATTTTATTATAAACTATTTAAAAATACTTAATGGCCGATTGAGTTCTTTAAACTAAATCTATGACCGTAAGAAGGAAAATCGCCTTTAGGACTGATGTTTCAACTCTTTGATTCTCTCAGCCTTCTAGTTTCTAAAAGTAACTAAAGATTTTCAAGTCTTATTTTAGCATTTGTGTGCGTTTTCCCCAAGCACGCGTGATTGGGCTTGACATTCTTTCGAGAAGTCTTCTGCTTCTAAGATTTTGAATAAATAATTAAGTCAAAATATTCAAGTTCCTCAAGATATATATTAGATGCCGAATTGTAGGGTAAGTTAAGATATTGTTTGGTCGATTTTCTTCTTATTGATGGACCAAAAAATTAACAAAAAAGGGACATTTTTTTTTTCCTTTGCTTAAAAAATAAGAGGATTAGTGATGTTCACATAACGTCCTCAACCAGCACCACGTTGAAAATTTACTAGAATCATAAGTATAAGATGGGATCAATCTATGCTTTCGCCAATTATCTTCAGAGGTTCTAAAGCAATAGTCATAAAACAATTGTTCATTACTGTTATGTCATCACCACCAATAATGTGACATTTCTAATTTTATTCTTTTCAATTTTAATAATAAAAATTGAAAATCATACCAAACAACGTAAATTTTTTAGAATTAACGTTGAATATGATAAATTTTTATTAATGTTCACTTTCCTCGAAAATATAGTATATCTCCATTATCTATCTAAGTGCCACTCAAAAATGTATTTTGACATTTTTTTTTCAACTTGAATAAAATCAGGTATAAAACTACAACTAGATTATACGCGTGATCATCAAAATATCTTTGATACTAAAATATTATTTAATAAAACTATCATAATTAGAACATCATACCCATTAGTCAATCCAATATAAGTATATGCTTTAAACAAATTATAATAACAAAAATAAACGTGAAGTTTAGGAATTTGGGAGTCCGCCGAATGATCATTTTCAAAACAATAATTTCAGAGCGTATCTATGTAAAAGCCAATCTTTCAAAGATACGACTGGAAAACTCGAAAAGGTAGCTGATTAGTTAATTTTTATTAAGGTCTTTTCTAAGCTAAAGTAGCTAATTTAATTTGCGTCTCTTCGGTCTTTATATGTCGCTATCTTTCAGATTACCAATTCTCAGTAGTTCTATACATAGTCAACATATACCATCATGATTTGGATTTCAGCGTACTACAAATAGCGATAATGTTCTTATATATTATATTATATTCATTAGTAAAACTATATAATATTTGTGATCAGGCTAATTTATCCCCAACTAAATTATATAATTCCATTCAAAGGGAAATGACTTCTAGCACGCGCCGAAAAAATCTCTCTCTACACTAAAATATCCCTAGATTATTATGATCATAAACTTTCTTCTTTCCATCTTTCTTTTTTCTTTTTTCTTTTTTCCTTAACAGAAAAAAAAAATCTATGATAATTTCGCTATATAGTACATGTAATTTCGTCATTTATCCCCTAAGGATTACTTACTTGAAGCTGAAGCGACGAATTTTGTCTTTCGTTTTTCTTAGAATTACATCTCATGACGTGCATGATTTGATCCAAGTATTGCATGAACAATTGGTAACTAATTACAGACATGCCATATTGATACTTTTTTTTTTTTTTTTTTGTCGACAGATAAATGATGAGAACTAGCAACTAGTATTAATATGTTAAAGGACAGCTCAATTAAATTCATTCCCCGAAATCAAGAAAGAAAGGAATAAAAAGAAATAAATGCACACAGGGCGAAAAGAATACAAAAAAAAAAAAAAAAAAAAAAAAAGCCCGCACGCAGGCGTGTGAAAACAAATGCACATGCAAGTGCAAGAAATTAGCCGCACGCAGGCGCGCAAAGCAAAACTGATGAAAGAATAAAAACACTACTGCGAAAAGAAACTAGATCGGTAAAAAGATTACATAATAATTATGACTTAGACCCTATAAGTAGTTTCAATAACGCCGCAACCATCTAATCAAAATCACGTGGGAAATAGACTAAAAGGTAAATAGATTACATAATTACCCATAGAGTTAGTTGTCAACAAAGTGATAATTCTGAAATCTTGTTAACTTCTAACAATTATGATTCAGACTCTCCAAGCAGTTCAAATAATGACTTGACCATCAAACCAAAATCGAGTGGGAAAAAGACTAAAAGCTAAAAAGATTACACAATTACTTGTAGAGTTAGTTGTCAACAAAGCGATAATTCTGAAATCTTGATGACTTCTAATAATTATGATTCAGACGCTACAAGCATTCAAATAATAACTCGACCATCTAACCAAAATCAAGTGGGAAAAAGACAAAAAGGTAAAAAGATTACACAATTACCCACACAGTACTTAGTTTTCGAGAAAACGATAATTCTGAAATCCTGATAACTTTTAATAATTGAGAGAGTGCACAAAAATCCGGGCTTTGAAATCATCAGGCAGACTCGTTATGTAAATCCAATGATGACAATCCAAAGAATCAACAACTTGGTTTCCCTCCCAAAAAAGATGTGAAACCCGTTAAGGAATAGAATTCAAGTAATTAGTCGTGTCAACTCAAGTGGCTTCAAAGTGCTTTTATTGTGATACCATTATATATCCTCACGTTTTTTCATTTAAAAAAAATAATATTTTATTTTTGAATAATAATAAAATGTGTCCCCTATATATGTTTTATTGAAACGTTGCATTAATTCTTGTCTTTCATTTTTTAAAAATTTTAAAACTTTCCTCACGTTTTGTAAAACGTAGGTAACAAGTGCAACGATTCTGAAATATAGAATAGAACACAAGAGTTCGATATTAATAATAAATATGGAAGTTATAATTATGGCCCCTTTTTTCCTTCAAAATCTCATGAGGAGGTAGATCATGTAAGTCATCATGTAAACTAAATTAATCGAACTTTTCGACGTCAGGAAAGACTACTATACATACATAGCAGTTATAAGTCATCAGTACATAAAAAGTTGTTGAACCAAAATGTAGATGAGTAGAATAAGAGAATTCAATCCTGATACGGTACCGTTTATAACTTTTATCCGCGAATGGAGAAATTAATCAAGCAACGCATGATGAGTACGTTGATTTTTAGTTTTCACATTTCGGTGTATACAGTTTTAAACCCTAATAGTATTCTCATGAAATTATTGTACGTCACATTAAACTTGATTTAGGGGAAAAAAAAAAAAAGACCCTTCATGTCATGATTAGTAATTAAAAAAAATCTAATCCATCCCCCTTTTACACAAATATTGTTTCTATCTTAACGCATAACGCGCGATGTCGATCTTTTGAAGTATTCAACATATTTGAAAATATTGCAAGAAACGCACTGGTGAAAAAGAAAAGAAAAGAAAAACAAAAACAAAAAAAAGACTATACAAACCAACTAGTCGGAAATCTCACATACAGATTTTCATGAGAAAGAAAGGATGAAAGGAACGTACCAACGACCCATCATGGTATATTTCTCATCTAGACCACAGTGGAAAAAGGAAAATGTTGTCCCCTTCAACAGTGTCAAACTCAATCAGTACCCCTTTGAATTGACCAACAACCTCTTTGAGGTGGTAAGTAACTATTACGTTCACACACACACACACCACATGTGTTTCACTAGTACAAAAAAAAAATGATACCAAGATAGTTTTTAACCATCATAGTACCTTTTCCACGACGGTTTTCTAACTATTGTGGTATTCAAGGTCGTTGGATCTATTTGAATTTATGATGATTTTTTAACCGTCATGGAATAAACAAAACTGACACCAAATGAAGAGTAGATAGGGCTATTCCATGACCATTTTTGATAAAAACAGTCGTGAAATGAAAACCTACCACGACCGTTTGTGAAAAAAAGAAAGTCATGGTATGTTATAATTCCACGATTGTTTTTTCTAAACATGGTCTGGAATGAAACCTACCACGACCGGTTTTGCAAAAAAGGTCGTGGTAGGTTTACATTGAAAAAAAAATAACAATTAATTCGATTTCTCACAGGTGATAAATCCCGTGTGTTATCCATTGCACAGCTCAGATTAAAATAATAACTAATTTTCAATTAATTTTGTGTAACAATATACAACAATTATTGCAAAAATATAAACTACATTACAAAATTTATAGATTGTTTTCTAACTATATTTGATGAAACACATTACAAAATTAGCTTACCATTGCCTTACTAAACTCATGTCAACGTCGGTATAAAAATCCTTAATTTGAAGTAAGATAGTCCATCAAGAGTCAAGGTTATTTCTCGCATAAAGGCTAAAACAAAATAACCGCATTCAACATAACCTTCTTATAGAGGACATCGAACAATATCAATCAACGTTTCATAGTTGTGTCACTTTCGTACTCTTTTCTCACCAAATCTTCCAGTTATTAAGTGTCATAATAATTTAACAATGTTCAAAACAATTAAAACAAGAATAATGTAATGTCAAATCACAATTTGGAGCATATAAAAATATACTTACAACTTAATTAGATCTTTAAAGTTATTACCCGGTTCATTTCTAAGGATTAAAATATATGGCCGAGTCATCCTATGGACCAATAACTGCCAAGATCCAATGTTAGCCATTGTTATATGACATGAGAAACAACTTTCCTTTCGATGCGTTTGTTAAGATCCATAAAATATTATTAGATTTCTCTCTACAGTAGACTTCGTGATCTACATTCTTTTGAACTGGTGAGATAAGGATTGGAGAAATAAACTCAAACTGTTAATCAACACCTTTTCTTAGACAATAATCCGCTAAATAGCTACAAAATAATTAGTTGAACTTGTTACAAAAAACAACATAAGATTAATAAGGAAAAATAAGTATTGTTTAAGGATATATCTATTACCTGATGTAAACCATTATACTGTTTACACTAATTTCTTGAAATGTTATGAAATGGTATATATCTTCAAACCCAATATATATAGACATGTCATTACTACTGATGGACTGCTGTGTTGGACATGCTATTTGGGTTTTGTCACACATGAAACATTGTGCATAATACGCCAACGGTCTCAACTCGAAACGAATTTAACTAAAGTTGAAAGGTGGTAATTTTTGTTGCGTAATTTGTTGTAGTACCTCCGGTTGTGACTGTAGTTTCTTTTTCGCTGCTCTATTTTTGATGCGTTTGCTTCCCTTAAATTCTCGATCGAAAAGGTGACTAGGACTTCCACTTGCTTTGTTCAGACTCGTTTCAATGACGATTAATCTTTTCGGCCAAGCAACAAACCCACCAACAGCTTCTTCAATAATTGTTGCTTTGTTTGTCGAAATAGGTAGGAATGCACGTTTTAGTTTTGGGACTACAATTATCACTCGCATGTTCTCCTTAGTTAAAGAATCCCATGGACTATGTTGGTTAGAATACAGTCAATGTATGTCCTGCCAATTGCAACAAGCACATTTTCACTATTAATTGTATCATCAAGAAAGAGCTGGTATTCCTTATTTGCGTTTGGCTAAGGTTGCGAATCCGACGCCCCAAGTTCTTTTTCAGTTTGGGTGCAACTAGTCTTAAAGCTATTGTGTTGATCAATAGTCGGTGCGGTATTCTCCTCAACTATAGTTTCTCGGTTAATACCATACTTCGCACAAAGTTTCTGTACGGTTCTTTCGAACGCAGCAAACTGCCATTTCACTGCCAATACTTGAACATTATCCCTTTAACTTTGCATAAAGTTGAAGTAATGCGACTGCATGACAAACTTAGATTGACCACAAGTCCGACCCGAATGTTCATCATTACTTAATGACTTGATCAATATGTCATTAGTCCCCACAAATTATAAACTTCTTTGTGCTTGCTGTTCACTGAAATTCCCCGTCAGGATTGGAGAACATTTCCTGAACCCAAAAATAAGGTTATATAAATAAGAATATCATAGGCCATGGATTCTTATACTTACTATCATATCACCAACAATACTAAATGATGGATTCTCGTACTTTCCACTAGGTTTGACCCGCATGTCCAGCCATAAACTATGTCACGCTTGCCATTCTCCTGTCATCTTAAACTTTAGTTTATTAATTATCATTAGTAAACATAAATGTAAAAATAGAAAGTACAACATATTGTGAAAAAAAAAAACCAAGTAATTCACATGTGAGTTTTTATTATGTTTCCTATATTCGCCTCGACTTCCCATTGATCTGTATTTACTTCTCTTTCTTAACTCACATTTTGTTTTGATAGTTTTTTGAATTTTAGGGAACGTTAATATGTAATGAATCTCTCCCAATCATCTTGACTTATGGAGGGGTAATTTTTCACCATTTTGGGTGGCCATTCCCACATACTTTATTCGTTATTATGATCCTTGACAAAAGCCTAGTAAAGATCATATATAAAATTTTTGGCGGACTTTGCGCTTGATTTTAAAGCTAATTTTTAAATGAAAGTTCCACAGTAAAAGAAATTATGACTTCCACCCATACTCTTTCTTTTCTTAGGGCTAAATCGACATTTCCAAAATCAGCAATCCAAATGGAAATGTGTTCTCGAGCAAGCACTCTAATCCAACTTTGTAGTTCATCCCCCTTCTTCCTAATTAGTTGCCCTTTAGCGTCAAACAAAACTTCAATTCTTTCTCCCTTTTTCCTAACAAGATGGACTCATATCATAAGAGCCGCTTTTTGTTTACCATCTTCGTCGGGATTGAATCTGAGTGTATTTATTTATCGTGGTTTTCCAATTTGAGAAGTCGTTGATATATCTTCCTTATCTTATAGCATTTTAAATAATTCAAAACAACTCTGTATCCAAATATGTAAAAAATACAAAATCATACAATAAATCATTTTACAATCACGTCACCCAAATACGTAAAAATCACACATAATCATACTTGTGATATTTCAAATCAATCTAAACAAAATCTTAACATAATTACGTAAAAAATACACGACCTAATCAAACGTTATTTTATTGAACATGCAATATGTAAAACCATAAATCACAAAATCAATACTTTTTTCCAGAAAATAATCCAAACCAAATCCTCACCCAAACATTTTAAATCAATCTAAAACTAATTATCATCCAAACATATCATAAGAGTCGCTCTTTGTTTACCATCTTCGTCGGGATTGAATCTGAGTGTATTTATTTATCGTGGTTTTCCAATTTGAGAAGTCGTTGATATATCTTCCTTATCTTATAGCATCTTAAATAATTCAAAACAACTCTGTATCCAAACATGTAAAAAATACAAAATCATACAATAAATCATTTTACAATCACGTCACCCAAATACGTAAAAATCACACATAATCATACTTGTGATATTTTAAATCAATCTAAACAAAATCTTAACATAATTACGTAAAAAAATACACAACTTAATCAAACGTTGTTTTATTGAACATGTAATATGTAAAACCATAAATCACAAAATCAATACTTTTTTCCAGAAAATAATCCAAACCAAATCCTCACCCAAACATTTTAAATCAATCTAAAACTAATCATCATCCAAACATGTAAATATTATACAAAATCATACTTGTGATATTTTAAATTAATCTAAACAAAGTCTTAATATAATTATGTAAAAAACACATAATCTAATCAAACAGGCATTTTGTCGAACATTTAATATGTGAAAGCATAAATCACAAAATTAACACTTTTTTCCATAAAACAATCTAAACCAAATCCTCACCCAAACATTTTAAATCAATCCAAAACTAATTCTCACCCAAAGAGACATTTTATCGAACATGTAATATGCAAAAATATAATGAAGTTATCAAAAAAAAAAATTTCAGTGAAACAATCATCCAAAATCACAAACACAATCAACAATCACCCAAAATCACGTTTACAATCAACCAAATGAACTTCCATAATATGTATGGTGCAAAAGAGAGCAAAAGAGAGAGAGACTTATCAAGTACACGGGCATGGGTGCAGGTGGCTCGGTAACAGGGTAGGCAGTGGATGATGGGTTTCAAGGAAGAGATTGGAAGGAGGAATCACGGCGGCGAGTAGAGGTGAGAGAGAGAGAGAAAGGCAGAGGCACAAGAGAGAATGAATGGTTGAGTCACGGTTGGCAGAGATTGGAGGCAAGAGAAAAAGGGAGAGGCACGAGAGAAAATAGAAGCAAGGTAGAGAGGGAGAGGACGAGAGAGAATGGAGGGAGGGGTCACGGTGGAGGAAATGAGTTTCAAGGGAGAGTTTGGAGGCGAAAGTGAAAGAGGCGTGAGTGAGAATGAGGGAGAGAATAAGATTTATATATATATATATAGGCTCCAAAAACAATAAATTTTGAAGAAAAGAAATTGAAAATTTTACGGACATACCACGACCATTTTTGGAAAACAGTCGTGGTATGTCCATTCTTAGATAAAAACCACGACCTTTTTTCAGAAAAATGATTGTGATATGTTTTTAAAAAACTTTTGTGACATTAAAGAATTTAACTAAAATCTCATAGACGGCCAATTCTTTGTGTTATGCATATAGTAGCTCATTATTAATTCTTATTCTCAGTTTTATTCACACAAAATCATATATAAATGTCCATGTATAAGTAATATAATATACCTATTAACATACTTAATAAAAATTATAAATTATAGATAATGTTAAAAAAAAATCACGGTTAAGTTTTTTTTTTCTCCCCTTAACACGTGTCCACTCGACATCTAGAAGTAAGTGTGAAACATCATTTTCAAAATCATCAATCTCCTCTACCAGTGGCAATTATTTTGTGAAAGATGGAATGTTAGTGCAATTTTCAACATCTTTTTGGCCATTATGGATTATTCTTAACTTCATTGGCACAACTAATGATAACTTTGAATTGCCGGGATCTGTTGTATAAAATACTTGGACCGCTTACGACGCCATAATGCAAAGATCATTTTTGTAACCTGATTGCCTAAAGTCCACCATTGTTATGTCGTTACTATGAATCTTAATATAATTACTGTCAGCCCACTTGCATTTAAAGAGTGATATCCGCAAGTCGTAATAATCAAGTTCCCAAATTTTTTCAATGAACCCAAAGTAGTTCATCGAATTGTACATCGGATTCTTGTCCTTTGCGGAGGAAATATGCATAGAGTCGACACGAAGGGTTACACCACTATTTTAGACGAGCTACTTCTCATCTCTTTCACGAGTGTAGAAGGAGTAGTCATTGACAAAGTACGATATATATCTTATGACTATCGATAACGGTCCTCTTACTAGCTTAATCAAGTCTTGCGAAACGTTAACCTTCATATGCATATGTATTCTTAACCACTCTCGAAGTATTCGGTTGTACTCATCTTGAAGCCACTTCTCACTTCTTCCTTTTCTTGGATTTATAGCACTTAATTCCTTCATGTGAACCTCAATGAAAGGCTCCACTTATTTAGTATTGTGCAAAACATAAAGACAAGCCTTTTCCTATTTATCTTGCTTTACTGGTGAGGGAACACCCATAGATAGTCCTTGTTGACATAAATAGTCCACTTTTTGACAACCCTATTAGCTCTGCGTTAGACAAATACTTTGAGAAAAATTCAACCGATTCCTCCGGTACGTAGTTTTCCATTATACATCCCTTCAGCTGATTTCGATTCTTCACATAACCCTTTAAAACCTTCATATACCTTTCGAAAGGATACATCCACCTCAAATACATCAGTCCACATAGCTTAACATCCTAAATTAAGTGCATCATTAGATGGATCATTATATCAAAAAAAGGATGGTGGGAAATATTTCTCAAGTATGTACAATGTCATCACCAATTCTGATTGTAGCGAATCTAGCATAGGTGGATCAATTACCTTTGAGTATATTGAATTGAAAAATGAGCATAATTTCGTAATTGAATATCTCACATCTTTCATTAAAACTCCCCGCAATGCAAAAGGTAATAATTGTTGCATCAAGATATGACAATCATGTGTTTTCATTCTAACAAACCTCAAATCCTTTATCGACACCAACATTTTAAAGTTGGAAGAATATCCATTTGGTACTTTCACGGAAACAAGCCATTCACAAAGCTTTCTCTTTTCTTATCTCGATAATGTGTATTTTGCTGGAGGTAAGTAAGTGCTGTTCGATCTTTTCTCAGGGAGCAAATTAAGTCTAATCTTCATCTCTTTAAGATCCAATCGTGCCTTTACACCATCTTTAGTTTTATTTGGAATGTCAAGCAATGTGCCCACTATCGATTCACAGATGTTTTTCTCAATATGTATAATATCTAAAACAATGACGAAGTAAAGTGACTTCCAATATGGAAGTTCATAGAAGATTGACTTCTTCTTCAAAGGTCCATCGACCACTGGATCTTTTCATTTTCTCTTTCCCAAAACTACTTGTACATCGTTAACCATCTTAAATACATCTTTGCCAATCAAAATCCAAGGAGCGGTTCTTTCTTCGATATTACAATCAAAAGCCTTCTTTTGTTTGCGGTATCGATATTTTTTGACAAGAATCTCCTGTGACCAAAGTAAATGGTTTTCTTATCATTTTTCAATCAGATGGAAAATGTTTCCTTCATATAAAGGGGACAACCTATAGAACCCTTTATAGGATAACCAGATAGGTTGTCAAATGTGGGAAAGTCATTAATTGACCAAATCAACAATGCACGAAGATTGAACGTATCTAGATAGTAAGAATCTCTAACTTCTAAATCATTTTCCCACAAGCTTTTTAGGTTATCAATTAATGGTGCCAAGTACACATCAATGTCATTCCCCGGTTGTTGAGGACCTGGGATCAATAAATTCAACATCAAGAACTTCCGCTTCATGCACAATTGTGGAGGGAGATTGTAGTTGACAAGTATAACTAGTCAGGTACTATGCCTGCTACTCATATTACTATATAGGTTCATTCTGTTCGTTAACAAACTGAGATGTAAATTTTTTGGTTTTACACTAAAATCTAGATGATTGTCATCAAAGGTCTTTCATTGTAGTGCGTCGGCTAGATGCCTAAGTTTGCCATCGTTAACATGTTTATCATAACGTCAAGTCAAATTCTTGGAATAAATGATGCAAACATGAAACTGGTGGAATGTACCATAACACCTTTACCGGTACTTCTTTGCTATCATTCAATGGCATCTTGCCCTTCTTCAATCTTCACTCGTTACAAATCGGATATTCATTTAAATCTTCATATTCTTTCCGGTAAAGAATGCAATAATGTGAACAAGCATGTATCTTTTCATATTCTATTCCTAAAATGCTTAATGACTTCTTCGCTTCGTACATACTAGGCGGCACTTTGTTATCATCCGATATAATATCTTTTAGAAATTCTAAAAGAGTCATGAAACTACGATTCGTCCACTCTCCCAACGCTTTCATGTTCTATAATTTAACCAATGCCTTTAATTTTATATATTTTGTACACTCGACATACAAGGGTGTCTTGATATCATTATTCATTACCTTAAATAATTCTGGACGGTGCATAAAGTGTTATTCCAAATCATTTGTTATATTGAACATATTATCACCAACGTCTTCCTCAATAATAGGCTCTTAACCTTTACTCATCGATATATATTTAATATTGAAAAAATCTTCACCATGTAAATACCATGTTTAATAAGAACAAATAATCTCATAGGGGCACAAATGCCATCTAACATTATCAATGGAATGAAACCCGTGATTTCTACAAATTTCACATGGATACGGAACCTTACTATCTTGTATGTGAGTTTTGGCAAATGACAAAAATTTTTCAATACCATCTTCATATGTTTTAGACAATCTATCAAATCACATCCATTTTCTATCCATGATTTGCAACTCCTAACTCAAAATGTCAAAATTTTAGAAGTCTAAGTACTAATTTTAAATATGCATATCAAAATAATTTAACACCCATTGCACAATTCATTCAAAAATCGCAAAAACAAAACTAAAAATACAAAACCTAAAATCATAATTAAGTCTAAATACTGGGAGGGGGGGGGGAATTTTGGTGATTACTTAAGTTAACACTCATTGCACAATTAACTCAAAGCGAGCTCAAAATATACAAAACCTAAAATCATAAGTCTAACTACAGGGAAAAACAACAAAAAGAAGTTAGCGATAAGTTACAAGAGAGATTGATGGATGGTAGATAGTGGTGGCAACGTCCAACTGTGGTGTAGTGACTGTTTTTGGAGCATTTTGATTTGATTTTGGTCACTGCAATTGCGGTATTGATGTGGAAAAATGAGGGCATGATTTAGTTTTGTCTGAATTTGTCATGGATTTTCCATCACTATTTATGAAAAAGATCGTGGAAGCTTTGGCTTCCACGACGACTGATTTGGAAGCCCAGTTCGAGGCCATGTTTTTGGCATACTTTCTATGACCCTTTTTTAAAAAAGGTCGTAGAAGTTCTGTCGTGGAATCTGCATTTTGTAGTAGTGTTTGTATATGTATGTATATATATTTATCACATTTTCATGTCATAAAGTTGTTGCTCGATTATAACACTTTGACTTTCTATAAAATACCACTAATGAGCAGCTCCCTAAGTAGTGCTAATGCTTTTATCTTTTGTTTGAAAAAGGCGAAAATGTGGCACAATGGGACTACGGGAGCACAGTAGTACAATTGACATTAAGGATTTCCGAGATATTCCAACTAAATTGGCACTCTGTGAAACTTCATCCTTTGTGATCATGTTGTCACTCAATATTATTAATATAAATAAATAATATGTATGCATGTGTATGTACACGTTTTGCTTGGTGGGTTAGATTGGCACACGCTTAAACTTGTCAAATCTAATTGGCTTGATCTATAAATTGATGGGGTCAAAGAGAGATATTTATATAAATATATATGAATGTATATATATTTATATTTGTATACATACATATTTATACACACACACATACACTTAAAGTTTGACTTAATGGAGCGTAAAAGAAAGGTGATACTTCATATATTGTAGATGTACGAAGTCCACTTTTATGAATGATCTGAAAATTAAGTACTAATGATTAAGGAGGTTTCGTCAATGGACCAAAACGCCGACACTTTGAACATGAATTCGAAGTCTAAAAAAAGGAATTTTCTAACGTGGAATAATAATTAATTCGACGAGTAATGCCACCGCCACAAAGTGTAAAGATTATTTTTAGCCAAATTTCTAGATTTATGCCTTAATTTTCCTTCTCTTTTTTTTTTTTTCCTCCTCTAGTCGGCAACTCCTTATTTGTAGATTCCAAACTGTCAATGAGAAAATGATCAGTTTGGTACCACCATTTTCGTTAGTTTGTCAGCACAAAAATATTCTCTTATCTTGCCGTGTCTTCAGTTTGCTTGGTGAAAATTTGGTGCCATACTTTTCAAAATTCAGCTTCTAAAATTCCTATGCGGAATGCGGGGTGGGTGCGAGAGCGACATTTCACAACTGGGGCTCACGCATGCACATGGGATGCTCGCCGCTGAATAAAACTAACAAAATTCTTCGGCAAAGTTTTCAAATTTCAAAGTCATTCGCGATTTAGTTTAGAACTTTACCAGCAGTTCTATCCGTCGGCAAACTTGCACATCTCCCACACGTATGGTTTTCCGAAAAGAAAAATAAACGAAACTTAACAAAAAACAAACGAGACTTCATGAATAATGAAACATTGAATGTCATCATCATCAATATTATGGATCTTTCTACGATTTCAAAAATTGTCAAACGTTTTACGAGTTCACCGGATATCAAGATTTCTAATTATTTTCAAACTAATTTGAATTTATTATTTTGATTATAAAACTCCGATCACCAACGATGATAAATACATTACATGACACAGTTAAGAAAATTATACATTTCAAACATGAAACCCTAGTGTTCTCTTTTTTTTTTTTTTTTTTTTTTTCATAGCTAGCACGCAAGAGGACATACATTCTCTATAATAGCCATTGGATCGATTACATCTATTACTATTATATAGAGCTGAAATTGTTTACTATTCAAAACTTTGCTCTTTCCATTTTGTCCTTTTCTGCGCTTTTTTCAAAATTTTTTTCCTTTTTGTGGATGAAATCGTTTGATGTTTTTACTCTTTAGTACTATCATTGTTGACTACACGTTATTCTTTATATTTTGTGCTGAAAAGTTTTTACTTGTTTTATTTTTATTTTTTACCTATTTTTTTGGCATCTTTTGCTCTTACCTTTTTGAAAAATACATTTGATTTGCTCATTTCATTTAGAAATTTTATTTCTACATTCTTTTTAAATAAATAAAAAAGGCTTAAAAATTAATATACATATATATAACAAATTAAATACACGCATACGAAGCACGCACATACAACTAGTAATATAACAAGTTGGGAACCCACTTTTTAATTTTCTTGCGCTAATTAATGGCATTATTTTTAATTCAGAAAATTCAAGGAAAAACATGAATCGCATATATTTTGCTACGTACATGGTTACAATCTAAAACTAGCTAGTTGAGGTTGCCGAAATATTGCAACAAGGACAAAAGAAATACTATAATTATAATTATGATATCACAAAATTGGTCTTCAAAAGAGCATTCACATACATAATAGGCCACATGCTTATCAATGTACGATCCGAACTAATCCACATAACTAGTACTACCTCTAATTTAAAAAAAAAAAAAAAAATCATCACTGTTTTTTAAGACTGATTTTAAAATCATGAAATCTCTATATATGTATAGTAGAAAATTTTTGTTCAATATGTCGAACATTAGGATACATTAAATTTATAGAAGGATGCAAACGAGATTATATGAAAATCCAATGATACAAAATAATAAATAATTGATTTTATTTTTTTTCCTTCCTTTTTCAGCCCCTGTACCTTAAAAATTTCCTATGATGAATCCAAGTTCGTCACTTGAATTTTTTATTTTTTATTTTTTATTTTATTTTCACTAACTTGAATCGAGTATATATAAATCTATAGCCATGCCAAAAAAAAAAACAAAAAACAAAAACAAAAAAGGAAAATATGTATATGGGGTATCGTGAGGAAAGAGGCACGCTCACTGTCCTCAACACACACGCCTAGCTGATCATGAGCCATGAGGACTCTCATCAGTGGCAGTCAAGCCCGCGCTTTCATATTAGTGCTGCCACTAGTTATGCAACACTTTTGTAAATGAAAAACCCAACATTCTCGCCGGTCTAGTCGCACTTGGACAAGATGCGGATGTACATATTTGAGAGAAGTTCCATATTCGATCTCGTCTTATATTTTAAAAAATAAAAAAAAAATGAATAAAGAAAACTCAACATTCTTTTGTATATTTCATCTAGAAGAGGCATATTCTAATCAGCAAAATTGTCGTGTTCATGATTTTCCCTGCTAATTAAAAAAATATCCTTATAAACTAAGCCTTAATTAATAATTAGGAACTGGATCAGCATTAAGAATCATGTGGTCAAACTACACGGCAAAGCAAGTAGAACAGATGCGGATGCAGCATTTTTTATTTGAGGAGTCACACACTGGATTCCCCTATATGAATTGGCATGTCCAAAGCATAGGACTTAATTCAGAACAATGCAAGTGTACATGTAACTTCTTTGTCTGAAACCAGTTCCCAACAAACAAAATTTAAAACCTCATTGTCTGAAATCTAATAGCAAACAAAAACAATATATATATATATATGTGTGTGTGTGTGTGTGCGTGTGTGTGTTTTAGCCCCAAAAACATTAGGGTAACATTTCGCATCTAGGAATAGGTCAACTTATGTACGTACAATATTGATTTTATGAACTAGAAGCGCAGTCAAGGAAAATTTTATATACAGTTCTACCATATGCATGTTTCTTCATTGTTCCTAGATTCGCCCCGCACATTATAATCCTTGAATGAATGTTGAATCATACATATATATTGTTCAATGAATAGGACACTATCTGCTCATATTTTTGTGTGTGTGCATATATATATATATATATATATAATTTATACACACACATATATATAAATGAGCAGACAAGTAGTCATAGTATGATACCTTTTTGGCATTTTATTTGGTATCTATAGATTATAAACTTTGCAATATACAAAGCCATTTTGGAGGGAATTATGCTACTAAATAACTGCTAGATGCATGTTTTATAAATCATCAAAATAAATTTTTTAAAGCTAGTTGATTTATCTTATGTCCATCCAAAATTTTGACCTTGAATGTGGATATCTAATTATTTTGAATTTTGACATGATTATTGAAAGGAATAAGTGTTATTGTGAGCATATTATAATTAAGAACATGTCTTGTGAATTTCCTTGACATGTTTATGCACAATTATTGATTGTATATATGGAGGTTATTGAGTTGACATTCGAGCATGTTCAAAATAATTCACATACATATATATATATATATATATACTTATTTGCATCTCAAAAATAAAACAAAATGAGAACAAAACAAAATTCGGAAAAAAAAAAAAAAAAAAAAAAAAGAGAAAAAAGATCCTTCGTAGTTCCTAGCTAAGTGCCAACTTTACATGGGATGGGAAATGAGCTTTCTTTATTTCCCTTGTGTGTTTGGTATTCCGTCTTAGATTTTGTACAGAGGAGGTTTTGAGACTTGAGACTTCGAATATATAGTATCTCCACCTATACTCTTTTTTTTTTTTTTTTTCTTCTTTCAAATAGTATAAACACAGCTCGGCTGATGAAAATACATTTGAAACGAGCTTTGAGGTAGCTCTATTCAAATCCGCTACTTTTCTCCTAATCGCGACATACACACACGCACGCAAAAAATATAAATATATATATATAATATATATAAATAAAAACCATATATATATGTATAAATAGGGCGACATATATAAGAATGGAGCACTAAAAGGGTCTCCCCCCCTCAAATATATCCCCTCCTATCTCTCGACCCACAAACAAGAAAAGAGTTTGGACTTCTCTCTCCTTCTCTCTCTCTCTCTCTCTCTCTCTCTCTCTCTCTAATTCTGTGTGTGTGTCTCTCTCTTTCTACCCGAAATAAGACGCTCCTGAAGAGAGACAGAGGGGACGCATGAAGCGAATGAATGGTAATTGGCATGAGAAGCAGGCGCAGCTGAAAGATACCAAAACACAACCCCAACCCCAACGACGACAATACCATTTCCCAGTACTTGTTTTACTCTATTATCATTACTCTCCAGGTACAGATACATTCTTTCTTACTAATGCTACCCACTCCTTTTTTTTTTTTTTTTTTTTCCTGAAAAAAAAAAAAACCAATTCTTTAAATTATAATTAAAAAAAAAAAAAAAACAGAGCTTTCTGATGATCCGTATTCACAATGTCCAATATTCCAATCGTACGACTCCAATACAACAAAACACTCCCCAATTGTATCACTCACTCCTACTACCACCACCTGGTACTGCAGATCATTCTCTGTTTTCCTGCTTTTTCCCCAAAACCAAAACCCAAAAGAGAGAAAAAAAAAAATTTTTCCCACTATTTCTCTCTCTCTGTTTTTTTTTTTTTTTTCCTTCGTCATTTCTGATCAAAATAGTATTCCGTATGTCTCTGCAGCAGCAGCTCATCATCATCATCATCGTCATCGTAAGCAGCAGCAGCAACATCAGGTCACTAGAATCTCAGAGCCAGGGGAGCTGAAAAAACGACACACAGGGTGTCGTCTCGTAGTCGTCCCTTCCATGATACCTGATCTCTTCCAAATTCACTCCGTTAATTGTCGTTTCTACTATTACTCCCCCTCTCCACGCGACTTTTTAAAATTTCGTTACTCCTCCTTCCCGGCCGCCGAGCCCACCTCTGGCCCACGAGCCAGGTGGGCCCGGATGGAGTACTCCTCCGCGGCCCGCCGCCACCACCACCACCACAAGGACAAACTCGTCGTCGTCTTGGGCGCCACCGGGACCGGCAAATCCCGCCTCTCTGTCGACCTCGCCGCCCACTTCAACGGCGAGATCATCAACTCCGACAAAATGCAAGTCTACAACGGCCTCGACACTACCACCAACAAGATTCCGCTCGAGGACCGACTCGGAATCCCCCACCACCTCCTCGGCGAGGTCGACTCGGCAGCTCACGGCGAGTTGACCCGCTCCGAGTTCCGCTTCCTGGCAGGGCAGGACGTCTCGGAGATCACCGCCAGGAGGAGAGTCCCAATCCTCGCCGGCGGGTCAAACTCGTTCATCCACGCACTCCTCGTGGACCGGTTCGACCCGGAGTCCGACGTGTTCGACGAGCAGCCAGTCGAAAGCGAACCGCCTGGTCCGTCGGAGCTTCGGTACAAGTGCTGCTTCCTGTGGGTGGATGTTTCGGTGAGGGTTTTGGAGGAGTATTTGTTGAAGCGAGTCGACGACATGCTCGACTCAGGAATGTTCGACGAGTTGGCCGAGTTCTACGACCCGGACGAGGACCACGGACCCGCGAACCATACCGGCTTGAGGAAGGCGATAGGCGTGCCGGAGTTCGACCGGTATTTCGAGAGGTTCAGACCAGGTCGGGTGTACCGGGGAGAGGGGGATCGGGTGCGGAGGCAAGCATACGAAGAGGCGGTGAGGGAGATAAAGGAGAACACGTGTCAGCTGGCGAAGAGGCAGATAGAGAAGATTCTGAGATTAAAGGCGTTGGGGTGGGACCTACAGAGGTTGGACGCGACGGAGTCGTTCAGGGCGGTGATGACGTCATATTCCGGTGCGAGATGTTCGGAAATTTGGGAAAGGCAGGTATTGGAACCAAGCGTGAAGATTGTGAAGCGCTTCTTGGCCGAGTAGTAGGTTTCGCCAGCACTTTTCCAGCTATTTTTCCATTATTTATTTATTTATTTTTCCTGAAGTTTGTTAAAAAAAAAATTTTGGCAGTTAGTTATCCAACGTCTAGAAGTTCTATTTTTTCTTCTTCCTTTTTTTTTCCCCCCTCCAATTCCCCCACAGCTTGCCTCACCAAATTTTGGGGCATTGGACGGAAGCGGCCACAAGAACATATCATCAATACAAAAGAAAGAAAAATGAGAGAAAAATTTTTTTATTCGAATTTCGCAAGCTTTTGGAATTTTTGGCCCCTGTGTGAATAACTAGAAGGAAAAAAAAAAAAAAAAAATCAAAAGAAGAAGAGGCAAATATGTACAATTTTTCAACTACTCATTTAGTTGTCGTTTTGTTATGTATATGCACAACTTTTATATATATGGGTTTTGGTGTCAATGTAAACGACGTGTTACAAAGTTGGCCTTTAGGCTCTTATGAGAAAGGAGATTGAATCAAATTGTTTTTTCCCCCCTTCTATTTTTTTTTTTTTTTTTTTTTTTTCGCTTTCTTTCTGGAAGTGAATGTTCCACAATCTTTAATTCTCCAAAAAAAAAAAAAAAAAAAAAAGATTTAGTGCTTATAACATTTTCATCGTTCTTTCCACTGGTCAAATTATAGCTAGTTGTTCAAGTGTTTGACTTTTTCTTCGCTTTTTTCCTTACAGGTATTTGACTTTTGCATTCTGAGAAGGATTTTGGGTATAATTTTGACTTTTTCTTTAGTAGCTGAAGCTGTAAGGTATTCTTATCTGATTTAAAAAAAAAAAAAAAAAAAAAACTATGAAAAGGGACTTTTATGGCCATTATTCGGGTGTATATAATTCGTTGTGATGAGCTGGCGTCTTAAAAGTATGGCATTCCTGAACTTGTAAAAATTAAAAATTCTAGAAGCAGCACAAACTTTTGTTATTGCGAATAATTTTGATATAAACAGAGATTTACTTGATGAAATAAACTATTCCATAGAATATTAGTTGAGATCTTCAGAAAATTTTGGCGGATCTCTCCCAGATTTCAAAGAATTAGATTGCTCACCAAGTTGTAATGGCATTCTTGCAGAAAGTCAAAAAAAAAAAAAAAAAAAAAGAAAAGAACACACACGCACATTTTGCATTATTGTTTATCATTAGCTGTGCTCAAGAATGACGAATTAGTTAATACGTTTTTCACATTTATTTATCTCTTTATTTAAAGGTAAGCATTATTATCTTTTATTTTCATCACATTTCTTGAGTACTTCTACACCGATTACTTACCATCAGTAACATTTATAATCTATCCACTGTTAAAAAAAAAAAAAAAAAAAGGGTGTTTCAAATTTTCAATTCAAAATTCTAGTGTCATTTAAGAGCATCATGATTCATGAGTTTCGAGGCTCAATATTGCTTCCTCTAGGACAGGGATCTAAAAATCAAGGAAACACCTTTTTTTACCATTTATGTGAAAACTGCATTTAAAGGGCCATTTTCTTCTCTTGTCTGAATCCACATAAAAGCGGTCAATGTACATACATACATATGTATATGTATATGTATATGTATATATACTGGGGAGAATGACACCTGGGCACTTTTTTGGTTTAATTCAATGTGGATGAAATGTCAATTTGGTGCCAGCCAGGTGGGAACACTACGACAAGACGGTTCTTTGGAAACGATTTTGTGGCAAAGTTTGCACATTCCTCTCTACAACAAATATTTCGAGTCAAACTTTGAATCACAACAATCCATCAATGAGGCCGTGTGATTGTACTAATAATAACATGGCAGCGAACCAACCATCGGTTTTAAATGACCTCTCTTTCTTTATGATCCATCAAATTCGATACGTATCTTTGAGCATCATTGACGAGTAGGTTGGCCAGTCCACTTTCCGTTCACCACCGACCAATTTTTTGTCTTTATCTCCGGCCCGATGATCAGTGACATAGATTTTCCATGAGGGATATAATTTTTGCACATTAATGATGGGGTAGAATATCTCTAATGGTGGATAATTTCACAAATGATTGGGAGTGGACTAGTTAGTTTTTGGCAGTTTGGTAGAATTTTCTCACATTCCCATCCTTTTTGGCATTCCAAGCTTTCTGAATCTTCTGAGAAACAATTACGTAAAACTTCCGTGTGCTATAATTAATCTCTAAGGTTTCGGGGGATTCGAGAAATGGACGTACCATTGGCGGGGTCGTTATCCATAAAACTTCCAAAACGTGTCTTTTCTCAAGAGAAAAAGAAAAACAAAACAAAACAATATTTAGTATTTTTCATATGTATATACTTTGGTTGGTATTGTCGTATGGTTAGGACTACGTGGGGACCAATACCAGTATGTGTTCTTCATTGAACAACCAGGGTAATCTGTACAAGTTCCTTATAATATTAAAGTGCTATTTTTTTTCCCCGATTATGAATTTCCTTTTTGGATGAAATTTTGAGAGGCCCTAAAGCTTGGAACTTGAATCCTAGAAGCCTGAGGTATATGGGAATTTTTGTTGCGTACAAGTGTTATTGGTCCTTTATTATTGAGTCGCATTTATAGATAAAACATACCCTTTAAGCCATATATACGATCTACTCAATCAGCTAAGAGCTAATGTGTTAAGTTGTGTAGTCTAATTATTGGATTTTTTTTTTTATTGAGTCGTACAAATAGACAGAACATACCCTTTAAGTCATAAATGTATGATCTACTCAATCAGCTAAGAGCTAATGTGTTAAGTTGTGTATAGCTTAATTAGTACTCTGATAAAAAGAAAATATGTAAATCAATCTTATTATAGAGGTTAATTAGTCTATTAGGGGAGATAAAAACACAAAGATTTAGAGATATGCGATTTTCTCTTCTATTATACTTATTTTAAATTTTATTTCATCATAGGATAATTACTGTAATGCCTGAAAGTGAACCATAACTCTTATAGTAAAGGTGAACTATTATAAATGTTGTGTGTTTTTATTTGTTAATTTTTAATACTATTGATATGTACAAAATGAAGACATCTAATTATGAATATAAAGCACATTGAGCCATTACTTAATTAAAAATAGTTTCAAACGCTCCTCATGTAACTCAAAATCGAGATCTTTCATCTATCTTGAGAATTGAGTAAAGCCAATACCACTGCCTGGTGATATTCAAATCTAATTGGTACTGATCAAGGTAGCTTTCCAAATTATGTTAAGTAACCGAATGTAAATCTCAAATGAAACGGATCAAATTTCAATTGACTGGGTCGTACTGAAACAATTGTCTATCTTTTAATTTACCATTATTAGGACGAGCCATATTCATATCAAACTCTCGACACGTGACACGTGAAAGAGAAGGATTTGAATAGAAACTCCTTAGTTTAATCTTGTCTGGTAACTAATCAACATCCACCACAAAATTTAGAACAATTGAGTTTAAATTTTCCATACGAAATTAAAGAAAGAATGATGATTAATATATAGTTTTAATGCGACATTTACATTACATGTAACTGTTCTGATTAACACAAAAGAAGAAGGGCAAAAAAACTTAAACAAGTAAATAATATATATGTTATAAAATATTTAAAATAAATATTATATTTACCAATAAATAGTAAATAATTTTACCAAAACATAAGCTGGATAAGTAAAACTATTTGTCATATTTATTTTAAATATTTTAAAACATGCTATTTACTTCTAAAAGTTTTAAATTACGATCCTTTTGGTATACTTCTAGCTAAGCCCCAGAAGATAATCCAACTCATCTATGGGGCCCAAATGTTGACCTTTGGAACCTTCTATCACTTGTGATTAAGTATAACTATAAACATATGGAGGAATACTATTATTATACTTACTCTATAGATACAAGATGCTATATTAATATCATTTGTCTGTTAAGACCAACAAGCATGGTTATTTAGACCGACAAATAGGAAATTAGTTGTTTAACCATAGTTTTCATTTATTCTCTATGGTCCTTTAATTCCACATTAAGAATATGCCTAGTAGGCTACGTGTGTGTGTTTGTATATATATAGAATAAGCTATGTGGAAGAATAAGTTTTGTTTTATATTAATTGGTGCAAAATGGCTGACAATGGCATGGGGTTATATATTACAAGTAAAAATGGGGGGCATGGTCCAAACCTAATATGGGTCGGTCATGCCAGCAGTGGTGCAATATTATTGGGAGACATTTTCTCGTGGTCATATAAATTTAAACTGTTTTAATTAACACACTATTAACAACTAAAGCCAGGATGAAGCGAACCGAGACTTTTTTCTAATGCTCATACCATTAATATTCTTTTTTTTTTTTTTTCAAAAAGTTTTTATTAAAACCTAGCACATAGAGAAAGCATTAGACAAACCTTCTTATTAATCTAAGAAACCTGGCTATAGTGATTGAATCATTAGCTGAACCTCGTGCAACAATCAAATAGGATTAGGTTTCTGCTCAACAGGAAAACAAAAGGAAAATATATTTTTTAGTTTAGTGTGTGTGTGTGTATATATATATATAATTATGTGTATCTGTGTGTGTGTATATATATATATACACACACCACCTGCACCAAGCACAAAACACATTGTGCATATAGTTAAATGCCAAATTGGTATATATGGTAGTGCATGTGCAGAGAATCAGAAGCACAAATGGGAAACATTGTATAAGAAATTGGCCATATGGGACCATGAAGAATACACACACATATATAAATATGTATATATATATATGTGTGTGTGTGTGTGATGGAGTGGTGCTAATTGGGACTAACGAAAACGCAATTGCATTAAATTAGGTACCCCGTGGGTCTGTATTCTGCAAATCATAAATGAAATTTAATTCAGAAGCAATATAGTACTATTTATTTGGTTCAATCTGACACATGAAAGCCCTAAAAGACGGTGAATGCTTGGTCAACAAGAATTCGTCCTCCAAAAAAATGACTAAATAAAAAGAAGAATTCTATGAAACGAGTGTACGACAGCCTTTGGATGTAATGATTTGCTAGAAATGAAGTGCCCTTTTGCGCCGTTTTGGTGCTGGAAATAATAGCCTGAGAACTATTTTATATCGTCTTTGATGGATGGCGACAACATTGGGATGTGAATGCTGACTGACAGTTTTTTTTTTTTTTTGGGGGTACTTTCCTGGCTAGGCATGCGGGTTGGGTTCCGCAAATCAACCTTCTAAATAGTGACCTTTCTTTTTCACGAACTATAGTCATCAATAAGTATGTTGGTTAAGTGATTGCGGTCAGAGTCTAACAGAAATGTCCGTTTCTGACTTTATCTAAAGAGAAAAATACTCCATACACGTGTGAAAAGCATCTTTTGATGGTTTTATATTCGATCCACGATCTACACCCATTTTAGTATTTGCCAAAGATAAACTCACAATACTCCATTGTCATGGACATGATATTCACACTCCACATTGTGACATTTATGAACAGGATCATCATGTCCTTAATTACTCACAGTGTGTGTTTATTACAATGATGCAAACCCGAACAACCACTAAAATGAACGACTCAAGAACTCTTTGGAAGACTAGGAGAGAGAGAAAGGGATAGAGAGCCTTTGTGTGATTTTGCATAACATGAAAAATCCATCTATATATAAGGGTGAAGTATCTAGACAAGTACAAATATCAAGCTTATTAGTTGGCAGAGAGTAAATACCCTAATTTACTCAATCCGTTGTAATATGCCAAATTGATATTTTCCCTATTTGATTTTATTCCAAATAAAATCTCATGCTGACTATCGAGTCATACATCATTACGGGCGATCCAAAAATCTAACAGTATCATAAGATATTGAATTCAAATTCTTAATCCTCAAGTTTTAAAAAAGTAAAGTATGATATTAAGTAATATTGAAAGAGCGTTGTGACTGACTCGAATTTAATTGTCCATTCATATGAACTAAATCTATGTCTGATCAACATATTTCCTATGAATCTAGCTCCTTCCCGAGTCTCACAATTTTAATGCATACGGTTTCACAGAAAACACGTTTTTCATTTGTTTTTTTTCTTCCTTGAACATTCTTTGTTTTTTGTTTTTTTTTTTTTTTTGTCATTAAAAAAAATTTAATTAAGAACTCGAATTCGTGAAGACCTTTACGTTTGTAGAACTAACATTATTTTGTCACTATGCGAAAGAAAATTGGTACCATTCGCAGAACAAATGCATGATAAAAATACTTTGATGAGGTTTACATGAGGTCATTTTACTTCCTTTTATTTATTTAGTTTCTTCTTGAATGACAAAATTAAAAATAAAAAATAATGCAAAAACACAAATATAGATCTGAGAAGTGGGGCCCAAACCAGGCACGTGCGTTCACATCTTGAAAGCAGCATCGGCAGGGGCTTGAATATGATCAACATGCTGGTTTTAATGAAGCTGTCTCAAGAATGTCGCTTCAACAATTAAAAAAAAAAAAAAAAAAAACTAAAATAACAGAGAGAAATAATAAATCAATGAACCAGAAAGGGAATGATGAAAGTGGAAATGGGAGATCCAAGGATGGCTTAAACGAGTGAAGGACAAAAAACATCGAGAATTGAGTGCCTCAGTGTCTTCTGATCTATACCTAAAAGCCTTCAACATTTTAAGTATTTGCACGTCCCATTTTATATATATATATATAATATAACGTATTAGCACATAACATAGCATGATGGCTCTTGTAGCAAAAACCAAGAGAATATATATACACATATACATATGTGCATGTATATGAATATATATATATATATATATTGAGAGAGAGAGACAGAGAGAGAGAGAGAGAGAGGCTGTTTGATAGATAGGAATGAGAAGAAGAAAGGAGGAAATGATGATGAAGAGAGAGTCAGTTGCGCGTGCGGTATGCTTTTGCGCGTGATCCTATAACTCAGCCTAACGCTTTATTGTTTTTTTGTTTTTGTTTTTGTTTTTTTGTTTTTTCGTTTTAAAATAAGGTTATATATGTCGTAGATTAAGGAAATTGTACTCTATGGTGTAAGTGTTTGAGCAGTCCAATGTTGTTCATCAAGTGGTGGGTACACGAGTTTTTGCTGGCTCAAGTTTCCCAGGCGGCTGCTCTTTCTGCTCTGACCCATTTTTACAGACACAATGAGGACCATGTGGGTTTCCCATCCATGCCAATATTGTTCTTTTTATTTTATACGTAATATTTTTAATGCAAATTGGGATTGGGAGAAAGAAGTAAATAATATTTTTTGTAATAGATAAATGAAATAAATAATAATCTTCAAACTTATTTAGAATAAATTATAATAAACAGAAAATTCATTAGGTAAATAACATATTTACTTATTTAACGCATGATTTTTTTTGTAATCTTATGAGTTTGGTGTTTGCTGTATAACTAATATAATGTTAAAAATAATAATAATAATAATATCGTAGGATATGAACATATGTGTCAAAAGTTAGTATTTGATTCTTAAGGTCCGTTTGGTGAATGAGTTTGAATTGGAAATTTTAAGTTTTAATAATAATTTTTATTGACTTTTCAGAAAAGAAAAAAAACTTTTTCAAAAAAAGATAAAAATTAATATGAAAATTTTGAGTTTGAACTCACGAAACAAATGAGGCCTTAGTATTTGATGTGTTGATTTTTCTGGCCGCTTCATTATTATTAGTGCATAAACATTTCTAAATTACTAATTAAAAAATTTAAACGTTTATAATTTGTACACGTTTCAAAGTCTAAAATTTATCTCAATACGTAAATATAGCATGTGTTGAAACAAAAGAACATATAAAGTATACCATTTCCACACTTTTTGTTGCAAATATAACATTTATGTTGGCATTTTCATTAGAGATGGAGAGAGAATGGCATCTTATAGCATCAACCTTTTTTTTTTTCCTAATCGAATCTAACCTATTAATCTTATGATGGTGTTTGGATGTTACACGAGTCTCAACAACATAGTATTTAGTAGAATTATTATCATGATGTGTGGCCAATTTTACTGCCTCTAATCAATCTGATTTTCAGGAAAGATAAAAACAAAACAATTGTATTGAACGAAAGAGAGGCAAATAGTGTAGACATATACAAATATATCTATATAAATATTAATTTAGGTAGCAGTCAGATATAAAACAACTGCTAGATTATGTATTGAACTATAATATTATAAATCGTTTTGCAGACACAAATTATACGTAGTTTTTATTTATTTTTTAAACAAAGAAAAGCCTTCATCATTTTACATGAAATTATAGTAGCAATTTAGTAGCATATAATTAATTTAAATGAAATAACTTGTAACTAAATTTATATATCAAAAAAACCTATATTTAATTCCATCATTTGAATCTATTATAATGAATCGGCCTGGGCCCAGGCCCAGACTTCTTTTCAGTCGCTGCATCGTCCAATCATCGTGCAGCGTAGCCCATATCATTCTGCATTTTGTGAGAATTATAAAGGTGAAACTCTCATTGGTATTTGTTTTGGACACACTTCATAGCTTTCGTAAAAAAAAAAAAAAAAAAAAAAAAAGAAAAAAAAAAAGAAAGAAAAGAAAAGAAAAGAAAAAGGATAAATTTCGGAATTTTGTGAATTAAAGATGAATTTATTAAAGGATAGAATTAGCAAGTAGAACAAATAGACAAAAATCAAATGATAATTTAAAAAACAAAAGAAGTTCGCGTGTGCCGCAAGGAAGTGATTGACATGGCCCTAGAGGAAGGAACCTGTGCCATCTCATTGTCGTCAACCTCGCGGGATTCCTTTGGAGAAAATGGATCATTGGTGGTTTGTGGTTTTTTCGATAATTTTTTGAAAAAATAAATTTTTTTGGTTGTGTTGTAATTTTTAAAAATATTTTGGTGAGAAAAAAAAAAAAAAAAAAAACTGGTGATGGCATATTTGGTTACCGTAGTCGTTGAATTTTTTGGTGTTATGACGGACTACCTTTAGTGTCACAGGAGGATATCATTGTCATCATTAGTCGACTACTGTCGTTTTGCTACTGTCGGGTATTTTTGTACTCCAAATGTGTTGACGTAGCATTTTTTTTTTTGTAAATATATATTTTTGGAGAAAATCAATTTTTTTTTTTGGGTACCTCCTATTTTATTATAATAGAAAATTAGGTGGAGAGTCATGTTTTGAATATCTCCTTATAATTTTGTCCACTCTAATATTTATATTGATAATTTTAGTATTATAAAATGTCAAAATTATCAATTTTATTGTTATGGTGGACATAAATATAAAGAGATGTCAAATTTATCACATTTTTGTATATATCCCATTTTATGAAGGAGGAAATTGTGGGAATAGCCCATTAATCGCACATGTTTAGGATTTTTGTCTCATGGTTCTGATAGTTGTCTTGAAAATCACTTTTGTTTGATATAAAAATCCTAAAAATAATGCAATATTTTAGAGATGTGCTCTTTGGGGGTTTTCCTCCCAAAAAAAAAAAAACCTCTTGATAAAGAGCATGAAGATCAGCCATTTAGAACATATTAACTATCAAATGGGCTCGAGAACCTCTTGCTTCTCAGTTTTATAGGGTGTAAGTCCCTCCCGAACAATCAACCAAGGGATCACAACGCTTCGTAGCTCGCTTGCTCTTTTCAAAAGGGTTTTGAAGTGGGATATTTGCACAAGCTTTGCTACAAACAATTGGCCCAAACTTTGGTTTAATCTTAAAAATAAAAAAATAAAAAATAAAAAGTGGGAGAGAACTATTTGAATACCCCTCAAGATTAATGACTAATAATTTCTTCCAACAAGATCAAATTGAGCAGGCACAATTCGGAAAGAGAAGACCAGAAAAGTACAATACTCGTAAAAGGAGTTTTATTTTTTATTTTTTATTTTTTATTTTTTATTTTTTCCCGAAAGCTCGGGAAAAACGTTGTGATGTGAAGGGGGGGCCAACCTATCAAGAGATTCCTCTTCTAGGGGTTTCTCTTGGTAAGGCTTGCCAATAAAGTGGTAATGATCAAAGGAAAGAAGAATAATGCTTAGACTCTTCAAGTTTGAAACGGAAAGGGCCTTAAGATGTGGAAAAATGTAGTTTGTCAATTATATACAATCAATGTTTTCTCTTTTTGTTTTCTTTATTTCGGGTGACCCTCAAGTCTAGTCTTCCTTTTTTTGTTTTTTTGTTTTTTTTGTTTTTTTGTTTTAAGTTCTTGTAATTTTCTCCCGACTCCATAAACTTTGTTCGGATGCTCTAAAGCTTGTTCTGGTTTCCCTCTCTTACTTTTGCTGAAATAGGAAAATTATTTATATTATAAAAAAAAAAAAAAAAAAAAAAAAAAAAAAAAAAGAAGAGAGATAGAGAGAGCTATTTCCTAGCTGTCTAAGAAAGTGGGCTTTGTTAAAGATCATATTTATTGCACAAATTGACGAAAAGTAGAGGTCAAAAAAGTCTAGCCCAGTCCATGCAAGCGCTAGAACCCAGTCCTCATATTTAATACAATTCGGAGGCAGCCCATGAAAATACGAAATCGAATCGAGCGTGTTTGGTGTAGTAGTTTAAGTCAAGAAATTTAAATTTAAATAGTAAATTTTTTTGAATTTTCAGAAAAGACAAAAAACTTTTTGAGAAAAAGACAAAAAAAAATTTTGAGTTGAATGGTTTGAGTGGTTAAACCAAACGGGCCGAGTTGAAACTGGGTATTTGAGATTTATAGAAGCCTTTGAACAATATTATTGGAGGTTAATTTTATTTTCATTTTTTTTAAAGGAATTTTATTTATTTATTTATATGATATCCTAAATTTTGTCAAGTATGAGAGTAGGTAAGGTAAAATCCTCCTAAGTAACGATTCATATTACTATAAATAAGTCGTAATTATTAGGTCATATAGATTCATGGTAAATGGTGCTTTTGAACATAGCCCCTACCACCCAAACCAAAGAAAGGGGAAGAAAAAATGCCACTATTTTATATGTCTTTAGATTCATATTACATTATTGGTGGTGGGTGGGTCTATTCGCACCCACCATTTTACTTTTCACACCCATTTTTTAAAATCAATTACTAATTAATTTTATAATTAAAAAAATACTTGTTTCACCCTTTAATTTTTCCAAAAAGCCCTTATAAATAAATTATTTACTTTTTTCTTTCTCCTCTTATTGAAGTCTAAATCCCCATACATTTTTTTCCTTTTAAAAATAAATGTTCTACTTTGTTGTCATTTTTAATTTATTTCCATGGGATTTTTTTTAAGGGAAGATTCTTTTATTTTGTTTGTTATTATTCTTATTTTTCTATAGTTTTTGTAGTTCCATGTTATAACTAGTTTTTTATTTTTTAAGAAATAACAAGCAAATGAAAAATGTGTATGCAGGATATGGATCTATAATCAAATCTGTTGATTTAATTGGTTATTCATTTTTTAAATAATTAAGAGAAATGGTTAGGAATTCGGGCAAACTCTAAATTATTGGCTTTTTTCTAATTATCTAATAAAAGTGTTAACTAAATTCATAACATTTTCAATCATGCTTGTAGAATATTCAGTTTTGTCAGTATATTATCCTTAAATTTTTTTCATTTTAAGAAAAAGTACTTGTACCAAAGAATAAATTCATAGATTTTTATCTCAACATATAAAATGATAAAGAATTTTTATTTGATATCTAAAAAAAAAAAAGAAGAAGAAGAAAAAAGAAATCTTGTGAGAAAAAAAACTTAAAAAAAATAATAAAACAAAACATATTTTTTAAAAAAATTGTGCATAGATTTAGATTTAGTATGTGGAGAAAGAAGAAAGATGAGTAATTTAGTTGTAATGTTTTTTTGGAAAAAATTAAAGGGCGTAACAAATATATTTTTTTTTTAATCCTAGAATTAAGGCTGAAATCATATATTAGAAAGTTAGTGTCAAAAATCTAAAAGAAAGATCTTTTGTGGCATTTTGAAAATTTCTGAGAAAAAAAATAAAGAGAATTTAAATCCTTTGGTCGACAAGTAATAAAGAGCTGTTAAAGATTTTGAGTAGAATTTGCCTTACGGTGGTGATCATTTCCTTTCATAGGAAAAGAGGCTATATGTGAAAGGTGGGAAATAAAGGTTTTTTAAGGACTTTTTTTTTTTTTTTTTAAAGGACAAATTAGAAAGCAGTAGTACTTAAATTTGGACAATGTAGTTGCCTAGCCAGATTGTAAGGGTGATCATGACAATAAAGGAAGTCAAACCGAAACAGCAAATTCCATTAGCCCAAAAAAAAAAAAAACCTCTAGTATTATATTATGTTCATTTCCGTTGTGCAATATAATAGTGAAAATATGCATGGTATTTGAATCTATTTGAAAACTATGAAAAATAGTTCCTGCTTTAAAATTTTAGATTCAATTAATTTTCTGAATTTATTTATGTAATTGATTCCTTCTATAAATAATTAATCTTCCCCCCCCCCCCCCCCCCCCCCCCCCCCCGCCCCCGAAAACGTGTTCCATCAATATTTGTAGAAATTGATTTCAATTATGCAAATTGTTTCTGACCCCACACATGTCTCTCATGAATAAATGAAACATGCATCTTTGAATCTTGGCAGAAGTTTCGTAAAATTAGCAAAGAAGAGAAAACTAGTAAGTGAGTCAATGTCAAAATTTTGGAATCACGCGCAAAATATAATAGTGTATATATAGATATATATGCATTATTTATACACACAATTTGCAGCCTAGCTGCTAAATTAGAAATAATTCCCCATGTGGATAAATTAAAGAAAGAATCAAGCAACTTCTTGATCCAAGTTGTTTTTTGGGAAAAAAAAAAATATCTTTTGTATAAAATAATATTCTTCTTCTTTTTTTTTTTTTTGACAGCGTATATAAATATATATATATATATATGCACACACACACACACACACACACTAAAGGCTGCAAAGGGAGGTCAAGAGTGGCACGTGTACCTCAGATAATGAAGATCAAGAAGACACACTTGTCGTTCGGAATAGATTATAAAGCATTGTTGTCTTTTAAACTTATCATAATTTAGTAACTTATCTTTTAAACTTTTACTTTTGACAGTTTACCTAATAAATTTTATAACATGCCCCATTTAGTTGATTTTGAATTAGATTTAATATTTGAATTTGAAAGATTTGTATTAGGATTTGAATTAGTTTTAGAAATTTTTTATAAAAAATGAGGGTTTTATCCTCGTATGAGGCATATATGAGCTTTCGATGACTAATTTAATAGAAATTTAAGTCATAAGGGATACATTGTAATAATTTAGAAAGTTCGTGAGGTAAATTTTCATAATTAATAATTATAGGGATAAGTTGTCAAAAAGTGACAAATCTAGGGACATTAGTGATAAATACTCTTCTGAGTAATAGATCTATATCTCGACATTTGATACCGAGAGTGTACCTCAATATCTATTGAAGTAAAGAAAACTACATATTCTGACAATTAGCGTATAGAGATATTGAGACATTCATGATCAAGGTAATTTCTCTTGATCATTGAGGATTTATCGGCAAAGACTCTTTATCAAGGAGAAATTTTATCTTTCCAATCGCGTGTCATTAATTTGTCACATCAAATAGAATCATAATAAATCTCATTATAAAAAGATAAAAATTAGCAAAATTTACATAATATTTTAGGGAAAAAGATTAAATTTCTTTATATTCTAAAAAATACTCAATAATATTGATGACATGTGTTGATAAAAAATTGATTATTTTACCAAAAAATAAAGTATTTGGCTCCATATCTTTATTCACACTTTACTTATTTACTAAAACTTCGCTATTATATCTTCATTTTTATTTTTTATTTTTTATTTTTACTTTATTTTTATTTGAACGTTTAAGTGCCTTCTCCAAATAAATTCGGGCCGGGAGAGTTCTCGGTTTGAAAACGATCAAGAAAGACAGAAAAGATAAAAGAATGTTGATGTTGTAAGATTACCTTCAACAAACTATTTTTCTCTCTTTTTTACGTGTACGCATGCACCAATGAACGTAATTAGAAGACCAAGCTGGTAAAGCAAAAATTAAAGCACTCCATGTTTATAAATAAGTCCTATACCTTTTGAGTTTCCAGCAAAAAAAAAAAAAAAAAAAAAAAAAAAGAAAGGTAGGTGTATACTTTTTGAGTCCTTGACTGGACCAAATAAAGAAAATTTGCATATAATTTGGTCAACCCCACATGTGAAGTTGAATGGTTTAAATTTCCATTCTTTGGCACTTAAGTTATTTTGTCACATGCGTAAATCCGTATGGATAAATACACGTGACGGCGTTAGACTCAGACCAATTGTAACATATGACAAAAAAGTATATTGTAGAATTTTTTTTCTTTTCTTTTTTCCGTGTTGTTCCTTTTTCTTTTTATTTTTTTAATCTTTTGCCTCCACACAAATTAATGCACTGAAAAACGTTTCTGGCCACAACCAAAACATGTAAATTTCCTCTATCACATGATATATTGCGCATTGTAAAGCCTCGTGAACAAGCAGATGCCATGCTTGCCCTAATTTCTTGAAATATTCATGAAGATCATGTGCTTGACAAACGATTAATTAATCACGTATGGACTGTTGTGAAAATTGTAAGTGCACAATATTGTAAACAAGTAATAAAGTGTTAAGTAAAATATCACTCATACGAGGATTATTGTTCCAATTACCGAAATTATATTAACTCTAACTTCATTTGAATAACCGAAAAGAGATTTTTAATTAAAAATAACAAAACAAGTAAAAAGACTGAAGATTCAAAATACTAAAAACCAGGGTTTCCGATTTCACCGATTACTCATATCAAAATCCTCTAATCCAATTAATCAGTATTTATTCCCTATGTTGCAATAAATCTAACTAATATAATCATTAATCTTTATCAAGCATTAACAATTTATCTCACAATAAACCCGTTATCACCTCTCGATCTCAAACTCTAAGCTTACCACAATTCATTAAAAACAGGAAATTCATAATACTGCAGAAGTTTCATATCTATCTCTAACTTATAACAATCTCATGGTAGATTAAACATCAAATCAAATACCAAATCATGCAAAGGTTGGCAAAAAATTCACAAGCATTAAGCACAGATTAAAATACTTAACATAAAACTAGAATAGAACACCAATGAATTAAAAATAGAAAAAATCAAATAATCATAATCTGGATAGATTGTATCCCTAGAAAAGAAAATTAGTTCATAAATAAAATTAGAAATCTACAAAATAAAAGTTTAATCATTATCAAATTACAAAAATAAAAAGATAAGAAAATAAGCAAAAAAAAAAAAAAAAAAAACATAGTTTGAAGTGTCACATGTTTGCAAAGCTTTCTGCTAAATTTTCTTCTCCCTTTCTTCTTGATAATTCAAGATAATCTCTCCTTAATTTTGTAGAAAAGTAAACCTAGAACTTAATATATATATATATATATATATTTTTCCTTTTTTCTTTTTCTTCTTTGGTTTTTGAATTCTCCCGCAGCTAAAAGACCAAAAGTACGGAACCCGAGGCTTCTATTTAAAGACTCCCAACAGTCATCGCCTATCCTCGTTTCCTTTTTTTTTTTTTTTTCAATTTTTTTCTTTTTCTTTTTGCTATAGCAAATCTGACGCCAGTCAGCCGTAGCGGGGCCCACAGGACAGGTGGTGCACAATAATTGGAGATGTGTTGAAGCTGGGGCCGCGTGGCGACTTGGTGTTAGCTCGAGCTCGTAGTTGCACGTGGAACTATGGAACGTGAAGCACCGGAACCGACATGGCCTAAGGGCGTTGACACACAGATGGAGATGCGGCTGGCTGGGCGACTAAGAGGCACTCACTGATATGGGCCGCTGCCGAGGCAATCCGATGGATAGAAGAGGGAGTGGCATGCATCGAGTAGTTGTGCGAATGGGCGAAGTCGGCTCTGAATTTCCTTTTGCAATTTTAAATTCCTTTTTATCACATTTTAGCTTCAAATTGCTACTTTTAACCCTAATTAACATAATTAACTCACACACTTGAAATAAAATAATAAATTTAGCGGAAAACCTAGATAAATTATAAAAATTATAACAAATATATAAGTTTAAAAATACTAAAATAACTCTAATTTATAGATTTATCTCAGAGCTAGGTCCTAATTTACTTACTGTTATTTTTTCATAAATATCAAAAGAAGTAACATTGATAATTTGTGCGACTCTCATGGTGATCTTATGATATACAAGCCTCCATGTGGAGAGTTCCGTTTTATATGTCTAATTCTATTTACATATCTCTTAATAATATCATATCATAACAATTAAATCTGAATTGAAATGTTATGTCAACTAAAATATTTTAATTGATTAAGTGAGATATAATTATTGGTAGATGTGAATGCGACAAAAATAAGAGGTGTGATCTGAAAGACTAGACACTACACCCATGAGATTGGGTCAACTTGGCACTACCTTCTCACATAACTTGATTTTACAATACGTCTATAAAATACCGAGCTATTAGCTAATTACTAAGATACAAACATTCTTACCTATAGTTTCCCTGGCCCTCGACTCCTTGCTTAGTTTTTCTACCTAAACATCATAGACGTTTTGGCAGAGACCTCATCGGTTTTTCATTTTCCTTAGTTTTTTTAGCGGTTTTCTGAATGGAGTACTTGTCCAACCATTGTGCACAGCAACATGACATAAATAGAAGTTTCTGAACCGAAGTGTTCATAAGGCATAAATATTATTTACAAAATGTCTAATTTAAATTGTCTCTCATAGTTAATTTTATTTGGGCTCATAAAATTTATGTTTTTTTTTTTTTTTTCCTTATAGGTTTTCATAAATTCAAAACATCAATAGATATATTTGTTTGGCACCAATATTTTTATCTTCTTTTTATAAAACCTATATTTTATTCTTTAACACATCTTATATAGAAACAAATCACACATAACTTCTCATAAATATTATGCAATATGGGATGAAGGTAAAAATAAAGAAAATATAAGAATCAGAGGATCTCAAAAAAAAAAAAAAAAAAAAAAAGGCGGTAAGGGAGTAGTTTAGCGTGGTTTGACATTAGGCTTGCTACGGACTAGAAAAATGAAGAAAATTCACAAATAAATAGTATTATGAATGAACTCTTGTATAAATACAAATTACAATTACATCTTAGGATAAGTCATTCAAACTTAACAAATCTTCTTATATATTATAGAATGGTAACTTCCTATATAATAATATGCTAACGTGATTTTTCTTTTATTTATATAGAGAAAAATTGTGTCACGATGAGTGATTCCTCATCATATCGTCAGCTACGTTCTCGGATTTGGTGATTTTTCTAACCCAATGGGCAAAATAATTAAATAAATAAAGATTTGTGGCCAACTGTTCATGGGGGAAAAGTAATCTTTATCACCCTCAGATTGTCAAGATCGACAGCAACAAATAATTTCGCATTAACCATTCTTACACTATAATGACGATTGCTTGATTTCGTATTTGGTTTGTGGTCAGCAACTCCCATAGAAAAGAATATTAAAGGTTTAATAAAAGCTGGCAATTTCTTTACTAGCAAACAAAATAGATAAATAAAAAAGTTGGCAATTTTATATTCTATTTTGATCGAAGAACAGACTTTCATTTCACATTCTGGCTTCCTCGTTCGCACCTCTCACATCTCTTGATCAATCTTGACCAGCCCCTTATTCTTTTTTTAACCTAGTGCGTCCAATTTGTTAGACAAAATAATTTAAGTACTACATTTTAGAATAATCTTCCTCACGCACCTTTATCTTCTAAGCCCCTTTAGACGACCAGCCAAAATTGGTTTATGTCAATATCCTCTTCAAAATGCAGCGATTCCAACCTTTTTTTCTTCTTTTGATATTGGATTTTCAAACAAGAGATAGAGAGAGAGAGAGAGAGAGATAAGTTTTTCTGCTCGTTAGTTGAAAATTTTGGCGACAATGGATATTGGTTGGAAACTTTCATAAACCGCACTTAATTTCCATATAAAATAAGCAGCTTACTAATATTTAAGTTATTTACCTAATGATTCCTTTCCCACTACAAAAAGTAGATACATTTTAGTGACAACTTTTTTTAGTGAAACATGTTTTTTTTTCAGAGTTAAATGCCATAGTGAATCTCAATTTATATCATATAACTCGTCACAATACATTTTCATTCAATACCAATATTTTATAGCTACGAGTACAGTCTAATCTAATTTTATCAAATATATATAGATTAAATCTCCCACCCGTTTTTTTTAATGTAAAAATACCTAAATTTTTGTCCTTGTCTTGTCCGCTTGTCCCCACACCCCACTACAAAAGTTCCCAAAAAAAAAAAAAAAAAGCCGGTGTTTGTGAAGACTGATCTCCTTTATAAGGAAATATCAATGGTCCTATTAATACAGACATGCTAGCGTGTGAACTTGTTGAAACCTTTGACTTTATCTAGTTATTTTTATTTAAGTTTATACTTAAAGTCTCGCATTCGGTAATGTAAGGTATCCAGTAATATAAATTTAAATTATTGTAAATATGAATTTCAGTTATTAGTAATGTGTATTGATAGAAGAAAATGTAACTAAAGTGAATATAAATTCTTCTCATTTTATTACATTTTCACAGAGATTCACATTCACAATAATTAAATTTCACATTGTCGGATTCCATCCGGTACCTAATAGAAAATCAACCTATATTTATATATGTTGTTGTTATTATTAAATCTTAGGGAAATTATTATTAGTATTGTTGTTGTTGTCGGCGGGAGAACAGTTTTGTTATTTCAAGACCTTGGCGATCTCCTGTTGCGTGATTTCAAGTCAAAAGCTCTTAGTCAAACATTTTTTTTGTCTATCTGATCTATTATGATCATTATCATATAAACAGGTTTCCTACCCAAAAAAAAAAAAAAAAAAAAAAAGAAAAGAAAAGAAAAGAAAAGAAAAGAAATAAACAGGTTTAAGGGGCGACAGACTGTTCCTAGTCTAACAATTATGAAATTAGAGTCTCACCGACAGATTTGTTGCTTTAATTGTGAGTTTCCAACAGGCAAGAAAAAAAAGGAAAAGAAAAGAAAGTTCCTGTTCAATTAATTACTTAAAGACAAATTCCCTAATTGCAGTGGAGTCCATTAAATCAGTAATGTTATAATCTGTACTCTTCTAATTATATTATGATCCGTTGGGATTACTTTCTGCGTGGGTCTCAATCATACGAATATTAGGTTTTACTCAATCTCTGAGAAACTCTTCAAGATTTACACTTCAACTCTACCCCACTACTTCTGAAATGGCTGGGGTTTCTACAGTGAAAACACTCCGAACTTCCGAAGCTCAAGTCAATAGGATTCCAAAAATGAAATTAATATAGTTTGGCTAATGAAATCAAGTAAAGCGTACATTTCTCCTACCCATTTACACCTATTTTTAGATGAGTGAATGGGCAGGAGATTAAGGGCCCGTTTGGTGAGAAAGTTTAAACTTAAGGTTTAAATTCAAATTTTTGTCTTTTTTCTTAAAAGTTTTTTGTCTTTTCTAAAAAGTCAATAAAAATAACTATTCAAACTTAAAAATTTTAACTCAAACTTATTCACCAAACGGCCTATAACTCTCTTACTAATTACAACCATTCATTCTATTTTATTTAATTCTGCCAGCTGCCATTAGTTTTAAATCACTTGAAGGATCCAACTCTTTGCTCTGAATCTCGTTGGATTGTTCAGAGCCTATTTTGGTCTTTTCACTGCTAATTAGATCTATTATCATTAGAAAATTGTCGTTTTCCCTTTCTTTTTTTTTTTTTTTTTGTTAATAATTAGAAACTACAAGCCTTTAAGTTAAATCCACATAAGATATAATCACGATTAAACCGAGTGGAAATTTTATATAAATAATCAACTTGATTAACTACTTTTGAGCACCAATACTAATCTTACATAAACATGGAAAACAGTTTTATGAATTAGTTTAGTCCTACCTTGACTTTTTTGGCCTGTTTAATTGTTTCTTTAAATTGGCAAAATGCCTTGGAATACAAAAAGTCAATTCTTGAATTTTTTTTTTTTCATGCACAAAAGTCAATTCTTGATTAGATTAATTTTAACTGGTGCGTGAAGCATACGTTTATCTCTGTTTGTAGAAAGGGAGTTGAACAAGAGATAAAGATTGGTCATGATTTTCCCCAAAAAAAAAAAAAAAAAAAAAAAAAAAAAAAATTCTTTTTGAAGTTTTGAACAAGAGACATGATAGTCAGGCTTCAAAAGTGGATGGTTAATTAAACATTCAAATCTAATTACGTGTAATAAGAGATCAAATTGTAATTATGTATTCACCTAAATGTTTTCACTCTGTTTTACAAACGTATTGTAAGACCGTTGACCGTATTCATATAATTTAAATCGAGCAACATCACATTTATGATTTAGGATTAAATATAATAAAACGATTTCTTTAATAACATAGCTGTAGCTACTTTATAAGGTGCTTGATTTAATTAAATTGTTCAATTAACATTAATAATCTAATAAATATAGTGCCATGGTGTGGGAATAAATAAAACTCCCTTGTACGTGTATTTAATATGCATCTCAAGTTGTGTACGTATCTTCTACCAAGGGCACACATTGACCAAAAACAAAATAATAATAATAATAATAAAGAAAGAAAGTATAAAAAGAAAAAGGAAAAAAAATTAAAATTTACTATCGTTAAGCAATGATAAACATAAATTAACATTAATTTTACATCTTATTATATCCTAAATTGTCAAATTTAAATATCATATTTTAAAACTATTACACGTTTATTTTAACGCCAACTCCACCGTCCTTATCAAACGGACAAGAGTACCCGTTAATACTACTAGCTTCATTATGTTATAAATCTAATTTAGTACTAAAAAACATAAAATTTGCTATCGATAAACAATGAAATGAAATGCATAAAACTTAACAATGATTCTATATCTAATTTCATCATAAATTATAAAATTCAAACACTAAATCTTAAAATTTACTGCATGCTTATTTACCGCCATCTCCGTCGTCTTTGTCAAAGCGGACAAGAGCCCCTTTTCCACCACTACAACTGGCTTCACAATACGACAAATGTGACGAACTTATTATATATATGTGTGTATATATATATTTATTAGTATTTCAAAGAAAATAAAATGTTTATTTATTTATTTTTTAATTCCACCAAAGCCTAAATTATATTTGACAAATAATTGCGGATTTTCCACTCTTGTTATTAGTCAACGGTCAGAAACGCTGGCTTTCCTTTCCTTTTAAGCTGCAGCTTTGTCTTATATATAGACTCACAAACCCTTTTCTCTTTTGCCTGTCTCTGTAGCAGAAAAAAAAACTTCAAAATCCTCATTTGCATCCAAACCCAATTCATCACCATCACAAACTATCACCATGAGCCCCGAAAAGGTCATCAAGATCAACGGCGCACGCCCTTCCCCTCTCAGGATCAGCAAGGAATCGCACACCATTCACAAGCCGTCTGATCAGCATCATCATCCTCAGCAGAAGGTGAAGCAGCGTCAACAGCCGGTGATTATCTACACCCACTCGCCGAAGATCATCCACATCCATCCCCGGGACTTCATGCCTCTCGTCCAGAAGCTCACCGGTATGTCCCGAGAAAACAATACCTCGTCTGAAGTCAAATCCGACAACAACGAGTCGTCTTTGGTTCCGACGGTCGAGATCAATAGCCGTAACAATGGCAGTAATCGTAATTATAGCATCGTGAATCCGAGCTTCGCAGACATTCCTTTGTTCACTCCAAGCGCGTCAATGGACTTCAACTTCTTCTGCTCTCCCCGGCCTGCTTTTAGGTTTCCCGATGCGTCAGCGTTGTCGCCAAATCTGGGGAGTCCTTCGCTCTCGCCGTCGTTTTTGGAGTTCATGAAGGGACTACCTGAATATTAAAACAACTAGTTATTACATGAGTACTGATAGATTTACAGTTGATCTGGTTTAATCTGTACATCTCCTGGTTCGTTCGTTCATTTTTGTCAATAATATGTTACATTTTGTTCTCTTTCTTTCTGGTTAATTTCTTTGGTCATGATATATATATTATATATATATATATATATATTTATAACAAATTTAATTTGAAGGTGGAGGTGGAGGTTTTCCATCACTACACCTTATCAGATGTGAAATTACCGTCATGATAATTTTGAGTGGATGAAGAAAGTTGCAGTGTTTGAACTTGTATGTCGCCAAATCTGGGGAGTTCTTCGCTCTCGCCGTCGTTTTTGGAGTTCATGAAAGGACTACCTGAATATTAAAACAACTAATTATTACATGAGTACTGTTAGATTTACAGTTGATCTGGTTTAATCTGTACATCTCTTGGTTCGTTCGTTCATTTTCGTCAATGATATGTTACATTTTGTTCTCTTTCTTTCTGGTTAATTTGTTTGGTCATGATATGTATATGTGTGTGTATATATATATATATATATATAGATCTATATATATTTATAACAATTTTAATTTGAAGGTGGAGGTGGAGGTTTTTCAACACTACACCTTATCAGATGTGAAATTACTGTCATGATAATTTTGAGTGAATGAAGAAAGTTGCAGTGTTTGATCTTGTATGACTCTGCAATGTTAAATTAACTAATGTCAATTAATTTAAAATATGAATGATAATTAGCTTCTTTTTTTTTTTTCTTTACAAGTATTAATAGTCTTTACATTTAATTAGTCTGTGATTGGTTCGGCTTATCCTGAGTGTTTCTGTTCATAATTGACATTGATGTTGGATAAAATAGACCGTAATTGAAGTCAATTATCCAATTGTCAAATATAAAATAATTAAGATCTTATTAATGCGTATTGAAAATTCAATACTAGTTACCCTAAATACACACAATTGATTCATGCACGGCAGTCGACTTAATATTAACCCATACGTCTTGTTAAATTTAAATTTTTCTGAAGTGTGATGAATTTATTTTATTAAAAGGAAAGTTGAAATGGGAGCGCTGTAACATATTGAGAAATTATTTTGTTAGGTGATGGACAAAAAATTTTTAATAACGAAAAAATAGGGAGTCAATTTCAATTTATATTTTATCTATGTATTAACTAATTACTTTTTTTTAAGGGAAACTTTCATTAACTCACTAAGAAGATATGAAAATACAAAATATAAGAAACCCCGTATTTTATGAGACAAAATCTTTCAACAAGAACGGATCCACTAGTAAAATTTGATGATGCCAAATGGGAAAGATGTATGCTTTGAGGCCCAATAATGGAAGTATATCTCAGCACACTGAAATTAAGCACATGTAAGATTTTTTTTGACCAAACCCCGACAATCAATAGATTTTCCTGATAAATCAAATGCTAAGGCTCAGTAGCCCTAGAGCCACTACCAACTCCACATAAAAGTAATTTTAGCGGGACCAAAACACTATCAAGACTCAGACCTGACAGATAAACAACAAACTCAAAAGATGAAGAAACCACCTCCGTTATTATAAACAACAAAAAGAAAAAAAAAACTCAAAGAATAGACAACGAAGACATCGTCATTATTAGACACAAACTTACACACAAAAAAAAAAAAAAAAAAAAAAACCATTTACATAGAAAGTGTCCTTATCGATAAAAATGAAACACATTATCGGGAGAAACTTAGTTGCCGAAGTTGAGCTGCTACAAGACCTCCCCGGTATGTGACAATCACGTATCATCACTAACTATCTATTTTCTGCCTTACTCCTTCCCACAACGCCCATTCTCTTGCCTTGAGCTCGCTTTTGTCAATACTCTTACTATATGATTATCATCTTCATCTCTAAGGTCAGAAAACCAAAGATAAACCAAAGTTTGCCACGGGAATCCGGCTCCAAGAGAGATAAACAATTGAGAAATCCTAGCCACATGTTAGAGAGAGAGAGAGAGAAAGAGAAAGGGAAACTGAAATATGTGAAGTCCATTACTTATTACTTTGTCTCTTTAAACCTTTTACATATATAATTAATACTGTTAATCATGTTTCCATCTTGGACGATGTGGGGTTCACTTACTTTTTCGAAACTATTTTTTGTAAGGTTATCATATGTGTGTGTGTAGAACAACACTAACGTCTTTCAGAAGTACGAAAATTTCATACACGTGTTAAATGTGAGGGAAAGACAATTTGCTCTTAGGGCATCTCCAATGCACACTCTATTATAGAGTATTACACCATTTTAGAGTACGGGGAGGCCTCCAACCGATACTCTATATGGTACTTCAAATATAGAGTATGAATAGTATACTTCATATTTGAAGTATCACTGTTCATACTCTAAACTACTTTTTCTTTTTTTTTTTTTGTTTTTAATTAAATTTTAAAGTAATATTTAGGTAAAAATAAAAATTATAAAGTTATCCTTAATTTAATTTTTTTTTTCAAAATTACCCATTTTTTTATATGTAAAGTATTTGTACGTTTAAATCTTAAGCTATATTTATTTTTTATACCTTTTTTTATTTTATTATTTTGAATAAATTTTGTAAGATAGTAAATCAACATACAAGTTTTACATACATTAAAAAGTTGAGAAGATATTTTAATTCATAAACAAACCATAAATAAGCATACATAAAAATACATTAAACAATTACATATGATAAACCAAAAATAATACAAAATACATAATGTAAAGGCGTAAAAATAGATAACATAGAGATATTATGGTAGAAGAACAATGATTTAATAGTCCGGTAAACCAGTACCGGATCCTCCAATATTATTGAAATATTGGTCGAATGCATTATTAGCCCTATGCATATCATCTTGCTGTTCTTGTTGCTGCTGTTGTTGCAATCTTTTATTTAAAATTCTTGACTGTTCATTTCGTGTGTATTCATGAATGGATGGGTCTGCAATGGAATTCAAGTCCATGTATAGAATCTTGTTTTCCTCTCTTTGTTGTCTCCTGTCTTGATTCTTCTTTAAGAAGTCAAGGAGTTGTCGGTTATCTTCTCTGAGGTCATTGATCCGTGTTGATGTTTCTTCTGTTATTTTTCTTTTTAATTTTGCTTTTTTAACGCCAATAGGTCGTTGAGAGGAAGTACCACCAACTTCATCAGAATCATCTAAATTGAGAGAAAATGAGGACAACCCAGGAGATGCCTGGGTAGGAGAATCAGGAGTTGGATTCTCGGATTGGGAAGAGGCATGATCAAAACTTTGTGGTTGAGTAGCTCGTCTAATAGGGTTGTGATCTTTGAACTTTTCAAAGTCTTTCACAATACTCTACACATGATCAAACTTGAAGCCCTTTTTTTTCCCGTCTCCTTGAGTGTACAACTGTTTTGCTCGATTTAACTACAAATTATTGTAACATATAAGATAAGTTTGGAACATAATAAGAAGAAGTTCAAAATAATTTTAAATTTTCAATACTTACAATGTCTTGCTCAGATGCACCACTGGGATGCATATTCTCAATTTGTCGAACACATCCATTCATTTTCTTCACTGCTGCACTAATGATATTCATTCGAGACTGCAATGATCGCATATTACGATGCTCGTAATTCTGTGGTTTGTCACTATTGTATTGCTCCATTATACGATCCCAAAAACGATCAGACGATTGGTTTCTTCCAGTAATAGGATCCTGTGAAATATCTAAATAAGATTTACAAAGTAAAATATCCTCCTCTGTAGTGAAGGAAGAACCTCTTTCAGACATTTTTCTTACTTTCTGCAAGAAAATAAGCATACAAAGAAAGATGTTATGGGAAGAGGAATACAATTTTTGGTGAGAGGGCCTTACTCCGCTATACATTATTTATAGCTAGTAAAGTATATAAGGTGATAAGAGTATGAAGATTCAACTGAACGATCAAGATTACCATGAAATCTACTCAATGGCTTGGATTGATATACTGCATTATTCGTATCTGATGCCATTGAATTTCGTGAAGGCTGCATTATTCTTATTCGTGAAGGCTGCATTATTCTTATCTGCTACCATTGAACTTCATGAAGGCTGCAATATTCTTATTTGCTGCCATTGAACTTCGTGAAGGCTGCATTATTCTTATTCGTGAAGGCTGCATCATTTGTATCTGATGCCATTGAAGTTCGTGAAGGCTGCATTATTCTTATTCGTGAAGGCTGCATCATTTGTATCTGATGCCATTGAAGTTCATGAAGGCTGCATTATTCTTATTCGTGAAGGCTGCATCATTTGTATCTACTATCATTGAACTTCGTGAAGGCTGCAATATTCTTATCTGCTGCCATTGAACTTCGTGAAGGCTGCATCATTTGTATCTGCTGCCATTGAACTTCGTGAAGGCTGCAAAGGCTGCAATATTCTTATCTACTGCCATTGAACTTCGTGAAGGCTGCAATATTCTTATCTAATGCCATTGAACTTTGTGAAGATAACTTTAGATTTTGAAAATTGAATCCAATGGTCAAGATTCTCACAAAATCCATCCAACGGTTCACACGTAATAAACATACCTTATCTGTATTATACGTTCTTTAAGAAGGTACAAGCTGACAAGATTCCTCATTATATTTGCAGGATAACATGACAGGATAAGATAAGACAACAACATCTTGTCACATTATCTAAGGTGTCAGGATAAGATAAGATAACAATATCTTCCTAATTCAATCTGAACCGTTGAGTAGATTTCATCATCATCCTGATCGTTCAAGTTGATTTTTATTATCTTATCGCAGTGGCAATTCTTTCTTGCTTGTTTTATAAATAAAAGGCCATTAAAATGCCTTCTGACCAAATCCCTTACTTTCATTTATTACACATATTCTCCTTTCTTACATACTATCATTCTCTTACATACCACCATTCTCCTTTCACACCATTAATTTCCTTCTAAATATGAATATGAATTTCAATGCCGAAGGCCCATCTTACATACCACCATTCTCTTCCAATGATGATCCATCCTCAACCGACTCGGAGGAGTTGGAAGCAGAAGAAGAGGGAATAATCCGTGCAATTCATAACAATAATATGATGATTGCTGAGTTGCTCAATCAACAAAACAAGGAACGAAGGCACCGTGGATCATTACCTAGTCGTGTTGTAATCTATCGTGATCGAGAAACGGCTGATCAAAATCTATTTAATGATTATTTTGCTGAGAATCCACGTTACAATGATGTAATGTTTCGTCGTCGATTCCGAATGTCACGAAGTTTATTCCTTCGAATTGTTGATGCTGTGAAACAACATGACAACTACTTTCAACAACGATGTGATGGCCTTGGTAGAACAGGGTTGTCAACCTTACAGAAAGTCACAGCTGTATTTCGTATGTTGGCTTACGGTGTACCAGCAGACACCACAGATGAGTATATAAAAATAGGTGAGTCTACGGCCATCGAGAGTATGAAGAGATTCTGTCGTGCGATAATTGAGATATTTGCTAATCGTTATCTCAGATCACCGACAGCTTCAGATGTTGCTCGGCTGTTGTACATTGGTGAACAACGTGGTTTCCCAGGAATGTTGGGTAGCCTCGATTGTATGCATTGGAAGTGGAAAAACTGCCCAACCGCGTGGGCAGGACAATACGCTGGTCGCAGTGGCAATCCCTCCATAATTCTTGAAGCTGTTGCAGATTACGATCTTTGGATATGGCACGCATATTTCGGCTTACCGGGTAGGAACAATGACATCAACGTGTTGGAGTCATCACATCTTTTTTCTAATCTCGCTCAAGGTATTGCTCCTGAAGCTCATTATGTCATTGGTGGTAAAGAGTACAATATGGGTTATTATTTAGCCGATAGCATTTACCCAAAATGGTCCACTATCGTGCAAACTATTCACGAGCCACGTGGTCCGAAAAAAAAATATTTTGCGATGAAACAAGAATCATGTAGAAAAGATGTGGAACGTGCCTTCGGAGTACTCCAATCAAGGTTTGCAATGGTTGCGGGCCCAGCACGTTTGTGGCAAAAAAATGTGTTACATGATATAATGACTGCATGCATCATTATGCATAACATGATCATAGAAGATGAACGTGATTTAGATGCACCAATTCAAGATGCAAATGAAGCACCCACTCCACATGTTGAAATGGTTGTTGATGAAAATACTCAATTTCAACAATTTCTGGCTCGACATAGACAGATCAAGGATAAACAAGCTCATATCGCGCTTCGAAATGCATTGATCGATCATTTATGGGAAATATATACTAATTCGGAAGCCTAGGGACAAATGTCATGTAATTTTTAGTTTTTTTTTTTAATATTGAATGTCAGTTTATTCCCTTGTTTTTTTTTTTTTTTTTGTGGAATTAAGAAAATCATGTAGTTTTTTATTTCACTCAATATTAAGTTGTTTTTGATAATCGCACTAAATTTATAGTGTTTTGGTTATTTGATATAACTTTTAATTTTTAAAGATTATTCTAAAAAATAAAAACAATCAACGGATTAATATGTTAAAAAGATTGTATGGGGGGGCATAATTTGTAAAATACAAAGATTATGGGGAATAAATATAAAAGAATATTAAATGATTATAAAAAAGAATATAAATAGAATATTCCTTTTAGAGTATGATATAGAGTAAATGGGTTGGAGATGAAATAGTTATTTGAAGTGACAGATACTCTATTTTAGAGTTTCTGTACTGTAAAATAGAGTAAATGGGTTGGAGATGGCCTTAGGGCATCTGCAGCCAATGCTCTATTATAGAGTATTACACCATTATAGAGTACGGGGAGTGTTCCAACCCATACTCTATATGGTGCTTCAAATATAGAGTATGAACAGTATACATCATATTTGAAGTATCGTTGTTCATACTCTAAACTACTTTTTTTTTTCTTTTTTGTTTTTAATTAAATTTTAAGGTAATATTTAGGTAAAAATAAATAGAATATTCCCTTTAGAGTATGATATAAAGTAAATGGATTGAAGATAAAATAGTTATTTGAAGTTACAGATATTCTATTTTAGAGTTTCTGTACTCTAAAATAGAGTTGGAGATGGCCTATGTCAAGATCTTCAAGAAGATCTTTAAGCTTCAAGAAGATCATCGTCCATTTATTTGGGATTAATAATTGGGGGATGACATGCAAGTTAAGCTGCTTCATGGCACTGAACATATAATGACAAGATAACTGTTCGTCTCAATTAGTATTTTTTGTTTTTTGTTTTTTTTGTTGTGTAAATTATAGAGTTATGATGATCTTTCTCTTGAAACTTTCAAAATAATAACTATTGCAATCAACCTTATGATTCATTTAGCGTTTTATTTGTAAGATTTTACTTTCCTCCAATGTTGAGGCATTCATCCTTAAGTGCCCTGCCAAAGCATAAAATCATAATGAAAATTTTGATATTGATTGTATCCAACTCTTACATGCTGCCAATAAGATAGTACGTATTACTGTTTATATTGATGCAAGATGCTTATTTACTTCAAAAAAAAAAAAATGTTAAACATAGACGTAATTGATTGGACAATTGCATTCAGTTACCTAAATTATAGTTGTCTTTGGATGTATTTAGGCCTTTGAGATGTCAACGGACGGTTAATAAAAATTGAAGTTTTCATTCTTTATTTTAGAGTGATGGACCGAAGTATTACCCCGTATATATCTTGTTAAAAATGAAAACCATGGATAATAATTTGATTAGTATTGAAGCGAAAAATAAGTTATTGAGCAAACAATTATTGACTAACATAATTCCATTTTTTATCCGAACCATGGAAAATAACTTTTTTTTTTTGGGAAGAGCGTATGATAATTAATGACGAAGTTAAAAGGAAAAAAAAGTAGTCGTAGGAATGAAAAGTTAAATATATATTTTTAGCTTTTATGTTCAATTGAAGTGCTAATTTCTTTTGTTCTTTTTTTTTTTTTTTTTTTAACTAACATTCATTAGAAAGAGGATTACTAGTTTTCTGAAAATAAAATTAATAGTCGATTTCAGTGAAAAAAGGATTAAACGTTAGAAATTAATATTGAGAAACAAATGTGTCTACGCTCTAGTTCTTGTCTTTTAACAAATTAAAGAATTAAACTGCGACATAATTAATAAGATTTATTTATTAATTAAAAACTCGATTAACAATTAACTTCAATAATAATAGGCCTTTTATAAGTACTAATTATTTAAAAGGTAAATAATAAGTAGTTTTGTCTTAAGTCTTGATTAACAGCCTTAAGCTCATGCTGGGAATGAGAATACATATAGCAAATGTGGAGAGCAGTTAAAATTTTATATGATCACAGATGATTTGACCATAGTTATGTTTTAATCACATGGGTTTAAGTGAAAGCTTGTCAAAGAAATTATGAGCTTCTCAATTATAATATTACCGGCCACTAATGATCACACATAGAAAACAACGGCAAACTAGAAAATCATGATTACTAGCGGTTCAAAATGTGAGAGCTACATCCACTGTACTCATTGAGTTTTACTATGTGAGAACAGAACACGAAATGCTTTAGAGTTTCAAAGTGCAATAAGGCTAAATTAACCTATTTATAACCTTACATGTCAAAAAAAAAAGTACATTCAAAGAATATAAATTTCATTTATGCTAAGTTTGGACTTATAGTTTGATCAACTAATATATTGGACATAGCCTTTATTTCTTGTTTAAATTTAAATGAAAAGAACCCAATTTTTTGGATGATTCACTGGATGTTAGTTGGGCTCAAGACAGTCAAGAAGACACAGGATAGAGATCTTACGACAACGTACGCTCGACGGTTATACAACAACAACATGGAAAATTAATAATTATTTTTTTTCCATGTGCAAATTAACATGAAAAAAAAAAATTTACAATTCAGGTTATTAAATGTTTAGTACTAATTAATAAATAAGGGCCAGAGGGCAATTGGTGGCCTATATTATATGTTTAGAGCCTAATAAATTAAGCTAGTTAGGCTTAGAGGAATGCGAAGTCTATTTTATTTTATTTTATTTTATTTTATTTTATTTTAATGAGATGAGAAGCAGTCACTTGCGAACCAAAATCAGTCAGCGTTGAAATGGGAAATTGAGAAAGAGCGACGCCAACCATAGACTAACATGCAAATTGGAGAAACGATTTTTATAGTCAAACTTGACTGTGCTTTTGCAAATTGGTATTTACAGGAATTTTCTAAGGTGTACTGATAATGATGTATAGTTTATCGATACATATAAATTAAAATTAACTATAGTTTCATTTTCTTATTATAGACAATTTTAAGATTTTATTGGCCTGATGAGAATGTTAGCAATGTATTTGTGCCAACGAAATCTTTACTTAAAATTCAAAATTAAACACAAAAAAAAAAAAAAAACTGATCAAAAACTAAAAATAGTTTGTAATATTTATATTTGTTTTTCTGTATTGTATTCTATATCTGTGTTGGATATGCAGGTTTAGACAGAATTATTGTAATTATCATTAGTGTAATTAGACTGAAACCGAGTATGTTAAGTCCTATCCAATGTGGTACTCTAAATTACCCAGATTTTGATATTTTGAACATATTGAAGTGATTTTCTTAGAAAGAAGTTTTAATCAAATAACACTTTGTACAATGAAAAATACAAATTTCCATTAGAATTAAATACATAACAAACTTAAAAATAAAATTAATTGTCAAAATTATTATTATAAATTTAGAGCATTTTCAAATAATGGGACCTACCAAGTACATTTGGATTTTTGTCCTGCACGAGGAAGGATTAGTTATCCTTTTATGTTTTATTCTTTTGGCACCAAAATATGGGATAAAAATTTATCTCAATTATCTGTAACCAAATAAGAAAATATAACCTGATGATTGGACTAAGAGTAAAAATAACTTTATTTTCAGTTGCCATTATCAAACTTGGATTAAGATCACTTGTGCAATTTTTAGTGTTCTAATTGATATCTAATAAACTAAATTAGTTAGTGTTTAACTTGTGAGAGCTTGACTGCTCAACCCCTGACAGTAAAAGTGGTTGATCAGTGTTTTACCTTCTGCGTTGCACAAATAAATGAAAATAAAATCCTTTAAAAAAAATAAATGAAAATATAGGGCTACACATTCTCTATCAACCTTCGGAAGAAATAAATTACTGGCTTTTTCTTTCAATGATTTGGAACAAAAATTTGGTTCGAATTTATAGTTTTTGAAACTTTAATGAGAGAAAATATAGTAGCAAAAAAGTTTGGAATCAAGATTAATTTTGGGTACAAAACCCTTAAAACAAACAAGGTTTCAATAAAATGTTAAAATTAGGGGTGTTTACCAAATCGGCAAATCCGCTTAATTGGTTCAATATTAATATTACGATTTGGATTATGGATTGATGATTTCTTAATCCTAAAATCTGCGGACGCATACCATACATATCTAAATATAAAAAAACTTTATATTAGTAATTTTGATGAGTGATAAACACTTTATTTTGAGTCTATAATTGATGTTGTAATGGATTGTAATGTTATAATTTTATTTAAATCTGATTGCATTGTAACAAATTGAATTTTGTTAAATATGTTTATTTTACTTTGGATATATAGACTATGGATTGAACCCGTGAAATCTGATATTTACAAAGCGAATTCGGGATCTAACGGATTTAAAAAAGCCCAATCCAAAAATTAAAGATAGGAACGTAATCCAATCTACGAAAACACCTAATTATAAAAAAAGACCGTTAGTTTTTACATTTAATAATCCAGAAATATTATTGCGGATGCTCTGTCAATGTTGGGTTAGTTCTAGACTGAGGCGGCTCTAATCAAAATGGGCTATTATTGGTCAAACTAGAATGAGAAATTTAGGAAAATGGGGCATCTAATTGGAACCAGTTGACACTTTTAAAATTATACTGTGAGTAAATGTTCCTAGTATTGTTGGATTTAAAAAAAAAAAAAAAGTATTTGAAATAAGGCAAATATTTTTAAACTTAGAGGTAAAGAAATTTGAATAGCAAACCTCAATATTAAAAGCGATTGTGCAATTACATGCATCAATATTAAAAGTGATAATAGCTTCTTAATTTCTTAAATATTATAAGGTTTCTGTCTTTATTTTCTCCTTACAGAGGAAATAACTCTAAAAGAGTGGTGCAGTAGGAAAATTTCAGTTTACATTGTCTCCGATTCTAAAATCGAAATGGGCTCGCCCGGAAAAAATTAGTGGGCTTATTAGGCGGACCTAGCTTGGCCCACCTCTCTCCCACCCTTTTGTCTGGACAAACTTATGCTTCCGGCCCTTACATGACGAGAACAGGAAAATATAAGTTTAAAAATTGCTTTCGAAAATGAATCAGAAGTGCTTTCATAATCTAGAAGAACTTATTTAAGTCAAAAGTGTTAAAAAAAAAAAAAAAAAAAAAACCATATATATGGGCCTTCTTAAAAGAACTCGTACGAGTGGACTTTAAAATTGTATTAGAGTTTCAATAAGGACATTATAAACTGTATTTTATGTTTTTATTAGTTATTAGAAAATTAAAATAAAATAAAAAACTATTTTGACTCCTTAAACTTTTTTTAAAATATGGTTTTAAACATTTAGCGAAAAGTCAAAGCTTTTATTTCCGATCTTCTCCTACCAAAATGCGAATAATTGAACGGATTATTGAGTTAAAAATTGTATGAGTTAGCTTGACTATTTCAGCTGTATCTTGATCACAGACGTTTTTAATTTGACATCTCCTATGTGTTGGCCAGTTTTTAGCCGTTTAATAAGTTATATCTCCGAGCTTTCTTGAAAGCAACATTTCTACTGGTAGATTAATTATTAGTATTATACTTTGTCTAATCCAGTCTTTGGGACAAAAATTATTATTATTATTTTTAATTTCTCGCATCCAAAAATGATTAAGAGATTTTATATTTGAAAATTTAATAGTATAAAACTAACTAACTATTATTTTAAATGTGAAACAATTTAAATCATCACAGCTCCCTAATATTAAATAGTTATAATGATAATTCCTATCCAATAATTCGACCACCCAAGCAATAGTTAAGATAAATACTAAAACAATACCAACGGATAAATAAATATTAAAGTACATAATAACTAAAATCCCAACCATATATTTGTCTATCTACTTGTTTAAGTTAGTACTCAACTTTCCAAACAATTAATAATTAATGGAATAATCTTGACCAAAAAATAAAAATCAAAAGAAAAGAAAGACTATATTAATACATGTTAGAGTATCACATCTATCTGTAATATAATATTCTCCCTTTAAAAAAATGCAAATCATAACTTGATTGCGGGGATTCTTTCCAACAAATCTCTTTCACATTTGGAATATTATATTTCAAGTAAACGTCCTAGATTTCTTAAATAAAAAAAAAATACTCTTAAAGAAATTTGAATAGTAAACCTCAATATTGAAAGTGATTATACAACTGCCATCACTAATATTAAATATAATAAGATTTATGTCATTGTTTTCTTGGTAGAGGAACAAAGTTTAAAAATATTACGAACATCAATTCTAATATAACTTTTTGAATATCAACTCACGTGACAATCAGTAATTTTCTTTTATTAATAAAAACAATTAATTTATATGATAATCTTTTTAAACACTTAGTAAAAAAAAAAAAAAACTCACATACTACATAGGTATTCAAAAAGTATGATTAGAGTTCACGTCTCTAATATTTTTCAAGCTTACGTAAGAAAGAAAAATTACGTCAATTGAAATGGGCTGAAAAAAGTGGGCATGTTAGGCCGACCTAGGCTAGGTTCACCTCTCTCCTACCATTTATTTGGACAGCACGGTTTTCAGCCCTTACAAGCTAATAATGGGACTACAAGAACACAATGTAGAAGATAAAATAATAATAATAATAATAATAATAAATATAAATAAATAATTAATTAATTAATTAAAAACTCCTTCAAAGCAATGTAGAAAATAAAAAAGTGAAAAATAAAATTGAAAAAACTCCTTTAATCTATAGTCGAACTTTTATTTATTTCTAAAAGTACAAACAACATAATAATTGGTAGTGCTTTTTCATTTTCTTTTTTCATGAAACGTTAAAAAAGAAAAAATATATTTCACCGACAAATAAATCGTAAAGTCCATGACTATTAAGAAAATACTAATAATCGCGATGAATTATTGAGTTAAAGATGTACAAGTTAGCTTGGCTTAGTGAGCTGTCTCTTCGTGGAATTGTTCAATTGACACCTCGTGTCTGTTGGTTCTTTACCCGTTTAATGAGTTATATCTCTATGCTTTCTTAAAAGCAACATTTCTACTGCTAGATTATTATTATAAGTTTTTTTTTTTTTTTTTTTTTTTTTTTGTTTTTTGGGTCAATTTAGGTCCCGCTTGATGCACCGGATTAGATATGGAATTGAGATAATTACTAATCCTGATCCTGTTTTTGGGACAAAAATTAAGAGAAGAGTTTGGATATGGATTTTCGATTGGAGTTAAATTATTAGGAAATTCTAAAAACATTCAAATAGCTTCACTTCAATATTTGTTACAATATAATATAATATAATAATAACTACTTAAATAGTTCTTCTAAATGTAGTCTAGGCGTTTGAATGTGTAAAAAAATTTTCTTTTTGAAAACAAAAGGAGTTTAAAAACATTCAAATATAGCTTCACTTCAATATTTGTTACAATATAATATAATATAATAATAATACTTAAATAGTTCTTCTAAATGCAGTCTAGGCGTTTGAATGTGTTAAAAAAATTTCTTTTTGAAAACAAAAGGAGTTTGGAAAGTTACGAAATGAGAAGAATAGTGTTGAGAATAATGAATTGGGATAAGAATTCAAAAAGATTATAAAAGGATACTGCACAAAATATCTTTGAGAATTAAGTGTGTACATTTTTTCAAGATGTGAAGAATGATAGAAAAAAAAAAAAAAAAAGGAAAAATAATCGTTTGCTATTTTTTTTTCATCCATTTTTAAATTGGACACATGATCCAAACATGGATAGATTCTACAAAATGATCCCATTGCCATGAAAATAACATCGCTTTTGCAAGGGCGGGATAACTTTCCAAAACAAACTTAAAGAATCAGGTTTTTCTTTATTTCTTACGTCTAAAATAATTAAAAGCTTTTCTTTAATTTGAATTTTCAGTTGTTTAAGTTAACTTATTTTTCATTTAAAAATGAAATACAACCTAAGTAAAAAATTCACCCTAAAATAAAAATAGTTTTAATTATAATTTCTATCCAATACTTCCCAATCAACAATTTTATCCATTAATCTCCCATCAAATGAAATTTAAGTAATTGAATTTGTACATAGCATCTTTTGCAATGCACGATACCTAAAAAGATCAAAGAAACAAAACGATGAAGTCAAGTAATTCCTAAACCAGTTCTTATTTTATTATTATTATTATTATACAAAAAAATCATATTATACCATTGTTTCCAGGTTAGGCACATCCACCAATTTCATTGGTCCAAGAAACAACTGAAATTTCCAATAAAAAGGAAAAAAAAAATTTAGAGAAACATTATAAATTATCATATTGCGTGTATACACATATACATATAATGTGAACATATATATGTATATAATATGTATACATATACATACGTCTACCTACTTCTTGAAGGTAGTATTCGACTTTCCAAATGATAACTAATGGAACGATCTTGAGAAAGAAAAAGAAAAAAATGAATAATATAATTGAGTGATCTGTAATCACGTATACTTTAAAAAATATGCAAATCATAAGTTGATTGCGTAGATTCTTTCCAACAAATCTCTGTCACATTTTCCTGTTCTGTTTCATTATAAAATCACGCATCTAATAAGTACAATAAAGTCTGTTTCCCTTTCTATTGTAACGCTGTACCTTTGAATTACTATTGTTAAGGCTGGACACATACACACGCACACTGGACACTAGTGATAATTATTGGGCTCATAATGTCATCAGATCATTAATTATGTTAGGTAGATAGCCTTATCTGAAATTTTTGCACTATTTTTTGTAAAAATTAAAAAAAAATGTAGATATTTTGTTAGTATTGTTACACAATATTACCTAGTTGTGATTAAAGTTATTAATTGTTACTCCCTAGATTATTAACATTGTGTCACTTCGACTGGTAATTTTGATAATTTTCTTCGAGTTATAGATTTTAGGCATTTTTTGAAATTTAATGAAGATAATCACATTTATATCTAACCGAAAATTTTAGAGAAATTGTTAGATTTAATGTAAAATATTATAGCACAACAAATTCCATAGGCACGTAATAATCTCTTTAAATTTTGGTCATTTTTATCCTAAACAGCAATGAACTATGCCTTTTGTACTAACATATATATAACTATTTCTGAAATTTGATTTAAGTTATCATGCCATACGCACATAGTAATCTCTTTTAAAGTTCATGAAATCTTTGGCAATTTTAATGTTTAAGGACAGAAATTACCACACAAAAAAAAAAAAAAAAAAAAAAAAGCCTCTCTAGGTCATCTATTTAGAGGAGGAGATAGAAAATGCTCTCTCTGAGCGGCCGAGGGTTTCATCTTCATTTTGCAAAAACGGAGGAGAATGTGGGTAAATGGCAGACCCTTTTCCATCACTGAGGGTGAGGGAGGAGTGGTAGAGTTTGAGGATTCGGAAATACAGTAGGATTTCGAGGGTCTGAAGTTTGGGTTGGTGGGTAAAATCCCTATGAGGAAGCCTTCCAACAAGCGGATTTTTATTTCTAAGATCCCTTCAATTTGGAGAATCACGAAGGTCACAACTGATATTTTCATGTTCTCTTGATCGAGGTATTCTTTTCCTTAAGGATTTCACTAGCAGTGGTTCTTCGGATTGCGGGGTTTTCAATTCCATTCCCTTTGGGCTTCGGGTTCAAATTCCGAACCTTCCTATTGATGCTATGTTGAAAACCATGGGGGAGAATTTAGCGGAACTGTTTGGGGAATGTCTGATGTTATTAGCTCTATTTGGGTTGGAGATTATCCAGATTGTGTTTCTGACTTTGTTGCTGCAGCTATTGCTGCTATCCATTAATAAAATCTCCACCTTTCCCTAAAACAAAAACAAAAACAAAAAAAGAAATTACCACAACAAAAAAAAAAGTTTAGGCTGTAACCTAGTAAAATTACATAGTTTAGGATGTACTAAAGTGACACAATTCACGTAGTATGTATTAATATTAATTGAATTATTACATAGTTTTGAACATTCATTAAAAAAACCAACTCTAATTTAATATAAAAGAAACTCTAAAAATGAAAACTCAGTTACAAAAGTAATGTATTGCTCCAAAACATATGCGTTCAAATTATTTGTCAACGCCAACCAAGCCTTCCCAATGATTGCTTGTTGGTTCACATTAAACGCAACCATTCAATTTATAAAAAAAAAAAAAAAAAAAAAAAAAAAAAAACAGTTAAATCATAAAAAATGACTTGATAGGAATCAAGGTCATTCACGCACACATGCACTGTGCCGTTACGCTTTCAGCAAACTGTTTTTGGAGTTTCCCAGAAGTTTACTTTTGTTTTTCATAAAACCAGAAAAATTAAACCTTTGGCCACACCTCGTAATTAACACCTCGTAATATTTCTACAAAAAGGTGCCAGGTATACTTTTTACATTCAACTTTTTGGACTTTGAAATTTTTTGTTTATTTGAACAAGCCAGAATGGCATGGAGTTGAAAATTTAAAAAAAAAAAAAAAAAAAATTCAACACGTGAATCATAGGCCATTTCTACGTTATTATTGTTTCATTTTTTTGAACCCAATCCTGTTCAAGTAGCATAATTTGACTATTCAAGAAAGGTTTTACCGTTTGCTTAAGTCTATTACATATCTATGAATTTCAACGATAGGAATCAACATCATTTTAATTCAGTCTGATTTATGATAGAAAATAATTTTACATCCACATTATAATTTTTTAATCCAACAACTAAAAAAATTAATCCAACAATTAAAAAACAGTTCATACTCATATTTTATCCTAGTCAAGATTCCAAAAAACAAGTCCAATAATTAAAAAACAGTTAATGCCAAAATACATAATAATAAATCCTACCATAATGGATCTTGAATAGCCTTTTTTTTTTTTTAAATCCTAATCAAGTTTTCAAACAATAAGTCTTAACAGTTAAAAAAACAGTTACTACCAATAACACATAATAATAAATAGCCAGTTTTTTATCCGAGTCAAGATTACAATAGATAAGGGATTAACATTAGTTTATCTCACTAGGGAAATGCATTAACTTAGTCTTGTTGGAAAAACCTTTCACCAGAAGGAAACTGCCAAGAACTTGAACAAGCAAAAATCACGTTGTTTAACTACCAAGACAACTAATAAGCCAAGGATTAATAATAACCAAAACAAAAGGCAAACTAAAAACCATAAATAATATTTATCCAAAAAAAAAAAAAGACCACAAATTATTGGATAATAAAAAAAAATGAATATTTACAAATTGTGGGTACAACAAATTTATTATTTCTGTTTAATTCAGTCACATCTACAACAGATAGGACCTAACCGCGTCACAGCACCGAGTTACGGCCGAGTCAGATCCCGACTCGTCAAGCCCGTACGCCGTCGAACTCTTCAACGGCCAGCTCACGTTCCTCAGATCTCCGACCGTAAAGCCGTCGCTGACGTCATCCCTGACGTATACCTTCCCAGCGCCGTCGGACGCGACTCCGACGATCCTCCCCAGCTGCGGCCCCCACTCGGCGAGTATTGCCGGAATCCGACACCCCACGCGCGTGTCCCAAACGCTTAACGACGCTCGCCCGGCCTCGCTCGTCCCCGCCGAGAGTATCGTCGCCGGAGCTGACGTGGCGGCGGCGTCGCCGTAGACGGAAACCACTCTTCCGACGTGATCTGCCTCGTCGAATCCCAGCCCCAAGCCTTCCCAGAGCTTCACGACGCTGTGGCCGGTGGAGAAGTCCGACCACGAGAACCGCCGGTAGTCTCCGGAGCTCCGGCGACGGCGGAGCCTCAAACCGTTGTAAAGACCAGAGCCTTTGACGTGGAAATCCTCATCGGCGCCTACCTCCCTATCGGCGTCGTCTTCGAAATCGGAGGCCGAAGAATACGACGAGCAGGAAACGGCGTCGACTTCTTCGTCGTCACCGTCGTCGTCGCTGTCGCTGTCGCTGTAATCCAAATCGTCATCGGAATTTCTGACAAGAGATTCCGATGCCGAGGATTTACAAAAACGGCATTGTAACTGAATCACCAGAATCCTGATTCTGCTAATAATGGTTCCGAAGGAGGCGATGATGGCAATGATGAAGGCGCTCCATTTCCAGAAGCTGTGAGGCTGGAAAAGCTTTTCTTTCCCGGAAAACGAAAGAATCTGGGAGAGAAAAGACGGGTTCTGCAAACACGTAGTGACTCCGCCGTCGAAATTACTTATTCTGTTGATCACTGGGACTTCCATAACTCCAAAATAAAAAAATACTAAAACAAAAAAAAAAACAATTTCGAATCGAAATCGGAAATAAATTAGTAAAATTGAGAAGCAGGAATAATGATATGTTTATTAGAAAAAGAGAATGAGAAAGAGGAGGTCTTTGCAGTGGAGGGGTTTGGGGAATTTATAGAGAGAGAGAGGCGAAGGACGAATGACTTTTTGAGGCGGTCGTAAAAATGAGAAGTGGAAATTTAAAAAAGCAAAAGAAAAAAAAATGTTGATGTTGATGACGTGGGAGATAACGATTGGGTATGGAGTGGGGGAATATTCGGGTACACGTAGGAAAAGTTCGCGGGAGATTAGGAAAGCAAAGAAGGGAAGGAAGAGTCAAGAGAGAGAGAGAGAGAGAGAGAGAGTGGGGAATAATGCTGATTCGGGAAGGAGGGGGAAGAGTAGAGACGCTGGGTCATGGCTGAGTCACGGAGGGAGAGTCTGATCCTCTAGATTTGGGTTCTGGGAATGAGGTGTGGGCCCGCATGCGGTTTGTGGTGGTCATTTCGCAGTCGTCTACAATTGTGACAGCTCATTCGCTTCTCTCCTTCGTACAAAATTAAATTAAATGCTTCCTACATTTTTTTCAGAACTTTTTGTTGGGTGTGAAAAAATTGCATCTTGGTTTTGATCAATTTTGTTTGAGTGGAGGTGTCTATTAAATGATAAAGTTTTCAACTAGGTTAATATAGTTATAATCAATTTTTAGTTAAAATAAAAATGAGAAAGATTTGGAATTTTTAAAAATAAAATTTTAAAAAAATTCATTAAAGACCGAAATCCCTACTCAATAACGAGTATGTCCTTTTTTAAATCTTTTTGCTATATTTTTTTTCCTTTCTAAAATGTATAAAAAGGAGTAAAGAATTTTTCGATATCATTTGATTCTCTTATCAAATTTTGTTTCTAAGTAATGTATTTGTTTAAGAAACTAAATAATGTATTTTTTTAAGTAAATAGGATAATGTATCAAATAATTTATTTTTTAATGTTGCAAAGTGTTGCACCACCGTCGAGCTAATGTTAATCTTGTTGTCAATTAGTAAGATGAGCGGTCAAGTCACCGATGAAGTTCCCATCAAGAGTCAATCTTGGGCATTACCTATGTACATCGAGTAATCATATTATATATAAAGCCTCGACGTAGAAATCACAACCTCGATGGCAGACCACAACAAAGGGTGTAGGAACTCCCAAGGGATTAACTACCACCCCACTACTGTGAGATACTCGGGAGAATGATCATCAACTAACGATTGAGACCTCAAGACATGAAAGAGGCTGATGACACGTGATTTATGAGGGTTAGTTGGTTAGAACATAGGAGAAAATAATCACCTTGGTGAGGCAGAAGGGGGTATTTAATGTATTGAAGTCCCATTAGAGGATACGATCTCTCTGATAAAGAAATCATTTGAACACTTTTATGAAAAATAGTGAAAATACCCTTTCGAACACACAAAAAGGACGTAGTCTCCATTGATTCATGGGAAATACAACCTTAAATGTATTCTTGTAAGGATGATTTGAGTTGGCAAATTTTCATTGTCAACACAAAGTATTGGAAACGTATTAAAATTAAACAACATATAATATACCAAAGTTTGGTGTTTTGGAGCGGCACATGATTATCAAAGCAAATTTTTTTATGTCACACCGAAAATTCTCCTTTTATTATTTTAATGCAACCAAAATATGTGGTTGGTCCATGATTCGCATAGTCTCATAATTGATAATAATTTGATTTCGTTCGATTCTCAACTTCACAATGACTTTTCATTTTCTGGAGGTGGCTCTCACCGGCCACTAATCGCACGAGTGAGGATTCAAACGTTGTTTCAAAACAAAAAAATATAAAAAATAAAATTAAAAAACACGAAGGTTGTCTCTTATTTCAGACAAACCTTTCAATTTCATGTGGTGCTCGAAGTGCCAAATCTGTTGTCTGTTGGCTTTTTGTGGATATCTACGTAAGTTTAGGTATACTTTAGTTATCCCAGAAAAAAGCACTGGACAAATACTTTTTTGTCTCTCACTATTGCTTGGGGAAAACAATTTTTTAATTTCTTGCTTGGATGGATTTTATATTAGGATATCTTTCCATAAGACAATGATAAGTTTTTATTTTTATTATTTTTATTATTTTTCCTTTTCTTTTCTTTTCTTGTAAGGATATAAAAGGGATTTACTCTGCAATCATCAACAGGAAAAGTCTCACCTTTAATGATAAAGTTAAAATTATGTGTTGAAAAACATGTGTATGAAATTGCAAGCATATGTTACATGTGGTGAGTGTTTTTCTGTCTCTACTTTTTCAATGGTTAATTTGGGAGATATATATATATATATATATATATATATATATATAACTACAAGCAAGGTAGTAGTTTAATTACTAATAACATTAGGCTTATTCATATCTAAATTATAGATGGAACGTGTCAGATTTGTATCCCATAAGAAGACTTTTGATTATATCTAGACAAATGATTTAATGTTCATTCGTTTTGGATAAGATTGAATTGACACATTTCGTCTTCTAATATATGTAAATATGGATCAATACAGATTAAACTCAGCGTAGCGTAAGGAATCTTTGTAATCACTTCCACAATATTGATTATCATTAGAGGAAAGAGAAGCATAACCAATATTAATTCTTAAACATCGAGGGGGTAGTTGGGTTTATTTGGTCGGAGCCTTTATCAATGGCACTCATAAACTGGTCTTCTTTTCTTAAATTTGGGGAAATAGCACCAAAGTAGACATGCTATTTCTATATTTATTAATTAGCAATTTATTTTTGTTTATTTACTTTTCCAAAGAAGTGGACCCGGTATTAATTTGCCATGATGCATACCCAGCTTAACATATTCGTCGTTATCCATGCGAACCAAACTCACTGACTCACTCACAACTTTTTCTCTTTTCTCCCCCCCCCCGCCCCCTCTTTTTTTTCTTTTTTTAAATCCTCTTTTCTAGGAACATTATTTTATTCAATTTTATAGCTTCCTCTCCTTCTTCTTCGGATTGCGTCTTCTCTCCCACTGTGTGTGTGTGTATATACACGTATAAAAAACACTTAAAAAGTATTTAACAATCCTTTCCTTTACTCAAACTTATATGCAAATTGATATTTATCATTTATTATAAGGTTTTAACATGTAACATGTTATATATATATATATATATATTTACATAACGTTATCTAAAGATTAACTAATAGTTTCATGAGTTTGTAAAAGAAAAATATCTATAAATTATAGGATGTTGGATAAGAGACTCATACTATATATATAGGTAAAACAAATCCTGTTTTGAATACTAATAAAAAAAAATTCATGTTTTGACATATATATATATATATATATATATAAACATAAACATATTTAATTAGGGCTAGAATAGGACGGTGACAAGGAAACACATTATACCACTTAAAAAACTCCGCCTTGATGTGTAGAATTTATATGAATAAAAAAAAAAGTGAATTCAGAAAAAAAAAAAAAACAAATAAATAAGTGAATTAATTAGAAAATGGTCGGAGGTAGGTTCCACCAGTTGGTTCAGTCTAAATTTGGTGAGAAATTATTTCATTCATTGTGCAACACACCACTACCTTTACTTTTCTTTTATATATATATATATATATATATAAGCTAATGGTCTGTCGTCTTCCTTATAAATTAGTACAAAAGTACTTGTTACTCTTAACAATTAACATGTATTTATAGGTTGTGATATTAATTACGAACAACGGTCCTACTTAAGTACCCAATAAATTAGCAACTCAACCAACCAAAACTGCATCAAGTACTGCAACACAAGGATATGAGGTTTATCCTTTCAAAAAAAAAAAAAATGAAGTTTTATAATGTGTAGAAAAAATAAAAATTTGATGCTAAGATTTGGATTTGAATTGATTGTACGTTTATCGAGATATTTAAATTACTAAAGTTAAAAAGTGTAAAAACTTAAAATGTGTTCACGAAAAAAAATCAATATAAAGCTTATTTCATTTGTCTCAAAATTCTATACAATTAAAAAAAAAACTTATTTTAAACTTGTCTATGTAAAATTATATAGACTTTTAAAGTTTGAATTACAAAAGTGTATTAATAATGAAGCTGATAAAAAAAAAAAACAAAAATTATATTATAATTATAGAGTTTGAACCCTAGTGCCAAACATCCTATCAGAGTACAAAAATATACCCATAATTTTAAAAGATATGTTTATTGATATAAATATTTGTGTCAAATTATACAAGAGGGTTTAATACAAAAGTGTTTTGTCGTATTTGATATCTCAGTCGTATTTTATTACCTTTCAATTTCATATGAAATTATATAATATATAGATGTTGTCAAACAATAGAGTATTTTAAATTACATTGTCCAACAGTATAGGTTTTAAACTATATAAAATTGCAGGGCCAATTAGTAGGACGTATCAAACATGTCCTTAGAGTAAAAAATAAGGCTGAGTGCGTATATAACCCACTAAGCTATGCTCCACTTTTCACTTGGTTAATTGTGCCTATACACTAAACGATACATAATTATCATTCTAAATTCTTTTCCATCTATGTGTCTATATATATATATATATAAATATATTTTCTTATCAATATGAAAAAGAAAACTTATATATTAGTTGATTAATTACTAAGTACTACCGGTATGAGATTATTCAAAGAACGATATTGTTTTGGAGTAAAAAGAGAATTATAATAAGAAGGAAATGCATGGTTGAATTGAATTCCGGGGAATTCATTTTAAATTTAATCATCAGTGGTCATCCATATTGCTGAAATACAAATGTATTAATTACTACGGGTTTGTTTAGTTGGTTAGTTTGAGTTGAAATATTTTAGTTGTAATAGTAAAATTTTTTGAATTTTTAGAAAAGATAAAAAACTTTTTGAAAAAAAGATTAAAAAAAATATAATTTGAGTTAAAATGAGATGATGAGACAAACATAGACTAATTTATCAAGAAAAATATTTTAGTTTTTAAAGCAGAGGAATTAATATTTTTGTTGTACAGTGTCAGAAAAAAGCGAAAACTACTCATCATGGGTATTTAGAAAAGTCAAAACAAAAATGAGAATGATCCAACTGTGGCCAACTCAACTGAGGATTTAACATTATGAGATGTCAGAAATCCGTAAGTGAGTTTAAAAAATTTGGCATCTGATCCTCTAAATTTTAAAACCGCTTGTTTGTTTCGTCATTTTATTTCAACTCAAATTGTATTTTTTTTATCTTTTTTTTAAAAAATTTTTGTTTTTTCACAAAAATTTTTTTATCTTTTTTGAAAATTCAAAAAAATTTACTATTATAACTAAAATATTTTAACTCAAACTAACGAACCAAACGGACCTTTAGGGCATGTTTGGGCAAAAGTTTAGTTTAAACTAAATTATACTTTTTTCATAATTGTTTTTGTCTTTTTCTGAAAAAGTTTTTTATCTTTTCTGAAAAAAATTTTTGTCTTTTCTGAAAAATTACTATTGAAATTTAAAAATCTTAAACTAAACTCATTCACCAAACACTCCCTTAGAGTCCGTTTGATAAATGAGTTTGAATTGAAATTTTTAAATTCAAATAGTAATTTTTTTTATTTTTTAAAAAAGATAAAAAAAATTTTAAAAAAAGATAGACTTTTTGAGAAAAAAAAAAAAATACGATTTATCTTGAATTGAACTCAACACCAGAGTAACCTTTAATAATATATTACAATCCCTAATAAATTTTTACGTTTTTCCCACAGGTGACCCATTAATGAGGGCAATAATTGACAACGGTCTTTTTTTACCTGAATTAGAGTCCATATAAACAAAAAGGTCTATGAATAACCAACTTTACAATTAAGAGAAACTTGTTCATATTAAATTCAATTTGAGCAAATAAAACACCTAAACTACCCTTAATAGTGGGTTATGAAGGAATCACATGCGGTAAAACCGTAAAATGTTGTACTTCGTTTTTTATTAGGAGTTAGGTACAATAGATTTTGAAGTTAAATTAAGACGTTAATTGTTAAAATTTACTTCGCATAAAGATTTACCAAACATGTGAAATTCCAGGGTATGTATATCTAACGAGCCAAAAACCATCTGATTTTTTCAAGCAGTGGAGTCATTCTCACCATAAAATGTGTTCCCAAACTGACGAGGCCAATTGATTAACACTGAACTGAAGCGTCATTTTCTTCTGAAAGCGCTTCATCTCAAGCTCATTATAATTTTGTAATGAACATCACCTAAAAGTCAAGTGAAAAATTTGACAATCAAGATCCTGTTCTCACAAGTGAAAGTGAGTTTTACCTGAAAATGGGGCGTCAAAACGACAACGTGATATTCGTTGTGGAAGACTTTCGTGAGTGATATATCTGTAAATTTTGTCCTCATTTAGAAGCAAAATCACGCGCAATGGGGAACTACAAAATATAGCCACGTGATGTTCATTGTGGAAAACCTTCTATGTCTGACCTTCTTAAATGAAAAAGTAGCTAGGCTCGTGCACGTGATGCATGTATATGATGTACATGTCTAGCGTGAAAATCAATTTACCGGACCTTTAGGCTTAGTTTGGGAAACAAGTTTAAACTCAAAATTTCCGTATCAGTTTTTGTTTTTTTCTAAAAAAGTTTTTTATCTTTTCTGAAAAAGTTTTTTGTCTTTTCTAAAAAGTCAACAAAAATTACTATTTAAATTTAAAATTTTCAACTTAAACTTATTCACTAAACGGACCCTTAGGCAAATAATTTTAAAAAAAAAGATAAAAATAAAAAAGGAAATAAATTAACAGAAAACTTTTTATTTATTATTTGGTACTGATTCAAATTAAGTCTCATTATATCTCTGAAGGGTCATATATACTCATGAAAGACGGTCTTAGGCCACCATGAGAATATATATATATATATATATATATATATTTGATTTTCAAGTAATTTACCCTTAAAAAAAAAATTTACAAGTAGTACATATATAATCTTATAATTAACTAAATTAAGTGTCCTTTTATAAATGTAGTATTAATTTCTTTCACAAAACATGCATTCAACGTGCAATGGCGTGGTATTGACTTGTCATATCTATCGAATGACATGGAAAAGGTCAAACCATTATTGATATGGTAGGACTTAGGTCCTCGGAAATTGTGAAGCGAGTAATTTTCTTTGAATATACGTTACACGTTCGAAAATGTCTAATCTCTAATTATTTTTATTTGGTAATTAACGTACATTAATGTATTATTTATTAAGCATAGCAATACGATTATGATCTGTTGTTATAGGAAATTATAGTAAATGAAAAAAGGAAAAATTTTATCTCTCTCCTCTCCTTCCTATTCTTCCTCCAATAAAACCCACTCTTAGAAACCTGATCATCCAATGTGCAATAAGTTTTTGTCAAACAACTATTTGAATCGATGTTTATTGCAAATGATCATAAATTTCCTTTTCCTGTTCTAATTTGCCTTCCAAGAGACACCATAGACACTAATTAAGATGGTCCGGTGCTTCCTCAACCAATAATTGATATAGTATACGAGAAAGCACATCAAATTAGAATTAGAAACTCTAATTTTTGAATAAGGACCCAAATGATTCAACAATAAATGTCGTTTGACTCGTTAATGAATCAGAAAAATTAGGGTTTAATCAAAAGGAGGGAATACCAGATCTAAACTTGCCATGCATCTTTCTATAGAACTATTGAAGTCCAAGAACAACACTAAGGGACATGTTTAAAGCCCTAATAGAGACTAGGCCCGTAATGTGAGATTTGTTAAGTTGTGTAGCCTAATTAATGTTCTGATGTAAAGACTATATGTGGATTGATCCTTGATATTCATAATAAATTATTGTAATGGTTGAAAGATAATATAGTCTCAATATTGAGGTGAACATCTATAAATCTTATGCATTCGTGTTCATTTATTTTCTTGTGTAATTTTTCGTGTTCCCAATTATAAACAATTAGGATGTATAATTCTTAATAGGATCCACAGATAGAATCCACTTTTTATGAGTTATGGTGTGTTTCAAAAATGTTTTTAGAGTTCAAATTAGCCATTTTCCAAAAAGATGATTAAAAATTATCCAAATCAAACATTTCAATAAATAAGCAATAGCCTCCCCTCAAAAGTGGTATATGAATATAACCGAAATATATTGAATGGAGCCACCACTCAACCAAACTATAATGGGATACGACTTGACTCCAATTTGTATTGAAATTGGATGTGTATTCGAACAAAATAAAATATTTTTTTTTTCGTTTTGAAATGATAACAAATGACTCGTTTGTGTTGAAGTAATTACGTCCCCTGTCACGATTTTGTTGTGCGGAACAAATTTTGCCACAAATACATATTAAGATCCAATACGACTACTTAAATTAAAAAGAGATATAAACTGCAAAGAGTAGTATTACCTCTATTATATTTAGGTTTCGATTGCTTTGACTTTCTATTTTTTTCCCACTCAATTCCCTCTGCCGGCCGGCAAATGACACAGGCGGAGAACAAGCATCAGTTAGTTCGTCCGCATCGTTATGGCAGTGAGGATTTTGCGTCGAAGAAAGGTCTCCCCTCGTACAAGCTTCACGACGGCTGACCTAGTGACTAAATGAATAATTATTTAATTAAAGTTCGAGAAAAATCTGAACTTTTGGAAAAGTTGAAGTTCCGATTCAGAAATTAAAGAGATAAAACATGTTTGTTTTGAGAGAAATTATTTAGTAGACCGGATATACTACGTTATCATGCTTACGTGGTATACCTGCCCAATAGATATTTTACATTTGGAGAGTTTTTTTTGGATCATTTTTTAAAACTATAATTCTCTTTCCTAATGTGTTTTAATTAATTGTTGAGTCAAATCTCTATAAATGCTCCCATTTAATTAAATGACTTAAAAAAATTTTTATTAGTTTTTATTTTTTATTTTTGATTGAATTTTACCTTTTTTTTGAAAGGGGAAATTTCATTCAATTCGGAATGGAATTACAAACATATGTGTTTGATCCCCCATTACAGAGATATAACCCTCAACAAAAGCCAGTATTATCGTTACATTCTGATGACACACAAAGAGAAAAATGAATGTCTGAGCTCGGAAACGGGATAGTACCTTGACATACCATCATCGAACACGCATAAGGCTCTATTCGACGATTCCTCTATAATTGATGGAAACTTTGGATTAATTGGGAGACTACCAACTGTATCACAGAGGTCACTACTAAATCTATCTAGATTCATATATAACGGAACTAAAACGCCATACAGATTTAGATCTGGCGTATAACAAACCAATTCAGAAGGTGGAGAAACCACCACTGTTATTACAAATTATAACATAAAAGAAAATACCAAAGTATTAAACGTAAAAGGCGAAGACAAAGACGCCATTTAAAATTAAAATCCTACAAAAAACTAGGAAAATCTCACCACCACAGATACAATCATTGGCAACAACTAGGCCACTATACCTGCCAAGACCAAGCTAAACAAAGCCATTAAGAAGAAACTTGCCACTAAAAGACCAAGCACTCAACAAGCCCTCATCTTCTACACTCCATATCCATCCCAAAACGACTTTGAATAGTCACACTGTAACACAGATCTTTCTTATAGTGATGAGATCTCCTCCATACGAGCTAGAATTCAGAGGCCTGTCGAAGGTGCCGTCGAACTTCAGCCCCAAAAAAGGAGAGGGAAGGCTGCAAAACCCTAGGACAGAGAGAAAAGTTTAGAGAGAGAAAGAGTTATCTTGCTTAGGGAGTATTTTTGAAATTACTAAGATTTTTGTTAGTTAATTGACTTTATATTTTGTTACTTTTAATTAAAAAAATATTTCACAAATTTAAATCTATTAAGGATTGTATTTTTTTCTTATATATTTGTATTACAGACATATAGATATAAACGAAAAGTTAAGTGTTGTTGGGCAGGACAAAGGCAAAAAAAAAATATATATATATATATATATGTGTGTGTGTGTGTGTATGTATCGTGAAAAAAGTTAATTGAATTAATTATACTATATATGTGTGTGTGTAAATTTTCGTGGTCCTTCTGATTGGATTGGTTTTGAAATACATATTGCCTTTGTCAAACGGTATTATCTCACAGAACTTAACTTTTCGTTAAAAAAAAAAAAAAAGAAAAAAAGGAGGAGGAGGAAGAAGAAGAAGAAGAAGAAGAAGAAGAAGAAGAAGAAGAAGAAAGAAAGAGGAGGAGGAGACATTGTTTCCTTCCAAAATAAATACAATTGTAAAAATTTTTTTAATTAAAAAATGATACAATGACTATTAATTAAGAAATCTATACGTAAAAAAATATTTCCAAAATTAAAAACAGTAATTTAATGCTAATTATTTAGTATGAGAGATTTAAGTAAAATACTATGGGGATTTTAAGTTAATATTTAATGCGATACACATTAGGGAAAAGAAATGTTATTATATAAAATTGACATAAATAAATCCTCCGAATGTAAAATCTCTATTGGATGGATGTACATCGTAAGCATGATAACATGGAACTTCTGGTCTACTGAATAATTTTCTCTTGTTCTGGAGTCTTGAAAATCAATAATTGTTTGAATGCAATTAATCAAAAAAAAAAAAAAAAAAGACAGCTACATAGATTGAATAATTCATGCCAAAAAATAGATGCATAGAAAACTTTAACTTAACTAAAATATGAAATCTAAAATAAATCACAAATCATCGAAACATAGCGAAAATGAGGGATTTCACTGGAATAATGTTATCCTTGCACCCATTAATACATCTTTAGGCTAGAGACTTGTAAAATACATTAGAAAACCAATGAAGCAGTATAGCAGACCACCTATTGACGAAGACAACTTGAATAATACGAACAACTTGTTTTAAATTAATTTTCAAACAAAACAAATTAAGTATATGTTTCTGAGGAAAGACAAGCACGGTTAGCAACAAATCTAAATCTATTCACTAAAATTATCGAAGTCTCCAAACCAACATCTATCTAATATATAGAAAGGAGAAAAAGAAAAGCTGATTTCGTCCAAAACGATATGTCTTTCAATTTTTTTTTTTTTTTTTTTTGGTTTTTCACACTAAAATTTTATTTATTTTTCATTTTAGTCCCTTTTAAATCAGTTTTTCTTTTTCTTTTTCTTTTTTTGTTCTTCCTTTCTTTTTTTCTTTTTCACCCTGAAATTTATTTAATTTTTCATTTTAGCCCCTTTAATATTGGTCTTTTTTTTCTTTTCATTTTAATCCTTTTATCTTTTTAGTTCTTTTTTAAATTTTTGATTATTTTTTATAACTTTTTCTAGTAATTTGCTTTGTTTGTCTATGTCACATGCATGAGCACGCGCCATTTTTTTTTTTTAATCTTTCTATAATTTATTTATTGAGTTCTTCTTTCTTTATTATTTTTTACTATTGTGCACTGAAAATTTATTTATTTAACTTTTTAGTCCTTTGGTTTTCTTTTTTCTTTTTTTTTTCTTTTCATTTCGCCCCATTTTTTTCATTTTTTTATTTTAGTTCCTTTTTGCATTTGTTTATTTCTAACATATTTGTCCTTTTATCTTCTCTGTCTTTATTTTTTCGTGTGTCTTTTTTTTTTTTTTCCAAGTACTTTGTTGATTTGTTTTGTTCTTTTTTTATTTTTTATTTTATTTTTTTAACTTATATATTTTTCTTTTTCCTTGTTTAGATAAATTTTCTCAAAGAAAGCTAAAAATCATCTATTTTTTTTCCGTTTACCCCCAAATGTTTTTCATTTTTTCATTTTTATCCTTCTTTATGTATTGTTCTATTTTTAACATTTTAGTCTTTTTATATTTTTGGTCTTTTTTCATGACGTCCTTTTTTTTTTTTTATATATATAATTTGTTTTGTTTTGTCTTTAATTTCCATTTATTTTTTTCTTATTCAGATAAATTTTCTTTGATATATCTAATCATGTGTACTTTTAAACTAGTATCATTAAATGTATCATATAACAGCAAAAGTGTCCTTCCAACATATAAAGTCAAATCTAATTATAACAACACATCAGACATGCCAACTCCCTAATAAAAGCACCAAAAATTAGTTAGTTTATCAATTATATACAGTCAGTTGATAAAAACCAAAACAAAATATATCTGATATATTTTCTCTGATACTAGTTATTTTTTTTCCTATTCAGATAAATTTTCTCTGATATATCTAATCATGTGTACTTTTAAACTAGTGTCCTTAAATGTATTAAATAACAGCAAAGTGTCCTTCCAACATATAAATTCAAATCTAATTATAACAACACATCAAACATGCCAACTCCCTAATAAAAGCACCAAAAATTGGTTAGTTTATCAATTGTATACAGTCAGTTGATAAAAACCAAAGCAAAATATATCTGATATATTTTCTCTGATACTAGTTATTTTTTTTTTTTTCCGAATCAGATAAATTTTCTCTGATATATCTAATCATGTGTACTTTTAAACTGGTATCCTTAAATGTATTAAATAACAACAAAGTGTCCTTCCAACATATAAAGTCAAATCAAATTATAACAACACATCAAACATGCCAACTCCCTAATAAAAGCACCAAAAATTAGTTAGTTTATCAATTGTATACAGTCAGTTGATAAAAGCCAAAGCAAAATAACGGTTTATTTTTCTTCAACCCTCAAAACTTGAAACCTGCAAGAAAACAATTTATAAATACATTCGGTATGCCATAATTAAAAGATGTGTTCCTAAGAACAATTATGTGAAATCGAAATAATATTTTTAATACAGAGGTTCATAATATTAAGCGTGATGAGAATATAGTCTTGGTAATCATATATAAATCATCAATTAGATATATACTCAAATCAACACAAAAAAAAAAAAAATAATAATAATAAATAAAGAGTTTGAGTTGTCACGATCCCAATCAAAATAGTCCGACAATATCTATATAGGTAAAATGACTACGGTTGGCCAAAATGAAGACGTTTAACTTGAGTACATGGAAGCTTTGAATGATAGAAAATTCGTATATAGACAACAGTTAACTTGAGTTGTCATGATCTTGACTATCTCACAATTCTGATGCCATGGACATGTAAAAATGATAGAAAATTCGCCAGGAAGACAATTAGAGAGAGAGAGAGAGAGAGAGAGATTTTTCAGTTAATTAGTTCCAAACTCTTTAAAATTTAAATTAGACCACAAATCTTAAAGTCATGACAAATAAACCCAAAGAAAGTTTCAAGTTTTATCCCATTCTTCAGCCAAAATTTGTGCGAGTTTATCGTACAAGGCCAACTGTCATGCGTAATTTAAAGACTATTTCACTAACAATATAATACAAAATTTTGATAGTAGAGCGATATAGCACAAAATAAAACTAAAGTCTGTGTCATGTCAACCGAGATGAGAGAATTTGTATCATGTTGGTTAATAGATATCAAAAAAGTGGCTATTTGGGTAATATTCTCGAAAATTACACCACCATGATGTGGAGATCTTGCAACAGTCCAGTGAGATCCGCGATGCTGCGGCTAGATGTACTCATTATTTTATCCTTATTAGCACCAAAAGAAAACTGTTGTCTTGTCCATGGTAACCCGAAAGTATACTTCCATTTTGGCGGACCAAGTTAGCCCAAAGAGAAATTCATCCCTCTGGGAAGTCCCAAACACTCATAAAAACTGGTTCTAATAAGGTTTAAATCTAGAGGTTACGAGAAGGTGCTACATTCTATAGATCTACGTTTGAAGTGATGGCTAAAAGCCTATCATGATTGGCCATGTGCACTGGGCTTCAGAGATGACAAGTTAACAATAGTTTTATGTAGACTCCGTTTCGATACGAGTTTAATATGAAAATTTTTTTTATAGAAAATAATTAATTTTTTAAAAATTAGTTAAATTTTTTTGATTTTTAAGAAAAAAAAGATAAAATTGATATGAAAATTTAGATTTGAATCTAAAAGCAAAACATGCTTAGAAAACAAATGTAAACCTCAACTCTGGAAGAGAACATCAGTAGAATGACCAAAATTTATCTTTGTAATTACTTGAGCCCTACAGTCAATCAAGTTAAAAATCAAGTTAAAAGCAGCAGGGCATGCCCTTCAAAGATGCCACTTAGAAGTACTATCAATATTAGTTTCATCGAGTCTCTTTTAATTCTTTATACTTTTATTTTTAATTAAAATAGTTCCAATAATATTAGTTGCGTGCATAATATCTGATTCCGTCGCAAAATATAAAGATTTTAAATCCTCAAAGTTTAAAAAATGTTATAATTACGAGTTTTGACTATTAAAATAATACATAACGAGCAGAGAACCTTTGTTTTTTTTGGTAGTCTACCAATTATTCTTCTATTATCGTTACCCTATCAGTAATTCCCTATGCTATTCATTTCTTGTTATTGATAATTCTCAAATAGAGTATTAGAACGGATTAGATTAGATTAGATGTCTCCTACCATATGATAAAAGCTAAAATATGTGTAATGAATGAGATTTTTTTTTAAAGCTAAATTTAATGAATGAAATTTAAGACCCATTAGAAATGCCAAACTTGGAGTTCTATAAATGTTTCAATTGAAAATAAGTTGAGTTTTGAAAACATGCAATTTGAGTGAAAATGCATTTTTTGGAGTTAAAAACTGTAAAAATATCAAATTTATTACAGAAATAATAATAATAATAATAATAATAATAATATTATGGATCTTATTTCATCACTTAGTCATTTTAAGCATTTTTAAAGTAGTAATCTCTTCTTACTATGGACTTTTAAAAAGTTTTGAGTTTTTAAAAAATAAGGATTAGAGATTTGAAGATATAAACAATAAAATTAGTTTACATCTAGAGAAAAGACAGAAAATATTGAAACTTCAAATGGGTCCTTAGATCACATGATTTTTTTTTTTTCTTTAATTGAAAAGAAAGAGATAAACCGTAACTTTACTCGTAACAGACACAAAAACAGCCTTTCAGCTTTTCAAATCCCTCGTCATTTAGATGTTGCTTTCCTTTCCAAGCACGTACTCGTCCAATGTCCATACATGAAAATTAACGTTTTTTTAATACTGAAATATTTGACCAAAATAAACCCCTCAAGGGTTAGTCTTCACAAGAAGTTACGAAAGGGTATTTGAGCCAAATCACAAGTGATGCAATTTATAATTATCTGGGGGCGTTAATTAGTAACGTTTGAACGCATAGCTACATCAAAGGCACCTTTTCGTGCAAGTTGAAAAGCTCAAAACGACAGCTTGCATGATATAAAACAACGGAATTGAAAAAAAAAAAAAAAAAAAAAAAGACAATTATTTTTTATAAGAAACGCGATATCTATGATTAGATATTGGAAGTCATGCAGTTCACACCAGCCTATGATACCAAATTCTATCATCAACTACAACAAAAGAAAAAAGAGGAAACAATAAAAGATTTTTCTCATATGCGTCCCTTTTAAGTTATAAACTCATATTTACTCTGTCTCTTAAATTTTGAATTTATCCCATTTAATTTCTTTTATAAGAAATCCTTTAAAAAACATATGGTTAAAAGAGAGGAAATTAGTCTCATTTGACCACTCTGATTAGAATTTCAGTTAAAAAAACTCAAAAGATTAAGTGTGCTCATTTTGTCTCCTCCTTTTTCTTTTCCACGGAAATTATAACATTTTCGATTTGAATGGATTCAAAATTCAGGAGGAAAGTTTTTTTAAAGTTCAAGAGAGATAAAGTGAGAGTAAGGCGAAATTAAGGGAGCATAAGTGCAAATAATTAATAAAAATGGAACAATATAGGAAATAAAGGAATCAATAATTCAAGGTTGGTTTGTTTTCCCACTTTGTTCTCTCCATTTCCCACTATAAAAGCATATAGAAAGCCCAACATAAGAGAACATGAGCAAAAAATAAATAAAATGCCGATGGAGAAATATTGGAGGGTCCATACATTTACTTTGTCACTAGTACTGCTGTTTCTCTTTCCAGTAATCCATGGCTGGGGATATGATGGACATTACACAGTTTGCCGGATTGCTCAGGTTCTTCTTCCATATCTATCTGTTTGGCTCATAATGTTTTCAATTCAATTAAGATAATAATACGAATCCAAATGGAATAGTACTTCTAAACAACTCGACTCGGAGGGTCGGGCTGCGAATTATTGGGTAGGTTCATTTCTTTGTTTCACGATCAACCCGCTGAAAATCGGGTTGTGTAACGCTTTCCCCGCTTAATGAGTGGTTTGGTTTGTTTTTGATTCATAACGCTAGGCTCGGTTGAGCAAAGCAGCAGCGGATGCTGTAGCGAAACTGCTTTCTGAAACCACAGAAAATGAGTTGGGGAGTCTATGCATATGGGCAGATCGTGTGAGATTTCGTTATCAATGGTCAGCTCCACTTCATTATGCGGACACTCCTGATTCGCTTTGCACTTACCAATATGAAAGTAAGTTCTTCCACAGCCTGACAACTTTGCCTTACCTTTTGCCTTTTTTTTTTTGCTAAATTTATATTTCATACTTTTGTTTTTTGTTTCTCCCCACCCCATTTCTTTCTCCAAATTTTCCGTTATTTGCTGGTATATCCTTGAACTGTACTAGATTTTGCACCCCGGCCCTTTTGTTTTTACTCCATACTTTGGTCCTTATCATATTAAAATCTAGGCATTTAGTCCTTTGGATTTGAGGGCAATTAAAGACATAATCAAGAATCTTCGTCTACTAATTAATTTGTGGAATTTGGTACCATTTTTGTATGTTTTTATTATTTTTTACAAGATTTGTTGTCATAGGCAGAAAAAAGTTACTATCCAAATATAAAATGTGTTTACTGCCAATATTAAAACAAATACGGTAAAATCTAGTACACACGGCGATAATTATTACTAAATTGAACTAAAAAAAAGATTCCTGGAATTTTAGTATTTTGTTAATGTGATGTGATCCGCTTATTTCATATTTTTAAAGATTTCACAGGAAAATGACCTTTTAAAGTAATTTTTAACAAATGTTCTGAGTTTTTTTTTTTTAATTTAGGAAAATAACCGTTTTTAAATGGACTATTAGTGATGGATTGTTTGATGATATATCATTGATATGCTTAGTGGTCGCTCACCATCAATTAACATGAAATATTAATGTACCGGATTTTCGGCACAGGGCTACTATAATTATACACTAATTGACTATCGTAAAATCCAATAAAAATAAAAAAAATATAATTTTGAGTATATAAAATTCAGTAAAATAAAAAAAAAAATCATTAACCTAAAAAAAAAAAAAGTTCAGCTATTTAGTTTGATGAGGGACCAAAAACACGGTCACCGACCTAATTTTTCCTTCTTTTTGTGGGCATTGGGAAAAATAGGTTTGTGGGGACCACAATTTAAAAGCATGGAGAAATCATTTTATAGAGATTTTTAGAGGGCTCGTGTTTGCTACAATTTTGGAACTTTTACGGAAAATTTAAAAACATGTACTTCTAGTCACTATAGTTGGACATCAATTGCAACGTTTTTTTTTTTATTTTTTTATTTTTTATTTTTTTATTTTTAAACTTCTGCTTAACCATGGTAAAGACATAGCAACTAAACTAGGCAATTATCAACATTTATCGGCAGATCCTGATAACCACAAAGAATAATAATAATAATATATAAATCCTAGAGGATGTGATCATAGAATTGTCATGTAGTTCGAAGAACTACCACAATAGACGAAAAAATGAATAACATTATATAGACATTGGCATTTGCATTGGAGATGGTCTAACGTACTAAAACTGTGGTCAATGGTGTTCAGGGGACTGCAAGGATGAAAATGGTATGAAAGGAAGATGTGTCACAGGGGCTATTCAAAATTACACAGCCCAGCTTCTTACTTACAAGAACAATTCTCCTCATCAATCTCAATGTATTTTCTTGCACATAAAATTCAAAATTTTATTTTGTAACTTTTATTTGTTCTTTGTCCCCCCCCCCCCCCCATTTCATATTCTAACGTTATATTTATTTTTTCGTCCAAAGATAATCTCACGGAAGCTCTTCTGTTCCTTTCTCATTTTATGGGAGATGTTCATCAGGTATGACACAACGTTTAGTTTTGGCTTTTGACATTAGAAACTAGCTTTTGGCCTAAGTAAATTTTTTTTTTGGGGTGCTATTATAATTAGCTTTTGGCCTAAGTACTTTTTTTTTTTTTAATGACGTTATATTAAAGAGAATTTTCAGTGGGAGTTATTTGGCCACATCTAAATTTACAATTGCCTAGGATGTGGTGCATTTTCACATGACATATGTGTACGTCTATATATTTTGACTACCACCATAAGATCTATTTAGTTAAATATATATATATTTTCGTGTAAAACTATATCTCCCACTTATTAGGTTCCTCGGTGGTAAGTTTTTTGGTCTTTGATAATATGTTGTTCGCCTTATATTTGCACAGCCTCTACATGTGGGTTTTACCTCGGACAAAGGAGGCAACATGATTAACGTTCATTGGTACACAAGGAAACAAAATCTCCACCATGTGAGTCCAATTACTTGCCATTTATTTATTTATTCATTACTGCTCTAACTTTAATTTTTAATGCAAGTTGATTAAAACTAGCAAAAAATAATCTCATGTAAATTAAACGCTTTCTAGGTTTGGGATGACAACATAATTGAGACAGCAGAGGAGAGGTTCTATCAATCTAATGTGGAAGAGCTGATTAATGCAATTCAACAAAATATTACGGTATATTGTATTATTTACACTACGGATTTTACTGAACTTGGGATTTACCAAGTTTCTTTCATTTTTTTTTAAGCTAGTTTATTTATTTATTTTTTTTTGTAATTTTTGTTGATGCTAGGTTGAATGGGCAGATCGAGTTAAAGGCTGGGAGACTTGCAGTTCGAACAAGACAACTTGCCCGGATATGTATGTTATACAACTTTTAGAAGGACAAAGAATATTGAATTTTTCTTTTCTAATTTTCTTGTTTGGTACTTTGTTCCGGGAACGAAAATTTTATTGATGGAGACTTTAGTATTAGTCAAATATAAATTATGTTAGGCGTATCTCAATTTTAATCGAAAGATTTCATAACATAATACGGGAGTTGTCATTTTTTAATTTGTTGTTAATTATTAAATAATTGAGAACTTCTTTATTATGTGAGTTAATATATAAAAGTAGTAATACTCATTGAAAATTGCCTCGATGGAACTGTTTCATTTCCCTATTGCACGTGATCTTCCCGTGGGCTTTTGATCACCAATCAAATTGAAGTTTTTGTTACATTAGAGGAATAATGTAACATTATTTAATTTAAGGGAAAAAAAAAAAGTTTGGTGAAGTTCAGTGCCAATTATTCTATTATTTTCCCTGAAACTTGTATTTTTTTAACAGAGAGGTGTTTCTAATTGGCAGATATGCATCTGAAGGTATCAAGGCAGCTTGTGATTGGGCTTATAGGGGTGCATCTGAGGGTTCCGTACTAAAAGGTAAGGGAAACATCCTGTTTAAAAAAAAAAAAAAAAAAAAAAAACTGAATTAGTATTGAAAAAAAAGCTATCAGTGGTTACCATTAGATAAAAGCTGAAAAAATTTAAACCTACAAAACTTATTGAAAACCTCATTTAGTAATTTATATTAAGACTGCACATACGTTCCAAAAAAGCGAGATAAGCTATAACCTCACTGAAAAATTAGATTTGTTTCTTAGTGAAAACAGTAATATGTTATATGTAATGTCTCTTCATCATGCTGAGAGATTTTATCTCTTTGTATTTTTTGTATTTTTTGTTTTTTTGTTTTTGTTTTTTTGAGAATGAATAAGAGAATTAATAGAACTTAAACTTGTTACAGATGACTATTTTCTCACTCGTTTACCAATAGTGAATACGAGGTTGGCACAAGGTGGAGTTCGATTAGCAGCTACTCTCAACCGTATCTTTGGGTGACAGGTTATCTTTTCTAATAATTATTCAGTTAAATGATATTCTAGAAATTAAAATATGTAATCTAAACAGTGTGAAATGTGTTATGTATTTGTGGCTTAAAACTCTAAAGGTCGGTTGAATGCATTCGGTTATTAAGAGAATTTTTTACACTTTATTTTTTATTTTTGTCTTCCTACACTACTATAAAATGTGGATTTCACGATGGAGCTTTTACGACCGTTTTTAAAAAAATCATCATGGAAAATGCGACAAAAACATGGAGCGGAACAAAGTTTCCGAAAACAGTCGTGGAAGTCGAAGCTTCCACAACGGTTATAAAAAACCGTCATACAAGGAAGCTAAATTTTTTTTTTTTTATACCTTCCATGACGGTTTTTTAACCGTCGTGGAAGCTTCGGATTCCATGACGGTTAAAAACCGTCGTGGAAGTTAAAATTTTTTTTTTTTTTTTAGCTTCCTTGCACGACGGTTATTAAAAACTGTTGTGGAAGCTTCGGCTTCCACGACGGTTTTCGGAAACTCTGTTTCGCTCCGTGTTTTTGCCGCATTTTCCATGACGGTTTTTTAAAAAACAGTCGTGGAAGGGTCTATTTTCACAAAATTTTCTTTTTAATTTTTGGACTCTACCACGACGATTTTCCCAAATAACCGTTGTGGTAGGTACTAAGGCGGGAATTTTAAAAATTTTTGAATTAAATTCAATATTTTAGAGCGTGTATTAAAACCCAAAAAAATACCCTCTTTCCCACCCCATTACGTTCCGAGTCTTTTTCACTTTTTCACTCTCTAATATACACTCTAACTCCATATCCAAAGCCGCCCAATTTCCTCCCTCTATTTCTCTCTCTCTGCTCCCTCTCTACTTAAAATCTCCAAAAACTCGCTCTATCTCACCGCGACCCTTCTCTCTATCTCACCTCTCAAAATTTTTCTCTTGGCTCCATTCTTCGACAGCCTCGTCCACCACTCACGCGGCCTCCTCTATTCTTCGACGGGTCCACCAAGGAACTCACACGGCTTTCCCTCTCTCTCTCACCGCACTTCGCCCGTACCCACTCCGCACTCCTCCCGTAAGCCGGTAAGTTGTAATGTATATTGCTTCGTTAATGCATGCATTTGGGAATTTTTCGTCCAAAATGTTGATTTTGTTGATTGTGGTTGTTGTAAAATGTTAATAACCAAAATGTTGATTTTGTAGATTGTTAAGTTGGGAATATTCAGTCCGAAATGGCCAAAATCCGTCCCCTACATTTTCGGTGATTGTTCATTGTGGTTGTGTTTTAGATTGAATTAAATTGGTTGGGGAAGACAAGGATTTATGAATTTTTCGGAAAAAAGAGTTGATTTTGTGATTTAAATGTTTTTGAGGAAATGAAACAAATTCGTAAATTTTTTTTGTTGTTACCTACCACGACGGTTTTTTGGAGAAACCGTCGTGATAGGGGGTTCCTATCACGACGGTTTCCTTGAGAAACCGTCGTGGTAGGGCAACTAACCACGACGTTTTCTTAAGGAAACCGTCGTGGAAGATTTCCTTACCACGACGGTTTTTTACGTAAAACCGTCGTGGTATGTTCTTAAATGTCCATATTTAAACCCTATTTTTGCTCATTCTACGACGGTTAAAAAATCGTCGTGGAATCTGAAAAGATTCCATGATCCTGGATTCCACGACGGTCAGAAAAACCGTCGTGGAAATGTTACCACGACGGTTAAAAACCGTCATGGTATCCACATTCTGTAGTAGTGCTAATTATAATGATTATTGTCATTTATATGCTTAAACTTTAGGATTGTTTCTATTTTGCACTCTAAACTTTAAAATCTCTCATTCATTGTCTCACTCAACCGCTTATATATATGTCAATATTAAAAACAGATGGAAAAAGGAAGGAAAGTGCAGTTACGGTATATTTTTGTTTTGTTTTTAATAAATTTATTAATAGGGATAGTGAGACTAATCTCCTATTTTCCTATCTGTTTTTAACCAAAAATTATAATAAAAGTGAACGTGAGACTAAAACAAAATTTAAGGATAAAGTGAGAAGTTAAGTTTAGGGAGCAAGACATGAATGACGGGACATAGATAGACCCTATATTAGCTATGCGTGGTTGTGTTTATGTTCGGTTCTTATCGAATTCCCGATGAAGAATTATGTAAACACCCTCAGTTTTGAAGCTTGAACGACATCTCCCATGGAGGAGAGAGAGAAATCCGAGAGAGAGACAGAGTGGGAAAAGAGAGAGAGAGTTGTCAGGAAAGAGAGAGAAAGAAGGAAAAGGAGGAAAAAGAAAAAGGAAAAATAAAGAGAAATAGTACGTATTACCCTTGGGCTTAATCATATAATAGTCTCCTATTAGTTTTCTACCAAGTAAACCACTTGATAATTAAATACTAAATTCAAATATTTCTATCACTTAATTCCTTAATTATCTCCACTACTTGGAATTTGATAAAAATAAAAGTTTCTCTCCTAATTTTCTAAGTATTATAAAGTTAATATGTTAGTGATTTGGTTTTAATATTTCCCATTGGATGGAGTTAAACTACAATTTGTTATTGGATTGTGGATTAAACTATGACTTTCAAAATTTATTTAATTCAAGAAACGGATTATCCTAGTCAAGTTTAATTCATTCAAGATCTTCCACTAATCTCATATCAATTTTACTGATTTTAGAATTAATTATTCCGGTCGTTATAATCAATGTCAATTCGTTGGTGGAACAACAGCTTTAGGATAGAGATGCTTTTTAAGAGGAATTAACGCTTCATTTAACTCAAGCACAGAACAATAAAACACTTTAGGTTGACGACAGGAGGCGGGATGTTTCTTTTACAGTTGATGAGCTTGGTTATCTGATCTTTGGCGAAGTTAAAAGCACTACTGTTCGTGTCTTTGGTGTTGGATAAAAATAGTCAATTTAATTAGGGGTGGGCATTGGATCGAAATCATGTTTTTTTAACATCCGTCGTCTCATTTAATTAGGAGAGAAATCCTTTTAAATCCTACAAATTAAATCCGATTTATTTTATTAATCCAAAAATTATTGGATTGGATTAGAATGGATGATTGGATTATACATGTTTTCATGACAAGAACTTGTTAAAACCTACTCAAAAGGACAAATCACATTTTGTAGACATCAATTTAATTTTCTATCATCCATTCATCGTATAACATTAATCCAAAATCACACAACATAGTAAATAACGTAAAAGCTTTAAGTTAATAAAACATGATCCTTATCCAAATTCAAAAAAAAAAAAAAGTTGGAAAAAGATAAACACAAAAAAAAAAAAGGTATACATACATTTATATCATCTAATGATTGGCATGACAAGCCCGCCAGGAGAAGCCATTTCCAATTTGTCAATCTATTTTGGGTTATTCAACCACAGCTATGACTTCTAAAAATATTAAAAGGAAAAAAAAAACAAAACAAAACAAAAGATAATAAGAAGACACTTTGTAATTAATCTTTTTAGAAGACAGATTCGAAAGCTATGAGTTTTAATCATTTTTATATATGAGATGAGATGTTTAAATATATATATATAGTTTTTATATTTGAAATTAATCAACTTACCAGTTTTGACCTTTCGAGTGAAAAGAGTTTTGGATAACATCAAAAATATTACCTTGTGTATATCCTACCTATATGGCAACGTAACAAAATGCCATGTGCCCTCCATCCTTATAAGTTTTCATATTCGAAATTAATTAACTTACTCGTTTTAACCTTTTCAAATAAATACGTTTTGGATAACATTGACAAAGATTACCTTATGTATATACTACCCTATCTACTCCATATGGCAATGTAGTAATACGTTATATGCCCTCTATCCCTATAAGTTTTCAGATTCGAAATTTATTTGCTTACTAGTTTCGAACTTTCCAGATTAAAAAGTTTTGGATAACATCGAAAATATTACCTTGTGTAGAACCTATCTATGTGGAAACGTAATAAAACGCCATGTGTCCTCTATCCCAATAAATTTTCAGTTTCGAAATTAATTGACTAATTACTAGTTTTGACCTTTCCAGCTAAAAGAGTTTTGGATAGCATCGACCAAGATATCCTTTTTTGTATATCCTTCTCTATCTACTCTATGTGACAATGTTATAAAATGCTATATGTGCCTTCTATCCCTATGAGTTAATCTCAAGTAAAAAGGCTTTGTACTTGAATCGTCCATTGCAATCACAATTTTCGTTAGCCAACCCAAAAAAAAAAAAGTAGTATGAAGATTAAGGTTTCGTTCAACATAGCTTCCTTGGTTCTCATACTAGCCATCATTGCGTGTAAGTTTCTCTCCATTTCTTATCTATTCACGTAAACATACAAGTAATTCTTCACAAGAGTTTCCATTTTTTTTTTTTTCAAAGAAAGGGCAAATTCACTTTTGAAAACTATTATGTTTCATGAGAACGTAAGTTGAACAATTAGACACTAATATGAATAAATATGTTTGAATAATTACCAAAATCTGCTTGCAAAAATTATTTGTGGTTTAGGAAGAGATGTGCATGTTCAAATCCCATAAACAACTAGCTATGCAATGGTATAAGCTAATGTGACATATGTTAACATGATATTGGCTTATGTGTGCTTGTATATATGAAGGTGCGAAACTCTCATGGATGGGAGGAGTCGAAGCACTACAACAATGTGCTACCACCGATGACTGTTACAAAGCCAAAACAATGTGTGGAGGTGGACTTATAGTTGCTTGTACAGATGGTAGATGCATTTGCATTCATGCGGGTACTGACGATGCTCTAATCAAACCCGACCCTCCGATCTTATCACCATCTGCTAGAAATGAAAATGGATATGTTATTTATACTCCTCCAAATCAGTAAAGACTTTGTTACAATCCTATTGATGTAATAACTTCTGTTTATTTGAAACAGAAAGGAATAAAGAAATATGATTACTTGGCTTGTATGTTTTACTTGTTGATCAGACCACTACAAGAAATGTGACTTTAAGAGACCAAAGTTTTTGTTACCAAAAAAAATTTGGTAGCAGAAAATAGAGTTTCTGTTACCAAATTTTGATGGTTGAAAGGTGTATACATTTTGTTACCAATTTTGGTAGCAAAAACGACATAATCCGCTACCAAATATTTTTGGTAACAAATGGCAGGGTGGGAATCGAATTTTAGTTCCCGCTGATAACATTTTGCTACCAAAATACTATTTGGTAACAAAATGCTAAAATTTGCTACCAAAATTTGGTAGCAAATTGTAATAGTTTGCTACCAAAATTATTTGGTGGCAAAAAAAATTGGCGGTAGGCAAAATTTTTTCCCGGTAGTGTCATTTGCTACCAAATGAAATTTTGGTAGTAGAATATATATTTCCGCTACCAAAATTTTGGTAGCGCAATCGTATAGTTTGCTACCGAATACATTTTGGTAGCGAAAACAATTTTAGGAAGCAGGCAAAAATTTCCCCCTAATGTCATCTGTTATCAAAAATTTTTTGGTAACAAAATATTGTATTTTGCTACCAAAATTTGGTAACAGAATTTAAGTTTCTACTATCAAATTTTGGTAGCAAAATATGTTATTTTAAATCCAACCTTGTTTTGGTTGCAAAAATGTTGGCGGCAAACGAAAAATATTCCCGCTCAACTCATGTGCTACCAAATCTTTGTTAGTAGTAAAATAGTGCATTTTGCTACCAAAATTTGGTAACAGATATTGAGTTTCTGTCACAAAATTTTGGTAGCAAAATATATTAAGTTTACTACCGAACCTATTTTGGTTGTGAAAACGTTGGCGGAAATTTAAAATATTTACCGGGGATGGTTTTTCCTACCAAATTAAATTTGGTGAGAAAGTGATATATTTTGTGCTCCCAAATGTTGGTAGCAAAATATAATTTTTACCTACCAAACTGTAAATATATTTTGTGCTCCCAAATGTTGGTAGCGAAATATATTATTTTTTGCTAGTATATATTGATGATAGTATCTTATTACTTTATTATATAGAATAAGATATATCATCGTCAAAGTTGTATTTTATATTATAATGGTGCTAAAAAATGATTTGAATTAAATTTTAACAATCAAATGAAAATATTTAGCATTTAAAAAAAAAAATACCGGTTGGGAGTACCATACTAAAATAAGGTCATAAAATATATGCTTTTAACTACTAAATTATTATTTGATAGTAAAATAAATGCTTTTTTTCCACCAAAATATTCTTGGTAACTATCTATATTTTAATTATACATAATACAAACCCATAACTTATTCACCATATTTCCCTACTTTTAGCAAATTAAAAAAGGCATCCTATCTTTCAAATACACTAACTCTCTATATATCTCTCTGTCTCTAACTCCCTCTCTCTATCCCTAACTCTTGACCTCTGTCTCTCTCTAGCTGGACGTCGCCTTCCTTCGCCCCACCGAAACCAGTCGGCGTCCTCCCTTCACCGCGCCGGCACCAGACCTCCGTCGCGCTGTCAGCAGGCCTTTGTCGTCCCATAGCTGCGCCGGCACCATCTCCACCGTCCCCTCTCCACGCCGTTGCCGGATTCGCGGTAGCCAACCCTTTCTAGTCACTGGCGTCGAAAATGCAGTGACCAGCAACGGAAATCAAAGGAATCTGAGGAGGTAAAAAGCCAAACTGAAAACCCACAAGTTTTTATATGAAATCCCCTCACGAAGATTCAAATAATTTCAAAATACCCTAATTCTCTATCTTTCTGTCTCTAACTCTCTCTCTCTCTCTCTATCTTTAACTCTTTCTCTCTAACTCTCGACCTTTGTCTCTCTTTAGCTAGGTCTGGACTTCGCACCTTCGTTCGCACCTTCATTGGGGCGAACGGTGCTTCTGAGCACTCTCGACCTATGTGTGTATATTACTTTACCCCTCGCGATGGAATGAGCTTCTGAGCATTTCTCTTATAGGAACAATATTGGGCTCCTCCGGACTTTAAAAGGCTATTGTCAGCAAACTTGAAGACTTTGACAGCAAATGGGAAATTGATTAAGGTATGATGCAGATCTATATATTTTTTATGAAAATTTAGTGAATTTATTAGGTGAAATGAAATTAGTATCGAATAAGTAAGGAAGAACAGTGTCTGAAATTACGGGGCCTTGGCATGTGCGTTGGTTACTGTTACTTTTGAGATAATGAACAAATTGCTAAGCAAGTAATTTAAGGACTTGTGAATGAGTGCTGCATGTTGTTTTTGTCGATGATAACATTGTCTCTGTATATTTTTCCAAAGATCAGATTCTGTTTGACAATGGTTTCCACGCATTTGGAGTGACAGTAGTTATCTTACAGAGGGGAATGTCCTATTGATATGGGAATCTCTTAGCGCAAAATTTGTGCTTAGGGAATATGAAAGATGAATATCCAGTAAACTTTATGCAAGATTTAACTATTTTGATCCTGTATTCCAATTGGCTGCGTGAATTGGCTGATGGTTGGTGGCAGATTTTTCCTGCATGACACATATTAGGAGGTTTTTTCCTCCCTTTTCTTCTAGCCCATACTTATAAATATTTTTATATTTTTTTTTTCTGAGGCAAGTTAATGAATTGAATCACCCATGACAAGTTGCGGTTCGACTTATTAACAATCTTTGTTTGGCCTCGTTTATTTATTAACAAGTGTTCACTTCATTGCTTGCAAAGGTGATGTGTTAACATAGGCTGTTTTGGGTAGTTTGCTATTGTTGTGTGGCAAGGTGCTATGGTGGGAGGGGCATGCTATTAGGTTGGCTTTGTTGCAATTCTACGTCTCCATCAACGGAAATCAGGGGAAGCTCAGGAGGTAAAAATCTCAACTGAAAACCCACAAGTATTTATATGAAATCCCCTAATGAAGATTCAAATAATTTCAATTTATTTATTCCTCTGTGAACAGTCAAAAAACGACATCAAAGGGATGAAAAATTCTAGCAAATATATTTTGGGATGTTTGAATATCTTAATGTGGCTTCAACTTTAATTATTGTTATAAAGGTTTTCATTTGGTTTAATTTAATCATTTTAAGTAGTTTATGTTGCTATTCCTCATCACTCCGTGGAGTTTTTCCACTGCTTTGCAGTCAAATGTTAATTTTTGGATTAGATGTTACTCTTGGTTTAACTCACTTTCGGTAAACCAAGAATATGTAAACAATGTAGGTTTTGTTTTTGTTGTTTTTTTATTTTTATTTTTTGTTGTTGTTGGATTTCAGATATATGGTTTGGTTTTAGATATGAATAAGAGTTGGATTTTTGTGACGAATCGACTTTCGGAGATGTATAGGAGTGGAGTGAAAAGATTTATAGAACAAGCACGCAATCACCTAGATGAGGAAGGAAAGAATCGTTGTCCTTGTAAAAAAATGTTTGAATTGTTATTCCCATCGAATCATCCTGGACCGAACCTCCCAGGCAATGAAGATCCGCCACCACCGGCAGCTCCAGCCCCAATTTGTTAGAGGTTTTTCTTCTTGCAAGATCAAGTGTTTACTAGTACAATATTTATTATGCTGTGACTCTTGGATTTGCTTAAGTATTACTATTTTAGTATTTTGTTTGGATTCTAATATGTATCAAGATATTTAGAGAGATTTGGTATTTTGTTTTAATTAATATTTGGTATTTTGTCTATTAAATTTGAATTTCATACATATACTTTGGGGAAAAATACAGGTATATAAATTTGTTTAAATTTTGGTGGTCACAAAATTCGGCACCAAAAATTTCAAAATTTTTTTGCCCTTTTTGCTACCAAATAGTTGGTGGCTAAAACATAAGAATTTGCTACCAAATACCTTTTGTTACCCAAATTTTGGTACCTAAATCTTGTATATTTTGCTACCAAAAATACATTATACTACAAAAATTTTGGTTTCTGAATCACGGGTTTTTGACTATGAAATTCCTTCTGCTATCAAAATATTCGGTAACTAAATCTCATGCATTTTGTTACCAAATATTTGGTAACAGAATCTTGTACAATTCGCTACCAAATAAATTTTGCTACCAGAAAATTTGGTAACTAAATCACATATTTTTTGCTACCAAATACCTTTTGTTACCCAAAATTCGGTAACTGAATCTCCTACTTTTCGCTACCAAAATACATTTTGTTACCAAAATTTTGATACTTGAAATTATAGACTTTTTGTTACCAAATACCTTTTGTTACCAAATTTTTTTGGTGACTGAATATCACATTTTTCGCTACCAAATACATTTTGTTACCGAAATCAATTTTGGTAACAAAAAGTTTTTGCTACCAAAAATTTGGTAGCAATACTTTTTGCGACTGACTTTTCGCTACCAAATTTATTTGGTAACAAAAACTTTTTGTTACCAAAAACAGGACTTTCAGCTACCGAATTTTTGGTAACTGAAAATTGATTTTCTTGTAGTGAAAATACGTGTGTGTGTGTGTGTTTTTTTTTTTTTTTTTTTTGGTTTTCCTCTGTTCGGGAGATTTTAAATTTTAATGCCTAACTAACCATAAGAAAATAAAAAATAGATACCCTTAAATAATAGAATCAAAATTTGTGAAATTTTCGCAGCCCTTTAAATGTTATAATAGTCCCTGCTAGTAAATCCATCCAATTAATAGACTGTTAAGATATGATTATGCTCAAGAAAGCACACATTTTTGGACTGCCTTAATGTCTCTTTGTTGACCATTTTGCGCTGTTAGGATTCACTACAAAAAATCAGGACATTTTAGTGACAATTAAGTTGTTTGTCACAGGAAAACTATTTCATGACTAAATATAAAATTTAACGACAAATGCACAACTTGTGACTGATAGTATTTTAGTCATGGTAATGTTTGCAAACCTTAAAAAAGGAATAAATTATTAAGTAGGTTACTAAACTTTTTAAGTTTCTGCTATATCGCTATTACCACTCCGTTAATTTTTCGATGAATCCAATAGACAAACATAACAAAACAAAGCAATATTAATAATAATAACAATAATAATCCACGTGACCACCACATTACTCTTATGTGGCAAGTAATGAAGACATAATAAAAAATATAGGTAAGAGATTATATCTTTGAAGAATTTTTTTTTTTTTTTTCAAATTCTCCTGTTTTCTTCAAAATTTTTTGATTACGTAAATTTCAAAAAAAAAATTATTCACCTGACCTCCACATGCATGACTGTTATGTGGCAAGTAATGAAGACATAATAAAAAATATAGGTAAGAGATTATATCTTTGAAGAACTTTTTTTTTTCCTTCAAATTCTCCTGTTTTCTTTAAAATTTTTTGATTACATAAATTTCAAAAAAAAAAACTATTCACCTCTATAATTATAGGTATATGATAAAAAAAATTGATACTCACTAACGGATTTCATCCAAATATTAATGAAAAAGACTACTACAACTACATTTCTAATAGTACTTTAGGGCCATTCAAGTTATGAAAGATAGAACATTGATAAATATTGTATAAACTCAAAAATTGAGGCACTAAATGAGCAATTTACCCCGATTACTTTATAATTAATCTCTTTAGAAGATAGATTCGAAAGCTATAGAGTTTTAATCATTTTTATATATGAGATGAGATGTTTATATATAATATATATATATTTTGCTGAGTGCTACTCACATGCACTGCACTGTTGGACAGGGTAAAATTAAAAAATAAAAATAAAATAAAATAAAAAAAGATTTTTATTTTTTATATTGTTTTTAAATCCTCTAAAGGGCTCAAGCACTATTACCCATCACACCTTCTCATTTCCAATTACTGCCGTGGCCACGAACTATTAATCCTCTCTCATTTCCCATGACTACAAATGCGATAATAGTTTTTTAATCCTTTATCAATATTTTTCAGTATAAGAAAGTAAAGAAATAATAAAAATTAAATCCTTGTCGTTGATCATCAGTATTATCAACGTCTCATTTTCGAAGGTTGGAATTCCGCTTCCTTAGCTCCGTGGATTTGCCAACCTTGGACCAGTTAGCCACGGTGCTCTTCGTGAGCCGGTCGTGCTGAATCTCTGTACTCACCGTACTCGAGCATCGAGCTGGGCTTCGACTAGACCAGGAACTATGATTCAGTACATATTTTTACACAGCTACTCTGTAACATTACGCTATTTGCATTTTAATTAGTTTTTTTCCTACTCATTTTCTAAAATGTGTTCCCACATAAGATGAGACGTGTGAAAAAAGGAGTAAGGAAAAGAAAAGGGAGAGTAGCACTTTTGATGGGTGATGAAGCGTATTGCACGTATAGGCTCATAACTCTATTAATTAAAAAAAGATTTTTCTCTAGAATCAATAGTTTTAGGTAAAACTAACTAGTATGAGAGATTTATGTAGAATATTTATGGTAATAATAACTTCTAATTAGCAATTAAGAAAAAATGTATTAAGAACTATCATTTGATAAGATTGACATTGACAAATGTGTCAATTGTCTATTTTTTATTCTATTTTTTATTGAACTGGTGTGTGCGTAAACATGATAACGCGGTACATTTGATCTATTAAACAATTTCTATTTTTGGGTTACTGGTTAGTTAAGTTTTTTCAAATGAGTTAGTGACAACTGATTTGTGTATTTATGGATATGGAAAACAGAAGTTGTGAATTTTTTTTTTATGGTTTTCTGTCCCGACTGGAAAGTTTTTCTTTGGTTTCATTGTGGCCCTGATTTGTGTCGAGCTCTGTTTGGTTTTGCTTCTTTGTGCTACTTAATCAATCTTAAAAGCTGTTCGCTACAAGTCTCATGCATTGGATTAAAAGAGACAATGTCATTAATGAATAGTCAAAAATAGATTTCTCTATCGATTAATTATCAGATTTGCTTTTTACATGTTTCTTGGGATAAGATAGTACATTTCAGACTGAAAATTTATTTGTTTTGACCTCTTGAAATAAAAGAGTTTTGGATAACATCAACAAAGATTACTTTGTGTATATCCTACTCTATCTACGCTATATGACAACGCAATAAAACGCTATATTAATTCCCCCTATCCCTGTAAGTTTAAAGATTTGGGATTGATTAACTTACTAATTTTACCTTTCCAAATAAAAGAGTTTTGGATAACATTCAAATAGATTCCCTTCTATATATCCTACTCCAGCTACTCTATATGGCAAAGTACTAAAACGCTATATGCCCTCCATTCCTATAAGTTCTCAGATTCGAAATTGATCAACTTACTAGTTTTGACATTCCCAAATGAAAAAGAGTTTTTGGATAATATTGACAAAGATTGTGGACATCCTACTCTATCTACTCTATATGGCAATGTAATAAAAACGTTATGCGCCCTCAATCCCTAAAAGTTTTCAGATTCGAAACTGATAAGCCTACTAGTTTTTACCTTTCCAACTAAAGGAGTTTTGGATAACATCGACAAAGATTGCCTTGTGTAAATGCAACTCTACTACTTTATATTGCAACCTAATAAAACGTTAATGCTTTCTATCCCTATAAGTTTTTACATTTTAAATTAGTTTACATACTAGTTTTGATCTTTCCAACTAAAAGAGTTTTGGATAACATCGATAAAGATGTACTTTTTTGTAAATCCTACTTCATTATTCTATATGACAATGTAACAAAACGCTATGTGCCCTCTATCCCGATAACTTAATCTAGTGTAAAAAGGCTTCATTGTGCTGAAACTCGAATCCTCCATTGCGATCACAATTCTTGTGAGCCAACCAAAAAATTATAATAGAAAAAAAATAAAAAAGAAAGAAAGCAATATGAAGATTTAGGTTTCTTTCAACATAGCTTACTTGGTTGTCCTACTAACCATTATTTCTTGTAAGTTTCTCTTCATTTCCTCAATATTCATATAGACATATAATTAGTTTTTTTCACAAGAGTTTCCATTCTTTTTCCTTTCCACCCCCCCCCCCCCCCCCCCACCCAAAAAAAAAAACCTAAAGTAAGGGGCAAATTCCACCTCCTTCTAAGATAGAAGCGAATTCCCTTTTGTAAACTACAATGTTCAATGAACATGTAAGAGTAAGTTGTTATAAGTGTCTTGAACAATAATATACAATAGTATGAATACATATCTTTGAATAATTACCAAAAATCTGCAAGCAAAAATTAGAAGAAATAGGAAGAGATCAACAAGTTCAAATTCTATAAGAAACTAGCAATGTATCGAAAAACAAAATGTAACATATATTGATATGAAAATATTGGCTTATGTGTGCATGTATATGTAGGTGCGGAACTCTCATGGATGGAAAGAGTCGAAGCAGTAGAACAATGTGCTACCAGCGACGCCTCTTAGAGATTCAGAATAACCTGTGAAGTGGGACTCGTAGTTGTTTGTGTAGATGGTAGTTGCTTGTGATACACTAATTGCACCCGGCACTCCGACCTTATCACCATCTGCTTGAAATGAAAATGGAGATGCTGATTATAAATCACCTACTCCTACCATACGTCTAAAATATTTTTGTGATTAATCGTGTTGTTACGATCCCTATTTATGTAACAAATTCTGTTCATTTGAAACAGAAAGGAAAATAAAATATAAGTAACCTTGTGATTAATCGTGCTGTTACAATCTCTATTTATATAATAAATTCTGCAAGGAAAAATAAAATATAATTACATGACTTACATGCTTTAGTAGTTGATCAAAATACGTATTGTTTGTGTGTGTTTTTTTTTTTTTTTTTTTTGGTTGAGGAGATTTTTATTTTTAATATTTTTTTGAATAAATAATTTTTAATAACTAACTAACGATAAGAAGTCAGATAAAAGTTAGATACCCTTAAATAATAGAAACAAAAGTTGTTAAACTTTTTCCCAACTATGATATGTACTACTATGGGGACGTGCCCATAGTATTATAATATTTTTTTTTCACTATTATTCTTTTTTAATTTATTACTTATATTTCTAGTTGTTTCATATTGTGAAAAAATATATGTACACATGTGTAAATTTAATCCTCATATTGTTGTTAGTCAAATTAAAACATAAAACCATTTGCTACGGTAAATCTCCTAAAAACCAAGGAAAAGAAAAGAGAGAGAGAGAGAGAAAAAAAAAAAAAAAAACATATGTTGTAAGAAAGAATAAAGTAAGAAGACAATTGACCTCCTCTTAGTTTTCTTTCTTTTTTTTTTTTTTTAGCAGACTAATTTTAGTTATTTTAAATTGCAACTTATTGTCAAATTTTTATTTATGTTGGACATTTCGTACGTTTTAATGTTTTCTCATTTTCTAATAAAAAACCTCTAAACAGAAAAATTATTTTAATGGGATAGTTGCCTAAAGAAGCATTTATTCGTATTTAAAATATATATATATATATATATTTAAAAGCGTAAGGAAAAATTTTGTTAACAAAACAGACAAAGAATAGAAGATTTACAGAAAAACAAAAAAAATAAACAAGGAAGAAAATTGTCTCAAGGATAATTAGTTAAAAAGATATTACTTAGGATCATATTTTGAAAACACGTATTATCTTCAAAGAATTGTATGACAAACTAGTAAATAGTAGTATATTAATGTGAGGGAAAAAAAACACGCGTTGAAAAATGAATTAGGAAACATAGTTTAGTAAGAAACACTTTAAATGATTGAGAAAAGATGACCTTAGAAGAGCAAGTTATTGAACAAACATTTTAATGAATTATTTAAAGAATGAAAAGAAGAAAAACCTTAATAATTTTATCTGTGTAAAATTAGACTGTATAAAAATTTTTCTTATTTCTTGAAGCCCTTTTGCCCTTAATTTCCTACTTGGTGTGCTTGATTTTTCTATGGTGGTTTTGAATCTAAATCTTCCTATCTTGTCTGTAATGACGGTTTTTCACAGTATATTTTCCATACTGCTTATCGTATAACAGTACCGTCATATTTTTGACTTCTATGATCAACCTTTGACTTTTTAGTCAACTTTGACTTTTTCCGGTCAAACTTTAACCAACATAAAATCATGAATTTTATTAAGCATTTCTCCATAAAAGGCTTCATGCATGACTAAACAATTACTTATCGAGTCTCATAGCCAATTGAAAGGGAACTCAAACATTTACTGAAATTTAACTCAGATCATGAGCTTCATATCGTCATACATAATTCAATCTTAAATTTTTCGTTGTTTTAAACGAAATCATAAGTCCTAAAAATTCGGGATATTACAAATGGTGCATTAATCCGAATTAAAACCAAAGATTTTTTGGTTTTGTAATATCTCATCCTTGAGCTTAGAAAAGGAGGTCTCCACAAGTATGAAAGGACACTTGATACACACAAAATCCGAGAGCACAAGTTTTCTTTCTGTTGTTTTCTTGTTCTTGGTTTTCTCTTGTAGTGGTCGGGGTTTTTGAGTTTTGGTGATAGAGGGAAGACTTTGGTTTCAAGTTCACCGGAAGTGGTTTTCGATCGTGCTAGACTATCGTTATTTGTCGTTGTATCCTGAGAGACAGACGTCCATTGAAGCCTCATGCACTTACCGGAAAGGATGAATTTGTTTTAAAGAAATCGTGACTCACGTGCCCCGATGATTTTATTTATTTGGTTTCCTTTGAGTTAAGGTTGAGTTTCGGTGTATCGTTATATTCTATTTTAATTCACTTGTTCTTTGTTTATGCCATATATATTTATTCTAACACTAGTCACTATATTTGGATATCAATTGCAATGTTTTTTTTTTTATTTTTTATTATTTTTTATTTTTTATTTTTTTAACCATGGTAAAGACATAGCACTAAACTAGGCAATTATCGACATTTATCGGCAGATCCCGATAACCACAAATAACAATAATAATAATAAATAAATCCCAGAGGATGTGATCATAGAATCGTCATGTAGTTTGAAGAACTACCACAATAGATGAAAAAATGAATAACATTGTATAGACGTTGGCATTTGCATTGGAGATGGTCTAACGTACTAAAACTGTGGTCAATGGTGTTCAGGGGACTGCAAGGATGAAAATGGTATGAAAGGAACATGTGTCACAGGGGCTATTCAAAATTACACAGCTCAGCTTCTTACTTACAAGAACAATTCTCCTCACCAATCCCAATGTATTTTCTTGCACATAAAATTCAAAATTTTATTTTGTATCTTACTTTTATTTGTTCTTTGTCCCCCTCCCCCCATTTCATATTCTAACGTTATATTTATTTTTTCGCCCAAAGACAATCTCACAGAAGCTCTTCTGTTTCTTTCTCATTTTATGGGAGATGTTCATCAGGTATAACACGATGTTTAGTTTTGGCTTTTGACATTAGAAACTAGCTTTTGGCCTAAGTAAATTTTTTTATTTTTTGGGTGATATTATAATTAGCTTTTGGCCTAAGTACTTTTTTTTTTTTTTTTTATGACGTTATATTAAAGAGAATTTTCAGTGGGAGTTATTTGGCCACATCTAAATTTACAATTGCCTAGGATGTGGTGCATTTTCACATGACATATGTGTACGTCTATATATTTTGACTACCACCATAAGATCTATTTAGTTAAATATATATATATATATATATATATATATAGATTTTTTTTCTTTTCATGTAAAACGATTAGTTTTATCACCCACTTATTAGGTCCGTCGGTGGTAAGTTTTTTGGTCTTTGAAAATATGTTGTTCGCCTTATATTTGCACAGCCTCTACATGTGGGTTTTACCTCGGACAAAGGAGGCAACATGATTAACGTTCATTGGTACACAAGGAAACAAAATCTCCACCATGTGAGTCCAATTACTTGCTATTTATTTATTTATTTACTTATTTATTTATTCATTACTGCTCTAACTTTAATTTTTAATGAAGTTGATTAAAACTAGCAAAAAATAATCTCATGTAAATTAAACGCTTTCTAGGTTTGGGATGACAACATAATTGAGACAGCAGAGGAGAGGTTCTATCAATCTAATGTGGAAGAGCTGATTAATGCAATTCAACAAAATATTACGGTATATTGTATTATTTACACTATAGATTTTACTGAACTTCAGATTTACTAAGTTTCTTTCATTTTTTTTAAAAACTAGTTAATTAATTTATTTAATTTTTTGTGCAATTTTTTCTAATGCAAGGTTGAATGGGCAGATCGAGTTAAAGGCTGGGAGACTTGCAGTTCGAACAAGATAACATGCCCGGATATGTATGTTATACAACTTTTTTTAGAAGGACAAAGAATATTGAATTTTTCTTTTCTAATTTTCTTGTTTGGTACTTTGTTCCAGGAACCAAAATTTTATTGATGGAGACTTTAGTATTAGTCAAATATAAATTATGTTAGGCGTATCTCAATTTTAATCGAAATAATTCATAACATAACATGGGAGTTGTCATTTTTTAACTTGTTGTTAATTATTAAAAAATTGAGAACTTTTTTATCACGTGAGTTGATATATAAAAGTAGCAATACTCGTTGAAAATTGGCCCGATGGAACTGTTTCATTTCCCCAGTGCACGTGATCTTCCTGTGGGCTTTTGATCACCAATCAAATTGAAGTTTTTGTTACATTAGAGGAATAATGTAACATTATTTAATTTAAGGAAAAAAAAAGTTTGGTGAAGTTCAGTGCCAATTATTCTATTATTTTCCCTGAAACTTGTATTTTTTTAATAGAGAGGTGTTTCTAATTGGCAGATCTGCATCCGAAGGTATCAAGGCAGCCTGTGATTGGGCTTACAGGGGTGCATCTGAGGGTTCTGTACTAAAAGGTAAGGGAAACATCATGTAAAAAAATAAAAATAAATAAATAAATAAATAAAATAAAAAATAAAAAATAAAAAACTGAATTAGTATTGAAAAAAAAAGCTACCAGTGGTTACCATTAGATAAAAGCTGAAAAAATTTCAACCTACAAAACTTATTGAAAACCTCATTTAGTAATTATATTTAGAATGCACATACGTTCCAAAAAAGCGAGATAAGCTATAACCTCACTTTAAAATTAGATTTGTTTCTCAGTGAAAACAGTAATATGTTATATGTAATGTCTCTTCATCATGCCGAGAGATTTTATCTTTTTTTGTTTTTTTTTGTTTTTGTTTTTTTTTTTTGGAGAATGAGTAAGAGAATTAATAGAACTTAAAACTTGTTACAGATGACTATTTCCTCACTCGTTTACCAGTAGTCAATACGAGGTTGGCACAAGGTGGAGTTCGATTAGCAGCTACTCTCAACCGTATCTTTGGGTGACAGGTTATCTTTTCTAATAATTATTCAGTTAAATGATATTCTAGAAATTAAAATATGTAATCTAAACAGTGTGAAATGTGTTATGTATTTGTGTCTTAAAACTCTAAAGGTCGGTTGAATGCATTCGGTTATTAAGAGAATTTTTTACACTTTTTTTTTTTCTTTAAATCTTCCGAATTTTGATGAGTATTCTCATTTATATGCTTAAACTTTAGGATTGTTTCTATTTTGCACTCTAAACTTTAAATCTCTCATTCATAGTCTCACTTAACCACTTATATATATGTCAATATTAAAAACAGATGGAAAAAGGAAGGAAAGTGCAGTTACGGTATATGTTCGGTTCTTTTCGAATTCCCGATGAAGAATTATGTAAACACCCTCTGTTTTGAAGCTTGAACGACATCTCCCATGAGGCGAGAGAGAAATCCGAGAAAGAGACAGAGTGGGAAAAGAGAGAGAGAGTTGTCGAGAAAGAGAGAGAAAGAAGGAAAAGGAGGAAAAAGAAAAAAGAAAAATAAAGAGAAATAGTACGTGTTATCCTTGGGCTTAATCATATTATAGTCTCCTATTAGTTTTCTACCAAGTAAACCACTTGATAATTAAATACTAAATTCAACTATTCCTATCACTTAATTCCTTCATTATCTCCACTACTTGGAATTTGATAAAAACAAAAGTTTCTCTCCTAATTTTCTAAGTATTATAAAGTTAATATGTCGGGGATTTAGTTTTAATATTTCCCAATGGATGGAGTTAAACTACAATTTGTTATTGGATTGTGGATTAAACTATGACTTTCAAAATTTATTTAATTCAAGAAACGGATTATCCTAGTCAAGTTTAATTCATTCAAGATCTTCCACTAATCTCATATCAATTTTACTGATTTTAGAATTAATTATTCCGGTCGTTATAATCAATGTCAATTCGTTGGTGGAACAACAGCTTTAGGATAGAGATGCTTTTTAAGAGGAATTAACGCTTCATTTAACTCAAGCACAGAACAATAAAACACTTTAGGTTGACGACAGGAGGCGGGATGTTTCTTTTACAGTTGATGAGCTTGGTTATCTGATCTTTGGCGAAGTTAAAAGCACTACTGTTCGTGTCTTTGGTGTTGGATAAAAATAGTCAATTTAATTAGGGGTGGGCATTGGATCGAAATCATGTTTTTTTAACATCCGTCGTCTCATTTAATTAGGAGAGAAATCCTTTTAAATCTTACAAATTAAATCCGATTTATTTTATTAATCCAAAAATTATTGGATTGGATTGGAATGGATGATTGGATTATACATGTTTTCATGACAAGAACTTGTTAAAACCTACTCAAAAGGACAAATCACATTTTGTAGACATCAATTTAATTTTCTATCATCCATTCATCGTATAACATTAATCCAAAATCACACAACATAGTAAATAACGTAAAAGCTTTAAGTTAATAAAACATGATCCTTATCCAAATTATAAAAAAAAAAAGTTGGAAAAAGATAAACACAAAAAAAGTATAAATACATTTATATCATCTAATGATTGGCATGACAAGCCCGCCAGGAGAAGCCATTTCCAATTTGTCAATCTATTTTGGGTTATCCAACCACAGCTATGACTTCTAAAAATATTAAAAGGAAAAAAAACAAAAACAAAAGATAATAAGAAGACACTTTGTTATTAATCTTTTTAGAAGACAGATTCGAAAGCTATAGAGTTTTAATCATTTTTATATATGAGATGAGATGTTTAAATATATATATATATATATATATATAGTTTTCATATTTGAAATTAATCAACTTACTAGTTTTGACCTTTTGAGCCAAAAGAGTTTTGGATAACATTGAAAAATATTACCTTGTGTATATCCTACCTATATGGCAACCTATATGGCAACGTAACAAAATGCCATGTGCCCTTCATCCTTATAAGTTTTCATATTCGAAATTAATTAAGTTACTAGTTTTAACCTTTTCAAATAAATACGTTTTGGATAACATTGACAAAGATTACCTTATGTATATACTACCCTATCTACTCCATATGTATATACTACCCTATCTACTCCATATGGCAATGTAGTAAGACGTCATATGCCGTCTATCCCTATAAGTTTTCAGATTCGAAATTTATTTGCTTACTAGTTTCGAACTTTCCAGATTAAAAAGTTTTGGATAACATCGAAAATATTACCTTGTGTAGAACCTATCTATGTGGAAACGTAATAAAACGCCATGTGTCCTCTATCCCAATAAATTTTCAGTTTCGAAATTAATTGACTAATTACTAGTTTTGACCTTTCCAGCTAAAAGAGTTTTGGATAGCATCGACCAAGATATCCTTTTTTGTATATCCTTCTCTATCTACTCTATGTGACAATGTTATAAAATGCTATATGTGCCCTCTATCCCTATGAGTTAATCTCAAGTAAAAAGGCTTTGTACTTGAATCGTCCATTGCAATCACAATTTTCGTTAGCCAACCCAAAAAAAAAAAAAGTAGTATGAAGATTAAGGTTTCGTTCAACATAGCTTCCTTGGTTCTCATACTAGCCATCATTGCGTGTAAGTTTCTCTCCATTTCTTATCTATTCACGTAAACATACAAGTAATTCTTCACAAGAGTTTCCATTTTTTTTTTTTCAAAGAAAGGGCAAATTCACTTTTGAAAACTATTATGTTTCATGAGAACGCAAGTTGAACAATTAGACACTAGTATGAATAAATATGTTTGAATAATTACCAAAAATCTGCTTGCAAAAATTATTTGTGGTTTAGGAAGAGATGTGCATGTTCAAATCCCATAAACAACTAGCTATGCAATGGTATAAGCTAATGTGACATATGTTAACATGATATTGGCTTATGTGTGCTTGTATATATGAAGGTGCGAAACTCTCATGGATGGGAGGAGTCGAAGCACTACAACAATGTGCTACCACCGATGACTGTTACAAAGCCAAAACAATGTGTGGAGGTGGACTTATAGTTGCTTGTACAGATGGTAGATGCATTTGCATTCATGCGGGTACTGACGATGCTCTAATCAAACCCGACCCTCCGATCTTATCACCATCTGCTAGAAATGAAAATGGATATGTTATTTATACTCCTCCAAATTAGTAAAGACTTTGTTACAATCCTATTGATGTAATAACTTCTGCTTGTTTGAAACAGAAAGGAATAAGGAAGTATGATTACGTGACTTGTATGTTTTACTTGTTGTGTGTGTGTGTGTTTTTCTTTTTTTTTTTTTTTTTTTTTTTTTTTTTAGTGTTCTAGAGATTTTAAATTTTAGTGCCTAACTAACCATAAGAAGTCAATAAAAAATAGATACCCTTAAATAATAGAATCAAAATTTGTGAAATTTTCGCAGCCCTTTAAATGTTATAATAGTCCCTTGCTAGTAAATCCATCCAATTAATAGACTGTTAAGATATGATTATGCTCAAGAAAGCACACATTTTAGACTGCCTTTATGTCTCTTTGTTTACCTTTTTGCGCTGTTAGGATTCACTACAAAGAATCAGGACATTTTAGTAACAAGTTGTTTGTCACAGGAAAACTATTTCATGACTAAATATAAAATTTAACCACAAATGCACAACTTGTGACTGATTGTATTTTAGTCACGGTAATGTATGCGTACCTTAAAAAAGGGATAAATTACTAAGTTGGTTACTAAACTTTTTAAGTTTCTGCTATGTCGCTATTACCATTCCATTAATTTTTTGACAAATTCAATAGACAAACATAAAAAAACGAAGCAATAATAATAATAATAATAATAACAATAATAATCCACATGACGACCACGTGACTGTCATGTGACAAAAAAGGAAGACATAATCAAAAATGTCGGTAAGAGATTATATCTTTGAAGAACTTTTTTTTTTTTTCTTCAAATTCCCCTCTTTTCTTCAAAATTTTTTGATTACATAAATTTAAAAAAAAAATTTTATTCACCTATATGATTATAGGTATGTGAGGGGTATTACAATAATTTTGATAAAAAAAATGATACTCACTAACAGATTTCATTGAAAAATTATTAAAAAAGACTACTGCAACTACATTTTTAATAGTACTTTAGGGCCATTCAAGTAATGAAAAATAGAACATTGACCAATATTGTACAAACTCAAAAGTTGACGCACTAAATGAGCAATTTACCCCCTTAAAAATACGATTAATTTGTAATTAATCTTTTTAGAAGACAGATTCGAAAGCTTTAGAGTTTTAATCATTTTTATATATGAAATGAGATGTTTATATGTATATATATTTTTTGCTGCGGTTAAAAAAATTCGAACAAAATGGTCCATGTGCTACTCACATGCACTGTTGGACAGGGTAAAATTATTAAAAATATATATTTTTTTATTTTTTATATTGGTTTTAAATCCTCTAAAGGGCTCGAGCACTATTACCCATCACATCTTCTCATTTCCAATTACTGCCATGCCTGTGACGCCCTAAAAATTCATAAACTTGATTCATGAATTATTATCATGGATTTCCTTCATTAATATACTTCTAATCAATTATTTTGATGAATATCAAATTTCAAGATCATAAATGATTGTATATGTATCATCAATATGATGATATCAATGATCTAACAATATTGAGTTTCTCTATTTAAATGAGAAATTTTAAATACATAAAAGATAAGTTAACGACATATAAATTTATACGAAAAATTTATTATGTCGTATTAGAGGGATAAATGTTAATTTTGGGAAAAACCCTAATTTTTATTACTAGGTCAATTTAATGATCTTAGTATTTATTTTGGTTATATCAATATTTAAGTTTTGAGAGTATAATTGGGAAATTAATATGCCATATAGATAGAAGATGAATAATTATAATTTATTCTCAGAAAATCCTAACGTGGAAGATTGATCAAGAATTGTACTTAAGTTTGAAATTAATGGTGTAGATTTTATGTTAAATAAATCTAGGCAAATCAATGGCCAAGCTTTGGATGATAAGTAACCAATGAATGCTTAAGGTAAGGATTGGTATGATGGAAGATTCAATGGATGAGAATAAGGATGACAACCTTAGATCAATGGTTGAAAAATTAGAAAAAAGAAAAACAAAATAAAAATGAGAAAGCCAAAGGGGATTTGGATTTTTGCAGTCAAAAGCAAGAAGAGATTTGAATAAATGAGAGAAAAAAAAAAGTGGTGCATGCATACAATCTCATGTAAGAAATGACATGGTTTATTTTGGCAATTTGACCCAAAGAAGAGATAAGTAAAAGTGACCCCTTGTCTCCACTTTGTTGAACAAAATTTTTACCCCAACACCTTCCCATAAGTGGCGACAATGCAAAGGGTGAATCAGCCAAATTTTTTTTCACCCCTCAAAATACAGCTCCTTTAAAGTAAGTGTTAGCTAAAAACAAGCCCCCAACATCTCATTTTATTCTCACACAAGTTAAGCTAAAAAAAAACCCTAGCTTCTCTAGTTACCACCACTAACACTACTCATCATCTCCCAACACCCCTCTAGCACCCTTGTCCCTCAATTTTCAAGCTCCAAGCAACCCCGGTACTAAGTTCGAAGAAGTGTGAAGCAGAGTTAAAGGATGTTTTACTAGAGGTAACCTAGTGATATTATTTATGTTTTAGTCATTTTTGGAGAACTAAAGCTTGATGTTCAATTAGAATAGGGCAAATTTCATTAATAGCACTTCTAAAGAAAATAATATTAAATTTAGCACAACTTTTTATTTCATTCAGTTTTAGCACTGTCTGTGGGGCCCAGTAGCATTTAATGTATGTAAATTTCCAAGTTTACCCTCATCTCCTTCATATGCCCCTAAAAAATTTTTAAACCAACATCTACAGTGCTTTAGAGAGAGAAACTGAAATCTAGAGAGAGAAAGAGTTGCAGTCAGCCGGAACCGCTCGGAAACCGTCCGAAACCACCGCGAAAGCCCTCTATAAACCGCTTGTAAGTCTGTGAACGTCGGAAAATCTTCAAAAACTACCCATGTCGAAAGTTACGAAATTGATTGAGAAAAACATTACTCCCGAATGTTTGCTTAAAATACAAAAAGTTAGTATTTTTATTTGATTTTGTAACATAAAATTAGTGTTTTGATTTATATAAATATTTGGGTGGTCATAACGGTTATGACCGGGTGGTCATAACCGTTATGACCGCTACTATTTATAGAACTTAGTAGAAGATTGATCATGACCGTTCTACTATTATTAGTTCTACAAATAGTGGCGGTCATAACGGTTATGACCACCCAGTCATAACCGTTATGACCGCTACTATTAATAGAACTCAGTAGAAGATTGGTCATGACCGTTCTACTATTATTAGTTCTATAAATAGTAGCGGTCATAATGGTTATGACCACCCGGTCATAAACTTTATGCCTGCTATTATTTATAGAACTAATAATAGTAGAACGGTCATGACCTCTACTATTAGTTTTATAAATAGTAGCGGTCATAACGTTTATGATCGAGTGGTCATAACCGTTATGACTGCTACTATTAGTTCTCTAATAGTAGCGGTCATAACGGTTATGACCGGGTGGTCATAATCGTTATGATCGGGTGGTCATAATCGTTATGACCGCTACTATTAGTTCTATAAATAGTAGAGGTCATAACGGTTATGACCGTGTGGTCATAACCGTTATGACCTCTACTATTTATAGAACTAATAATAGTAGAACGGTCATGACCTCTACTATTAGTTCTATAAATAGTAGCGGTCATAAACGTTATGACCGCTACTATTTATAGAACTAATAGTAGGGGTCATGCGGTCATAACCGTTATGACCACCCAAATATTTATATAAATCAAAAAACTAATTTTATGTTGCAAAATCAGATAAAAATACTAACTTTTTGTATTTTAAGCAAACATTCGGGAGTAATGTTTTTCTCAATCAATTTCGTAACTTTCGACATGGGTAGTTTTTGAAGATTTTCCGACGTTCACAGAGTTCCAAGCGGTTTATAGAGGGCTTTCGCGGTGGTTTCGGACGGTTTCCGAACGGTTCCGGCCGACTGCAACTCTTTCTCTCTCTAGATTTCAGTTTCTCTCTCTAAAGCACTGTAGATGTTGGTTTAAAAATTTTTTAGGGGCATATGAAGGAGATGAGGGTAAACTTGGAAATTTACATACATTAAATGCTACTGGGCCCCACAGACAGTGCTAAAACTGAATGAAATAAAAAGTTGTGCTAAATTTAATATTATTTTTTTTAGAAGTGCTATTAATGAAATTTACCCATTAGAATATTAATGTTAGGCTTCTTCTTACATAGGAAAATATTTTGAGAAGAACTTTGGAGGCCCAAGATCTTAAAGGATTTACGGAGCATTTTAGTAAGATTTACGAATTTTGTTAGAACTTCATTTTAGTAATATTTTAGTAAAAGTTGTTGTGGTAATATGGCATACATTAGAAACTTCAGTATAAAAAATAAATTATATGATAAGATTCTTTAGAGGATAAACTTCATTTTAGACTTTGGAATCACTTGAGTTGCTCTTATATGTCTAAAGTTATGTGTATTTGAAGTTGTGACATAAAACTAGAGAGAAAAGAAACGTCTGGGGTACAGTCTAGCTACGTGTTTTATTTACTCCGAACAATTTAATCACAAAATTTTTGATTATAAGTTATAGATCTAAAAACTAGATTCTTTGAGCTTTCCAATAAAGTATCATTCGCCTCACACTGATAAATGTGTAGTTTTTAGTGAATTTTACAAATTTAGACTACGAACCGAAAGTTTTTGCTGGAATGTTGTACTGGCCACGGGTTTTGTATATTTTGGATCAGCAAAACATAATGTTTTACAAAACTGTTCTTAGTTATGAACTAGACACTATAAGCTTTCCAATGACATATATTTTTCCTTATTTAGATTTGTAAGTGAATTGTTATGATTTTTCTAAATTTACCCATAAATCTAGACTTGTAGTGCGTATATGGGACCAACAGTAACAAAACCTAAGTTTACGGTATGAAATACTCAAACACTAAAGAAAAGAATTTTATGGCTTAAAGTAGACATCTCAAGATTCGAAATGAGACATCATATGTTTAAAACGGATATGTACATAAATTTTAATAAATCTAATAATATTGTATTGTATCTGGTTAACTGATATTTCACTATAAGACATTTAGGAAAACACCCACATTAATGTTTGAAATGCTTAAAATCTTAGAAAACAAATTATAAAAGCAGAAATTAGATACTTCAACTTTCCAACGAGTTATCAAGTATCTAAAACGGGATTATACTCAAATTTAAATAAATCTTAAAACTTAGAATCATAAACTGATAAAACGATTAAATATTAAAAGGTGACATAAGGATAAGTCATAACATATTGATATATTTAGTTATGAAATGAGTTGGTATTAAGTGTATGATCAAATAATATGAAAGATCCTATATTTATAAAGTTGAATCACAAATTTTTAAATAGACTAAGATAAAGTACACTAGATGATTACTAGGTATATATCAAGAGACTAGCTTAGTCCAACTTAATGATCATAATTAAATGGATTGGGCCTTACAAGCCCAATACTAAATGAGAGGTATACACTTAGATGACTCATTGTCACCTTAATTGATTAACTAATTAAGAAATAAACAAATAAATAAAATAATAAATACATAACCAAATGTAATTATATTAAAAAAGTTAATTAGTAAATAATAAAGTAATTAATTAATTATTAATTATATATCAAGAGACTAGTTTAGCCCAACTTAATAATCATAATTAAATGGATTGGGCCTTAAAAGCCCAATACTAAATGTGAGGTATATACTTAGGTGACTCCTTGTCACCTTAATTGATTAACTAATTAAAAAATAAACAAATAAATAAAATAATAAATACATAACCAAATGTAATTATATTAAGAAAGTTAATTAGTAAATAATAAAGTAATTAAGTAATAATTAATTAATTAATTATAAGAGTTAGTAAGTGATAATTAACTGTAAAAATAAGATTGTTATGTTGAATAACTATATAATTATAAGACATGATCTATTAGAGATTAGTTAATCATTGATATAATTATTAATTTAACTATGAATGTTTAATTAGAGATTAATCAAATATTAATTATTAGAATAATCTAATTATTAATTATTAATATGAGAACTAATAATTGATGATTATTATAAGATAAAAAATATTTAAGTAATATAATTAAATTATTAACAATATAATTATTAGTTAGTCAATTAAAATTATGTAATTAATTATAATTGCTTAATTAAATAAAATAATAATTAACTACTATCTAATTAATTAATTAATTAATTGATTGATTAATTAATTAATTAATTAATTGATTAATCAATTAAATCAAATAAAATTAAAGTAAGTAAAGTTAAAATAGTTAGATAATAATTAGTAGAAATTTATTTAACACTTAATTATTAATTTGATTTAATTGTTAAGGTTAATTATGATATAAGTAAATTAAGCACACTTTTTATAAAATAAATAAATGAATGAATAAAAGTAACATAACTGTGATTCTATCTAATAATGAGATATTGTTAAATTAGGATAATTTCTCAAACTTGCATAGTATGAGAAATAACTCCAGAAGTTTAAGCACATAAGACAAGTAAGTACAAATCTCACATATGGCATGTAATAAAATGTTTTTTTTTTTTGTTGATATTCTACCAAATGTAATTAATAAAGTAATTAATTAATTAATTGAGTAATAATTAATTAATTAATTATAAGAGTTAGTAGATGATAATCAAGATTATTATATTGAATAACTACATAATTATAATATATGATTAATTAATTATTAATTATTAATATAATCATCAAAATAACTATGAATGATTAATTGAAGATTAATCAAACATTAATTATTAGATTAATCAATTAATAATTAATAATTAGTATATGAGAAAGAATATTTAAGTAACATAATTAAATTATTAACAATATAATTATTAATAAGTCAATTAAAATTATATAATTCAATTATAATTACTCAATTAAATAAAGTAATAATTAATTATTACGTAATTTATTAGTTAATTAATTAAATAATAATTAGTAGAAATTTATTTTAATACTTAATAATTGATAAGAATTAATTGTTAAGGTTAATTATGATATAAGTAAAATAAGTTCACTATAGTTTATAAAATAAATGAATAAATGAATAAAGTAATATAACTATGATTCTATCAATAATGAGATATTGTTAAATCAGAACAATTTCTCAAATTTACATAGTGGGAGATACAACTCCGGAATCTTAAGCACATAAGATAGGTAAGTACAAACTTCATCACAGCATGGAACAAAAATGTTTTTCTTTATTGATGCTTTACGTTTGCTATGACTTGACTTGATGATGTGATGAGTATATCAGTTATACGTATCGCTTTGATTAAGTATTTGACGTGCATAATTTCTCTCACACTGATATGATCGATATGCCTCATAGATATATATATGCCGTAATGATATTTGCATAATGATATATAAACCTACATGTTGTCACAAATAATAAGAATGATACTAACAAAAGATATGATTAAGTGTCATACCAACCTCTGAATAGTGAGAGGATATGATAAGAATGAAAAGTATAAGTTATGACCTTGGAGGTTGTTGGAGGATCGCTCCCCCAACTCCCCATTGGTTGCGCGTATATGGGTACAACATATGGGTCTTTAAATAGACAAGACATGTATATAATGAAGTATAATGGAGCACACATAGATCATAAGTATTTATTATTATTTTTTTTAGCATTCATGATGTTATATGCAATGACATGATTTTCTAATAAAAATGTTTTGTGAGATATTGTCTGTACTTGCTGAGCGAAAGCTTATACGTGTGTGTGTTCATGCTGTAGGTAACACGGATAAGCAGCCCAGTACTTAGATGTTCTTATGGACAGACGAAGCTGTGCGGAAGCGATGAAGGAAGGGAATGAGATATCACAACGAATTTAATTTTAGCATTTAGACTTCCTAAATTATTTTGTATCGACTATATTTATAACTATGTTCAAATATTTTGGTACTACTAAACTAGTATGAGCACTTTATGGGAAAAAGACTTTAGATTCTTTTCTTTTAAGTTACAAGAAGTTATAGCTTTTAAAATATTATATAAATACGAATTCGAATAGGATATTTATTATCTAGAAGTTTCTAATTCGTTCAGTTAAAAATTTTAGTAAATTTGGTTTTATAGAATGAAAATAGTTTATTAAAAAAAATTATGTATTTTTAGAACCAAATGTAAATAAGTGTTAAATCTAAATTAAATAAGAATAAGTAAACTAGTTAACGGTCTAAAAGGTCAGGTCGTTACATTCATAACTTATTACATTTCTAAACACAATCAAATAAAAGTACTACATTTAAGCCCCTATATGTCATTTAAGGTCGTGCATTTGACTATAACATAAACCATATTATTTCTTGTATTCATTTAGCTTAATATATTGCTTTAAGGGTGATAAAGATGCTGTCTAATTATAGTCTAAGTAGATTTTCTAATTTGACCTGTTATTTATTTATTTTTGTATTTTAGTCATTATTTAGCCCCAATTAGTTCCCAATATCTTTTGGTTCATGTTTTTTCATACTTAATGTCCTTATAAAGTGTTCCCACAGAATCAGAACTCATTTTTAATAAGTTTATATTATTTATGTTTTTTTCCATAAATTTTTCTATATTTACGTTTTGACCCCAAAATGATGTTTTAGTCATTTCTTATCCATTTATCACCAAAATTTGACACAATGTCTATTTTAAGTCTCTATTCAAGACTGCAAAGTTTTGGATTCAAATAAAGTCTTTAGACTAGTGAAATTACGATTTTATCCCTTGAGGGCAAAATCGTCATTTTTGACATTTTTATTTCTGGTCAAACTTGAGCTCTTCTTATGGATTACGCTAAGAGTAATATTCTGTCCTTCTACATGATTATGAAAATCCCACTCAAAATACCATTTTTCAATTTATTAATATTTACGTCAAAAATATTGTTTTTGATACTTTATAGTTATTAATTCTTATTCTAAATATTGTTTTTGATACTTTATAGTTATTAATTCTTATTCTAACCTATTTGTGATATCAAAATATTTTCCTCATCATTCATGCTTCCATTAAATAGTGGAGATAACATATCAACAAGTTATAATTTCCTATTCTCATACATCAATACTTATTTCATGTCATATAACCATAAAAATCACATAAACATACTTTTCTTTCTATTCTAAACACAAATCATGTTTTCTAGCCACCTTAAATCATGGCTAGCACATATATTATCTCACTAGGTAGCAAAACCACATTTTAACTATTTACCATACCAAGATTTTCCTATTTGTAATAACACATTTTGAAAAGAAAGTTATTAAGAACTTGGTAAACCACTAGTTTACAAATCATTTACCTCTTAGAAAAGTAGTGGGTTCTTAGCTCCTCTTAAAGGCTTTGAATCACTCTTGAATCCTTGAGGTAGGGGGCTAGAATGGAAATAAAACATCACTTTAAAAACATTTTTATGACATCATTTTTCTTTTTAAAAAATAAGTGGAAAAGTATAGGTTTTTACCTTGGAAAACACTTATAATGGTTCTTCCTCCTTGTAAAAAAAATGATATTGGGACTGGATGGAAGGAGATGAAGACTATTTTTGGCTTCCCTTAGCTACAAATTTTGTCCACAATGAAGGGAGGAAGAGAAGAAACTTTTCTTTGCTTGTATGATTTTTATGAAAGAGAAAAAAGTGATTTTTGGTTTACCTTAAAACCATTTTGTAATCAAATCTTATTGTGGGTAAAAAAATTAAAATTTTTGGATTTTAAACTCTCCAAAAACGTGCTCAGCTGAAGAGGACAAGTTGGGATGTTGTTTTGATGGTTTTTCATGTATTTCTAAGTGGTTTTAGTGAGTAGTCATTCAAGTAGTCCATCATCTTACATTGTAATCAATTTTTCTTTTTCTTGTCATCTTTGTTTTGTTTGTTTAAGGGTTAGATTTTGGATTATCAAAAACTCCCCTATTGTTCAACTTATTTTCTGAATTTTTTTTTTTCTATGCCAGTTTATTGACAGCAGGTACTGCCTGCCTGCATTGCTTAGTGGGCCGTTGCCCACTGAGCAAGGGGAGGGGTGTGCACGGCACCCCTTTCCTTAATCCTTTTTTTTTTTTTCTTGCAGTGGGCTTAGCTCACTACCTTACCCAATGGGTAATTACCCATTGGGTAGGGGGTGCACGAGCACTCCCTTTATATTCCCTTTTTTTCATTTTTTATTTTTTTTGTTTTTGTTTTTGTTTTTGTTTGAGATGATATTAAGATTATTAAATTTAATTTAATAAATAAATCTTGACATGACATAAAATTCAATTTTTTAATTTACAAAATTATGATTATTCATTCATTATATATATAATGAATTTTTACACATAATATTTTCATAAAATTTCAATTGAAAAAGAAAATGCGAGTAACATTATATATATATATATATTCTAATTTAAATAGAGAAACTTAACGTTGTTAAATCATTGACATCATCACATTGATGATACATATACAATCATTCATAATTTTGAAATTTGGTATTTATCAAAATACTTCATTAGAAGTGTATTGATGAAAGAAATCCATAATAATAGTTCGTAAATCAAGTTTATTAATTTTTAGGGCATCACATTTGGTGATACCCAATGGCGACACGTCTTTTCTTATCGTTCTCAATCCAAACCAAGAGCTCTGATATCAGTTGTTAGGAATTAGGTGCCTCCTAATTCTAAGAACACCGAGAATGAATAATTGCAAAATAAATTAAAGACAACAGAAATTCCAAATTTTTATACAATAAGCCCAAATTTGAGACTATGTCCTATTTCTGCCGCTGCATATTTCACTATGATGATGATGAACGTTATAGATTACAACAGAAATTACTCATACAAACTCTTAATTGCGCTTCACAATCTCTCAATCACTATCAATGTTTGAAACCCTCCCAAATTGAGTTCTCTCAATAATAAACAGCCCTAGCCCCTTTCTCTCTTTTAAAAACACGCAGAAAGGACAAAAAATGCGTATCTCAAAAAAGGATCGCAACCTGGCGCTGTAGCGCTAACAATCGGTGCTACAGTGCCTATAAGTTTCCTGGCTAAGCGCTTAGTAAAAATTACGGTTTACACGACAGGTTTTTATCGTCATGTAAACTTTACACGACAGTTCTATAACTGTCGTGTAATCTAGCATCGTGGAAGATACCACGATAGTTTTAAAAACTGTCGTGGTATATTATTGTTACACGACGGTTAAAAACCATCTTCAAAACAAGAAATATAGTAGCAGAGAATGACAAATTGGCAAATATTAGACGACAGTTCTCCGGAGAACCGTCGTGTAAAGTGAGCTTGACACGACGGTTCACCTCGAGAACTGTCGTGTAAAACTCGGTTCTTTACATGACGGTTCTCCGGGAGAACCGTCGTGTAAAGTGTGTAATAAATAGCCAAGCTTTACATGACGGTTCTCGGGAACCGTCATGTAAGAACCGTCATATAAAGTGCTACTTTACACGATATATAAAATGTTTTTTGTAAAAAATGGGGTTTTTTCCCTAATTTCCAACGGGTGGCCTAACCTGTATATTATATACCAATCATTGATCAAAGTAAAAATATATATCAATTATTATATATTACAAGATTACATGTCATACCATTCTCTCATAATCAAATCCAAATCCTCACTAGTGAAAATTTCTTTACTTTCAAGTACATCTATTCCATTCAACACTATATCCCTCATAAAACCTAAAATAAAATAACCACATTCAACACTTCCCTCTTGGAGAGGACAAGGCCGGTTTGAGATTTTTATTTTACAATCTCTTCTCCTTCTAATCCCTTCGTCGACCGTAATCTTCCAATCCGTTAGTGCCCTAGCAAATTGGTAAAGTTCAAACTAATTAAGATGCATATAATTAAGATTAAATGAAAAATTAACATACTAAAATTATTCTCTCAAAGAGGATCAAAATAAAAGATGAGGTCCTCCCATGGGTCAATGACTCTCAAAACCCAATGTCTCCCTCTGTTATGTGGCACAAGATAAAAAGAGAGAGGGGAGGGCGACGGGAGAGTGAAGGGGAGGGAATGGCAGCCTTGCAGGCGACGGTCGAATGAGGAATAATGGAGAGTGGGCGGCATCACCGGGAGAATAAGAGAGAGGGTAAGGCATTGGCGTTGTCGACGGACGGGCGTAGGAGATAGTGGGTAGGATAAATCTTTAAGTAGTCGATAAGGAGAAAGATAAAAAGGATGATAAAAGATGAGGAAAGTGGATTTAAGTTAAGGTTTATGTGCAAATTTTAAAGCACAAAATTTTAAATTTTTAGAGTGATTTTCGGAAGATTACACAACGGTTTTTGAAAACCTTTGTGTAATGTCTAGATTACACGACGGTTTTTGGAAACCGTCGTGTAATCTTCCAAAAATCACACTAAAAATTTAAAATTTTGTCAAGGGTTTACGCGTGAATTTCACGAAGTAAAAATTTGAATTTTGATTTTCGGAAGATTACACTATGGTTTCCAAAAACTGTCGTGTAATCTTATGAAAATCGGAAGATTACATGACGGTTTTTGGAAACCGTCGTGTAATGTTGACATCACACGATGGTTTTCAAAAATCATAATGTAATCTTATGAAAATCGAAAAATTACATGACGGTTTTTGAAAACCGTCGCGTAATGTCGAGATTACACGATGGTTTCCAAAAACCGTCGTATAATCTTATAAAAATCGAAAAATTACACGACGGTTTTTGAAAACCATCGTGTAATGTCAAGATTACACGACGGTTTTTGGAAACCGTCGTGTAATCTCTAGTTTACACGACGGTTTCAATAAATCGTCGTGTAATCTCCATTGTTTAAGCCATCTTTTGTAGTAGTGAGCACTAAAACCCGGTATTGTAGTGCTACGAAGCTAACTTCGCTTCGAAGTTCATCGCTATAGCGCCTTTGGCTGGTGCTTCAGTGTTGACTCGCTACCCAGGTGGCGCCGCGGCACCCAACCTCCTCCTCCTTTTTTTTTTTTTTTTTCTCTTATATATATATATATATGTATATATATATATATTGCTAGGTTGATGGATCCACCTTCACACTTAACATACTATTCTTCCATTGGATTTATTTAAAAAAAAAAAAAAGTCAGTTTCAGTAAAGTTTTGTCAAATATAGAACGTATAGATTGTCATTTTTGCTTTTAGATACTTCTTGAGATATCATATATTTTCAGATTTGAAATTAATGGACTCGCTAATTTCAACCACTCTAATTATAAGAGATTTGGATAAAAGATGGCCTTGTTTGTACCCTACTCTATCTACTTTATATGGCAACATAATAGAACACTATATGCCCTCTTCGCTATAAATTAGTCTGCATAAAATAGATTTCTTGTCCCGAAAATCAAATTTTCCTCTGTGATAACAATTCCATTGACCCAAGAACACAAACGGCACAATATATATATATATATATATATATATATGTATATGAAGAAGATTTCTTTCAACACGGCTTCCTTGGTTGTTTTACTAGCCATTATTGCTTGTTAGTATCTCTCTCCATCTCTCTACACATTCATACAAAAATATTAGCAGTTCTTTCCATTCGTTTCCATTCTTTTTTCTTGTTTTGTAATTATGAAAGCAATGCAGTTGTTACAGCTTGGATTTTTGTATTCTTCTTTTTCTTTTGTTAATAATTTTTGAGGTGAGAATTTGAGGAAAATTAGGTAGATAATGAGTGTCAATCTAATTTAGATGTACTAAATATTTTTAACATACATTATCCTCTCCATTCTCAAAAAAAAAAAAAAAAAAAAAAAAAAAAAAAAATTCCCTTCTGAAAACTAAAACCTGTAGTGTATTATAAGACAACATTTCACTAATTCAACCACTCTAATTAATTATAAGAGATTTAGATAGCATTTGACAAAGATTGCCTTGTTTGTATCCTACTCTATCTACCATATATGGCAATATAATAGAACACTATATGCCCTCTTCCTTATAAATTAGTCTGCACAAAATAGATTTCTTGTCCCGAAAATCAAATTCTCCTCTGTGATAACAATTCAATTGACCCAACAACAAAAACGGCACCAAAAAAAAAAATGATAATAATAATAAATAAATAAATAAATAAATAAATAATGAAGAAGATTTCTTTCTACATGGCTTCCTTGGTTGTTTTACTAGCCATCATTGCTTGTTAGTATCTCTCTCCATCTCTCTACTCATTCACACAAAAATATTAGCAGTTTTTTCGATTTGCTTCCATTATTTTTTCTTGTTTTGTAATTATGAAAGCAATGTAGTTGTTACTGTTTGAATTCTTTTTCTATTATTCGTAACATTTGTGGTGAGAATTTGAGAGAAGATTAGGTAGATAGTGAGTGTCAATCTAATTTAGATGTACTTATAAATATTTTTAACATAAGTTACCCTCTATCCATTCTCCAAAAAAAAAAAAAAAAAAAAAAAAAAATCCCTTCTCAAAACTAAAAGCTGTAATTTTGTAATGTACTTGTAAGAGTATATTGTTATTGTTTGGAAGAAAAAAATATTAAGAACAAATTAGTTTTTCATTAATTAATAAAAATTTAGGTGCAAAAAGCAGAAGGTTTTAAGAAAAACATAAAATGTAATATTGGCTTATGTACATGTATGCAGGTGTAGAACTCTTATGATTTGGAGGAGTCGAAGCAAAGCAGCATTGCTTAACTGACGACGACTGTCATAGACCCATCTTTTGTTCCCGATATAAAGCAGTTGTTTGTAAAGATGGTAGATGCACATGCGTTCTTATAGGTTCTACGCCGATCCCACCCGACCCGCCTACCTTATCGCCATCCGACCCGCCTACCTTATTACCATCTGCTTGAAATGGAAATGAGGATGCTTTGCATACTCATGCTATACCTCCAAATAATTACTGGCTTTGCATTAGTTGTATTGTTATAATCTCTATTGATGTAATAATTAAATTCTGTTTATTTGAAACACAAAGGAAAAATAGGAATATGATAAAATGACTTACAGATTTCAGTAGGTGATCAAAATGCACGTTTTGTGTGTGTGTGTACATATATTTGTTTTTTGTTAATCTTTTTTTGTCCGGGGGTTTTTTAAATTTTATTGTCTAACTAACCATAAAATGTCAGATTAAAAATAGACACTAATTTAAATATTTGAAACAAAATTGTGAAATTTTGCATAAATATTAATTAAACTCGTGAGGAGCTATTAAAATTTTCCCCCTTGGCTTGCGTAATCTCTAAGCTTTATTGAAAATCGTAATCTTCCCTGTAATTTTTTATTCTATAAGTTAGTATGGTACTGGTTGTTGTAACCACGTGCTTCACACGTGTTATTATTATTATTATTTTTTATTGAGACCTCGCACATGCTATTTTTAGATTGTTTATTAACTATATTCATTTGAAATTACTCATTATGAATTTTTTTGCAAAAGATATTATATTTGTTTTCAATAATGTTTACACAGCTCACATATCTTCAGAAGTAAACAAAGAGGGGGGAGAAATAGCATAGTTAAAAATAAAATAAAAACACAGATTTTGGTTTTAAAAAAAAAAGAATATAAAACTATTTAAGGCACTTATGATGAGAAGGAAAAAGATGCTACAGTAGGCCAATTAAAAGAAAAAAGTACTAATAAGTTTGACAAAATAACATTTTTGAAGATTATCAGAAAAGAAATATCAAAGTAATTAAGAACGTATTTGAAAAAAAAAATATTTCAATTTGGATGAGTAAGGGAATTTATTTTTTTTTATAGAAACATATTTAAAAATATAACTTTTGAGAGAGAAGGAGAAAAAAAAAAAAAAAAAGGAGCGGCACAAAAATTGAAGCATTGTCAGAGAAGACGACAAATTATTAACTAAATTTATTTGAAATTACTCATTATGAATTTTTTTGAAAAAAAAAATTTTATATTTGTTTTCAATAATGTTTATACAGCTCACGTATCTTCAGAAGTAAACAAAGAGGGGGGAGAAATAGCATAGTAAAAAAAAAAAAAAAAACAGAACAAAGCAAAAAGAAAAACAGATTTTGGTTTAAAAAAAAAAGCATATAAAACTAATTAAGGCACTTATGACGAGAAGGAAAAATATGCTACAGTAATTAAAAGAAAAAAGTACTGATAAGGTTGACAAAATAATATTTTAGCAGATTATAAGAAAAGGAATATTAAAGTAAGGACATATTTGAAAAAAAAATATTTCACTTTGGGTAAGTAAGGGAATTTATTATTTTTTTATAGAAACATATTTAAACATATAACTTTTGAGAGAGAAGGAAAAAAAAAAAAGCAACCGCACAAAAACCGAAGCATTGTCAAAGCTGAATTCTCCATCAGCTTACAAAAGGCTTAAAAAAATAATAATAATAATTTGTGCAAGACGACAAAATACTTGAACCTAGTTTTTGAACAGTGACTTAGCTATATATATACCAGAAGAGCAAAAGGGTCCGCACAATGGAAGGAGGGTAAAACCGACATTTCACTTTGCTGGCTGAAGAGAAACCGCTGCTTTTAGAGGTAAAAACATAAATTTACTGTATAATTACTTAAGAAAGAACAATAAATCTTTATATCCTTTTACTGTATTAATAGACCGTTACAGTGTGAAAATGTTTAAGATACTCGCATTTTGAGCTACCTTTAAGCTTGCTGTAATTACTTTTATACTTTGGCCATGCAAAAAATGGAAAAAACAATATAATATTGATAATAAACATTTAGCGACAACTTGTTTCTCACTGCAAAACTATTTTGTGACTAAATAAAGGATTTAGCCACAAACTTTTGAATTGTAGTATTTCAGTGACAGTAAAGTTTTCCTGCCAAAACTTTTCTTTAAAATTTAGAACTACTTTTTTTAAGAAAGAGAAAGCTTTAGAGTTTTAATTTAATTTTTCTACACGTGATATATTTCTCTCTCTCTCTCTATTATTTCTCACACTCTCTCTTTCTCTCTCTCTTATTGTCTGTTTCCCTCTAGTGTGTGACTAAAAAAAAAAAAGAAATAACAAACATTCTGTAATTAGCTCTGTATTTAACAATATATATAATTCAATTAAGTTCCACAAAAATTAAATTACCAAAAGCATTGCTAAAGACAAACAAATGCAAGTTAACGAGATTCAGTCACCCTTATTCCCCGAGACCATGCGCAGATATTGAACAATCTACTAAGTAACAATGATTAAAAGCACAAATCGAACCGTTGCCGCTGTGTAGAAACAACTTGATGGATTTGATCAGCAGCACCACTTGTCTTTAATGTCTACACAACTGAACTCCCTTCAATCTACAGATTGTCTTTTTCTCCTGACCACAAATTCTTCTACCGGATAAGGTTGAACACAAACGTTTCAACCTATATGCATGAATAACTCCAAAAGCCCCACTTAGCATTCTGATTTAAGACCCCAGTATAGAGCAGTACGAAATTCTGAACCAAATCCTGGATAAACACGAATCCAAAATTTGATTGTTGCAACATCTTTTGGCAACATTGTTTGAATTCAAAATCTAAATTCCGTCTTTGTAGAAAACAAAATCTTAGCTTCATATTCTTCACAAAATCTTCACCAAATGAAAAACATAGTTCTTGTTAAAAAGTTGAATCCCAATTCAAATTGGATTAACAATCCTACTTAAATTAGGATTCGTTCTTTTCATTCAAATCTCATATTCATCCGTAATATCCATATCACGTTTCTATTTATCTTTTTCACTTGTCAGATAATCTTGAATCTTCTCAAATAAGTCCATCTAGCAAATCTTTTCTAACTCCAAATCTGCTTCACGTAATCCTGCGCAGATAATGTAACAACATGCCTTAAACACCATGCAGAGTTGCAGACTTAAAACAGTTTTATTTTTTATTTTTTAATTTTTTTTTATTTCTATCAAATTTGTTGCTATAAATGCCAACTAAAAAAAAAACCCCGAACAAGTTTGAATCCTTGTCGTTGATCATCAGTATTATCAACATCACATGCTAAAATATCGCGGTCGCGAGGTTGAAATTCCACTTCCTCAACTCCATGGATTTGCCAACCTTGGACTAATTAGCCACGACTATAAACCAAAGATGTGCACTATCAATAAAGATACCCTACTATAAAAAGCTTTAATAAATACATAGCAACAAGAAATCATAAAACATATCACTATAACTCCTAAGTTAAATTTCAGTGAGTCATTAGGGATGATTGTCCCTGCTACCCCTACTAGTATATATGTGTGTGTGCATATACATATGCATGCTCTGTTAATGAAGACACTGATCTAGCTGTTGATTTGTTCGAGTCCTGTTAGTTTGTTTGGGTTACCAGTGAGCTATATATATATATATATATATATGCATTAATTATTCTAAAGCCCACGCCATGTCTTCTAACCTTCTTACAAGGACAAGATAGCAACTCATTTCTCAACAATGCGGATAAGGAATTTCAGGAATCTTAATCTTCCTCAGAATTGCCATGTTCAAATCATTCAATGATCGGAAACAATAGAACCTAAGCAATCGAAACACATCAAAAAATATATATATATATATATTATTTTATATATATATTTTTTTTGTTGTTGAAGCTTGAAATCACACGAGAAAGAAAAATAAAGAAATTTATTAATTTGGTGGTATTAATTAGACTTTTTTTTTAAGCCTATGTTTGCTGTAAGAGTTTATTTTGAACTCAACTGTACTTCATGACTAGTTTTTGTCTTTTTCTAAAAAAATTAACAAAAAGAATAATTAAGTTTTGAAACGTCAATTAATTTCAACTTAAAAATTCCATTCCATTTCAAATTCAATCCAAACACCGTACACATGGATTTTGGTAGGCTATAGGCATCACCTTCAACCTAACTAACATAACCAAACATCATATCAAGTCTCAGATAAAAACGAATAATAAAGCAGATCAAATCCTTTTCCACAAAAAATAAAATAAAATAATAATAATAATAAAATAAAAACAAAAAGAGTGAAAAAGGTAATCGCATACCTTGGCATTTGGCTAAGATAAACACTAGAATATGTTCCATTAGAAAATAAAATTAAAAAAATAAAATAAAGGAACAACGCTAAGAGTGCAAAAGAAAAAGTGAAAGTGTGTTGTGGGGTCATGTAACAATTAAAACTTTCATACAATTGAACAAGCACTTGAGAAATAGAGTTTTTTTTTTCCTTTTTTGGTAAATACTTGAGAAACAGAGTTGAAGCAAATGTAGTAATGCTCAAAACTCAAAATACTTATAATATTCATTGTTTATCTTGCATGTCAACTTATCACGGCATAACATAAATTTATATATACTTATACATTGTCAGAATATATTTTACACTCCATGGCTTGATTAATAATTCATATAATACATACATATAAATATATATATATAAAAGACAATAGTACTGGCACAGCCCGAAGCCTGCTATTCCCATTTCTTAACAACAAGAACAGGACATTTGGCATTACTTAAGCAATAATCTGCTAAAGTACTCCCCAGCAGAGCCCTGTATGATCAGATTTAGATCAGATATTCAGATTAAGGAATCGGGTTTAATTCAATTGCGTAATCGGGTTTAAATTTTAAACTAACCTCTTGAGAATTCCATAGGAATTGTCACCAACAACAAGTAGATCAATGTTATGCTCTTGAACTGCATTGCAGATAACCACTTTGGGATCCCCAATTTCTGTAAATGTTTTCGCATTCACCTAAGATGATGATAGAAAAGGAATATGTTACTCCAATGGAGTTTTGAAATATGTATAAAGTTGTCTAGAAGCACCTAAACAGAAGAAATAGATAAAAAAAAAGGAAATGAACATGGATTAACGAAAGGAGGGATCTTTTAGAAAATGGATTCCTATTCGATGAGTGCATAGTAGCATGGCTCACACAAAGCCGTCAATGGGATCCGATTCTTAACAGTAACAAAGGAAAAAAAAAAAAAAAAAGAAAAAGAAAAAAAATGTGTTGAGAAAATTTAGAGGACAAAAATATTCATACCCCGCTACTGGCACAGATACTTTTGGCTTTGTCCAGAAGTCCCAAAGAAACCTTCCTGTTCCTTTCTTGAATCTGGTTTGTCAAAACTGCAGCTGCGGCGCAGAGACAACACATGTATGGCAATTTTTAAACAATTATTTCTTTTTTTCTTCAAACAACCAGTAATCAAAAAGAAAAAGCGATTAAGATGGAATCTGATAGTGGAAAGACTAAGCTTCAGCTATTTAAACAGCGTTGCGGCGGTAAAACAAAGAAAGAAAGAAAAAAATACTCATGTATAGCGATGGTAGTCAAAAGAAAATTGAAATATGGACAAAATATATATATATATATAGATTGAAGAAAACGTAACTGTCTGGTAGAGAGCAGTACAAGCGGGCCAAGCCTAGTGACGGAGAAATGGCAAAAGTGGAGTTGACAAGAGGCTGTATTGCAAAGATGAAGAGAGGCGACTCGTTGAGCGATTCCTTGAGATTTTCAAGAACCCATATCAGCGCTTTGTAGCTGCAATCTCTCTCATCTATGACCACCATCACCTTCTTGCTCGACCCTTCTTTTTCATTCTTCATTTCTCCACAGCATACAAACAAAAGAAATCAGGTCCTAACAACCACAAACGTTGTAGTTATCGTATTATTTGATGTTGAAGTTACTGCTAAATGGGTGTGAGACTTCACCAACTCATGACAAATACAGTGTATTTGTATATGCACAAAACCTATATTTTGTGGTGAAGCACTGCAAATTTGCTTTAAAAAATAAAAGATTCTTCTCTTTGGTGCACTTTGTGGGGACAGACCGTGTTCGCATCTAAACTTTGGAAATGCAAAATTCAATAAAGTAGTTGAAAGTTGAAATCAAACAGGTTAGTTTTTGCAAAATTTAAGAGAGTTTGAAAATGTCCCATTTTTTAGGATGAAAGAGAAGAGAGACTAATATAGGAAAGGCAATAATTTGAAGCTAATTAGACTAGGCGATGTAAAAGTCAAGATGGCAGATTAGGCATGATGTTTGGCCATCTCTCTCTTCGACCTGGTTTTGATGAAACCGGTAACCGAAAACCGAAAACCGAAATTGGGTGTTGTCATTTTTATACTTTCCTTAGTTAGAAAGGTCTTTTACCATTCACTAACTTTGTAGAAAAAGAGAGAGCAGTGGAATAGCATAAGAAGGTCCAATAATTTAATTTGGTGCAAAAACAACATCGGTGAGGATTAGGACAGGAGAAAGGAAATCTTTAGTGACTTCACTTGAATTTGACTTTAGTGATTTTGACCTTTTTTTTTATTGTGTTTATTTTCTTGTTCAAGTCCCTCTTCCATCCGTTTTTCGTTGATTCCGTTGCGGCATCAAATTGTAGGTATATTTCATGCATCGTTATCTGTTGCTCATTTAAGGTGAGTTTTTGGATAAGGCATAGACCAAGTCCATCTTGGATAGCACTTTGCTAATTTATGGGAAACATATCTAGGAGTAAGGGATGTACAAGCTTGCCATAGAAAGGCCAAAGATTAAGGCTTACCAAATGTCCCCGTAAAGGTTTAGGATTTTGTTAAGGACGCATTAGATAGAACTCTAGCAAAATCGGTTTGTAAGGGGACGGGATCCATGGGCTTATAAACTCACTTATCATCTTATAATCAACCATGTGGGACATTTGGTATCTAACATATCTCTCGAGGGATTGACGCAGCATGATACAATTGACTGTAGAAGTTACTCACATCAGGTAAAATGGTATCCTGATGCAGATGCTCTGTAAATATGGTTGACAGAGGAAAATTCTGAAGTAAATACAATTTCAAGGAGAAATACGAGCAGAGTAGGAAATAAGGTAATGATTAAATGGGGAATCAAGCAAGACATTTTGGGTAAGTTGAAGGAATTCGTCCCCTATCTGGATCTAAAAACCGATGCCAACAAAGTAAAAGTGAAGAAACTGACTAAATATCGATATAATTGTAGCATAGAAGCTAAATTAGCTTCTTGGATATACATCTTTACAGTCTAGTAATTTTATGTAAACCATAGGAAACAGAATATGTACTGGTACAATTTGTTTTATTATGCGCACAAGTTCGGTAAAACTCAAGGTCGTCCTTGCACATCTTCTCAAACTCAGATTTGGTTTTTAGCATCAAGGATGCTTACAAACTGGCTAATTCGGTTTCTTCACAACCAGAACGGGGCACTTGGCATTATGAACACAGTAATTGCTCACACTTCCCAGAAAAGTCCTGTTCCAACAAATTTGTATTAGATCGCTTGATCCAATGAATATTCTCTCTCATTATTAAAGAAAGACAAAATCTCACTCGGCATGCGATGAAAAGAATGACGAAGCATGGTAATGGCCTCTGTGCCCTTTTCCTTATGAGTTACTCACCCGCACCCCTTCACCACCTAGGCCAAGTCTAAGGCCAGAACACGACACATACTTCATTATATATAATCCCTTTTTTTTGTCTTTTGGATGTACATACTTCCTGTTTTTCACCCGTTAGATGAGGCTTAAAAGTGATCTCATACACTGAAATCCTTCTCAGTTGATGGACAACAGAGAAACAAAACTTTCTTTTTACCTGTTTGGATCGTTTCTTCCACCATCCAACGGCTGAAAAGCAGGAAGTATGTACATCGTGATTCTTTCCAAGAAGTATAGTTGTGGCTAACATATCTTAGCTCATAAATTCCGAGGTTTCCAGTAACTTTCACATTTCATGCATCTTGAAGAATTTCCAAAACATTTTGATTTTCAGGCAGGCCAAAAGCAGAACAAATCTAACAAAGAACAGCGTGTCTTCTTTAGGTTTTCAATGCTTTATTAAAGTTTTAGACACAAGGTGAGTACTGGATTAGGGCGTATTTATTTTTCTGCTGAAGCGTTAAAGTACTTCAAAAACCAAACTTTATTTGCCAAATGCTAAAACTTAAGTAGAGCATATACGAATGTAAAAAGAAAGAACAAACAAAACAGGACATACCTCTGTATCGCTCCACGACTACGGTTACCTAATACCAGCAATTCGATATTGTACTTTTCGACAGCTTCACATATTGCCTCTTTGGCATCCCCAGCTTCTGTTATAGCCTCCGCTTCAACCTGTAGGAATTGTTACGATTCTTTTCCTTAATACACAATTTACTCAAACAAATCTTCAACAAATTGGAAACACAATCTGTCAATAGACTCTAACTTTTCATCACACAAGTACTTCTCATCCCAAGGAATCTGTAATTCGTTCGCCGCACGTACACAAGTCTTCCGCCCTTTAAGATCATCTCCAATGCAAATGTCAAAACCAATTATATATTTCTCACAAAAAAGCATGAAAATAGCATATTTGATACCTTGTTCTCTTTTGTGCTCCAATGGATAATGTAATATCTACATTTTGTCAATATATTTTAAGTTTCGGAACTTGTCAAAGAAAAATTTTAAAATCAATTAAAAATGACTATCTTGTAAAGATTAAACAAAGTTATCAACCCAATAGTAACCAGATGCCAAAATTTAGCATAAGGGGGTAGTTTTGCAATCTAAATGTTAAAATTTAGCAAGATTTCATCAAACATGTTGCAATTGTGAAGTTGTATATGCAGTGAAGGGAAGATAAAGCAATAACCTTTTTAACAGAAAATCAAAAGCCATGGATTTAGCGAAGGATATTTACCCCATGATTTGCGCAGATTTTCTTAGCTTTCTCCAACAGAGCCAGTGCGAACTTTTTCTGTCTTTCTTGAATAGATACTACTAATTCATGAGCTGCACATACAGGATTAGCAAATTGGCAAACCGCACAGTTGTTAGCAGCAGTTGTATCTTCTAGTAAACCAGACGATGTCACTTCTTTTTAAATGTGCCGTAACAATCATATTTTCGTGTCATATCAAATCAATCAAATAATCGTTTTCAACATAGTCTGCACCAGTTTTTTTATTTTTAACACTTCTTTCAAGATAGAATGTGAACTAGTTAATATTCCAGAAAACTTCATTTCTAGATAGATTTTGGACTAGTTAATATACCAGAAAACTTTTTTTTTTTTTTTTTTTTTTGTTTCTATTAAAAAAAAAAAGAAGACATAATCCAATTTTACTCGGAGAATAAACCAGTTAAAATAAACCAAGTTCCACGTAAATCATTACGAGGGCTAGCACATTAACCGCATAAGACCTTCAATACAATCATCATTACAGTATCAAACTAGAACATTCTTGGGGTACAAGAGTAAAAAGACGTCCCTACCGTTGCACTACCTCATAGGTGTATACCAAAAAAAAAAAAAAGAAAAAAAAAAAAGAGAGAGAGAGAGAGAGAGAGAGAGACTAATAACAAGCTGCGTAGGGGGAAAATCCAAAATTCCCCTCTAGTTTTTGCCATACAACGTTTGAATTATTCCAAAATTGTCTCATATTTTTTCAAATCTAGCACTTAACTCCAACGCTCACCAATTTATTACATACAAATGATAATATATGTATATAGATATATATGTATGTATGTTTAAAAAAAAAGGGAGAGAGAGAAGAGAGAGGGGGTAGTGGAGGACGTACGAGCAGCACCATAGGAGGAAACGTAAGCGAAACCCAGATCAGCGACGGACTGAACAGTGAAAAGGTAAAGTTGGGAAGTAATAATGGTGTCGTGGAGCTTGTCGAGTGCCCAGTTGAGTGCGTAGTAGCTATTCTCACTCTCATCTATCGCCACCATCACCTTCTTCTTGTTGTTGTTCTCCCCCTCCATAATAATCTTCACCAATTAATTCCCCTCTCTCTCTCTCTCTCTCTCTCTAAAAGTTCTTTTCTTTGCTCAACTGTTCAGCTTGTTAAAACTCTCTCTCTCTCTCTTACGTCCGTTCAACCATTGGTGTCGTGTTCTCAGTGCCTCTCATTGCAATTTTATACATCAAGTTCAACAACTCTTCGGATATGTTCGGCAGGTCTTGATCAGCTGAGGCAGGGACCACCCTAACACCTAGCTGAAGATTTCCCCTGGTATTTCCAGAGAGGGCTGGATAAGACACGTGGAAAAGTTGATTAATGAATCAGATCGATACAAGTAGCATATTACGTAGAGCACGCGCGTAAGCCTTGAAAAAAAAAAAAACAAAAAAGAAAAAAAAGAAAAAGAAAAGAAAAGAAAAGAAAAGAAAAGAAAAGGTGTTACGTGTTGGAACTGTCGGATCCAATAAGTGTAGGCGAAGAAACTGAAAAAGTAACATTTACATTTTTAACATGTACCAGGCTGTTTGGTAGAGTAGTTTAAGTTGAGATTTTTAAATTTTAATAGTAAAATTTTTTAAATTTTCAGAAAAAATAAAAAATTTTTCAGAAAAAAGATAAAAACTTTTTGAGAAAAAGATAAAAAAAAAAAATTGAGTTGAGTGGTTTGAAAGGGTGAGCCAAACACCCCTGTAGTAAAAGCTTGTCGCGGTAAGTCCGGATTATTGGAGATAGAAGTGGGTGGTCTTTCTACGTGGAGGGATCTCATCACATGATTAACCTTAAAAATGGATTAATTACGTTGAATATTCTGGTCCATGGATCATTAGGTCTGTGTTTTTGTTTAAAAGGGAGATTAAGGCTGTTCACTAGTTTGAGTTGGAAATTATAAATTTTAATAGTAATTTTTGTTGACATTTCAGAAAAGATAAAAAACTTTTTGAGAAAAACACAAAAACTGATATGAAAATGTTAGGATCGAGTTGACGAACTAAACAGAGCACTGAGATTTCATATAGCATTTTATTTTAACTTCAATTAAATTATATTTTTTTATATTAATTTTTAAAAAATCAATTAATTTTAATTTGAAAATTTCATCTTCAACTGACAAACCAAACGAAAGCTAATAATATAATAACACTAAAGAAAAACTACCCAAAATTATCACTTTTCTAAAATCAATGCTACTTTGAATATGGTCCCGATTATTTTTGGAGAAATTTTAAAATTCTCTTATAATTTCTAGAATCATGACAACGTGGTTCTTGAATTTTTATTCATACGTGTTCTCCCCAACAGAAAAATTAAATTAAGTCGTGGTAAAGGTGTATTTTATCCTGATTACAAGCTCAGCAATTGGCAGGAAAAAAAAAAAAAAAAGAAAAAAAGAAAAGAACAAACATTAATAATTCCTTTTGAAACAAAGCCCTGAAGTACAGCCTGAAACAATTTCTTCATAGTCGTATAAATACCTTCTAATGCTTTTTACCTCCCTTTTTGTGCTACGCATTTCATACTCTAATGATTGTATACGCTGTATTTTTCAAATTTTACCAAATGTTTTTAATGTTTCACAGCGTGAATCCTTCTTTGCATACAGGGGATTAGTTGGAAACGTTTTGAAAGTCAGAGACCAAAATAAGATTTGGATTTTCCCAATAGTTTGTGAACCAAAAATGGGATTAACCATAAACTATTTTCGAACGAAACCAAGCAAAAGAAATCAGATTTTCCATTTCCTATATTTGACTTCATTACAGGAATGAAATTTGTGAATGAGATTTTCTTTGTATCGTTGCTGTTTTCTAAAATCATCAATGTCCCTCTTTTCTTCTTTTCCTAGGGCTAGTAACAAAGATACCTATTTTGAGCCAAGAAAAATTTCTGCCGAAGTTCATGTTTGCAGCAACTCAACTGGACTCCTCATGACGGGGAAATTAAACAAGTTTAGATTTGAACTCCGGTGGTAAACGAACAGGACGGTAGTTTTTATCAAGCCAAACTGCTGTGGCATTTGCTTCCAAAATAGGCTGTGTACAAAAAATATAAATAAATGTCTTGCAGGATCAAAGGAGGGAGTTTGTTTAAATTATGCAAAAAGAAGATCGGGAGTATAAAAGAAAAGTGAAATCAAACCTCTTGAGTTGGCAGCTTGAAGATTAAATGCTCAAAGAATATGCGAGCAGCCGAGGAGCCAGAGATCCTTACCTTCACAACAAACTGGTCTCCACTCTAGGCCATGCACAAGAAGATGGCGAAAATAAGTACAAGAAAATTCTAAAATTTTATTCATTGTCAGCATAGGCAGCCAAATAAAATCTACGAAAAGAAAAACTAGAAGACAATCATTGTTTTACTTTCACACAAGTTTGTACTTTTGGAAAACCAAGTAAATATACATTTTTTTTTTCTCTTCGTATGAAGTGTTGCAACTCGAAATGAAACAAAATACAGTTTGGTGCCACGATATCTTTGGTATCATCTTTTAATGAATAAATAGCAACGTTGCTTTCCTAACAAAATGCCACAGAAATGTGGTTTGCGAACACAAATGAATTTCAGGCTTAGTTCTCCTGTACAAGCCATACTTTCTTACAGAATCAAAACGCCAGCACAAATTAGCTTTGTACACAAGGCAACCTAGCTTAAACCTACTACAGAAAAAGTTTTGTAATGGCATTAGCTTGCTTCCTTTGGAAATACCAATATGTTATATGTATAAGAAATATGAAAAACGAGCATGATATAAAAGATAGAAGCAAAAATATTGAAAAGATACATACTCTTAGAGGTGCAAGGAATTTGATTGACAATTCTGACAACGCTAATGAAGAACCGGAGCGAGCAACCACATCACAATTGACACCAAGACTTTCAAGAAGTTCATGACGACCTGATTAAGATAGTGAAGCAAAAGTGTCAATGCATTTAAATAAAAGAAAAATATAAAAATGTTAACAATCATTCTCAATACTATTAAATGTAAAACAGATCACTCCAAATGCCATCTATAAAACTATGGAAACATTATATTTCAAAACATCCAGCCATCCCTTCCTTTATGATCACTAGGCAATTGGAAACAACCACATGACTTTTATTGCGAACAACAGAGGAACAGAGGAAAAATAGGCCAAAAAAGAAGGAAAGAAGAAAAAATTAACAACTGGAGAATCAGTAGCCAAAAACAAAATTAAAAAAAAAAAAAAAAAAGCTACAGAACCGTTTATCGAGTAACAAGAGATATAGTACAAGTGCTTATCAGGTTCCAACTACTTGCTGCAAAAAATAAAGAACTAAAAAAATAAAAAGAACAAGGATCCAATTAACTTGAACATCATCTTTCAACAGTTTAACCGAGATGATTGGTCTGGCAGTTTCTACATAACATCTTGGTCCTTGGTCTCTATATTCTATCGGTACCCCCAAAACCCAATGCAAAGTTAGCACTAACTTTTTCCATAACATTTAAGCCCGAAGGCTGTTCCATACCTCTCTTCATCTCTCCTTGCTATGAAAACATGTTACGAAAGATTAAAGCTACCTGTTTGTCTAGATTATAAAACCATTCAAAGCTAAGTGGTGAAATGAAACTTTAAAAGAGATTAGAAGGAGAAACCCTAGGTCTATACTGAACTCAGGATCAGAAAAATATACTTCTCAAAATTAATTCTGAAAGACAGAATTTACAATGGCTTTATAGCCGTGTATACACATAACCCAATTAATGGGAAACTTTCCAGATTTCTATTTTCTATATATAGACTATCTATGGCATATTACAGAATATTCCTACAGCTAATTATATGGAATTTCCTACACTCCCCCTCAAGCTTGGCTGTAGATGTTGTAAAGTCCGAGCTTGTCAATTAGCCTTTCAAAATCTGGTTTCCAGAGACTTTTAGTTAAAACATCAGCTGCTTGCCTCGAAGTTGGAACATAGATGATACACACCGTCCCCTCTTCGATCTTCTCCTTGATGAAGTGCCGATCAACTCCAACATGTTTGGTTCTGTCATGATAGACCGGATTGTGAGTAATACTGATGGCAGCTTTGTTGTCACAGTATAGCTTCATCGGTTCGCTAACTTGCTGCTTTAATTCTCCCAATAAACTTTTCAGCCATATCATCTCACATAAACCAAGAGCTAAGGATCTCAACTCAGCCTCTGCACTACTCCTGGCGACTACTGTCTGTTTCTTGCTTCTCCAAGTAACTAAGTTTCCCCAGACGAATGAACAATACCCCGAGGTTGATCTCCTATCTGTGACAGATCCTGCCCAATCAGCATCTGTATATGCTTCAATACCACGATTCGCGTTTTTCTTGAAGAATAAGCCCCTCCCCGGAGATCTTTTAAGATAACGTAAAACTCGAGTCACAGCATTCATGTGTTCCTCTGTTGGAGCATGCATAAACTGGCTAACATAACTAACAGCAAAACTGATGTCAGGTCTTGTGTGTGAAAGGTATATCAGTTTTCCAACTAACCTTTGAAACCTTCCTTTGTCAATCGGTGTGCTCGCCTCCTTGCTGTCCAACTTTACATTGGTGTCCATCGGAGTATCAGCAGGTTTACACCCTAACATCCCAGTCTCCTTTAACAAATCAAGAACATACTTCCTTTGAGACACTGAAATTCCCTCTCGGCTTCGAGCTATCTCCATACCAAGGAAATACTGAAGTTTACCCAAATCCTTCATTTCGAATTCTGAAGCAAGGCCTTTCTTGACTCGGACAATTTCTTCAATATCATCTCCTGTTATAATGATATCATCTACATAGACTATTAGGATGGTCACCTTACCCCCGTTGTGTTTGAAAAACAACGTGTGGTCTGCCTGTGCCTGTGTATAGCCTTGTCTCTTTATTGCCTTCATGAATCTATCAAACCAAGCTCGCGGAGATTGCTTCAGTCCATACAAACTCTTCCGTAGTTTGACAACCTTGCCAGGGCTGCCATTATTGAATCCCGGTGGAAGGTCCATAAACACATCTTCCTCGAGTTCTCCATTTAAGAACGCATTCTTCACATCTAGCTGTTGTAAGGGCCAATCTAGGTTAGCAGCAAGAGATAGAAGTACACGTACCGTGTTGATTTTTGCAACAGGAGCAAACGTCTCTTGATAATCTACACCATAGGTTTGTGTATAACCTTTTGCAACCAGTCTGGCTTTGTATCTTTCAATGGTACCATCAGCCTTGTATTTTACCGTAAAGACCCATTTGCATCCAACAACGGCTTTGTCTTTCGGTCTTTCCACCACTTCCCAAGTCTGGTTCTTCTCTAACGCACCAATTTCTTCTAAAATAGCAGCTTTCCATACCGGCTTCTTCAAGGCTTCACCGACTGTTTTTGGAATTTCTACCTCTGTCAGATTGGTAACAAACATCTTGTAGCGTTCAGAGAGCTTGTCATATCCAACAAAATTCAGGATTGGGTGATGAGTAGAAGACCTGTTTTCCTTTCTCACATTCACAGGAAGTTCCAGATCTTGTTTTTCAAGATGTGAATCCGGGTTTGAGTCTTGAGATTGTAAGGGCTCAACGTTCTTCGCTATCTTTTGATTTTTTCTCCTCGAATAGGTTAGCAGATCTTTGGTTCTATGATTGGCAATAGGGATAGGCTGATGGACTTTCTCTAATGGAGGAATGGTTTCCTTATTCTGGTTCATGGTTTTGGCTTGAGGAGTAGGATCCCAGTTAAATTCCCACGGATTTGAGGCTTGATTTTGGGTGATGAGATTTGAATTTGTTTCCTCAGTATGTGGAACAAAGAACTCACCATTGTGTATTTTAAAACTTTCCAAGAAATTTGGATCACTCTGACTCTCCCCCTGAGGCAAATTTCGGGAATAAAAAGCCTGATGTTCAAAAAAGGAAACATCAATGGACGTAAAATATTTACGTTTGCTTAGGCAATAACACCGATAACCTTTTTGGGTAGCAGAATAACCAAGGAAAACACACTTTAGGGAACGGGGTTCTAATTTAGACCTCCCTTGACTCGGCACATGAACAAAAGCAACACACCCAAAGACTCTAGACTCAAGTTGAGAGAACGCACGATAAGTAGGAAAAAAGGTCAAAAAATATTCAAGTGGTGTTTGGTACTTGAGAATTTTTGAGGGAAGACGATTAATCAGGTAGCAAGCAGTTAAGACTGCATCTCCCCAGAAGTGTTTGGGGACATTTGTGGAAAACATAAGTGCACGTGCGACATCAAGGAGATGGCGATTTTTTCTCTCAGCTATTCCATTTTGCTTTGGGGTATCTATACAAGAGCTTTGATGGACAATACCATTAGTTCGAAAAAAATCACCAAGAATGGAGTTAAAGTATTCAGTACCATTATCGGTACGAATAATTTGGATTTTTGTATCAAATTGTGTTTGAACCATTTGGTAAAAATTTTTGAACACCATTGCCGCATCGGATTTGTCTTTGAGAACATAAACCCAAGATACCCGTGTATGATCATCAATAAATGTGATAAACCATTTGTGAGAAGAAAGAGTAGATACACGTGAAGGACCCCAGATATCACTATGCATGAGAGTAAATGGTTTGGAGGGATGATAATTTTGTGGAGGTAAGAAGGTCCGGGTGTGTTTGGCCAATTGACAAATATCACATTGAAAAACTAGACTTTTATTAGAAAATAAATGAGGGAACAAACATTTCATATAGGTAAAACTTGGATGACCTAAACGAAAATGTAATAGCATTATTTGTTTTTCAACAGAAGTTGTGGACAAACACAAAGGAGATTTAACACTATGTCTTATTGGAGTAGAAACCGAAAGATAGTAAAGCCCATTTGAGACCCTAGCACTGCCAATCCTCTTCCCCGTCCTCAAATCCTGAAAAACACAAGAATTTGTTGAGAAATTAACACCACAAGGCAGGTTGGTAGTAAGTTTACAAACCGAAATCAAATTATAGGTTAATTTTGGAACATGTAGAACATCCTTCAACAACATAGTAGGAGTTAGGCGTACAGCCCCTTTTCCAGCCACTGCAGAGAAAGTTCCATCTGCCATTTGAACCTTTTGTTGTCCCGAACAAGGTGTATAAGAAAGGAAAAAATGGGAATTACCGGTCATGTGATCGGTAGCCCCGGAATCAACAATCTACTGCTCACCTGAAGGTTCCAAAATACCTTGCCTTGCCATGAGTGAGATGTTTGCAGCCGGGTTACTTGTGGCTGAGGAAGAAGTACCAGAAGCAGGAATACTTGTAACAACTGAATTGGAAAGAAGACTACACAAGTGGTCCACTTGTGCCTTTGTAAGATTAGCAGCACTAGGAACAACCTGTTTTTCAGCAGGTGATGTAACTCCTTTCCGTCTGAGCCTATTTGGTACAAAGTTCTCCGGCTTGCCATGAATCAGCCAACAAGTTTCCCGCGTGTGATACGCCTTATTGCAGTGCGTACACCAGGCTTGTTTTTTCTGTTGGTTCGGTGGTGATTGGGTGGGTCGGTTTGCAGCAAGAGCAGACGCTTCCATTTGGACAGCCCCGGTGTCACCAAGCATAACCCGACGACGATGATCTTCACGACGAACCGCTGCAAAGATTTCATCCAAAGAAGGTAAAGGACGAATACCTAGGAGACGACCCCGTACATCATCCAACTCTTTATTCAAACCAGCCAAAAAATCATATACACGATCCTTTTGAACCAGTTTTTTAAAGAGGAGAGCATCAACCGGATCCTTCCAAGAGACTGAATTAAACATGTCGACCTCCTGCCACAGTTTTCGCAAGCTGCTGTAATATTGAGTGACATCCATATCACCCTGACGAAGGTTGCGTGCCTGATTTCGCAATTCAAATAATTGCGAGGAGTTTTCCAAATCAGAATAAGCAAGTGCCACCGCATCCCATATCTCCTTTGCCGTGGAATGAAAGAGATAAGTTTCACCAATCTCATCCACCATGGAATGAATCAACCACGCCATAACTAGGGAATTGTTAGCATCCCACGCTGCATACAAGGGATCATCGACATCCGGACGAGGCGAGGAACCATCAATGAAGGCAATCTTGCCTTTTCCCCTAATCACCAACGCCGCGGAACGAGACCACTGTAAAAAGTTCTTCTCGTTCAGTTTTTGGGTGGTGATTTGTAAATTGTGAGAAGTATTGTCCATAGTAACAGTAGGAACAATTGTGGAAACCGACTGAGAAGCCCGAGAGTGAGCCTCTGAATCATTTCCGCTTGCCCCCGACATGGTTTTCTCAACTCACTAAATCCCTTTTTTCTGCTCTGATACCATAAAAGAGATTAGAAGGAGAAACCCTAGGTCTATACTGAACTCAGGATCAGAAAAATATACTTCTCAAAATTAATTCTGAAAGACAGAATTTACAATGGCTTTATAGCCGTGTATACACATAACCCAATTAATGGGAAACTTTCCAGATTTCTATTTTCTATATATAGACTATCTATGGCATATTACAGAATATTCCTACAGCTAATTATATGGAATTTCCTACAAACTTGTACATAAAAAACATACAGAGAACCTCAATCATGGATCACCAAAATCAAAGGCAAAAAAACCGGGCCTATGAAGGAAACATTCAAAGTAAAGAATCTGTCAAACAAAAAGCACCCAAGACAAAATGTACTGAAGTACTCGATACCGCATGTCAACTTCTAGAGCGTATAACAAAGGTTAATTGTTTAATCAAGAAACGGAAAACCATAAACGCAACACATAAATGAACAAATTTTAAGCATGTTCCTCTTCAAATTCAAAACCAGAATAAATCAACAAAATTGTCTCACCATGTTGGCAATAACTTGCATAAACAGCATTGTTCACTACACCGAATTGATCGAGTTCATAATCGCGAACTTTTAGCTCAACTTCAAGAAACTCACTCATTCTGCAAGACCCATGAAGAGAACTTTTCACTCCTAATATTAAATATCTCTGACTACATTCCAGTGCATAACGAATTTGAAAGGAAATACTACAATAAACTGCATAAAGAAACAAGCAAAATCTGAAACATGTGGCAGACAGTTCAAGACACTGATAGAGATCCTAAGCTTTTTCATAATTTTTTAAACCTACTAACGAGGAAAGTAAATCGTTCTCTTCCAATTGGTTAATTTATTAATAAAGAAAAAAAAAATCATACTTTGTCAAATGAATTTTAACAACAGATAAACTTGGAACTAGACCAAAAAAATAAAAAATAAAAAACAACCAAAGACAACAAAATCCCATAAAATCCACAACCTGTGACTAAAATTGGACTACCTAGTCTCTCATAAACGTTAAAATTGAATTTGCCAGCAAAAGAAATTGTACCAAAAAAGAAACGAACTTTGATGGAATAAGATGAAGCCAGTTGAACTAATAGGTACCCTTTGCCAACTTTGAAGTCCAATGCCGATGCACTGCAACTCCTCACATTTGGAACTGACCGGAGACCCGTCGAAATCACAGGCCGAGTTGCCGGAAAACTGAAAGCTGCTGCCGATGGACGGTGGAGATTCAGCCAACTGGGATGGATCTGTGAGCTGGGTATCGGCGCTCTTGTGGCGTGGGCAGCTGAGAATGCCTGAAACATCCTGATTTCCAAATGGGCTGTCGGAGTTTTCAGGATTCGATTCGGTTTTTTTTTTTTTTTAATTTTTTTAATTTTTAATTTTTTTCTTCTTGGGAGTCTCCCCCTAAACTAAACCAAAGCTGTCTTCGTTATTAACAGAGTAAACTCTGTTTCTTGTTCAATCATGTCATGAAAATGACATTTATTGGACTTCGCTTTGTGACTCGCAAATTAAAAAAGAGGTGGTCTAAAACGTTATGTCGTCTCAATTTAAACGACATATTTTTGTAACAATCTATTTGACTCCATTCGTCATTCAAATTCATGTTTAAACCAAAACTTTTCTACCTAAAAATGTTTGGTAATAGACCGTTACCGGATAGAACGACGGATCGTTTCTCGTTTAGAAATTTGTTGTGTTTGGATGTCAAAGGAACGACAGGTTGCTTCAAAAAAATAAGTAGGAACTTCTTGTTTTATTTATTTATTTATTTATTTTTAGAATAGGAAATTCATTTAATTTAAAGACCAATAAAAATGAGTGTCGTGATAAATAGGCTGCTGATGGCTGTCGTGTGACAAATTTATTTTTATTTATTTTTTCATGGGATCACATAAATTACTTTTCGTTTTATTTTAAAGTTGGTTTGCCTCAAGTTTAAAACGACATGATGTTCATTCAATCAAACTAGACGCCTTTCAAGGTTTAAGTATTGTCGTCCTTTATTCTCAAGATATGCACATATTTATTACATAGCATATATTGCCATCCTTTAAGCAGAAAAATAAAATCGTTTTTTTTTTTTTTTTTGGTCTACAAAACGACAATGGTCGTTGTGTGGAATCTGAAAGTTCACCTTGGTCTCTGGAAAATTTACATGTCGGTTTTTAAGTTGTTTTTTTCTTTTAAATCGGTTAACTGTTAGTGTCTGAAATTAGAAGTTTGTAAATAAAACGACATATCATATTTAAATCTTTATATCACTTAAATACAAACGATATACCATTCTCCAGTCAAACACGTTGTCGTTTGTCGTAAGCAAATGACAATAGTATTTTGTATCAATGACATGCCGTCTAAATTTTGGATTCGTTTCCTTGCGAGGGAAAACGATATGTCGTGTTTATTACCTGGCGTCTTTAGCTTACAAGGGTCCTTTTTGTAAGCATCCCAACCAAGCGTTTGGGAATTGGTATTTTGAAACATTAGTCCAAAATTTTTGGTCTAAAAATGAAATTATTAGTTTTTAAAATATATTAAAAAAAACTTATTTCGTTAAATAGTTGTTTTTTTATACGAGTTATTTGAGATCGAGGAAATTCTTTGACACTAGCAAAAAACTGATTTCTTTTCTTTGACAGGGTTGATATTACAAGGTTTTATATTTTGTTAGATTTTTATCAAATTCTATTGATTTAATACATTTTCTTAATATAATATGATTTCTATGTGATTTGATATTAAAAAACATGCAATATCGATAGAAATATCTATTATACATTGACTATTTTATGAAGGTAAGAAACAACAAATAGTATTTTTAGTTGTAAAATTACTCGTTGTTTGTTTATTATAGAATATTCAAACCTTTTTTTTTTTTTTTTCTTTTAGACTATGTGCAACTCTAATGTTTTCAATTACTTGTACTATTTTTAATGCTCGTAATATAGTGTAAGCGGTGGAGCTAGCGTCTTGTAGTGGGAGCGTATATTAAATTATAAAATTAAGAAAAAAAAAAAAAGCTTATGTAAGAATAATCAATTTTTATTAAGGATAAAATAATAAAAATGTAATAATGTTTTTACAGGGCAAATAAATAAAATTCACTTGGAGAGGAAGCTCTTACTGGGCTACAGTTTGGCCCAGTGTCGTCTTTGGATGACAGAGAACAAAAGATGAGTGTTCCCACATTTGTTTGTAGGTATTGGAGATAAGGCTAATTGGTATTTCACACCTCAACTAGAGACTCTGAACTTGCCCATTTTAGGTATAGGAAATGTCCCACGTTGTCCCAACCACATTAAAAAGGTCAACAATTATTAAGCAAATCACAACTCAAGTTTATCCAACACCATAGTGGGGCATAACACCCAAAGTACCCGAAAGACATGCATGAACCATCTAAAAGCCAAATTATATATATATATATATATTTAAGTATGTATAACGAAAGCAAAGGGAATTCTATAGGAGGATGCCCCACTCTCCGGGGTCAATTGTTGGATAAAAATTAGACTGTATATATTGTATAGGACTAGATACCGTGTCATAAATTTTTAGATAGAATCATTTACATCCATTTCAAAAGAATTATCTGATCAACATAAATTAGATGTGATACATGAACTCATTATTTCTTATATTGTGGTGATCTGTTTCAAAAGTATTATCCAATAAACATGAATTGGATGTGATACATAAACTCATTATACTTGTAATGTGGAAGAATTTTCGGAACATTTATATAGAGAAGTACTTATAACAAAATGGCCAATATCGGTGGAGTTTTGTGGTACGTAATTCTAAATAGCAAAACATGTATATTAAAACTAAATAACATGCAAAATTAAATTTAAATCTCATGGTGAAGAATGAATACAACAAACCTACTCCAAACTCCCCTTATGAAATCATTAATTTGGCTACACTTGTTTCCATACCAAGGCCAAAATTTTGTATCAATACCGACTATAATAGAAGAACTTTTAGTTTCCAATGAGTTTAAAACAAGCACAAAAATTAAATCGGAATTTGATCCCCTTGTAACAACATGATCTTGGCCTCTGTTTGGTGGAATCATTTATATAAAAAATATTTAGGATAAAAACATTTAGTACTGTAGAAAAACATTCAAATGGTCAAAATATTGTTTCCCTAACACTTAGAATTTTGCTTAAAAGGTGTAAATGACAACTTTTTGCAACATTTCATACCATTTCAAATATTGGGAAATGAAAATATTTGAAATGTCGAGAAATTGTTGAAACAAACAGATTGTTTGCAGTAAATCTAGTACCTAAGCCACCCTTTGTCTCATAGGCCAAGCATTTTCAATTATCAAATAATATATATATATATATATATATATTTCAGAATTCAACACTGAGAACCGCCAACAATCTTGAAAAGTTTCAAGTTTAAAGAAATCAGTATAATCTAACACTTATTTGTTATAATATATATATATATATATATATGTATAAATATGTTTGTATGTGTAAGATATAGATACTAAGTTGTGTCCCTCGAAAGGGAAAAGAAACCCAGATGACAGATCATTCCAAGGATTATAATTGGGCAGTCTTCTTCAAGCTGTCCTCATCGTGGATGGGCCATGAAAAACCCCCCTTTATTTATTTGGATTCAGAGTACCTGCCTATAGCCCTTACCAACACATTTCGACCATTCACTCACTTATTATGGAGTTATGCATTTTATGTCCTCATGCTCTAAAGTCCCATTAGCAAAATATATCCATTCCCAAAACCCTATCCATATCATTCAGCTTTGGAAATATCATACAAAGAATGTCTCTTCAAGAGCGATAAGATCGATCGTGCATTAGTAGGGCTCCCGTCTCAGATATCCATTAGTTAAAATTAAAAAGAAAAAGAAAAAATTGGTAGGACATTAGCTAGCTAGAATCATTGGTTGTCACTATCATAAAAGTGATCCACAATATTGTTTGATATTATTTGAGATCGTTTGCATTGTAGGTATGTTTGCCTCCCCCCCCCCCCCAACACCAAAAAAAAAAAAAAAACATTTCTTGGCAAAAGCCAAAAGACTACAATGCAAAAGGCCTAGTTAATATGTTATTGATCTTCACTTACAACTTCTTTTGCACATTAAAAAATAACGATAATAATAATAACAATTAGAAGCATGAAAAACAGAGGACTCTGCATGGAGAGAGAGAGTGTGTTGCCAAAGCATTGATCAGTGAAAGTTATGAGAAAATCCTCGTCCATACCCTTTTCTCTCTAAGTTCGGATCAACATGTTCTACGTTTATCGCCTGAGTCATAATCACATTGCTGCCCTATAATTTTAGATTCAAAGATCAGAGAAAACATAAAGAGTGCGTATAAAATTTACAGGTTTTCTGAAGTCAAATGTGTAATTGCATGAACATCGTGAAGCATATAGAAAGACATACCTGCAGCGTGTTCGTAGCATCGGTACTTGGCAAATTGAAATCGTAGAACATACTTGCGGCGGATAATTTCATGGATAGGAGCTTGAAAATAAGAAAGGAAATCTTTAATTTTAGTTTCAAGCAAAAAAATTTAAATAAAATTAATCCGTAGTTCTAGTTTCTTGTAACATAAGTAATATCATAAGAAGTGATAACAGAATTACCTCAATCTGATTCTGAAGTGATTGAACATAACTGATAACCACATCCAACATTACTGCCATTCCCATTGTCTGCTTAAAACAAAGTTGTTTATGATTAGTAGATATAGTTATTGAAAAAATTATTATTATATTATTAAGAAGGCTTGGAGATCATTTTTTAGGTAACTCTTACCTTATAACATCCTGGGACTAAAGTTTGAAGATATTTCAATCTCTCGTTAATCTTCTTTCTTCTTAACTGCATCGACAAAATTAGCCCGTTAATCACATATTATGTCGCGTATTTCGTGACACTAACGGTTGCGAAATGTGTTTTAGGAAGAAGGGTGTTTTAACAAAAAGAAGAAAACATGAAAACAATACCCTTTCTGCCAAGCTGTGGTTGTCAGTTGCTTGGCCTCTCTTAGCTCTTACGTGAATAACTTCTTCTGTTTTGTTGACGTCTTCGACATGGTCTCGCTTTCTCTTTGTTCCTCCGGCACGCTGCCAAGTATCAACATCAAAACAAGTTCAATTTTCAACAGATAAACTACCCCACATCAACAGAGAGATCGAACTAGAAACTAACAATTTGTTTAACCCCCAAGAGACTTTTTTTTTTTTTTTTTTAATTTTAAAAAAGAAAGAAAAAGTTATGTACCTTTTCCATGTTCTTCTGAAGGCGAAAGTTACCGGTAGCCCGCGGCATGGATCGATGATCAACCAGGACACTATTCGGATGATTGAAATTGGAAAGGCTTTGAATATTATGAGTGAAGTTCATGGGAAGATGAGGTTGCTGTTGTTGGTGTTGTTGATAGGAGAAACCATCATGAGAGAAAGCCATGATATGATTTATAATTAGTATTTGAGTTGAGATTTTACACATGTACTTACAAAATATAAGGTTGCCTATTGTGAGGAAAATTGGGTTCTATATATATTGGAGTTCAAATCTAAGGAATTTAAGGCTTTTGTATTTAGTGAACTCAAGCATTTTATTAGAGACTAAATCTCCTCAGCTATATACACGTATTTTCTCTTTTCAGTTCCAATTATAAGTTGACTTAATAATTCGATAAATTAATTCGGATGTTCAATTATATATCCTCTTTTTAGTTATGTGGGACATCTTAAACACTTTTTTGTTAATAATAATAATAAATAGAGAGAGAGAGAGATGTGCGGTGGAACGTTCAAGAACCAATTATGGTTAGGACTGTCCCGAAGGCATTAATTCTTGAAAACTATAAACTGACATCAATAATTGGGTTGATTGATCTTTCATTTCTAATTAAGCAAAAATTCGTCCTTATGTCGTATGTATTTGGATCGTCAATTTTCAAATTTTTTTGTCGTGTAGTGGATTTTGTAACTTAGTTCATTGTTTAAATTAGCTGTTACGTAGCCTCAAGCATGTGATTAATCTTCGTCTCTACGGAGAACAATATTATCCCACATTTCTTGTAATTTTTTTTTTTTTTGATATGTTGTTGTAATAATAAGTTGACTTCAATATAATATTTTTCAGTGATACTGTCATTTGCATTTATAATTTTAATTAATAATATATTATAAGATTTTAAATAAATTTTATAATTGTCAGATTTATCCCGATATTTCCTAACATTGATACTTACTTTGACACCATTTATACACTTAGAAGCCGAAATATTACACACCTGTTCGTTTAACATATTTGCACACAAGTTTAAATTTTTGTAAAAGAAAAGAAAAAACTTGATTTATTCTTGCCAGATGAACGGATTACATGGACTTTCTTTCTTTCTTTTTCTTTTGTTATTTTTTAATATTATGCTGAGATTATGAGTGCGACCGAGTATAGATATGCTATGTTTTGTACCTGTACATATATGATTGGACCAAAAACTTGTTGATACACGTAACACTAGTTATCCTAATGGAAAAGAAACTACAACTTTTGACAAATAATGCTTTTCACTTCTCCAAATCAAAACATGTCATGTTCTTATTTAAAACGTGTTACTAGATATACCGGTGCTGATTAGTTCGTTCTCTTTTTATGTTGATGCCTTGTAATTTTATTTAATGTACTATATAGAGTACTGTAAAGATTTGATTTAGGCTTTGATTTTCATATCAACTATTTTCAATCCAATTCAGCTTAAAGCAAAACAAGTAGGGAAAAAATCGTTGACTCAACTCCATAAATGTGGAAATGTTCACTTCCCCATTTACAAATGTCCGATATCTATTAGACAATGCCAAAACCAAACTGTTTAACGAAACGAAGTCCTCTCTTTTGGCAATAGTAGGTTTGGGACAAACTTATTTTGAGCCAAGAAAAATTTCCGCCAAAGTTCATGTTTGCAGCAACTCAACTGGACTCCTCATGACGGAGAAATTAAACGAGTTTAGATTTGAACTCCGACGGTAAACGAACAGGACGGTAGTTTTTATCAAGCCAAACTGCTGTGGCCTTTGCTTCCAAAATAGGCTGTGTGCAAAAAATATAAATAAATGTCTTGCAGGATCAAAGGAGGGCGTTTGTTTAAATTATGCAAAAAGAAGATCGGGAGTACAAAAGAAAAGTGAAATCAAACCTCTTTATTTGGCAGCTTGAAGATAAAATGCTCAAAGAAGAAGCGAGCAGCTGAGGAGCCAGAGATCCTTACCCTCAGAACAAACTGGTCTCCACTCTAGGCCATGCACAAGAAGATGGCGAAAATTAGTACTATAAAATTCTAAAATTTTATTCATTGTCAGCATAGACAGCCAAATAAAATCTACTAAAAGAAAAACTAGACGACAATCATTGTTTTACTTTCGCACAAGTTTGTACTTTTGGAAAACCAAGTAGAAGTACTTTTTTTTTCTCTTGGTATACAGTGTTGCAACTCGAAAAGAAACAAAATACATTTGGTGCCAAAATATCTTTGGTATCATCTTCTAATGCATAAATAACAATGTTGCTTTTTAAAAAAAATGCTATATATATAGATATGTGGTTTGCGAATACAAGCATACGCTCTCACAGAATCAAAATGGCAGCACAGATTAGCTTTGTACACTAGGTTGGAAAAAGTTTCGTAATGGCATTAGCTTGCTTCCTTTAGAAATGCCAATGTGTTACACATATAAGAAATATGAAAAAAGAGCATGATATAAAAGATAGAAGCAAAAATATTGAAAAGATACATACTCTTAGTGGTGCAAGGAATTTGATTGACAATTCTGCCAATGCTAATGCAGCGCCGGTGCGAGCAACCACATCACAATTGACACCAAGACTTTCAAGAAGTTCATGATGACCTGATTAAGATAGTGAAGCATAAGTGTCAATTCATCTAAATAAAAGAAATATGTAAAAATGTTAACAATCGTTCTCAGTACTAATCTATATAAAACAGATCACTCCAAATGCCATCTATAAAACTTTGGAAGCATTGTATTTCAAAACACCTGATCATCGCTTCCTTAATGATCACTAGGCAATTGGAAACAACCACATGACTTTTCTTGAGAACAAGAGAGGAACAGAGGAAAAATAGGCTGAAAAATAGGCTTAAAAAGAAGGAAAGAAGACGAAATCAACAACCAGAGAATCAGTAGCCAAAAAAAAAAAAAAAAAAAGGGGGCAGCAGAACCGTTTATCGAGTACATAAGATCTAGTACATGTTCTTATCAGGTTCAAACTTCTTGTTGCAAAAAATAAAGAGTAAAAAAAAAAAACAAAAACAAAAACAGAACAAGGATCCAAGTAACCTGAACATCGTCTTTCTAACAGTTTAATCGAGATGATTGGTTTGGCAGTTTTTACATGACATCTTGGTCCTTGGTCTCTATTTTCTATCGGTACCCCCAAAACCCAAGGCGAAGTAAGCACAAACTTTTTCCACAACATGAAAGCCCGAAGGCTGTTCCATACCCCACTACATCTCTCCTTGCTATGAAAACAGGTTACGAAATGTTTGTCTAGATTATAAAACCATTCAAAGCTAAGTAGTGAAATGAAACTTGTACATAAAAACATATAGAGAATGTAATGCCCCAAATGTTACCAAACAATACTGTTAGAAAATTAAAATTAGAATTAACATAGATAATGTGATGAGAGAGCAATTTCTTAATTCTAATCTTTTGTTAAGTTATTTTTCACAGGTGACGTGACGAGGACTCGATGTGCTAGAACAAAGTTCATGCCAAATTAATGGATTTTTATGACGATTTGATAATTTTGTTTGATAATTTAAGTAAAGAAATATTTTGAATATAAGAATGTTGCGTAATATATATCTATATCTGTAGTATGATGTGCATAGTTATACACATATGTGTGTGTATATAAATCATCTATAAATGGCAACCGGCAAAAGGAAGAAAAAAATGGGAATGTTGAATTGAAAACGTGAGAGAGAACGCGGGGGGGGGGGGGGGGGGGAGTATGTTATCCGAAAAAGACCTATTTTACATTATGTTAACTTCCAACTCAATTATGAACTTCTAAATGTTCTAAATTATTTCTATAATTTAGACAACTTATAGAGCTTTTCATAAGCTTTCCAACGCATACTCATTTGTGCAAATCCGATATCGGAATAAGAAGTTATGACCAGTATACTATCCAGATACCTATTGATGCCAACCAATTTACTATGTGTGATTGTAGGTACGAAAATTCTAGACATTGACCTAACTTTTGTCTTTTCCTCCCACACATTTTCACAATCTAACAATAGCCATTCCCCACCTATTAAGAGAAAATTAAACTAAAAATTGAATCTCAATTAATTCCAAAATTGATTTGGGATTAAATTACTCACAATTTATTTTATAATATTCAAAATTCCCCTTTTTACATGCTCTCTCCCTCTCTCACTTCCCGAGTCTCCCTTTCCAACATACTGTCATTCTCATTCTCTTTCTCTCACTCTCTGTACCCCTCTCACATGCACAAAAAGAAAGAAAAAAAAAATCCACCAAACCTCCAAATTCATCCAAACCAAAATCAAAAGGATTTCAAAGTAAGTTTGTTCAATGTTTGATGATGATTATTATTACTCTTTTCAATTTGAGATCCTTTGGGGGGGGGGGGGGGTTGAGCGATTTTCTTGATGAGCTTCATCTTGTGAGTTTGAGGAAATGATAAGAACTATTTATGGAATGATGATCGAAGGAATGACTATATGGTTGATTTTGTAAACAAGACGATTTAAGGGTTTTTCACTTCTTAATTCATGATTTTGTTGGCATGGTGATTTAATATTTTATATGTTAGAAACAAATCTTAAGGCTGCTTTGGGTGTGTGTATAATGATTGAAAAATTCACGACATTAATTTCTGATTGAACAGAAATTAAATTGTAATTTTTCTGTATTAAAGATGTAAATTTTTTAAATTTTATGAAATAATATGTCCCTATGCCACTAGTTATTTTTCATTATGCAAGGAATCTAGGAATTCATGAAATTTCCATGAAGATCATAAATAGATAAAAGTGATCATGGAAATCCCAATAAAGAATGCCAAGTCCATTATACGATTTTATCATGTAAAGAAGTGAAACTTACAAGTATTTTTGAATAGAATTACAACAATCTTAATTTAATTCTGAACTGTAGAACTGATTAAGAAAAAAAAAAAAAAAAAGAATGATAGTCCACATATTAGATGATGGATTGCTAAACAAGTTGGCTGAATAAATGAGTTAGATTATTTTTTTTTACGTAAAATTTTTTTTTTAACAATTTAAATATTTTTGTTAATACCAATAGTTGCTTGAACAATTAAAAAATTTCGTCGTAAAATTTATCATGTTGAATCATAACATATTGTAAATCACTGTTAAATGGGATAAGGACTAAAGTAGAAATATCTTCAAGGATCAAGGGCTAAGATTATATGAATTTTAATATAATGGCCCATATCTAGATAAGTATGGCTAAGTAGATAAGGATATTAAAAAAAAAAAAAAATGGTAAAGAGACCGGATGCAGTGGATGGTAAAAAAGTAGGAAAAGATCTTTAACTTATCCAATTCCAAACTAGCGGAATGGTGAAAGGGAGATTTAAAAAAAAAAAAAAAAAAAAGTTTGTTTGTCTTCCAAATAAGTTAAACATAAAGAGAGAGAGAAGCAATTTTCTTTTGATTCTTCCCAAAGGAAGAAACGTCAGGAGACAGAGAAGAAGAAAAATAATAAATAATAATTTCTCCCTCCTAATCTTCAAGTTTGGTTCCCTAACAAGTTTTTACTCAAGAAATCATAGTGTCCTAGCAGTCATAAAAGGTAATAAATTTGTAAAAATTTTATGTTTTTTTTTTCCTTAGTCTTATCTTGTGAGATTTCTATTCTAACAATGGAAATTCTATTGTCTATTCACTACCAAGAAACCAAATTTGAAGAAAGCTAGGAAAGATAATCAAATTTGTTCTTCCTAAAAGTTTGATTTTGAGATTAAAAAAAAAAGAAGAATATCTATATAAATTATTTCATTGATGGACTTGGTTTAATGGACTATTAGGGAATCATGAATATGCACATGTTATGAAATTTCTCCATGCTTGTATAATTAGTTGATGTTGTGGTTTAAATTTTTAGTCGATAGTAATGAAACTAATGATGTATCATGTGATTGAAATGGTTATGGTGCAAGAAACAAACTTGTTAGATAAAGTTTGTAGTTTAATTAATAAAAAGTTAGACAACTTTTGTTGGTTTGTTACTCATGAATGGATTTTAGTGTGACAAGTTTGATGTATGTATATAAATATGAAAGTCTATTTTTATTTTAGACTCTGGAATTCTTGCAAAAGATGCATATGATAGGAAAATGATTAGTGTAAGTTTTATGTGAAAAAAGTGTTAGATGAGCATTTTTGGAAAAATTGATAAAATGAGGTTAAAAAAAAAGGTAGACAAACAAGTTGTGATGTTATTTTTCAATAAATGGAGGGCAGCAAATTGCCCCTTTTTTTTGTCAAAGAAATCCCAAAAATATGTAATCCGAATTGGTACAAGGGACTATAATGAAAGGATTTTCAATTTTGGGACCAAAATGCAAAAATGGACAACTTAAAAGTCTAGATTGGAGCCATGAATTTCCAGTTGATAACTTAGGTTATATCAAATTTATATATCAAATGAACCAAAAATGAAGTAGAAACGCTAGCGGGACTTAAATGTCAAAATTATGTTTTTGGAAAAAAAAAAAAAAGAAAAAAGAAACAAATTTGTAAACTGGATATTTTAGTGTGAGAAACTATTTCATTTGTCTTAAATTACTTAAAGGCCAAGGGATATAATGATAAAAACAAAGGAAAGTCCAATAGGAATTTAAATGAAAATTTTGTCAAAAATTGGCAAAACAAGAATTTCTTAAAACTATCAGAAAACTTAAATCGGACAGTTTATAAAATTGTTGCAGATCTATTTTTATACTGAAAAAGTGATTTTCCTATGTTGTTCAAGTAGAAAGCAAGATATAGAGAATTTAAAGCAAACTAGGTGCAAAATAGTAAGGATTTAAAATTAAAAAAAAATTCATTTACAAGCAGTGAATGGAGTTAAGAAAAGATTTTCAAGATCTCATTCATGAGACGATCATAATGGGTCTGAAACTTTAAGAAATCATAATGTGGATCAAGTACGCTACATAAAATCTAAATGAGCCATAGGAGACCTAACACAACCTCATAAAGTATAAAATAGACCAATTTAAATTGTGATACGCTATAAACAAGCAATTCAAGATTTAAAAAATAAATAAATAAAACAAAGAAAGAAATTGAAATTGTACTCAACCAAAGTCAATTATCTAACAAAAGAAATATTCATTAGAAAAATGGTCCGTTTAAAATACTGCTCTAATTGTCGGGTGTCGCTTAAATTAGGAGATAGTGCTGACGATGTACCAGAGCAAGGCTGACGAACAGAAAAATCTCAGATTATCGAATTCCTATGAGTATAGATCTCACCAACAACATAAAACTATGAATGTTAGTTTTATTGGTGTGCATATGTGGTGATTTATGTGCCAATTAGTTGAATCTGATTACGATACATCAATGTTTATGTTGCTAAAATTTTTTAATGATATTGTGACATGTCATATTTCCATGATCACTGACCTAATCACACTAGACTAATGAAAGTGAAATGTTAGATAAGTGTCGTACCACCCTCCACTCAAGTGAGATAAATTTGATGAACGATTTATGTATTACCTTAGTACAACTGGAAGGTTGCTCCCCCAAGTCCCCAATGGTCCCGCACACCTCATACGTACACTTGGGGCCCAATAAGTTTTGAAGCATAAGACTTAAGAATTTCATAAAATGTCATGCTAATTATTCATATATTGTGAGATTTATATCTGTACTTGCTAAGCGAAAGCTCATTCATGAAATTTATGTTGTCAATAATGTGGGCAAGAAACACATGATCAACTAAATCAATGAATAGACAAGACATATACTGTGACAGTAGAGGAAGAGGGTGCATCTATAACACTTCGCTTAAAAATTCCGTAACTTAAAAATAACTATAAAAAAAACAAGAAACACTAGTTATGCGTATTTACAAAAAGGAAAAAAGAAAAAAAGAAATGGTTTGTAATATATGGTTTTGTGATACTTAGCTTATGCTTTTTCACTAATTCTCTGAGAATCGTTATCTAATAAATAATGAGTTTAACAAGTAATTCGTAGAAATTAAAAAAAATGAAATTTGGAAATTAAAACGATACAAGTTAAGTTTATTTATGTATTTGACGGCTCCTTTCTAAGGAGAGGTTGTTACAGTTGGTATGAGGGCAATAAACTGCCATCCTACTCCACTTTATTGCACATTAGTTTTGTTTGTTCAATTACGTAAGATGTTTACATATAAACTTACATGTGAGTTATGATCTTTAATTTTTTATAAAACGAATACCTCATGGAAGATGGAGCTTCCTTTGTACCACCAAACCCACCACAAGTGGATGCCTTATATACCTTTAGCTGGAGAACCTTATGGACCTCGTATAGGTTCTCAGGCGGTGGCAGCCTTTTGAGCTTGTCTACCATATACTTATGATGGTAGTACCCTTCCTTTCCGATTGGGAAATTTGCTCCACCAGTTGGAGTCGATTTTCCTATTATATGATTTAGACACCACTGAATGGACTAGACTAGCTGCCATACAACTAGTAGGTGAGGCTATGGAGTGGTGGAGGACCATGGGCACTCTACCACAAGAAACCTTATGGCAAACTTTTTGAAATGAGATTACCCACTGTTTCCCGATTGACTAGCCATCGGTAGCCACACATCTAGCTATGTCTGCTTTGTCGCACCCCAGCCTGCTATCTCCTTTACAACTGTGAGATTGGTTGTTATACGAGTCTTGCGATGGAAAGCTCGAGAAGGAGAGGAGCTAGAGAGTTATCTCCAGCGTTTCATCAATGAGATAGTCAACGCTTCCCTGATTCCACTCTCTGAAGGGGAACAGTGTTTTCATTTCTGGAAGGTACTGCCAGAGCAAGTGCAGGCATGAGTATATGTAGGTACTTGCCTTAATTTCGACCACTTGATTACTGAGGCTTACTATGTGGAGATCGGCCTTCAGGAGGAGAAGAGCACGGAGGAGGAGCATCGTGAGCTTAATCAACGTACAGAGGTGCGATGCCAGAGGAGGGAGCTTCGATAACATAAGCACATGATGAGATCTACTACTTTTGGGACAATAGACCCGCATAACGGAAAATCCTCTACCAATCACATTTATATCGATAGAGATAAGGAGGAGGATCCTGTTGAGTTTCTTGGAGGACACTCAGGATACTGTGGGATGATAGGCATAACCCTACACCATAGCTAACAGAGCACTTTCTTTTGGCTATCGATCTTGATTAGAATATCTGGTGTATGCAGATTATATTTTTGGGGCTTATGTGTAATATATATATATATATAATATAGGGATGAATGACTTATAAAAATGTAAAATGTATATGTTTTGATCACATCCCCTATGATCAAGCTATGTCTGTTTTGCAAGTGGTAGCAGAATGTATATATAACTGTTTATGACAGTGAATGTATGTATGACATAATACATAAATGAATATAATAATGTGATGACTATAATCTTACTACTATACTTTCTATGAACAATCTCTGTTGCACAATGAAATTAAAAAAAAAAAAAACCCCTTGTTTTCCTTTTGTTATGAAAAATAGGTCGTTATACATGGAAACATGGTTCACCCACGTCTTATAGCGGCCAGAGTGCCATAAGATGCGGATATGGCTGAATTAATTGACAACCTACAAGCTAGATTGGATGCTTAAGCACAAGAAAATTAAGTCCTTCAACAACGAATAGCACAGTTGACTCAGCAACAGCCTTAAGTTGAAATTCCACCTCCACTAGTAGTGCTTGTTGCACCAACTATTCCAGTTAATACTGATGCATACCCATGGTTTGTCAAGAGTCACTTTTTGAATGGTTTCTTCACATGAAACCGCCTGAGTTTGAAGGGTCAACTAATCGTTTCGAAGCAGAAGAATGGTTGACTTCTTTCCAAATTATCTTGAACTTAATGAATCTCACCAAATAAGAAAAAGTACTATGTGCCTCTTATGTGTTGAAAAAGGATGCTCGCTATTGGTAGGAGACAGTTGCATTAAGAAGAGATGTGAACGAATTCTTGGGAGAATTTATGAAAAATACTACAACATAGTATCTGTGAGAATCCAACAAAATGAATTCAATTACTTAAAGCAAGGAACCATATCAGTTACGGATGCTTGCCAAAAGTTTGACCATTATCTTGTGCCAACCAAAGGGGAAAGAGTGAGGAGAATGATATGAATGTTTCGGCCAGAGATAGATGTAGTAGTTGAAAGTGGTGATAGACCTTCACTCACCATAGTTGAATGTGTTAGTTGAGCACTCCGAGTTGAGTTTATTCTTACTGAGGCTAAGGAAGAAAAAGTAAGATATTGGGAAGCCAAGAAAAAAGAGAACGCTATGAATAAGCATAATCCAGGAAGCAGTCAAGTTGGACAAGGGAATAAGAAAACCAAAATAGTCAGAACAACAATAAGAGAAAGGGGAACATTAGTAGGAATAAGAATCAAAATCAAAGGAACCAACAACATAAAAGAAATAATAATGGAAACAATAATCCCAGCTACCAAACTTGTTTAAAATGCAAGAAGAAACAACCAGTTGAATGTAGGCTGGGAACAAATAGTTATTACATTTGTGGCAAAGAAGGTCATTATGCTAAGAACTGTTACTTCGACAAGCAAATCAACCTGGGCAGACTCAACAGAGACAGCAAGGGAACCAGCTTCACGGTCTACAAGTTAAGATCGAGGGTTCACAAATTAGCCAGAGATGCCTTGAAGCCCCACCAGCCCCAAATGCTCACATCTGTGCTTATACCAAGAATGATGTCGAAGTTGGAACATCAAATGTGGTGATAGGTCACCTTTCTGTTGCAAACCATAATTCTTATGTCTTATTTGATTCAGGAGCTTCCCATTCTTTTGCATCATGTTCCTTTGCTAAAAAACTCAACCAAGCCACAGATAGGATTGAACAGACTTTTAGGACTCCCTTACCCTCTGGGAAGGTATTACTATCTGATTATTGGCTACGACATATGCCGATAATTATAGTTGGTAGAGAATTGTTCATTGATTTAGTCATACTAGCTAAAAATAGTAGACTACAATGTCATCTTAGGAATGGATTTCCTAGGAAAGTATCATGCATCCACAAACTACCGACGGCAAAAGGTGGTCTTTCAACCCGAAGGAATTGAGGCTTTCAACTATGTTGACACTTCCAATAAGCCACAGAAGTGAATGATAAATCATTAAAAGGTAGGAAAATGATATCCAGTGGATGTGATGGGTATTTGGCCCACATTATGGATACTTCAAAGGAAGAAAAGCTCTAGTCAAAAAATGTACCTATAGTTAAAAACTTCATTGAAGTTTTTCCTGAGAAATTGCCAGGATTATATCAGATTGCGAGATTACTTTTCAAATTGAATTACTTCTAGGTATGACTCTGATATCGAAGACACCATACCGAATGGCCCCTACCAAGCTCAAGGAACTTCAGACGTAATTATGGAAGCTACTCGATAAAGGTTTTATTTATCCAAGTTATTTACCATGGAGAGCACCTATTTCATTTGTGAAAAAAAAAGATGGCACGCTTAGAATGTGCAATGCTTATCGTGAGCTCAATAAGGTCACAATAAAAACTAAGTATCCATTTCTGAGAATTGATAATCTTTTCGACCAACTTAAGGAAACAGCAATAATTTCAAATTTTGATTTGCGATTGTGTATCATCAATTGAAGATTAGGGAAAATGATATTCCTAAATCAGCCTTTCAAACACGTTATGGATATTGTGAGTTTTTACTTATGCTGTTTGGGCTAACTAATGTCACAACATACTTTATGGACCTTATGAATCGAGTTTTTGAGAAATATCTGGATAAGTTTATTATAGTCTTTATAGATGATATTTTGATATACTCAAAAACCCGAGAGGAACATGAAAAACATTTAAGGATCGCTTTGCAGACATTAAAGAATCATCAACTTTTTGCAAAAGTCTCCAAATATGAATTTTGGCTTGACAAGGTTCATTTTCTTAGACTTGTTGTCTCTAAGCAAAGAGTGTCAGTGGATCCAGCAAAAATCGAAACAATTAGTAAATGGCCAACACCAAAAAGCGCAACTGAAATACACAGCTTTTTAGGCTTGCTAACACCAAAATGCATAACTGAAATACATAGCTTTCTAGGCTTAGCCAGCTGCTATAGGAGGTTTGTAGAAGGATTCGCAAGACTAATTGCACCTCTCACAACACTTACTCGTAAAGACAAGAAATAAGAATAGGCTGAGAAATATGAGGAAAGCTTTCAAGAGTTAAAAAAGGAAACTCACTAGTGTGCCTGTTCTCACAATTCCATCAGATGAGGGAAAGTTTGACATTTACAGTGATGCTTCAAAGATCGGCTTAGGAGCTGTTTTGATGCAGCATGGTAAAGTCATAGCTTATGCATCACATCAACTGAAAGAGCATGAAAAAAACTACCCAACTCATGACTTGAAGATGACAACGGTGCTTTTTGCACTCAAAATATGGCGACATTACCTCTCTGGGGCAAAATGTTTGATTTACATGGACCACATGAGTCTCAAATACCTGTTCAATCAAAAAGAACTCAATATGAAGCAGAGAAAATAGTTAGAATTGGTCAAGGATTATGATTACGAGATCCTTTACCATCCAAGAAAGGCGAATAGAGTTGTAGATGCTTTAAGCCGAAAGTTTTCACTTATAACCCACATACCAATTGATTCTTTGCCTACATCTCTTCAAGGAGACAAAAACAGTTTGAGGTTGGAACTCATTTCAAGATAGTTATCAACTTCAATTCTTCAACCATCAATTTTTGATGAAATAAAAAAAAGCTCAAGAGTTAGATTCAACCTTAGTCAAGTATGAGGAAGAGGTTGTTGAAGGAAAAGAGTCTGATTTTAATCTTTTAGCTGATGGAATTCTCCACTTCAGAAGAATGTTATGTGTGCCTGATGATGTAAAGTTGAGGAAACAAATTCTCTTTGAAGCTCACAAAACTCCATATTCTATACATCCAAGAGCAACAAAGATGTACCAAGACCTGAAAGAGCACTTTTGGAGGAAGAAAATGAAGAACGAAATAGCTGAATTTACCAATCGATGCTTAACTTGTTAGAAAGTTAAGGCTAAGCACAAGTGACCAGTAGGAGAATTACAACCCCTTGAAGTCCCATAATGGAAATGGGAGCAAAAAGCAATGGATTTGGTAATTGGCTTACCAAGGACCAGTGAAGGATATGATGTCATCTCGGTAATTATTGATAGACTAACAAAATTAGTGCACTTTTTACCGATAAAGGACATATACACATTGGAAAAATTAGCAGACCTTTATGTATTGGAGATTATCAAGTTACATGGCATTCCTTTGTCTATAGTTTCAAACCATGATAGTCATTTTACCTCTACTTTCTGGAAAAGTGTCCAAAAAAGCTACAGGTTCTGATTTAAAGTTTAGCACAATTTTTCACCCTTAGACAGATTGTCAATCTAAAAGAACCATCGAAATTCTCAAAGACATGCTTCGTGCATGCATCATGGATTTCAAGGGATCTTGGAACAAGAAGTTGCCATTGGTAGAGTTCTCCTAGAACAATAGCTACCAGTCTTCTATAGGCATGGCACCCTATGAAGCTCTCTATGGAAGGAAATGCAAATCTTCTGTTCATTTGCATGATACCAGAGAAAAGCAACTTCTGAAGATAGATTTTATTCAAGAAACTACTTAAGCTATAAAGAAGATTTGCCAGAGGATGGAAAAAGCACGAAGTCGTCAGAAAAGTTATGCTGACGTTCGAATTAGGCCATTGGAGTTTGAGAAAAGAGATTCAGTATCCCTTAAAGTACCTCCTATGAATTATGTAATGCGCTTCAAAAAGAATGGAAAGCTGAGTCCAATATACATTGGGCCGTTTGAAGTTACGGGACGATTTGGTAAAGTGGCATGTAGGTTAGCTTTACCGACAGAATTGTCAAGCGTACATAATGTTTTCCATGTCTCTGTGCTGAAAAAAATATGTACCAAACCCATTACATATCATAGAACATAAACCAATACAAGTTCAATAGGGTCTTTTCTACGAGGAACGACTGATGCAAATTTTAGCTCGTGAGAAAAAGACTCTAAGGGCTAGGATTATACCTCTTGTCAAAGTACTTTGGCAGAATCATAAAATAGAAGAAGCCACTTGGGAGCGAGAAGATGAAATGAGAGCTAAATATTCCCACTTATTGTAATTTGCAAGGACGAAAATTTCTAAGGAGGGGTGATTGTAATGATGGAAAGTTCATGGCATTAATTTCTGAATTGAATAGAAATTAAACCATAATTTTTATGTATTAAAGATGTAAAATTTTGAAATTTTATGATACAATATGTCTCTATGCCACTAGTTACTTTTCATTATGCAAGGAATTTAGGAATTTGGGAAATTTCCATGAAGATCATAAATAGATAAAAGACATAATGAAAATCCCAATAAAGAATGCCAAGTTCATCATACGATTTTATCATGTAAAGAAATGGAACTTACAAGTATTTCTAAATTAAATTACAACATTCAGAATTTAATTCGACACTGTAAAACTAACTAAAGAAAAAGAAAAAAAAAAAAAGAATGGTAGTCCACATATTAGATGATGGACTGCTAAACAAGTTCGCTGAATAAATGAGTTAGATTATGTTTCTTTTAAAAAGTCAAAACTTTTTTTAACAGTTTAAATTTTTTTTTAATAACAATTGTTGTTTGAACAGTTAAAAAATTTTCATTGTAAAATTTACTATGTCGAATCATAACATACTATAAATCACTGCTGAATAGGATAAGGACTAAAGCAGAAATATCTTCAAGGATCAAGGGCTAAGATTATGTGGATTTTAATATAATGGCCCATATCTAAACACTTGGCTAAGTAGATAAGGATTAAAAAAAAAAAATGGAAAAGAGACCGGTTGTAATGGATGGTAAAAAAAAGCAGTAAAAGATCTTTAATTTATCCTATTCCAAACTAGAGGAACGGTGAAAGGGAGATTAAAAAAAAAAAAAAAGTTTGTTCAAATAAGTTAAACACAAGGAGAGAGAGAGAGAAGCAATTTGCTCTTGATTCTTCCCAAAGGACGAAATGTTAGGAGACGGAGAAGAAGAAAAATAATAATAATAATTTCTCCCTCCAAATCTTCAAGTTTAGTTCTCTAGCAAGTTTTTACTCAAGAAATCATAGTGTCCTAGTAGTCATAAAAGGTAATAAATTTGTAAATATTTTATTTTATTTTTAGTCTTATCTTGTTAGATTTCTATTCTTAAAAATGGAAATTTTATTATCTAGTTATTATCAAGAAACCAAAGGATTTTCAAGGAGGTGCAACTAAGCTAAATAAAAATTTGAAAAAAGTTAGGCAATATATTCAAATTTGTTCTTTTTAAAAGTTCGATTTTGAGATTAAAAAAAAGGATGAATATCTATAATTTATTTCATTGATGGACCTGGTTTAATGGACTATTTGGGAATCATGAATATGTATATGTTATGAAATTTCTCCATGCTTGTATGATTAGTTGATGTTGTGGTTTGAATTTTTAGTTGATAGTAATGAAACTAATGATGTATCATGTGATTGAAGTGGTTATGGTGCAATAAACAAACTTTTTAGATAAAGTTTATAGTTTAAAAAATAAAAAGTTGACAACTTTTGTTGGTTTAATTTGTTGTTCATGAATGGATTTTAGGGTGGAAAGTTTGATGTATGTATATAAATATGAAATTCTATTTCTATTTTAGACTTTAGAATTATTGCAAAAGATGCTTATGATAGGAAAATGATTAGTGCAAGTCTTATGTGGAAAAAGTGTTAGACGAGCACTTTTGGAAAAATTGATAAAATGAAGTTAAAAGAAAAAGGTAGACAAACAAGTTGTGATTTTATTTTTCAATAAATGGAGGGTAGGAAATTGCCATTGTTTTTTTTTTTTTCCCAAAGAAACACAAAAAATATATAATCCAAATTGGTACAAGGGACTATAATGAAAGGATTTTCAGTTTAGGGGCCAAAATGCAAAAACAGACAACTTAAAAGTCAAGATTTGGTCCATGAATTTCCAGTTCATAACTACGCTATATAAAATGTAGGTTGTATCATATTTGTATATCAAATGAACCAAAAATGAAGTAGAAACACTAGAAGGACTTAAATGTCAAAATTCTGTTTTTGGAAGGAAAAAAAAAAAAAGAAAGAAAGAAAGAAAGAAAGAAAGAAACACATTTGTAAACTAGATGTTTCAATGTGAGAAACTATTTCATTTTTCATAAATTACTTATAGGCCAAGGAGTATAACAATAAAAACAAAGGAAAGTCCAATAGGAGTTAAAATGAAAATTTTGCCAAAAATTGGGGTCGAAACAAGAATTTCTAAAACTAACAGTAGTCTTAAATCGAACAGTTTATAAAACTTTTTCAAATCTGTTTTTATACTGAAAAAGTGATTTTCCTATGTTGTTCATGTAGAAAGCAAGATTTAGAGAATTTAAAGCAAACTAAGTGGAAAACATTAAGGATTTAAAAAAAAAAAAATCGTTTACAAGCAGTGAATGGGGTTAAGACAAGATTTTCAAGATCTTGTTCATGAGATGAACAGAATTGGTCTAAAACCTTAAGAAATCATAATGAGAACCAAGTCCGCTACATAAAATCTAAATGAGCCATAGGAGGTCTAATACAACCTTATAAAGTGTAAATAGACAAATTTAAATTATGATATGTTATAAACAAGCAATTAAAGATTTGAAATAAATAAATAAAATAGAGAAAGAAATTGAAATTGTAGTCATTGAAAATCAATTATCTAACAAAACAAATATTCATAAGAATAATGGTCAGTTTAAAATACTACTCTAACTGTTAGGTGTCGCTTAAATCAAGACACGATGCTGATGGTGTATTAGAGCGAGGCCAACAAACAGAAAAATCTCAGATTATTGAATTCCTATAAGGACAGATCTCACCTACAACATAAAACTATGAATGTTTATTGTATTGGTGTGCATATGTGGTGATTTATGTGTTAATTACTTGAATGTGATTACAATGCCTTAATGTTTATTTTGCTCAAATTTTTTTATGATATTGTGACATATCATATTTGCATGATTACTGACCTAATTGCATGAGGCTAAGGAAAGTTGAATGATAGATAAGCGTCGTACCAACCTCCACTCAGGTAAGGTAAAATTCATGAACGATTTATGACCTTGGGTACAACTGGAGGGTCGCTCCCCCAACTCCCCAATGGTCGTGCACACCTGATACGTACACAAGGGGTCCAATAAGTTTTGAAGAATAAGACTTAAGAACTTAATAAAATGTCATGCTAATTATTCAAGTATAGTGAGATTTATATTTGTATTGCTGGACAAAAGCTCATTCAAGAAATCTATGTTGTAGGTAATATGGGTAAGAAATCCGTGATCAACGTAATTGATGAATAGATAAGGTAGATGATGTGACAGTGGAGGAAGAAGGTGCATGGTTAACATATCACTTAAAAATTCCACAGCTTAAAAAATAACTATTAAAAAAAAACGACAAACACTAGTTATGTGTATTTACAAAAAGAAAAAAAAAACAACATGATTTGTAATATATGGTACTATGGTACTTTACTTATGCTTTTTCTCTTATATCCTAAGAATAGTTATCTAATGGATAATGAGTTTAACAAGTACTAAGCGGAACTATAAAAAAAATCCCTGAAAGTTGAAAATTAAAACAACACAAATTAAGTTTATGTATGTATTTGATGGCTCCTTTATAAGAAGTGGTTGTCACTGTGTGTGTATGAATTATGTACGTTGTGGTGATAATTTTTGTATTTTTAATGAATTTTCGGATTTGACCATTGCTACTATAAATTTTTAGATTTTATAATAAGTATTCCAAACTATTTTTGAGGATGCAATTGGACTCCATTTTAAATGAATTTGGTATTGTTGGATAACTCTGGATGTCTAATTTCGTTTAAAATATGTTTCATATCGTTTGGAGATATACATAAATTTTTATTATTTTTCAACTAAGTAAAGGTCCGGTTGCCGAATTCTGTAAAAATTTTAGCGATCAGTTACAAAACTGTTTTTAAGAATCCAAACGGTCTCCGTTTTTAACGAATTTGATATTGTTAGAAAACCCTGGTTGTCTACTTTTATTTGAAATCTTTTAGATTGTTTGGAGACATAAATGAATTTTTATGATTTTTCAAAAGAGAAGAGATCCGGCTGCCAGTTTATGTAAAATTTTGATAGTCATATTCAAAACTATTTTTTAAGGTCCAAACAGTCTCCGTTTTTAACAAATTAGGTACCTCAAAAATATCTGGATGTCTACTTTCATTTACAATTAGTTTTAGACTATTTGGAATCCTATGCAAATGTTTATGAATTTTTTAATAGATAGAGGTCTGACTATCAGTTTTTTTGAAGTTTTATAATTTTGTGAAATTGTTCGATTTTTGTGTTTTGATATTTTTAAATGATGAAATAGGCCTATTAGGCACTGTTATGATACTACAAATGTGTTTAATAAATTATTATGATCTTTTATTGATTTTATTATATTTAATATTTATGGCATGAACGGTTCTAAAGACGAGTACCAGATATCTCAATCGTGCATCACCATCGGAAAATTTAAAAAGGTTAAGTAAGGCATTTATGTAAGTACACTCTCACCTGTAATATGAATTAAAGTTTTGAGAAGTATATGTTTTGATATTGATAATGATGTTATGATGTTCTTAAATAATACCTCTCCTATGATATCGTTTTGATGAAAAGTATATATATTGTATGTACATATATATATATATATTTATGTTTTAAAATGGCATTATACACCCTTAATAATGATGATGATAATGTTGTCCGGCGAGCAGACTTTTGTCACCGTTAGTTTGGGATTTGCTACCCCAACCCTTCCGTGACTAGCGTGCTATGGTGGTACAATCGGGCCCAATATATGACGGTTTTAAGAGTTAAAAAGCTTTAAAATTATGTTTATATTTATAATAATGCATATGATGATAAAAGAAAAATGTTTCTTTACGTTTGTGAGATTTAAGTGTCTTACTAAACCCTTATTTATATAAGTTAATTCATGTTGCAGAAAAAAGAAAGGGTAAAGATATAATATTGTAGGAGCTTAGAAGGGAAGCGGGACGATGTGTGATAGGAAAATGAAAGGAACGATCATGAGATAAATACTTTTAATTTCAAATAAAGTTTTGGGACTTTCATTTATTATTATTTTGATTGAAGGATTAATTTGAACTTTCTTAAATTTTATTTCGTGATATGATCTTGAGAATTTATATTAATTTCAAAAATTGTTTTGATAAGTTTTTTTTTTAAATTAAAAAAAAAAAACAACAACTTTGATAGTTTTCTAAAATTATCTAAGTAAAAATTTTCCGATAAGTCAATATTTTAATTTCAAGTTTATTATTACCATAATTTAATAAAAAAAGAATGATTAAATAAGAAGTCAACTGTAATGGTCCGTAAAGGGTCGTTACAGAGAACCTCAATCATGGATCACGAAAATCAAAGGCAAAAAAACTGGGCCTATGAAGAAAACATTCAAAGGAAAGAATCTGTCAAACGATAAGCACCCAAGACAAAATGCACTGAACTACTCCATACCGCATGTCAACTTCTAGAGCGTTAACCAAGGTTAATTGTTTAATCAAGAAACGGAAAACCATTAACACAACACAGCAATGAACAAATTTTAAGCATGCTCCTCTTCTAATACAAAACTACAATAAATCAACAAAATTGTCTCACCATGCTGGCAATAACTTGCATAAACAGCATTGTTCACCACACCGAATTGATCGAGTTCATAATCTCGAACTTTAAGCTCGACTTCAAGAAACTCACTCATTCTGCAAGAACCAAGAAGAGAACTATTCACTCCTAATATTAAATATCTTTCAGTACATTCCAGTGCATAACGAATTTGAAAGGAAATACTACAATAAACTCCATTAAGAAACAAGCAAAATCATGTTTCAAACAGTTCAAGACACTGACGGAGATCCTAAGCTTTCTCATAATTTTTTAAACCAATTAACGCGCGAAGTGCATCGTTCTCTTCCAATTGGTTAATTTATTGATAAATAAAAAAGATCATACTTAGTCAAATGAATATTAACAACAGAAAAACTTGGAACTAGACCCCCAAAAAAAAAACAAAAAAACAAAAAACCAAAAACAAAAATCCCATGAAATCCACAACCCGTGACTAAAGTTGGACTACCTAGCCTTTGGTAAACGTTAAAATTGAATTTGCCAGCAAAAGAAAATGTACCAAAAAAGAAAAGAAACTTTGATGGAATAAGATAAAGCCAGTTGAGGTAATAGGTACCCTTTGCCACCTTTGAAGTCCAATGCCGATGCACTGCAACTCCTCGCATTTGGAGCTGATCGGAGACCTGTCGGAATCACAGGCTGAGTCGCCGGAAAACTGAAAGCTGCTGTCGATGGACGGTGGAGATTCAGCCACGAGGGATGGACCCGTGAGCTGGGTGTCGGCGCTCGTGTGGCGTGGGCAGCTGAGAATGCCTGTAACATCCTGATTTCCAAATGGGTTGTCGGAGTTTTCAGGATTCGATTTGTTTATTATTATTATTTTTTTCTCTTGGGAGTCTCCGCCTAAACTAAACCAAATAAAAATGTAATAATATTTTTACAGGACAAATAAAAAGAAAAATAAATAAAATTCACTAGTACAGGAAGCTCTTACTTGGCTACAGGTGGCTGGGCCAGTTTGTCTTTGGATGACAGAGAACAAAAGATGAGTGTTCCCACATTCGTTCGTAGGTATAGGAAATAAGGCTAACTGGTATTTCACACCTCAACTAGAGACTCTTAAGTTGCCCATTGTAGGTATAGGAAATGTCCCACATTGTACCAACTACATTAAAAAGGTCAACAATTATTAAGCAAATCACAAGTCAAATGTATCCAATACGATATTAGGTCACAACACCCAAAGACTGGATATCTAATATAGCCTAGCACCCTTTAAAGTTGACGACAAGCAAACAAATTTATGGATCCATGGCTTCTTCTTCATTTAGCTTTGGAAATATCATACAAAGAAAGTCTCTTCAAGAGCTATAGGATCAATCGTACATTAGTAGAGCTCTTGTCTCAGATATTCATTAGTTAAAATAAAAAAATAAAAAAAAAAAGAAAAAGAAAAAGAAAAATGGGTAGTACATTACCTAGCTAGATTCATTGGTTGTCACTATCATAAAAGTGATCCACAATATTGCTTGATATTATTTGAGATGGTTTACATTGTACGTATGTTTGTCTACTACCAAAAAAAAAAAAAAAAAAGAACATACATTTCTTGGCAAAAGCCAAAAGGCTACAATTTAAAGGCCTTGTTCATATGTTATTGATCTTCATTTACAACTTCTTTTGCACATTAAAAAATAACAACAACAACAACAACAACAACAACAATAATAGTTAGCATGAAAAACAGAGGACTCTACATGGAGAGAGAGTGTGTGTTGCCAAAGCATTGATCAGTGAAAGTTATGAGAAAATCCTCCTCCATACCGTTTTCTCTCTAAGTTTGGATCAACATGTTCTACGTTTATCGCCCGAGTCATAGTCACATTTCTGCCCTATAATTTTAGGTTCAAAGATCAGAGAAAACTTAAAGAGTCAGATAAAATTTACTGGTTTTCTGAAGTCAAATATGTTATTACACGAACACCATGAAGCATATAGAAGGACATACCTGTGGCGTGTTGGTAGTATCAGTACTTGGCGATTTGAAATTGTAGTAAATACTTGCAGCGGAAAATATCAAGGACAGGAACTTGAAAATAAGAAAGGAAATCTTTAATTTTAGTTTCAAGCAAAAAAATAACTAAATAAATAAAACTAATCAGAAGTTCTAGTTTCCTGTAACATAAGTAATATCATAAGAAGTGATAAAAGAATTACCTCAATCTGATTTTGAAGTGATTGAACGTAACTGATAACCACATCCAACATTACTGCCATTCCCATTGTCTGCTTAAAACAAAGTTGTTTATGATTAGTAGATATAGTTATTGAAAAAATTATTATTATTAGGAAGGCTCGGAGATCATTTTTTAGGTAACTCTTACCTTATAACATCCTAGGACTAAAGTTTGAAGGCATTTCAATCTCTCGTTAATCTCCTTTCTTCTTAACTGCATCGACAAAATTAGCCCGTTAATCACATATTATGTCGCGTATTTCGTGACACTGACGGTTGCGAAATGTGTCTTGGGAAGAAGGGTGTTTTAACAAAAAGAAGAAAACATGAAAACAATACCCTTTCTGCCAAGCTGTGGTTGTCAGTTGCTTGGCCTGTCTTAGCTCTTACGTGAATAACTTCTTCTGTTTTGTTGGCATCTTCGACATGGTCTCACTTTCTCTTCATTCCTCCGGCATGCTGCCAAGTATCAACATCAAAACAAGTTCAATTTTCAACAAATAAACTACCCCACATCAACAGAGAGATCAAACTAGAAACTAACAATTTGTTTAACCCCCAAGAGACTAATTTTTTATAAAAAAAAAATTTTAAAAAGAAAGAAAAAGTTATGTACCTTTTCCATGTTCTTCTGAAGGCGAAAGTTACCGGTAGCCCGCGGCATGGATCGATGATCAACCAGGACAATATTCGGATGATTGAAATTGGAAAGGCTTTGAATATTATGAGTGAAGTTCATGGGAAGATGAGGTTGCTGTTGTTGTTGTTGTTGACAAGAGAATCCATCATAAGAGAAAGTCATGATATGATTTATAATTAGTATTTGAGTTGAGATTTTACACATGTACTAACAAAATATAAGGTTGCCTGTTATGAAGAAAATGGGATTCGATATATATTGGAGTTCAAATCTAAGAAATTTAAGGCTTTTGTAATTAGTGAACTCAAGCATTTTATTAGAGACTAAATCTCCTCAGCTATATACACGTATTTTCTCGTTTCAGTTCCAATTATAAGTTGACTTAATAATTCGATAAATTAATTAGGATGTTCAATTATATATCCTCTTTTGATTTATGTGGGACATCTAAAACACTTTTTTTTTTTTTATAATGATAATAAAGATACTTATTTTGAGCCAAGAAAAATTTCCGCCAAAGTTCATGTTTGCAGCAACTCAACTGGACTCATGACGGAGAAATCAAACGAGTTTAGCTTTCAACTCCGGCAGTAAACAAACAGGAAGGTAGTTTTAATCAAGCCAAACTGCTGTGGCCTTTGCTTCCAAAATAGGCTGTGTACAAACAATATAAATAAATGTCTTGCAGGATCAAAGGAGGGCGTTTGTTTAAATTATGCAAAAACAAGAATGGGAGTATAAAAGAAAAGTGAAATCAAACCTCTTGATTTGGCAGCTTGAAGATAAAATGCTCAAAGAAGAAGCGAGCAGCCAAGGAGCCAGAGATCCTTACCTTCAGAACAAACTGATCTCCACTCTAGGCCATGCACAAGAAGATGGCGAAAATTAGTACTATAAAATTCTAAAATTTTATTCATTGTCAGCATAGACAGCCAAATAAAATCTACTAAAAGAATACCTAGAAGACAGTCATTGTTTTACTTTCGCAGAAGTTTGTACTTTTGAAAAACCAAGTAAATATACATTTTTTTTTTCTCTTGGTATAAAGTGTTGCAACTTGAAAAGAAACAAAATAAGTTTGGTGCCAAAATATCTTTGGTATCATCTTCTAATGCATAAATAACAACGTTGGTTTTTTAAAAAATGCTATAGATATGTGGTTTGCGAATACAAACATACGTTCTTACAGCATCATGCTAGCACAAATTAGCTTTGTACGCTAGGTTGGGAAAAGTTTTGTATTGGCATTAGCTTGCTTCCTTTAGAAATGCCAATGTGTTATACATATAAGAAATATGAAAAAAGATAGAACATACTCTTCGAGGTGCAAGGAATTTGATTGACAATTCTGACAACGCTAATGAAGCACCGGCACGAGCAACCACATCACAATTGACACCAAGACTTTCAAGGAGTTCATGATGACCTGATTAAGATAGTGAAGCATAAGTGTCAATGAATTTAAATAAAAGAAATATATAAAAATGTTAGCAATCGTTCTCAATACTATTCTATGTAAAACAGATCACTCCAAATGCCATCTATAAAACTTTGGAAACATTATATTTCAAAACACACGATCATCGCTTTCTTTATGATCACTAGGCAATTGGAAACAACCACATGACTTTTATTGAGAACAAGAGAGGAACAGAGGAAAAATAGGCTAAAAAAGAAGGAAAGAAGACGAAATTAACAACTGGAGAATCAGTAGCCAAAAAAAAAAAAAAAAAGGCAGCAGAACCGTTTATCGAGTACATAAGATCTGGTACATGTTCTTATCAGGTTAAAACTTCTTGTTGCAAAAAATAAAGACTGAAAAAAAAACAAAAACAAAAACAGAACAAGGATCCAAGTAACTTGAACATCGTCTTTCTAACAGTTTAATCGAGATGATTGGTTTGGCAGTTTTTACATGACATCTTGGTCCTTGGTCTCTATATTCTATCGGTACCCCCCAAGCCCAAGGCGAAGTAAGCACAAACTTTTTCCACAACATGTAAGCCCGCAGGCTGTTCCATACCCCACAACAACTCTCCTTGATATGAAAACAGGTTACGAAAGATTAAAGCTGCCTGTTTGTCTAGATTATAAAACCATTCAAAGCTAAGTAGTGACATGAAACTTGTACATAAAAACATATAGAGAATGTAATGCCCCAAATGTTACCAAACAATACTGTTAGAAAATTAACATTAGAATTAACATAGATAATGTGATGAGAGAGCAATTTCTTAATTCTAATGTTTTGTTGAGTTATTTTTCACAGATGACGTGACGAGGACTCGATATGCTAGAACAAAGTTCATGTCAAATTGATGAATTTTTATGATGATTTGATAATTTTGTGTGATAGTTTAATTAGAGAAAGATTTTGAATATAAGAATGTTGCATAATATATATCTATATCTGTAGTATGATATGCATAGTTATACACATATGTGCGTGTGTGTGTGTGTATAAATCATCTATAAATGGCAATCGGCAAAAAGAAGGAAAAAAAATGGGAATGTTGAATTGAAAATGTGAAGAAGATAGAGAGAGAGAGAGAGAAATAGAAGGGGAAAGTATGTTATCCGAAAAAGACCTATTTTACATTATGTTAATTTCCAACTCAATTATGAACTTCTAAATGTCCTAAATTATTTCTATAATTTAGATAACTTATAGAGCTTTTCATAAGCTTTCCAACGCATACTCATTTGTGTAAATCCGATATCAGAGTAAGAAGTTATGACCAGTATACTATCCAAATACCTGTTAACGCCAACCAATTTACTATGTGTGAATTTGTGATTATAGGTACAAAAATTCTAGACATTGACCTACTTTTGTCTATTCCTCCCACACATTTTCACAACCTAATAACAGCCATTCCCCACCTATTAAGAGAAATTAAACAAAAAATTGAATCGCAATTAATTCCAAAATTGATTTAGGATTAAATTACTCACAATTTATTTTATAATATTCAAAAATCCTCTTTTTACATGCTCTCTCTCTCTCTCTCACTTCCCTAGTCTCCCTCTCCAATTTATTGTCATTCTCATTCTCTTTCTCTCACTCTCTCTACCCCTCTCACATGCACAAAAAGAAAAAAAAAATCCACCAAACCTCCAAATTCATCCTAGCCAAAATCAAAAGGATTTCAAGGTAAGTTTGTTTCATTGTTTGATGATGATTATTATTGCTCTTTTCAATTTGAGATCCTTGGGCGGGGGCGGGGGGGGGGGGGGGGGGGGGTTGAGCGATTTTCTTGATGAGCTTCAACTTGTGAGTTTGAAGAAATGATAAGAAATATTTATGGAATGATGATCGAAGGAATGACTATATGGTTGATTTTGTAAACAAGACGATTTAAGGGTTTTTCATTTCTTAATTCATGATTTTATTGCCATGGTGATTTAATATTTTATATGTTAGAACAAATCTTAAGGCTGCTTTGGGTGTGTATATAACGACTGAAAAATTCACGGCATTAATTTTCTAATTGAATAGAAATTAAATTGTAAATTTTCTGTATTAAAGATGTAAATTTTTGAAACTTTATTAAATAATATGTCCCTATGCCACTAGTTATTTTTCATTATTCAAGGAATTTGGGAATTTGTTATATTTCCATGAAGATTATAAATAGATAAAAGTGATCCTAGAAATCCCAATAAAGAATGCCAAGTCCATTATACGATTTTATCATGTAAAGAAGTGAAACTTACAAGTATTTCTAAATCAAATTACAACAATCTTAATTTAATTCTGAACTGTAAAATTGATTAAGAAAAAAAAATGAATGATAGTCCATGTATTAGATGATAGACTGCTGAACAAGTTGGCTGAATGTAACGCCCTAAGCACTAACTAGCAATAATATTAGAAAATTAACATTAGAATTAACATAGATAATGTGATGATATAGTAATTTCTTGATTCTAACGTTATGTTGAGTTATTTTTCTCAGGTGACGCGATGAGGACTTGACGTGCCAAAACAACGTTCATGCCAAATTGATGAATTTTTTTTATGATGATTTGATAAATTGGTGTAATGACTTAAAATTATGTATAATAAGAAAATTGTTGCATTTATTTTTTTATGTTATCTAAAGCATAAATATACCTTACACGATTATATTATATATTTATACACTATACATGTAAGGATATTTCATTTTATATTGTATATACTTCTTTATATGTATATATATATATATGTTAAGTTAGCATTTGCCAACGTATATATGTATATATTGCATGTGTGTGTGTATATATATATATATATATGTGCATGTGTTTGATAGCAAAAATAAAGGTCAACAAACGTGAGAAAAGAAAATGAAAAGAAGGAAAATATATGTGCATGTGTTTAGTAGCAACTATGAAGGTCGAAAACGTGGAAAAAAAAAATGAAAAGAAGGAAAATTTTCTTTTTTCCATTCAATTTCTGAATGACAACCTTCTTTACCTAAAATATACAAAGGTTTGACCATTTTAAATTTCATTAATTCCAAAAAAAATTTATTTGAAATTAATGGTTCATGATTTAATGGGGTATATGGTTTTAATTCTCTCTTTTTATGCTCATTACATATATCTCTCTCTCTCTCTGTCCCTCTCCCTCGCACTCTCAACTTCTCACGCCCTCAATCAGAAAAAAAAAAAAAAAAAAAAATATTGCTGCCAAACCTCCAAATCCCTCCAAACCGAAAATTAAAGGATTTCAAGGTATGTTTCGGTATTATTTTTGTTATTTATTTTGTTTAGGATTCTTTGATGATTGAATAATTTTATGTGTTAGAAACATGTCTTAGGGCTGTTTTGTGTGTGTGTGTGTGTATGAATCATATACATTGTGATGATATTTTTTTTTATGCTTTTAATGATTTTCGGATTAACCACTACACTGAAATTTTCATATCCTAAAATAAGAATTTCAAACGGTTGTTAAGGGTGCAAACGATCTCCGTTTTTAACAAATTTGATATCATTGGAAAGCCCTAGATGTCTATTTTCGTTTGAAATCAGTTTCACATCGTTTGGAGTTATGTATGAATTTATATGATTTTTCAAATAGGCAGAGGTCGGACTGCCAGGTTCGGTAGATTTTAATGAGCAGATTTCAAAACTGTTTTTGAGAATCCAAACAGTCTCCGTTTTTAACAAATTTGATATCGTTGGAAAGCCCTAGATATCTATTTTCGTTTGAAATCAGTTTCAAATCGTTTGGAGTTATGAATGAATTTATATGATTTTTCAAATAGGCAGAGGTCGGACTGCCAGGTTCGGTAGATTTTAATGAGCAGATTTCAAAACTGTTTTTGAGAATCCAAACAGTCTCCGTTTTTAACAAATTTGATATCGTTGGAAAGCCCTAGATGTCTAATTTTGTTTGAAATCAGTTTCACATCGTTTGGAGTTATGTATGAATTTATATGATTTTTCAAATAGGCAGAGGTCGGACTGCCAGGTTCGGTAGATTTTAATGAGCAGATTTCAAAACCGTTTTTGAGAATCCAAACGGTCTCTGTTTTTAACAAATTTGATATCGTTGGAAAGCCCTAGATGTCTATTTTCGTTTGAAGTCAGTTTCACATCTTTTGGAGCTCTGTATGAATTTTTATGAATTTTTAAAGGGACAAAGGTCTAATTGGCAGATTCGGTCTAGATTTAAAATTTCATGAAATTGTTCAAATTTTTTGTGTTGTGATGTTATTGAATGATGAAATAGGCATTTTAGGCACTACTATGATATGATGGATGTGTTTGATGAATTTTTATGAGTTTTTATTGATTTTATTATATTTATTGCTCATGGCATGAACGGTTCTAAAGGCGAGCACTCGAGACCTTAATCGCGCGTCACCATCGGAAAATTTGAAAAGGTTAAGTAAGGCGTTTATGTAAGTACACTCTCACCTGCAACATGAATAAAAATTTGAGAAGTATATGTTTTGATGTTAATGACGATGTTATGATGTTCTTAAATAATACTTCCCCTATGATGACGTTTTGATGAAAAGTTTGTATATGGTATGTATATGTATTTTATGTTTTAAAATGGCGTTGTACACCCTTGATGACGATGATGATGATGTTGTCCGGTGAGCGGACTTTTGTCACCGTTGGTTTGGGATTTGCTACCCCAAACCTTCCGTGACTAGCGCGCTATGATGGTACAACGCCGGGCCCAATATATGACGGTTTTAAAAATTAAAAGGTTTTTAAATGATGTTTATATTTATGATGATAAGAGAAAATTATTTATTTATATTTGTGAGATTCAAGTGTCTTACTAAGCCCTTGCTTATATAAGTTATTCATGTTGCAGATAAAGGAAAGGGTAAGATGTAGTGTTGAGGAGCTTGAAGCGGATGACGGGACGATACGTGATAGGAAAATGGGAGGAACGATCATGAAATGGACATTTTTAATTTCCAATAAAGTTTTGAGACTTTAGTTTATTATTATTATTTTTTTTGATGTTTCATATGGATTTTAATTCTATTTCATGAATTGGGTTTCAAAATATATATATATAAATTAATTATGAAGTTTAATTTTTATATAGCAAAAAAAAAAAAAAAATTCTAGAGTTTTCTAAAAACATCTAAGTAAAGTTTTCCATTATGTAAATGTTTTTTTTTTTTTATTTCAAGCCTAATATTTTCCACAATTTAATAAGAGATGAATGTTAATTAAGAAGTCAACGGTAACGGTTCGTGAGGGGTCGTTACACTGAATAACTAAGTTAGATTATTTTTTTTTAGGTAAAAAATTTTTTTAACAGTTTAAATATTTTAGTTAATACCAATAGTTGCTTGAACAGTTAAAAACTTTCATTGTAAAATTTATCATGTTGAATCATAACATATTGTAAATCACTATTGAATAGGATAAAGATTAAAGTAGAAATATCTTCAAGGATCAAGGGCTAAGATTATATGGATTTTAATATAATGGCCTATATCTAGATAAGTATGGTTGAGTAGATAAGGAAATTTAAAAAAAAAAAAAATGGTAAAGAGACCAGATGCAGTGGATAGTAAAAAAGTAGGAAAAGATCTTCAACTTATCCTATTCCAAACTAGCGGAATGGTGAAAGGGAGATTAAAAAAAAAAAAAAAGTTTGTTTGTCTTCCAAATAAGTTAAACACAAAGAGAGAGAGAGAGAAGCAATTTTCTTTTGATTCTTCCCAAGGGAAGAAATGTCGGGAGACAGAGAAGAAGAAAAATAATAATAATAATAATTTCTCCCTTCTAATCTTCAAGTTTAGTTCTCTAGCAAGTTTTTACTCAAGAAATCATAGTGTCCTGGCAATCATAAAAGGTAATAAATTTATAAAAATTTTATGTTTTTTTTTTTCTTAGTCTTATCTTGTGAGATTTCTATTCTAACAAATGGAAATTCTATTGCCTATTCACTACCAAGAAACCAAATTTGAAGAAAGCTAGGAAAGATATTCAAATTTGTTCTTCCTAAAACTTTGATTTTGAGATTTAAAAAAAAAAAAAAGATGAATATCTATATAAATTTTTTCATTGATGAACTTGGTTTAATGGACTATTAGGGAATCATGAATATGCACATGTTATGAAATTTCTCCATGCTTGTATAATTAGTTGATGTTGTGGTTTGAATTTTTAGTCGATAGTAACGAAACTAATGATGTATCATGTGATTGACATCGGCATGTTGCAAGAAACAAACTTTTTAGATAAAGTTTATAGTTTAATAAATAAAAAGTTGACAACTTTTGTTGGTTTGTTGCTCATGAATGGATTTTAGTGTGGAAAGTTTGATGTATGTATATAAATATGAAAGTCTATTTTTATTTTAGACCCTAGAATTCTTGCAAAAGATGCATATGATAGGAAAATGATTAGTGCAAGTTTTATATGAAAAAAGTGTTAGATGAGCATTTTTGGAAAAATTGATAAAATGAGGTTAAAAAAAAGGGGGACAAACAAGTTGTTATGTTATTTTTCAATAAATGGAGGCCAGTAAATTGCCCCCCTTTTTTTTTCAAAGAAATCCCAAAAATATGTAATCCGAATTGGTACAAGGGACTATAATGAAAGGATTTTCAATATTGGGGCCAAAATGCAAAAGCGGACAACTTAAAAGTCCAGATTGGAGCCATGAATTTCCAATTCATAACTAGGTTATATAAAATGTAGGTTATATCAAATTTGTATATCAAATGAATCAAAAATGAAGTAGAAATGCTAGAGGGACTTAAATGTTAAAATTCTGTTTTTGGAAAAAAAGAAACAGATTTGTAAATTGAATGTTTTAGTGTGAGAAACTAATTCATTTGTCTTAAATTACTTATAGGCCAAGGGATATAATAATAAAAATAAAGGAAGCCCAATAGGAATTAAAATGAAAATTTTGTCAAAAATTGAGGTCAAAACGAGAATTTCTTAAAACTGTCAGAATACTTAAATCGGACAGTTTACAAAATTGTTTCAGATCTATTTTTATACTGAAAAAGTGATTTTCCTATGTTGTTCAAGTAGAAAGCAAGATATAGAGAATTCAAAGCAAACTAAGTGCAAAATAGTAAGGATTTTAAAATATAAAAAAATTCGTTTACAAGCAGTGAATGGAGTTAAGAAAATATTTTCAAGATCTCATTCATGAGGCGATCATAATGGGTCTGAAACTTTAAGAAATCATAATGTGGATCAAGTACGCTACATACAATCTAAATGAGCTGTAGGAGACTTAACACAACCTCATAAAGTGTAAAATAGACCAATTTAAATTGTGATATATTATAAACAAGCAATTCAAGATTTAAAAAATAAATAAATAAAACAAAGAAAGAAATTGAAATTGTACTCAACGAAAGTCAATTATCTAACAAAAGAAATATTCATTAGAAAAATGGTCAGTTTAAAATACTGCTCTAATTGTCGAGTGTCGCTTAAATCAGGAAACAGTGCTGACGATGTACTAGAGCAAGGCTAACAAACAGAAAAATCACAGATTATCGAATTCCTAAAAGTACAGATCTCACCAACAACATAAAACTATGAATGTTAGTTTTATTGGTCTGCATATATGGTGATTTAAGTGTCAATTACTTGAATGTGATTACGATGCATCAATGTTTATATTGCTAAAAAATTTTTATGATATTGTGACATGTCATATCGTATTTCCATGATCACTAACCTAATTACATGAGACTAATGAAAGTGAAATGTTAGATAAGTGCCGTACCAACCTCTACTCAAGTGAGATAAATTTCATGAATGATTTATGTATGACCTTAGTACAACTGGAGGGTCGCTCCCCTAACTCCCCAATGGTCTCGCACACCTCATACATACACAAGGGGCCCAATAAGTTTTGAAGTATAAAATTTAAGAATTTCATAAAATGTCATGCTAATTATTCATGTATTGTGATTTTTATATCTGTACTTGCTGAGCAAAAGCTCATTCATGAAATTTATGATGTCAGTAATGTGGGCAAGAAACACGTGATCAACTGAATCAATGAATAGACAAGACAGATACTGTGACAGTAGAGGAAGAAGGTGCATCTATAACACTTCACTTAAAAATTCCGCAGCTTAAAAATAACTATAAAAAAAAACAATAAACACTAGTTATGAGTATTTACAAAAAGGAAAAAAGAAAAAATGAAATGGTTTGTAATATATGGTTCTGTGGTACTTAACTTATGCTTTTTCACTAATTCTCTGAGAATCGTTATTTAATAAATAATGAGTTTAACAAGTAATTTGTAGAAATTAAAAAAAAAAAATCCCTGAAATTTGGAAATTAAAATGATACAAGTTAAGTTTATGTATGTATTTGACAGCTCCTTTCTAAGGAGAGGTTGTTACAGTTGCTGTGAAAGCTATAAACTGCCATCTTACAATATTCTGTCACACATCAGTTTTGTTTGTTCAAGTACGTAAGACGTTTACATATATACTTACGTGTGAGTTCTGATCTTTAATTTTTTATAAAAGGAATACCTCATGGAATATGGCACCACACCCACCATAAGTGAATGCCTTATATACCTTTAGCTGGAGAACCTTATGGACCTTGTATGGGTTCTTGGGCGGTGGCAGCCTTTCGGGCTTGTCTACCAGATACTTATGATGGCAGTACCCTTCCCTTCCGATTGGGGAATTTGCTCCACCAGTCGAAATCAATTTTCCTATTATGCAATTTAGATACCACTGAATGGACTGGATGAGCAGCTATACAGCTAGTAGGTGAGGCTATGGAGTGGTGGAAGACCATGGGTACTCTACCACGAGAAACCTTATGGCAAACTTTTTGTTATGAGATTATCCACCATTTCCTAATTGACGAGCCACCAGTAGCGACACATCTAGCTATGTCTGCTTTACCGCACCCCCACCTGCTATCTCTTTTACGACTGTGAGATTGGCTATTATGCGAGTCTTGCAATGGAAAGCTCAAGAAGGAGAGAAGCTAGAGAGTTATCTCCAACGTTTCATCATTGAGATAGCCAATGCTTCCCTGATTCCACTCTCTGAGGAGGAACAATGTTTCCATTTCGGGAAGGGATTGCCAGAGCAAGTGCGGGCACGAGTATATGCAGGTACTCGCCTCAGTTTCGACCAATTGATTACTGAGGCTTAAGATGGGCCTTCAGGAGGAAAGGTGCACGGAGGAGGAGCATCGAGAGCTTGACCAACATACAGAGGTGCGACGCTAGAGGAGGGAGCTTCAATAGCATAAACACATGATGAGATCTACTACCTTTGGGACAATAGACCCGCATAACAGAAAATCCTCTATCAATCACATTTATATCGATAGCGATGAGGAAGAGGATCCTGTTGAGTTTCTTGTACGACACTTAGGATACTTGTGGGATGATAGGCACAACCCTACACCATAGCCAACGGAGCACTTTCTTTTGGCTACCGATCTTGATTAAAATATCTGGCATATGTAGACTATATTTTTGGGGCTTATGTGTAATATATATATATATATATATATATAATATATAGGGATGAATGACTTATAAAAATGTAAAATGTATATGTTCATCCCCTATGATCAAGCTATGTATGTTTTGCAAGTGGTAGTAGAATGTATATATAACTGCTTATGACAGTGAATGTATGTATAACATAATACGTAAATGAATATAATCATGTGATGACTATAATCTTGCTACCATACTTTCTATGAACAATCTCTATTGCACAATGAAATTAAAAATTTTAAAACAAAAACAAAAAAACCTTTGTTTTCCTTTTGTCATGAAAGATAGGTCGTCATACATGGAAACATGGTTCACCCATGTATTGCAGCGGCCAGAGTGCCATAAGATGTGGATATGGCTGAACCAATTGCCAACCTACAAGCTAGATTGGATGCTTAAGTACAAGAAAATCAAGTCATTTAATAATGAATAGCACAGTTGACTCAGCAACAGCCTTAAGTCGAAATTCCACCTCCACTGTAGTGCTTGTTGCACCAACTATTCCAGTTAATCCTGAAGCATGACCCATGATTTGTCAAGAGCCACTTTTTGAACAGTTTCTTCACATCAAACCGCCTGAGTTTGAAGGGGTCAACTGATCATTTCGAAGCAGAAGAATGGTTGACTTCTTTCCAAATTATCTTGAACTTTATGAATCTCACCGAACAAGAGAAAGTACTATGTGCCTCTTATGTGTTGAAAAAGGATGCTCACTATTGCTGGGAGACAATTGCATTGAGAAGAGATGTGATGGCTATGACATGGAACAAATTCTTGGGAGAATTTATGAAAATAACTACAACATAGTATCTATGAGAACCCAACAAAATGAATTCAATGACTTAAAGCAAGGACCCATGTCGATTACGGAGGCTTGCCAAAAGTTCGACCGTTTGGCTTGACTTTGCCTCTATCTTGTGCCGACCAAAGGGGAAAGAGTGACAAGAATGATACGAATGTTTCAGTCAGAGATAGCTATAGTAGTTGAAAGTGGTGATAGACCTTCACTCACTATAGCTGAATGTGTTAGTTGAGCACTCCGAGTTGAGTTTCTTTTGACTGAGGCTAAGGAAGAAAAAGCTAGATATTGGGAAGCCAAGAAAAAAGAGAAAGCTATGAATAAGCATAATCCAGGAAGCAATCAAGTTGGACAAGGGAATAAGAACAACCAGAAGAGTCAAAACAATAACAAAAGAAAGGGGAACATTAATAGGAATAAGAATCAAAATCAAAGGAACCAACAACAGAAAAGAACTAATAACGGAAACAATAATCCCAGCTGCAAAACTTGTTTAAAATGCGAGAAGAAACAACTAGTTGAATGTGGGCTGGGAACAAATAGTTGTTACATTTGTGGCAAAGAAGGTCATTATGCTAAGAACTATTACTTCAACGAGCAAATCAACCTGGGCAGACTCAATAAAGACAGCAAGGGAACCAGCTTCATGGTCTCCAAGTTAAGATCGAGGGTTCACAGATTAGCTAGAGATGCCTTAAAGCCCCACCAGCCCCAAATGCTTACATCTGTGCTTATAACAAGAATGATGTCGAAGTTGGAACATCAAATGTGGTGATAGGTCAGCTTTCTGTTGCAAACCATAATGCTCATGATTTATTTGATTTTGGAGCTTCTCATTCTTTTGCATCATGTTCCTTTGCTAAAAAAACACGACCAAGCCACATATAGGATTGAATAGACTTTTAGGACTACCTTACCCTCTGGGAAGGTATTACTATCTGATTATTGGCTACGACATATGCCGATAATTATAGTTGGTAGATAATTGTTCATTGATTTAGTCATACTAGCTAGAAATAGTAGACTACAACATCATCTTAGGAATGGATTTCCTAGGAAAGTATCATGCATCCACAGACTACCGACGGCGAAAGGTGGTCTTTCAACCCGAAGGAATTGAGGCTTTCAACTATGTTAACACTTCTAGTAAGCCACAGAAGTGGATGATAAGTCATTAAAAGGTAGGAAAATGATATCCAGTGGATGTGATGAGTATTTGGCCTACATTATGGATACTTTAAAGGAAGAAAAGCTCCAGTCGAAAAATGTAACAATAGTTAAAGACTTCATTGAAGTTTTTCCTGAGGAATTGCTAGGATTATATTAGATTGAGAGATTACTTTTCAAATTGAATTACTTCTAGGTATGGCTCTGATATCGAAGACACCATACTGAATGGCCCCTACTGAGCTCAAGGGACTTTAGATGTAATTATGGGAGCTACTCGATAAAGGTTTTATTCATTCAAGTTATTCACAATGGGGAGCACCTGTTTTATTTGTGAAAAAGAAAAATGGCATGCATTGCTTATCGTGAGCTCAATAAGGTCACAATAAAAACTAAGTATCCACTTCTGAGAATTGATGATCTCTTCAACCAACTTAAGGAAGCAACAATAATTTCAAATTTTGATTTGCGATTAGGTATCATCAATTGAAGATTAGGGAAAATGATGTTCCTAACTCAGTCTTTCGAACACATTACAGACATTATGAGTTTTCACTTATGCCGTTTGGGCTAATTAATGCCACAGCAGCCTTTATGGGCCTTATGAATCGAGTTTTTGAGAAATATCTGGATAAGTTTATTATAGTCTTCATAGATGATATTTTGATATACTCAAAAACCCGAAAGGAACATGAAAAACATTTAAGGATCGCTTTGCAGACATTAAAGAATCATCAACTTTTTGCAAAATTCTCCAAATGTGAATTTTGGCTCGACAAGATTCATTTTCTTGGACATGTTGTCTTTAAGCAAAAAGTGTCAATGGATCCAGCAAAAATCGAAACAATTAATAAATGGCCAACACCAAAAAGCACAACTAAAATACACAGCTTTCTAGGCTTGCCAACACCAAAATGCGTAACTGAAATACATAGCTTTCTAGGCTTAGCCGACTGCTACAGGAGGTTTGTGGAAGGATTCACAAGACTAGCTGCACCTCTCACAACACTTACTCATAAAGACAAGAAATATGAATGGGCTAAGAAATGTGAGGAAAGCTTTCAAGAGTTAAAAAAGGAAACTCACTAGTGTGCCTGTTCGCACAATTCCATCAAATAAGGGAAAGTTTAACATTGACAGTGATGCTTCAAAGATCGGCTTAGGAGCTGTTTTGATGCAGCATGATAAAGTCATAGCTTATGCATCACGTCAACTGAAAAGAACATGAAAAAAACTACCAAACTCGTGACTTAAAGATGACAGCAGTGGTTTTTGCACTCAAAATATGGTGACACTACCTCTATGGGGCGAAATGTTTGATTTACATAGACCACATGAGTCTAAAATACCTGTTCACTCAAAAAGAACTCAATATGAGGCAGATAAGATAGTTAGAATTGGTCAAGGATTATGATTACGAGATCCTTTTCCATCCAGAAAAGGCGAATAGAGTTGTAGATGCTTTAAACCGAAAGTTTTCACTTATAACCCACATAACAATTGATTCTTTGCCTACATCTCTTCAAGGAGACATAAACAGTTTGAAGTTGGAACTCATTTTAGGACAGTTATCAGCTTTACTTCTTCACCCATCAATTTTTGATGAAATAAAAAAAAAAGCTCAAGAGTTAGATTTAACCTTAGTCAAGTGTGAGGAAGAGGTTGTTAAAGGAAAAGAGTCTGATTTTAATCTTTTAGCTGATGGAATTCTCCACTTTAGAAAAATGTTATGTGTGCTTGATGATGTAAAGTTGAGGAAACAAATTCTCTTTGAAACTCACAAAACTCCATATTCTATACATCCAAGAGCAACAAAGATGTACCAAGACCTGAAAGAGCACTTTTGGAGGAAGAAAATGAAGAACGAAATAGTTGAATTTACTAGTCAATGCTTAACTTGTCAGAAAGTTAAGGCTAAGCACAAGCAATCAGTAGGAGAATTACAGCCCCTTGAAGTCCCATAATGGAAATGAGAGCAAATAGCAATGGATTTTGTAATTGGCTTACCAAGGACCAGAGAAGGATATGGTGTCATCTCGGTAATTATTGATAGACTAACAAAATCAGTGCACTTTTTATCGATAAAGGTCACATACATATTGGAAAAATTGGCAGACCTTTACGTATTGGAGATTGTCAAGTTACACGGCATTCCTTTGTCCATAGTTTCAAACCGTGTTAGTCATTTTACCTCTACTTTTTGGAAGAGTGTCCAAAAAGCTATGGGTTCTGAATTGAAGTTTAGCACAGCTTTTCACCCTCAGATAGATGGTCAATCTGACCAAACCATCTAAATTCTCGAAGACATGCTTTGTGCATGCTTCATAGATTTCAAGGGATCTTGGAACAAAAAGTTTCCATTGGTAGAGTTCTCCTAGAACAACAGCTGCCAATCTTCTATAAGCATGGCACCCTATGAAGCTATCTATAGAAGGAAATGCAAATCTCCTGTTCATTTGTATGATACCAGAGAAAAGTAACTTCTGAAGATAGATTTTATTCAAGAAACTACTAAAGCTATAAAGAAGATTTGCCAGAGGATGGAAAAAGCACGAAGTCATCAGAAAAGTTATGCTGACATACGAAGCAGCTCATTAGAGTTTGAGAAAAGAGATTTAGTGTCCCTTAAAGTACCTCCTATGAAAGGTGTAATGCGCTTCAAAAAGAATGGAAAGCTGAGTCCAATATACATTGGGCCGTTTGAAGTTACGGGACGATTTGGTAAAGTGGCATATAGGTTAGCTTTACCGACAGAATTGTCAAGCGTACATAATGTTTTCCATGTCTCTATGCTGAAAAAAAAAAATAAGTGCCAGACCCATTACATATCATAGAACATAAACCAATACAAGTTCAGGAGGATCTTTTCTACGAGAAATGATCGGTGCAAATTTTAGCTCGTGAGAAGAAGACTCTAAAGGCTAGGATTATACCTCTTGTCAAAGTACTTTGGCAAAATCATAAAATAAAAGAAGCCATTTGGGAGTGAGAAGATGAAATGAGAGCTAAATATCCCCACTTATTTTAATTTTCAAGGACAATAATTTCTAAGGAGGGGTGATTGTAATGATGGAAAGTTCACAGCATTAATTTCTGAATTGAACAGAAATTAAACCATAATTTTTATGTATTAAAGATGTAAATTTTTGAAATTTTATGATACAACATGTCCCTATGTCACTAGTTACTTTTCGTTATGCAAGGAATTTAGGAATATGGGAAATGTCCATGAAGATCATAAGTAGATAAAAGACATAATGAAAATCCCAATAAAGAATGTCAAGTTCATCATACTATTTTATCATGTAAAGAAATGAAACTTACGAGTATTTCTAAATTAAATTACAACATTTGACAGAATTTGATTCTAAACTGTAAAACTAATTAAGGGAAAAAAAAAAAAAAAAAGAATGATAGTCCACATATTAGATGATGGACTACTAAACAAGTTCGCTGAATAAATGAGTTAGATTATGTTTCTTTTAAAAAGTCAAAACTTTTTTTAACAGTTTAAATTTTTTTTAATATCAATTCTTGTTTGAACAGTTAAAAAAAATTCATTGTAAAATTTACCATGTCGAATCATAACATACTATAAATCACTGCTGAATAGGAGAATGACTAAAATAGGAATATGTTCAAGGATCAAGGGCTAAGATTATGTAGATTTTAATGTAATGGCCCATATCTAGATACTTGGCTAAGTAGATAAGGATTTAAAAAAATGAAAAACAGACCGGTTGTAATGGATAGTAAAAAAGCAGGAAAAGATCTTTAACTTATCGTATTCCAAACTAGAGGAATGGTGAAAGGGAGATTAAAAAAAAAAAAAAAGTTTGTTTTCCAAATAAGTTAAACACAAGGTGAGAGAGAGAAGCAATTTGCTCTTGATTCTTCCCAAAGGACTAAATGTTGGGAGACAAAGAAGAAGAAAAATAATAATAATAATAATTTCTCCCTCCAAATCTTCAAGTTTAGTTCTCTAGCAAGTTTTTACTCAAGAATCATAGTGTCCTAGCAATCATAAAAGGTAATAAATTTGTAAATATTTTATTTTATTTTTAGTCTTATCTTGTGAGATTTCTATTCTTAGAAATGGAAATTCTATTATCTAGTTACTATCAAGAAACTAAAGGATTTTCTAGGAGGTGCAACTAAGCTAAATATAAATTTGAAGAAAGCTAGGCAAGATATTCAAATTTGTTCTTTCTAAAAGTTTGATTTTGAGATTAAAAAAAAAGGATGAATATCTATAATTTATTTCATTGATGGACTTGGTTTAATGGACTATTTGAGAATCATGAATATGTATATGTTATGAAATTTCTCCATACTTGTATGATTAGTTGATGTTGTGGTTTGAAATTTTAGTTGATAGTAATGAAACTAATGATGTATCATGTGATTGAAGTGGTCATGGTGCAAGAAACAAACTTTTTAGATAAAGTTTATAGTTTAAAAAATAAAAAGTTGACAACTTTTGTTGGTTTAATTTGTTGCTCATGAATGGATTTTAGGGTGGAAAGTTTGATGTATGTATATAAATATGAAACTCTATTTCTATTTTAGACTCTAGAATTCTTGCAAAAGATGCATATGATAGGAAAATGATTAGTGCAAGTCTTATGTGGAAAAAGTGTTAGATGAGCACATTTAGAAAAATTAATAAAATGAAGTTAAAAGAAAAAGGTAGACAAACAAGTTGTGATTTTATTTTTCAATAAAGGGAGGGCATTAAATTGCCGTTTTTTTTTTTCCCAAAGAAACACAAAAAATATATAATCCAAATTGGTACAAGGGACTATAATGAAAGGATTTTCAGTTTAGGGGCCAAAATGTAAAAACAGACAACTTAAAAGTCAACATTTGGTCATGAATTTCCAGTTCATAACTACGTTATATAAAATGTAGGTTATATCAAATTTGTATATCAAATGAACCAAAAATGAAGTAGAAATGCTAGAGGGACTTAAATGTCAAAATTCTATTCTTGGAAAAAAAGAAAGAAAGAAAGAAATACATTTGTAAACTAGATGATTAAATGTGAGAAACTGTTTTATTGGTCTTAAATTACTTATAGGTCAAGGGGTATAACAATAAAAACAAAGGAAAGCCCAATAGGAGTTAAAATGAAAATTTTGCCAAAAATTGGGGTCAAAACAGGAATTTCTTAAAACAAACAGAAGATTTAAATGCACTGAAGTACTCCATACCGCATGTCAACTTCTAGAGCGTTAACCAAGTTTAATTGTTTAATCAAGAAACGGAAAACCATTAACACAACACAGCAATGAACAAATTTTAAGCATGTTCCTCTTCTAATTCAAAACCACAATAAATCAACAAAATTGCCTCACCATGTTGGCAATAACTTGCATAAACAGCTTTGCTCAGCACACCGAAATGATCGAGTTCATAATCGCGAACTTTAAGCTCGACTTCAAGAAACTCACTCATTCTGCAAGACCCATGAAGAGAACTATTCACTTCTAATATTAAATATCTTTGACTACATTCCAATGCATAACGAATTTGAAAGGAATATATACAACAAACTCCATAAAGAAACAAGCAAAATCATGTTTCAGACAGTTCAAGACACTGACGGAGATCCTAAGCTTTCTCATAATTTTTTAAACCAATTAACGAGGAAAGTGCATCGTTCTCTTCCAATTGGTTAATTTATTGATAAATTAAAAAGGATCATACTTCGTCAAATGAATATTAACAACAGAAAAACTTGGAACTAGACCCCAAAAAAAAAAAAAACAAAAACAAAAATCCCATGAAATCCACAACCCGTGACTAAAATTGGACTACCGAGCCTTTAGTAAACGTTAAAATTGAATTTGCCAACAAAAGAAAATGTATCAAAAAAGAAAAGAAACTTTGATGGAATAAGATGAAGCCAGTTGAGGTAATAGGTACCCTTTGCCACCTTTGAAGTCCATAGCCGATGCACTGCAACTCCTCGCATTTGGAACTGACCGGAGACGTGTCGGAATCACAGGCCGAGTCGCCCGAAAACTGAAAGCTGCTGCTGACGGACGGTGGAGATCCAGCCACGTGGGATGGATCGGTGAGCTGGGTATCGGCGCTCGTGTGGCGTGGGCAGCTGAGAATGCCTATAACATCCTGATTTTCAAATGGGTTGTCGGAGTTTTCAGGATTCGATTCGATTCGGTTTTTTTTTTTTTTTTTTCCTTCTCTTTTTGGAGTCTCCGCCTAAACTAAACCAAAGCTGTCTTCGTTATTAACAGAGTAAACTCTGTTTCTTTGTTCAATCATGCCATGAAAATGACATTTATTGGACTTCGCTTTGTGACTCGCAAATTACATTTTGGTTTTTAAGAGGTTATTTTCTTTTAAAACGGTTGACTGTCAGTGTCTGAAATTAGAAGTTTGTAAATAAAACGACATATCATGTGTAAATCTTTATATCATTTACGTACAAACGACATACCATTCCTCAATCAAACACATTGTCGTTTGTCATAGCCAAATGACAACACTACTTTGTATCAATACACGCCGCCTAAATTTTGAATTCGAGGAAAAACGACATGTCGTGTTTATTACCTGACGTCTTTAGATTGCAAGGGTCTTTTTTGCAAGCATCCCAACCAAGTGTTTGGGGATTGGTTTTTGGAAACATTACTTAAATTTCTTGGTCTAAAAATGTAATTCTTAGTTTTTAAATATATATTTTTTTAAAAAAACTTATTTAGTTAGTTGTTTTTTATATGAGTTACTTTGAGATCAAGGAAATTCTTTGACACTAGCAAAAAAATTTTAAGATTTCTTTTCTTTGACAGGGCACCCTGTTTATATTATAAGGTTTTAGATTTTGCTAAATTTTTATCAAATGCTGTTAATTTAATACTTTTTCTTAATCTAATATGATTTCTGTGTGATTTTATATTCAAAAACGCACAATATCAATAGAGTTATCTCTTATAGATGGACTATTTTTTGAAGGTAAGAAACAATAAGTAGTCTTTTTTGGTGTAAAATTACTCGTCGTTTGCTTATTATAGAATATTCAAACCTTTTTCTTTCTTTTTTTTTTTCTTTTAGACTATGTGCAACTCTAATGCTTTCAATTACTCGTACTATTTTTAATGCTCATAATATAATGTAAGCGGCGGAGCTAGCCTCTTGTAATGGGACCGTGTATTAAATTATAAAATTTTTAAAAAAGCTTATATAAGAATAATCAATTTTTAGTGTGGATAAAATGATAAAAATGTAATAATATTTTTACAGGACAAATAAAAAATAAATAAATAAAATTCACTTGAAGAGGAAGCTCTCACTCGGCTATAGGTGGCTAGGCCCAATGTCGTCTTTGGATGACAGTGAACAAACGATGAGTGTTCCGGCAATTGTTTGTAGGTATAGGAAATAAGGCTAACTAGTGTTTCACACCTCCACTAGAGACTCTGAACTTGCCCATTGTAGGTTTCGGAAATGTCCCACATTGTACCAACCACGTTAAAAAGGTCAACAATTATTAAGCAAATCGCAACTCAAATGTATCCACCACCATATTAGGTCATCACACCCAAAGTCTGGATATATAATATAGCCTAGCACCCTTTAAAGTTAACGACAAGCGAACAAATTTACGGACCCATGGCTTCTTCTTTATGCACTCTGGTTTTATAACCCGAAAGACATACATGAACCATCTAAAAGCAAAGGGAATTCTATAGGAAGATGCCCCACTCTACGGGGTCAATTGTTGCATAAAAATTAGACCGTATATATTGTATAGGACTAGATATCATGACAAAAAATTTTAGATAGAATCGTTTATATCCGTTTCAAAAGAACTATCTGATAACATGAATTAGATGTGACACATAAACTCATTATTTTTTATATTGTGATGATCTACTTCAAAAGTATTATCAGATAAACATGAATTGGATGTGATACATGAACTAATTATACTTATAATGTGATAGAATTTTCTGAACATTTGCATAGAGAAGTACTTATAATAAAATGACCAATATCGGTGGAGTTTTGTGGTACGTAATTCTAAACATTAAAACATGTATATTAAAACTAAATAACATGCAAAATTAAATTTAAATCTCATGGTGAAGAATGAATACAATAAACTACTCCAAACTCCACTTATAAAATCATTAATTTGCCCGCACTTGTTTCCATACCAAGGCCAAAAACTTTGTATCAATACCGACTATAATAGAAGAACTTTTAGTCTCCAATGAGTTTGAAACAAGCATAAAAATTAAATCCGAATTAGATCCTCTTTCAACTACATGATCTTGGGCTCCGTTTGGAAGAAATATTTATATGCAAATATTTAGGATAAAAACATTTAGTATTGTAGATAAACTTTCAAATGGTCAAAATATTGTTCCCCTAACAACTAGAATTTTACTTAAAAGGTGTAAATGACAACTTTTTGCAACATTTCATACCATTTCAATTATTGGGAAATGAAAATATTCGAAATGTTGGGAAATTGTTGAATCAAACGGATGGTTTGCAGTAAATCTAGTACCTAAACCCTTTGTCTCATAGGCCAAGCATTTTCAGTGATCAAATATATATATTTCAGAATTCAACACTGAGAACTGCCAACAATCTTGAAAAGTTTAACGTTCAAAGAAATCAGTATAATCTAACACATATTTATTATAATATATATATGTATATATATGTTTGTATGTGCAAGATATAGATATTAAGTTGTGTCCCTCGAAGGGGAAAAGAAACCCAGATGACAGATCATTCCAAGGATTATAATTTGGCAGTCTTCTTCAAGCTGTCCTCATCTTGCATGGGCCATGAAAAACCCCCCTTTTGTTATTCGGATTCAAAGCAGCTGCCTATAGCCCTTACCAACACATTTCGACCATTCATTCACTTATTATGGAGTTTTGCATTTTATGTCCTCAAGCTCTAAAGTCCCATTAGCAAAATATATCCATTCCCAGCGCCTCTAAACCGTATCCATATCATTCAGTTTTGGAAATATCATACAAATAATGTCTCGTCAAGAGCGATAAGATTGATCGTGCATTAGTAGGGCTCCCATCTCAGATATCCATTAGTTAAAATTTAAAAAAAAAAAAATTTTGAACAAATTGATAGTACATTAGCTAGCTAGATTCATTGGCTGTCACTATCATAAAACACTATCATAAAAGTGATCCACAATATTGCTTGATATGATTTGAGATGGTTTACATTGTAGGTATGTTTGTCTTCCACACAAAAAAAAAAAAAAAAAAAAAAAAAAAAAAAAAAAAACATACATTTCTTGGCAAAAGCCAAAAGGCTACAATTGAAAAGGCCTTGTTAATATGTTGTTGATCTTCATTTACTACTTCTTTTGCACATTAAAAATTAAGAATAATTAGAAGCATGAAAAACAGAGGACTCTGCATGGAGAGCGAGTATATGTTGCCAAAGCATTGATCAATGAAAGTTATGAGAAAATCCTCCTCCATACCCTTTTCTCTCGAAGTTCGGATCAACATGTTCTACGTTCATCGCCTGAGTTATAGTCACATTTCTGCCCTATAATTTTAGTTTCAAAGATCAGAGAAAACATAAAGAGTGCGGATAAAATTTACTAGTTTTCTGAAGTCAAATATGTAATTACATGAACATAATGAAGCATATAGAAAGACATACCTGCGGCGTGTTGGTAGCATCGGTACTAGGCGAATTGAAATCGTAGAACATACTTGCGGTGGATAATTTCCTGGACAGGAACTTGAAAATAAGGAAGGAAATCTTTAATTTTTGTTTCGAGCAAAACAAAATAAATAAAATTAACCCGTAATTCTAGTTTCTTGTAACTTAAGTAATATCATAAGAAGTGGTAGATGAATTACCTCAATCTGATTCTGAAGTGATTGAACATAACCGATAACCACATCCAACATTACTGCCATTCCCATTGTCTGCTTAAAACAAAGTTGTTTATGATTAGTAGATATAGTTATTGAAAAAATTATTATTATATTATTAAGAAGGCTTGGAGATCATTTTTTAGTTAACTCTTACCTTATAACATCCTGGGACTAAAGTTTGAAGGCATTTCAATCTCTCGTTAATCTTCTTTCTTCTTAACTGCATCAAAAAAATTAGCCCGTTAATCACGTATTATGTCGCCTATTTCGCGACACTAACAGTTGCGAATTGTGTTTTAGGAAGAAGGGTGTTTTAACAAAAAGAAGAAAACATGAAAACAATACCCTTTCTGCCAAGCTGTGGTTGTCAGTTGCTTGGCCTCTCTTAGCTCTTACGTGAATAACTTCTTCTGTTTTGTTGGCGTCTTCGACATGGTCTCGCTTTCTCTTTGTTCCTCCGGCACGCTGCCAAGTATCAACATCAAAGCAAGTTCAATTTTTAACAGATACACTACCCCACATCAACAGAGAGATCGAACTAGAAACTAACAATTTGTTTAACCCCCAAGAGACTATTTTTTTTTTTAATTTTAAAAAAGAAAGAAAAAGTTATGCACCTTTTCCATGTTCTTCTGAAGGCGAAAGTTAACGGTAGCCCGCGGCATGGATTGATGATCAACTAGGACACTATTCGGATGATTGAAATTGGAAAGGCTTTGAATGTTATGAGTGAAGTTCATGGGAAGATGAGGTTGCTGTTGTTGTTGTTGTTGATAAGGGAAACCATCATAAGAGAAAGCCATGATATGATTTATAATTAGTATTTGAGTTGAGATTTTGGAAATGTACTTACAAAATATAAGGTTGTCTATTATGAGGATAATCGAGTTCCACATATATTGGAGAATTTAAGGCTTTTTTAATTGGTAAACTCAAGCATTTTATTAGAGACTAAATCTCCTCAGCTATATACACGTATGTTCTCGTTTCTGTTCCAATTATAAGTTGACTTAATAATTCGATAAATTAATTAGGATTTCAATTATATATCCTCTTTTTAGTTATATGGGACATCTAAAACACTTTTTTTTAAATAATAATAAATAGAGAGAGAGAGAGAGTGTGAGAGACGTGCGGTGGAAAGTTCAAGAGCTAATTATGGTTAGGACTGTCCCGAAGACATTAATTCTTGAAAACTATAAAATGACATAAATAATTGGGTTGATTGATCTTTCATTTCTAATTAAGCAAAAATTCGTCCTTATATATTATGTATTTGGATCATCAATTTTCAATTTTTTTTGTTGTGCAGTGGATTTTGTAACTTAATTCATTGTTTAATTTAGCTGTTAAGCCTGTTATGTAGCCTCAAGCATGTGATTAATCTTCGTCTCTATGGAGAATAATATTATCCTGCATTTCTTGTAATTTTCTTTAATATGTTGTTGTAATAATAAGTTGACTTCAATATAATATTTTTCAGTGATACTGTCATTTACACTTATAATTCTAAATAATAATATATCACAAGATTTTAAATGAAATTTAATAATTGTCAGACTTATCCCACTATCAGACTTAAGATATTTCCTGACATTTGTACTTACTTTGACACCGTTTATACACTTAGAAGCCGAAATATTACACACCTATTTGTTTAACATATTTGAACACAAGTTTAAATTTTTGTAAGAGAAAAAAAAAAAAAACTTGAATTATTCTTACCAGATGAACGGATTAAATGAACTTTCTTTCTTCTTTCTTTCTTTCTTTCTTTCTTTCTATTTTTAATACTATGCTGAGATTATGAGTACGACCAATTATAGATTTGCTATATTCTGTACCTATACATATATAATTGGACCAAAAACTTGTTGATACACGTAACACTAGCTATCCTAATGGAAAAGAAACCACAACTTTTGACAAATGATGCTTTTCACTTCTCCAAATCAAAACATGTCATGTTCTTATCTAAAACATGTTACTAGATACACGGTGCTGATTAATTCTCTTTTTCTTTTTATGTTGATGCCGTGTAATTTTGTTTAATTTACTATATAGAGTACTGTAAAGATTTGATTTGGGCTTTGATTTTGATATCAACTATTTTCAATCCAATTCAGCTTAAAGCAAAACAAGTTGGGAAAAAATCGTTGAATCGACTCTACAAATGTGGAAATGTTCACTTCCCCCATGTACAAATGTCCGATATCTATTCGACAATGCCAAAACCAAACTGTTTGACGAAACAAAGTCTTCTCTCTTAGCAATAGTAAGTTTGGGACAAACCATTTATGAGGAAAAATCTTCACTATAACTACCATGTGATTCTTCTCTACCAATGTCGTGCACGAGTTTGTTTTCCCTTTTTTTTTTTTTTTTTTTTCATCAGGTCTTTCTATCATCAACATATGAGTAACAGATACTTTTTGATATAAATTTACGGATTCAAAAACAGAGCTATATTAATTATATATTTTCAATTCCTACCATAAAATTCTCCTTTAATTTTTTTTATTTTTATTTTGGACCTTACAAACAGGGATATTGATTGGACTGTTTACATATATTCCAAAGTCTTTATAACAGTTGGAACCCCTTGTCTAACATTAAAATTTCACGGTCATGAGACTATAGACATAGTTTAGTGATAATTGTATATTCGTTTTTAACATTGTTATCATTAGAACTCTCTGATTGTAAGTGCTGATTATTTGACTGCTTTTTAGTGCTGCAATTAATTTCACTAAAAAAAATGATATCTAATGTAAAGTTAACCATACATATATTGAAAGTAATTCTATGGTAACGTAATTTATTGCTATAATTATGTAAACGAAAAGATGAAATAAAAATATGTCATCCTTATCCAAATTGTTTGACAATGATGCATCATTAATTATTGACCAGAGACTACTAGCTAGGAATTTTTTATATACTTAAATTGCTAATGACATGTGCAAAAGACGTGTGAATTTTGGAGTGTAGCTATATGTATTCAACATAAATATCCTCAGTTACTCCGAACTAAAAGCAAAAAGACATAACAGAATGGTAGTAAAAATTTGTCAAGATACATGTTGGCTCTAATGCGATTATACGGTATGATTAAATAAGAGATACTGTCAGCAAGTGATAAGAGAAATGTTATTTGACCCAACAAAAAAAAGGTAAAAAGTTTCCTTGGAGTACTACTTTTTTTATCTACATGTCTCGCTGTAATTTTTCAAAAGCTTTTAGTCTTATCACTGTAATATTTCTAATAAAACTCACGTCCCAAACTACTTAAGCCAAATTGTTCATCAATCTATGTACGTGATTCCTTTGAAAACATACATACATATATACAAATGATATATATATATATATGTGTGTGTGTGTGTACACTTCTAGAGGGGAGTTGGAGTTCTGTCAAATATATCTATGGGCCTCCCGCCTCTGGTAATCAGTTAACCAACTCACGTCATGTCAAGAGTATAAGTGGCTGACAAGGTAAAAAAAAGCATATAAGTGGACGGACAGAAAAAATGGATAGACAATTAATTTGTTTTCTCTAATTAATTATATCGTCGTAATGTTAGACTTTACATGCTGTTAATTTCCATGTTCAAGTATTTACCAGAGAATTTAAGAGACTCTACTATACAGATTCAGAAGCAAACAAGAATTCAGATATTTTCTCATCATTTTTTTTTCCTCTAAAAACCTAATACAATATATATATTTATATATTATACACACACACACGCACACCAGATTTGTTGTTCCTTCTTCTATGTGTGTGTATATATATATATGTTAACAGATTATTATCTATGCATATTTTGTTTATTTATTTATTTATTATTATTTTTATTATTTTGGGCTAAAACTGTGCGTTGCTTTGAAAAACTATCAACTTTTCGGGTAAAAAATAAAAGAAAAAATTTTAGTGGGGCTACAGTCCCCGCTGGGTGCTACCTCTCTCTGCCACTGTATGTATATTTCAAAAGTCAATCCCAACGCCTACTTCATAATACCACACACATATACATAGATACACACACGTACACACACATGTACATACACAAATATATTTGCATGTTCAATATATTTTCGAAGTTGAAAGACCAAAATTCCCACATTATAAAGATGATATAGAAATATGATGCTGCGTAGCAGTGACGGATGTACTAAGGGACAATGTGGGTACATGCCCCACTCAAGTTTTTGAATTTCAAATATAGCCTTACATTTCTTTAAATAGTTTTAGTTTGCCCCACTCGAAAACATTTTTTAAATATGCCCTCACTTAATATTTAGATTATTTTTATTTGTTTATACCATAATTAAAGTTAGCTTCTTTTGTATGTTTTAGTACCATAATCAACATTTGATTTCTTCTTCTTCTTTTTTTCCCTCCCTTTCTATATTTCTACTTCACTTATAATTATCGACATTTCGAATATTGTTTCGTATTACGTAATTGTTTATTGATAAAAGTATTCATCTTAAAAGGGGAATGTAATGATGGCGTGAAATAAACAAAAGTGAATTTTATGTTTGAGTTAAAAATTAAATACAAACAATTTGTAGCAAATCCTGGACTAAAAACTACCATAGTTTATTATGATTCCGACATTTGAGAGAAAGTTCAACTAAACGTATACGGCTTTGAAAATAAAAGAGTTAAATCCAACAAATAAAGTATGTTGATCCAAATTAAATAAAAAATTATGAAACTGTTTTACCATATAAAGTCATTGTTTTTTTAACATAAAAATTGTACGACATTATGTGTCCGTATTGAGAAAAATTTTTATATGGATCTATCACCTGTAGCATTACTTGTGTGCAAGGTAAATACATGTTACAAGTATATACCGATTAAGTTGATTGGAAATGAAAAACAGAGTTCATCGTTAGATAGATAGAATTAAGTGACAAAGTGGTATAGAAATATGTGTTAGATAGCATTACTAGTATGTAGATAAGTGTATCCCACTAGTTTACACCACTTAAGTTGATTGGAAATGCACGACTGAGTGTGTGTGTTTTTTTTTTTTTTTTTGGGGGGGGGGGGGGAGGGGGGATTGTATGACTCATATATACATATATATATATATATATATATATGTTTGAAACTAGTTATGTAGCTATTATTAATCCTCAGTAGATACTCCGGCTCACCATTGAAGGAATTCAAAAGGCAGTTGTAAACCACTTCATATTAGTTCCCGGATCTAGAGGATTCCCTCATTCAAACTCATATAATAATAATATGTATATATGCATATAATTTGATGCTTCAACCCAGACATACATTGAATTAGGTGTCCTACTTATACTGTGTGGAGAATGAGGGGAAAAAAACAGTAAATTTATTTTTATTTTTTTTTTAAGAGAAAATATAATGCCAAAAAAAAAATTTTTTTTTAAATGAGTTAAAATAAGAGAGAGAGAAGAAAAAGTTACGCACTGATATTTTTTCCCATCATTTTTCCCGCTAATTTAAATAAATAGAGAAAAATGTCATTGTTACCCGAACAAATAAGTCAATAGGCACGTAGGGATTAGCTGGCTAGTAGTATTCCCCACCGCCCAAGCACGCGTGCACTCATAGCGATCAAAAGTTTTTGTCTAATGTTTTATGTCATCTTAGTCACAATTATTGCATTCAATATATATTTCCCATGAACTTGAAATTCTTTTTTTTTTTTTTAACCAAGGCCAATATATAGCAATTTATATATTTAAATATATGTATATATAAGGTCATTATTATTATTATTATTATATTATTATTATTAGTAGTAGCCACAAACCACAAGTCATCACATGACTAGTCCGCCTTTAACGTTCAAATATGGTTAACATCTAAAAGCATCCATCTTCCACCGATAAAACCATCTTGACTCAATTTAGAAACCACCTTTCTCTTTCGCCACCCCATGTTGATGAGACGGGACTCATCACACGTCTACAAAGCTAGCTAGCTACCAGCATTTTACCTACAATAATTGACTCTTGTTTCTTCTACATATGAAATATATATATATATATATATCCTTAGGTACTTCCTCTCATATTCTTGTTAGATGATCACTTTCACATAGGGATGACGACAAAATGGGATATGATCTTCTCGTAAATCCATTTTTATGAGAAATCAAAAATACTCATCTCCATTCTATTAATGAAAATACATAAATTTATATACTCATAGTTATCCGTTAACTCGATTATTATCTTTTATATATGTAAATAAATAATAATATATTTACGCGGGACTGTATAAAATGAAAAGAAACGAAAACTATTGTATCTAATCATGAAATATTTATGAACTATTTTTAAGAATTACTCTCCACTTAAAATTAATTATAAAATTATAAAATATTATGCATGATTTATAGATCTAAAAAAAATTATATAATTAAAGGAACAGATAAATGGGTTATAGGATTGAGGATTCTTAAATCTGCTTCTGTCCTGTTTGATGAGTTTTCGACCCCGTGAATTCGTTTAGAACATATTTTTTTCCGTTTAGGACAGGTCACTACAAATAATTTTAAGCGTCAGGCCCCACCAGCCCTTCTCATCTGCATTTAAATAATAATAATTACAAAAAAAAAAAAAAAAAAAAAAAAAAACTGTATCTACATTTTAGTCGGTTGAACTCTCCCAAGTACACTTGATCTCAACGACTTTTCGCCTTTGCAAATCCAAACTTTGAAATACTGCTCTTAATGGATCTATATATAGTGTATTGTTACAGTTGTAATTTGCCATCAATCTAAAGAAAACACAGCTATAACGTTTGAATTGAAAAGTAGTCGGAAAATCTGTCATAATTCTTTAAAATTAAAGGTTGATCTAATTTCATTCCTCAAACTAAATAGTGGTGAATATTATTTGAACTCAAACGTTCAAAATCTGTCAAGGATAAATGAGATTCACTTATAATTTCAGAGATTGAAAATGGGATTAATTTCCTAAGATTAAAACCAAAAGAATGATACTATATATAGGTACGTAGATAACTATAGTCTTAATTTTTATTTTATCATTTTTTAACAATAAAAAGTTACATCTATCAATTAAAAGTGATCATGTGAATTGTCACTAGCACCGGTCAAAGCAAAAAAATTTTTGTGATAAGAAAAACCGACTAAAAGTGTATGTTTTTCTTTAAAAAAAAATCAAATCATATCATATTAAAGTTATATAAGAATTAAACAACACGTAAATGTCATAAAAAATGAAAAAGGAGAAAAGATTTTTAAAAAGATTCATTGATACTACAGGATATTCTTTTTGTAAACCACACAAATTTTAGTCGGTAAAAGTAGTTGCAACTTGTATGCGAAGTTACATATTATTGTAGGGAATTTTGAGAAAAATTCTTTGGTAGATTGTGATATTTATCAATCTCTTCAACTAAATATATTCAAGAACTCGTTTGGTAAAATTTTTACTTTTACTTTTAGCCATTAAAAGAAAAGAAGCAAAAATCATGATTTACGAATAATTTTTGAGTAAGTGTTCGGAGCCAAAAAAACTCATAAGGTCAAAATAATTTTAAAATTTCTATAAAATATGAACAATATAGTAAAAAAAAGACAGAATTATAAGGTATAACTTACACTTTTTTACAAGTTTAAGTTTGTAACGACCCGTGCCTACCTTTAGTATGATATTGTCAATTTTGAGCCTTATACCCTCACAGGTTTGCTCTTTGGCTCACCCCAAAAGGCCTCATACTATTAAGAAGCGGTTTCTTATAAACCATCACATATATTCATTCTTAAGTGATGTGGAACTGCACAGCTTATCATTTTCTTGTAGAGATTAATGACTGTCATAATCACCCCTCTTTTTGGCGCTCAACATCCTCGTTGACCGCACTTCCAGTTCGGTATAGGCTCTGATACCATTTGTAACGACTCACGCCTCCCTTTGGTATGATATTGTTCACTTTGGACCTTGTACCCATACGGTTTTACTCTTGAGCTAACCCCAAAAAGCCTTATACCATTAAATGGTAATCTTTTTACTTATGAACTATTACATATGTTGATCCCTAAATAATGTGAGACTGCATAACTTATTATTTTCTTATAGGGACTGATTACTATCACAATCACCCATCTTTTCGAGGTCCAACGTCCTCGTTGACCACACTTTCGGTTGGGTATAAGCTCTAATACCATTATAACAGCTCGTGTCTCCCATTGATATGATATTGTACGTTTTGGATCTCGTGCTTTCACGGCTTTACTCTTGGGCTCAACCTAAAAGGTCTTATACCATTAAGAGGTGGTCTATTAAATTATAAAGCATCACTTACATTCGTTACCAAATGATGTGAAACTGTATAACTTATTATTTTTTTTGTAGGAACTGATAACTATCACAATAATATATATATATATTGATAAGACGAAAGCAAGATATTTATATATACACCCATATATTTATATTTACGCTGCTTAGAGCCGTCAACTTTGGTCTATCTTTGAGCTCAAAAGTTGTCGTTTTGCTGAAATTTACAACGTGCTTTAGTGCCAATTAAATTATAGGTCGATATTGGTACGCCCCCAAAATTTCCATGTTTTAGTTGCACGATTTTACTGAATAATATATTTTGTCCAGTCAATCACGTTTCCTGAGTAGAGAAAATCTAGATACTCTCAAGACAAGAGAAAATTATTCCTTCGAAGAAACAAAACCTATAGAGACCCTGGTCTTACCTTTCTTCCTTTTTTTTTTTTTTTTTTTTTTTTTATACAGTAAGAGACTTTTTCATCAAACCTATCTAATTGTCAATATATTGAAAACCATTATCTACAAATTTAAAGAAGCTTCTTCTGTCGTATGAACGAGGGAATGAATGTGGCAAATAAAAGTACACTATGAATACGCATTTGGTTGGATACACCAGGCTTGAAAAGCTAGTCAAAGTCATATGATAGTATAATAGGTAGTGTGTAAGTCTGGGACAATTAGGTGGTAAAGTAAGAAAACAAATTCTATCAATAAGTTACAATTTTTAACTATCAGATTTTTATCAAGTCATGTTAAATTACTGGATCTTTTTTATCCCAAATAATTCTGAAAAAAAAAATAAAAATGTGATTTGTAATTGTATCTCCTGATAAAATATAAAATTCTTTATCATAATCCACTACAAATTGTCTAGAAATAGGGAACTTTTTTGATCGAATTGTAATGGGAGAGTAGGACTGAACGTCAGTCGATTTGGTTAGTTTCGCACCGAAATCCATCACCAAATCGATGATTCAATTTTCCTTGAAGGAGAAACCAAAGCAAACCAAAACGAGTCAGTTTTGCTATGACCGCCTGCAATAGTCGGTCTATTTCGGTTTTTAATTATTAGTTTTGTTAATTTTTTTGCCGGTTGTTGTTGCTACTTTTAATAGTTTTACAGCCATTTTTTCATGCAAGAAAATAAATGAATGTAGATCAGAAATTTCAATGAACTAAAAATAAATGCTCACAGTTGCAAAACGCAATGCACATTTGAGAGAGGGAAAAGCAAAAACTCATAGCCAACAGACGAACTGTGCAACCACCGCTGAGTGCCTCTGTCAAGTGCTAAAAACGACTAGTGTCGATTCATGAGAAAGATAAAGGAGGCTAGACACCACTAGGCACTAGAGTCGAGAGAGAGAGAGAGAGAGAGAGAGGGAAAACCTCTTAAGAGTTGAAGTCGAAGAAGATGAGTACTGGTGCTTAGGGTTTTTTGCCCCATGGGTAGTAATAGGAGAAAAACAAAAAATTAAAATTGGACCCAGTCGGTTCGATTTTAATTTTTAACCAAGGTCCAAATGGGCAAAACCGAAACCAACCATATGTTGGTTTTCAGTTTGGTTTCCAAATAATTTTCCAATTTTGTTCAATTGGCCGTTTTGTGGTGTCGGTATAGTTTGTTTAGTCAATATCTTCAGTTGATTCGGTTTTTCTATACAGCCTTATTGGAAAAGTAATTGGATTGGAAAGTAAAGGAATATCAATGTTTATAAGGATTATTGATTCCCTATCTAGCATTTACTTCTCTATTAGATGGTGTAATGAGAATAATCTAGTTTCTTTTCTAGTGTTTACTAACATTAGAAATAATAATCTTATTAGTTTAATCACTAAAATATCTTTTTACTCAATTAAATAATTAATACACTAGAATGTCTTTTTACACAATTAAATAAGATTGATACAAAATGAGAACTTATTGAGTGTATATAAATAAATTTGATAATATATTCTCTTGAATGGATAATCAAAATCAAGAGTTGTTGGATTTATATTCTTTTAACTTATTCACTATATTTTGTGGGGCCAATGAATTTTCATTACTGATTTTAAAAATAAACAAACAATTAGATGAAAAATAGAATCACTATGAATTTTATCTTTTTCTTTTGAAAAATGTAAGGGACATCAATTTCATCCTAACTTTTGAGTACCAACTTATGTAGTATATGAATTGTTAATTTTTTCTTGATAAGTATTTAAAGTATAATACATTAATTGATTGTATTTATCAATAAAAATATGTCACATGAATTAATATTAAAATATTTAAAATTGGAGTTGTTGTTTATAGCATTACAATTTCTTTAATGTCATGTAAACACAGTCGTAATAAATTTGATAAAAATTTGACACAACTCTAGTAATAAATAAATGGTGTATCTTAGTCTTTGTTCATTTTAATGTGTTGAATGGAGAATCTATTTAGGATACATGAGATGAGATAATCATGATCTTATGATTTCCTTCTTTCTGGATTGATGTTGATAGAAAGTACTTTGACTAGTCTAATTCCAACTCTCTCTCTCTCTCTCTCTCTCTCTCTATATATATATATATATATATGTTATTTATTATACCCACAACCAAGGAATACTTGAGTAAAATAGCCATACTCTGCCTTTGGCTCGGCTTTATCACATGTCCGCAGGCTAATTCATATCCACAATATTGTACTATACCCACCAATATCCAATCCCAATCCCACCTCGGTAAAATTCCATTATTATTCCCTTGTTGATTATTAGTATAAAAAGGCCAAGAGTAAGTGGAGAAACTCTAATTGGGTTTTCCCACTCTAGGACTCCTACTACTCCTCCTCGTGTTAGTTTAGAATTTAGACTCCCCTGTTCTTTTTCACCTCTTATTTTTAAATCTTTTGGCCTCTTTTCCAATCACTCAAAAACAACCTTGTACAGAGAAGTCCTCTTTAAAAGCTCTCTCTCTCTCTCTCTCTCTCTATATATATATATATATATATCTCTCTCTAAAACACACACAAAAAACACAAAACAGCTATGCATAGCATTGCAAAGAGGGTTGGTCATCAAAACCATGAAGAGGAAACCGAGCTAAGAAGAGGGCCCTGGACTCTTGAAGAGGATACTCAGCTCATACATTACATTGCTCGTCATGGGGAAGGCCATTGGAATTTGTTGGCTAAACGTGCAGGTATATAACATATATGAACAAATATATATATATATGTAAGCCAACTTGCCAACTTCGGTTATTTTCAATTTTCAGGGCTAAAGAGAACAGGGAAGAGCTGCAGATTGAGATGGTTGAACTATTTGAAACCCGATATCAAGCGCGGTAACCTCACTCCGCAAGAACAGCTTTTGATCCTTGAACTTCATTCCAAGTGGGGTAACAGGTTATTACCTAATCCCATCTTCATTTCATACATATAGCCAAAATTATTAGTGGCTTTTTGGCAGTATAGTCTAATTTTATTTCTTAATTTCATTCTTTTGTTGTTGTTTTTTATGGTCGGGTTGTTTTAGATGGTCGAAAATTGCGCAACATCTACCGGGAAGAACAGACAATGAGATCAAGAACTATTGGAGAACAAGGGTTCAAAAACAGGCACGCCAACTCAATATTGAGTCCAACAGCAAGCGATTTCTAGAGGCAGTTAGGTGTTTTTGGATGCCAAGGCTGTTACAAAAAATGGAACAAACTTCTTCTAGTTCTAGTGATATTTCCTCTCCTTCAAATTTGACCACAATTTTACCAAGCAGTGCCCAAAACTATGAAGTTCCCAAAATTAATTCTCTTCCAACAATTTCCACTGCAATGACAATCCCTGATATGCCGGATTCATTTTCTATCCAGCCAAACAAGCCATTTCCCAGTTCAGACCACTCCAATGGGTGTCTGAATTCCTTCACAAACCCGAATTTTCCCTCCTCGGATTCCATTTTCTCACTCTTGCCCCAAATTGAAGAGCACCCGAAAGACGGCTTTGAAAAAAATACCGTCTACAACATGAATCAGATTATTAGTACTTCAGATCATCATGAGATCAGCTCTTCTGTCCATCATGTGGACAGCAGCAGCTATGGATCATTCCAAGGTCTAAATCTGGACTCCATTCTGGAGTTTGAAGCTTTTGACATTTCAGGGCTCGGTTGCCACGTGGCGGGAAGCGATTGGGCGGTGGGCGACAATATGGCGGCAGACTCTTTATGGAACATGGGAGAAATGTGATGGTTTTAAAAGAAAAGTTTTAAAGCTGAATGACATAGATGAGCAACTTGAGGGGTTGGTCTTTCTATTATGGGAGGAGGAACCCCACCAAACAGTGATCCACATGTATAAGCTTATTTATAGGCTTCTTTTGCAACTACCAAAAAATTGTCACGCAAGCACATTTTGGCTATCCTTAGTGTAGAGATATGGTTTTTAGTGATGAGTGAATTAATTTGTATTTGTATTTGAATTTGAATTGGGGTTGGAAAATCACTGTATATATGTGTTTGGAATAATCAATGTATCCTTTTAAATTAATATCTATGGTCTAATATTAGTCACGTAATATTTTATCAGTGCTGTCAGTTTTTTCTATTTGAAATTATATTTCACACAATATTTCAAGTACAAAACATTCAATTTAAATCAAATCTAGATTCGCTTTTCATGTTTTAAATTCTAAGGTTCCGTTTGGATCACGCGTCCATTCGAGAAGGAAAATTTTCTTATTTTAAAGAGAAAGTATTTTCATTTTAAAATAAGATGGTGTTTTGGAATGTAAAAATTTTTCTTTTTGAAGATAAAATATTGTTTGGAATAAGAAGAAAATGATGTTGAGAATAGTACATTATAAAAAGATTTTAAAAAGATTTTTTTTTCTTTTTTCACAATAATAGTGGACAAAATAAGTTTAAAAATAAGATAGTTTTGCTTTTTCAAAATCGAGAAAATGATGAAAAAAAATTAAGATAAACTTTTTTTTTTTTAAACTAAATATTTCAATTTCAGATAGTGCACATGCCATCTAGACATAAAGTAAATTTTTTTTTTTTTTTTTGAAGTTGAAACAGTATGTCAAACCGAACAGTGAACTCTCTTCAAGTAATACAATTATTGGCTGCTCAATAAATGAAATGAAAACGTGCGGTCAATTCAACGAAATGATGGAGTGGAAATGACAGCTCACTTGGGAGAGAAAAAAAAAAAGGTGGAGTTACATCTTTGGTTGCGGAAACGCATGGACTTTATGTGCATGTTTTATTTTTATTTTTATTTTTTCGTGGGATTTATGTGCATGTTTTTTGTGAAAGGAGCGTTAGGGTCCGGAATGAGAAGGGTCCAGCGCAAAATGCTACTCTATTCCATCCACCACTATAGTCTTAGATATTTCTATGGTCTGAAAATTATCGCACGTGGCTTCAATGACAGAAATTCAAGCATGGTTCTTAAAACAATTTTCGTGTGATTCAATTATAAATCTCCTTTGATATAGATTATACTTCCAAGAATGTATTTAATTGATTTTCATGTTAATCAGATGGTTTGGGATTGATTTTAGGATCCTTCAAAGTCCTTTGCAAAAAAAACAATGCAAGTATAATGTTCGGATTACATTTATGCATACCTACATCATTCAAGTCTGTTCTAGGACACTAATACTCTTTGAGTTCCTGAGGGATTCATATATCACATAGAGAGATATTCACCCGTAAAGTTATCTGGATATATTCCAAACTATAACCCTAAATCCTTTATCTTTATCCCAAAAAAAAAAAAAAAAAATTTACGCCTTTTGCATAAAGATCAATACACTTTTTAAGTTATATTTGAGAGAGAAAAATTTTTAGTTATTAGACTCTTCTTTTACTTCTACTTTTATTTCAAGACTTGTAGTTCAAGTAAAAGTAGTGCTTCTATTTAAAGTACAACAATCCCAAATCGAGGCACGATCTAAAAAGCTATCGATATTTGTAATATGCATTAATAATACCATTGTACCTAAAAAAATTTTGTTCGAAAACTAAAAGCATACTTGGAGAATAGAAGCAAACCCAAAAGGAGCCTAAAATATAGGGCATAGCTCTCAGGAATAAATGATAATAGGTTACTAATTGAAACAAGAGACCTGTGCATGTGAAATAATATATTGTTTAAATGATATAAAAATTTAAAGATTGAAAAAAAAAAAAAAACACAAACAGTAGAATAAGAAAAATAAAATTAAAAAAAAAACCAAAATTTCATTGCGAAACCTTTTAAAAAAATTAGAAACTCCAAAAAAAGAAAACCTTGGACAAAACTTTTTTTGACCATGATTAAAAATCAGAATAAAACTTCCTAATAAAACTCCAAAAAAAAAGTTTAAAAAAATTATTCTCCATTCTATTATTGATCATGATGATGAATAGAATATCTAGAAATAGCATAAAAAAGTAGGGACTAGCTGCTAGTAGTGAACAGTTGTAAATATTAAATTACGTTAAGTTCATATAGGAGTACTCAAACAACTATAAATAGATTTGATAATAGGTGATGATAATTATTGTAAATTCTAGTAATTACCCTGCAGAATTACCTTGCTAAGATAATTTTCAGGTACTTGAAATCTTAAAAAAAATAAAAATAAATAAAATAAAACCACACACACACAAACAAACAAACAATGGAAGCCAAATACTTTTGAGATTGATGCATATTATATTTGTCTACTTAGCAGAAAACTAAGTACGCAAAATTCAAAGATTACTACAGTTTTTCTCTCTTAGACGAGTAGTTACAACTAATTAATTGGACGTACATGTTGTAAGTTACGGCTAAATTAGCGGAAGTAGCTGTGGTGGAGTTCATTACAATGAACAGGAAACGTATTTGGCAGTACTCGTGAATTTTTTAAAAATAAATAATAAGAAAAATTTGCACTTGGTGATGATATAGATGAATCCGGTAAGGAAAAAAATATTTGGGGATCTAAGGATGTTTATTACTAAGATTAATAAGAGATAAATCTCATTTGGGATGAATTTATGTTATGAGATCCGTCTTTTATGAATATGTGATGTTAAACACTATTAATTTCCTTCAAAATTGGATAATTGTTTATCCAAAAATGTGATGACACGTCGACTCTCAGGATTGGATAATGGTAGTCAATCACTTATTTATTTCCTCTTTTTTCTTGGATTAAAAGTGGGATTGATGATAGGCCACGCCAATCCATGTATTAATGTTAAATTACTTTCTTACCCCTTATTTACTTTAAAAGTGTTGTATTATATAAACACCAAAAAATATGTTGATTATTTTATTTACCTAACATTATATAATCATCTTAATTGTCCTTAACTTAATTAGAATAGCAGAGTTATTTTTTTTAATTAGAGTAAAATAATATGTATCAATTTTTTTGACATTTAATTTCTTAATTTACTTAGTTTTTAATTCAAGGTTTTGCAATTTAATTAATTTATTTTTTCTAAAACAAAAATAATTTCACAATTTATATTTCCCAATATTATAATAATTAGTTAAAATTTGATAGCAACATTATAATAGATATACAAGTTAATCATTTTTAAAATTTGAAAACACAATTAAGAAGAGATATAAAAGTAAATTTACAACGTTTTACATCAATTTTGGGTTAATGTATTTTGTGGTGACTTTGATTCATATCATTTAACCCAAATCAACAACTTACTCATATTCTAAACCCTAACTCTAAATCATACATGTTTCGAATCTTATTCAGTCTTATTTATATTTATTTTGATTACTCTAAATCCTAACTTTAAATTATACATGTTTTGAATCTTATCCAGTCTTATTTATATCTATTTTGATTGCGTGAAAACAAATACACCATGACTCTATGCTAGTTTAAAAATGTGAATGCTATATAACTGACACGCCAATTGACCATGACTGAAAAGTTATTTATTTAAAAAAAAAAAAAAAGAAAAGAAAAAAAGATTCCTGATTTGAAGTAGAGATATTGGTCTCTGGCTAAGCTCAATGGATGATGGAATCGAGAGAGAGAGCATAAAGAAGATCATGAGTGACGTATTATAAAATGAAAGAGGAATATATATATGATCTCACAATATGTGAACTCATTAGAGTGTGACTTAAAATTCCCTATATTGCTCTCTAACTTTTTTCTCTTCAAAGGATAAAGTTGGTGCGCCATGGCATATCACTCCCACGATTACCAACAAAAAAAAAATAATAAAATAAAATAAAAAACTACAAAGTAGCATTTCATAAAAGCAATAGCTAGGCTAGCTAACTAGGGACGTGACTATCTTATTCCACTTCTATGGGCATATGAAAAGCCCACCACCTTCTCCAACTTGACGTCATTCATAATTATGTGCCATTACAACCAAGAACTAGTCCTTTTGGGATAACGAACTCCAGATGAAGTTTTTCAAAAAAAAAAAATTGTTATTTTTTCTAAAAATAAATTAATTTTACTATTCACATTTTTATATATTGGTTTTCTATTTTCAAACAACTCAAACTATAATAATTTATAACTTTCTCATTTTAAGTCGAAATGAGATGATTATTTTTTTTTTTTGTTTAAATTGGATATAACGACGAGAAAAACAAAATGAGATCTATATATTTTTTTTTCATAAATGTTTCAAATTTTTATATTTTAACTTTAAACAATTCATTTTCAGCCAAACATACGTTTCTAAAACTTCAACTCCAATTATTACCCCAAACGACCCCTAACTAACCAAGCTTGCCTTTAGCGCCCCCCACCCAAAAAAAAAAAAAAAAAAAAAAAAAAAAAAAAAAACCTTGTGCTGTGGTACAGTTGGTAATATGGCACTTTATTAGTACTAGTACAAGTGAAATAGCTAGGGCCACTCTTTCGTCCAAGTTCATTATTCATCCAACCACTTGGATTCTCTTCGGTACAAAAGAATGAAAATTTTAAAGGAAACCTCTACTAAATTTTCCTTTTGAATTAGCTATATCTGCATTTTTCTCTTTAGATTCTTTGGTTCACTCAAGTGAAAATGAGAGAAAATGCTCTCCTTTTTTTATTTGTTCATTTCTTTGTACTTTATCTTTTTATACCTCTATCTTTAGATGTGAGCTACGTGTTTCCGAATCAAGGAATAATAGCAATATGACGAACTAGAATATTCCAGAGAAATCAAAATTATTATTAGAACATATGGTTTCAACCAATATTCCATTCAATTTAAACTTTTAGTTTTTTTTTTTTTTTTTCCTTTCTCTTTTTCATTGCAGGTTATTTACCACATAACCAGGTAGTCATTTACCACAAAACCGGATAGTCATTTAAAAATATTTGAAAAAAGATTGAATATTAACGAGGTATTAAGTTTGAATCTCCTTATATCACAATTACAAAAACTAAAAATAAAAAAATAACTTAATCAAATCGGAGTCATTTCTTAATTATTGATTTTTTTTTATATAAATGTTTCTTAATTATTGATTGTTTAATGTTTGATATTGCGCTAGTCAGATCAGATCGTTATCCTTGAAAAGAAAAGTCACACCTAAGCATGCATGATGCATCCAATCCATGTGTCCGAATGGTGCCAATAAGTAGTTATGTGAAACTGAAACCAAGAAATTTTTGAAAGTATATTTACCTATATATATATATATATATATATACCTATGTATGTATGTGTGTGTACATGAATTACGGATGACATTGAAAGAATATAGAGACTTATAAAGCGATATGCAAATCTCTCAATCAAATCAACCTTTCTCTTTCACGAGCAAACGTGAAGAGACTAAACTCTCACTACTCCAGAGTGATGGCTTTATATTGTTTTACTTTTCGTAGTCGGCCAGAGTTCTTCGTTATTAATTTCTTCCTTTCGGGTCCATTTTATTTTCCAGCACAGCTCTCCACAACTGCAAATTAAAGCCCCTTCTATTATAAGTCAGTGGAAAGGCAAAAAGTTTTGTACTAGTTATGAAAAAAATAATAAATATAAATAAATTTTCGACAAGTACTATTGTTTTAATTAACTGTTTCATCATTTCACAATGATATCAAATTTAATGAAATTGACAGTGCTTGATTAAAATTTGATGATTCGGAATTGTCTTCTACAACTAATTGGTTAGAATAATTCTTCATATTTTTTAGAGTGAGTTTACGCATTTTAGCACAGCTTTTCCTCTATCCTCCTCAACTTCGAAAACTCTAGATAAGGTACGGTTTTAAACTGTTTGATAACATAGAAATTATATCAGACTAAAAAGAAAATTAATTTAACGATTCAAAATTATATCGTATCTCGTAGTGGGCCAGAATTCTTTGCACTTTCTTACTTTGGTCCCAGCAGAGCTTTCCCCTCTCCACAACTTCAGAAACCCTTTTCAATACGTTGTGAAAATGTCAATAAATAGGAAATTGTAGGGGAATTATATGGCAGGACAAGAAGAAATAGACTTATATTTAGGAAGATGGTGATTATGAGTCGTCAGATTCTTATCAAATTTCGTCGACTGTCCATATTTTCTCTAATTATTTTTTCCCACAATCTTACGTCCAAAAAAAAAAAAAGGTAAGTGCTGCCCAAAGAAGTAAGCTCTTTTTTATTTTTTTATTATTATTTTTTTTTCCTTTTCGATAAGCAAAGAAGCTAAGGTCTTTTTCCCCTATCTTTTTGTACCAAAAATTGGCGAAATTAAAGGAATGGCATCTGAAGAGTAGGTCCAATGAAGTGAAAGGCACTACTTAAATCACGCTCGAAACTATCTTTTGTCGTGTGGAAAACCAGCCTCTGGCACACTTTGCTCCTCTCTTTCTTTTTCTTTTATTTTATTTTATTATTTTTTTTTTTGTAATATGTACATATGTCTATGTCAAATATATGTGTATACATATATATATTAACATTTTGCTAAAATTTGACGTGAATAAACAGATGGTGATACTATTGTATATGGGCAAGAGCCATGAGGTTTTCGGGTTAGAATACAAAATAAATAAATAAATAAATAAATTTAACAGTCATCATTTCAGTATTCATTTGCATTTTAATTAGATTTTGCTTTGTTTTGTTTTATAGCAAGAAAGTCCAAGGATAAGGATCACAACCAAAGAGGATTCTCCACTACTCTCTATTCTCACGAATCAATGTGTGTGTGGATACACGTCGTAAGATTTTACGAACGTTAAAGAATATATAAAACTCCTTCCAACTATAAGTGTGCTATAATTATTTCTTTTTTTTTTTTTAACTGGATAACGAGAGAATTCAAACTTAACATCTTCTAATTGAATCAGATATGTTAAAATTATTAATCTCTAAAAGAGAGTTTATACTAATTATTCTCTAAATGCCACCTGTAGTCTCTCATTATTCCATGGGCCAAGATCTCATAATGAATAGAAGTAGTAGGAGGAGTTTTAGTTGAATTGGGATTCTTGGAAAATCTTTGGTCTCTCCCAATAGAATGCACCTAAGTAGGGAAAATCATCACAAAATTTTCCCTTTAATTTAAATAATACTAATTCAATTTTTTAAATAACACTACTTCAATTAGTAATTATCCGATACCAAGTATTTTGTAATAATACAAATCCTAATATTATTATGAGTCAAATGTGGATAGATACTTTTGTGATTTTAATTATTTGATAATTCCTCTCTTTAGAAAAAATAAATTAATAAAAACCCAATAGATAATTTTGGCTTCCTAATTGCCTCACATCTATTTAATTACTAGAGAAAATATTATGATAAGTTGCTTTATCACCTTTTTTTTTTTTTTTTGTCACTATCCTATTTCTAGTCCTACCACAAGTCATCTGTTTTTTCCATAAAAATAAGGCCTAATTATAATCCATTTTTTCTTGTTATTTACAACCCTGCCATTTTTTGATATTACAAGACTTATTCACCAAAATTTTGCATATATATACACTAATATAGTTTATTTACTAACATAAACTTCCAAATTTCATTACAGTTTTTAGAATTATCAGAATACAATGTTGGGAATTCGGATTTTTTTTTTTTTTTTTTGGCTAATCAATTAGGATCATTTTTGTTTTTATCTACTTGTAAGGGAATTTTTATTTAAAAGGGAAAATAAAAAAAGGACGAAGTAAGATAATTTAATTGCAGTTTTTTTTTTTTTTGGAAAGTAATTTAAATAGTAGTGTTATTTGGGAATGGTCTGTCAAATATTTTTACAATTTCTTTTCTTCAAAGAGATATTATTGGAAATTTTGACTTATATTCAAATAATTTTAAAAAGGGAACCACTTTTATAGAAATCTGAAGAAAATATATTTCTGTTCAGATATGCAAGACTTTGAGGAATAAGTCTTGTAATATTGAAGAATGGCAGAGTTGTAATAACAAGTAAGATAATGGATTATAATTAGACTTCATTTTTATGGTGGTGGGGGCAAAGACATGTGACGATAGAAGTGAGAGACCGACAAAGAGAGTGATGGAGCTAATAACCCTAGCATTTCTCTAGTTACTATAATCTTTTTTTTTTTAACTCATATTATACTTATTTTCTCAATAATTAATTGATCATCACATATTCAACTAGAATTAATATAAAAATAATAATTTATGCAACTGAAAAAGACCAACATGTGCACCTATAGTCCTGGGAGATACAAAATTACAAAAACAAAACAAAGAAAAAGGCAACGGAATGAATTTCAAAACTTTTCTAAAACTACTAGAGATACGACGCATCATGTTATATAAAATAATCATTCAATAGAGATTGTAAGTACCTTTTAGCACTAGGATTTAACTAACAAAAAATTCCAATCCTGTTCCATCTCCTTTAACCTACGCTCGTCCTTTTGCCCGGGGATAGGACGTGCGCACACTTACTCTTAGAGAATGACATGTGTCAACTTTTTAATACTTTGTGCAATTATCTCCAATAACAATCAACTTATTTATCTTATTTTAGAACTGATATATTAACAATCAAAATAAACATTTTACTATACAAAACATGATTATTTAAACATTTTAACAACTAAATCAAATAATTACTGCACGGTATTTTTTTTTTTAAAACATATGCTCTATAAACATTTTTTTTTTCCCAACCACTCACAATGTCGAATAAATTCTAACCGATTAGTCAAATCCTTCTATTTCTCCAATCACCAAAAAAAAAATCCATATTTATTTCCCAAATAAAAAAAATTTTAATATAACATTAGTCAAATCCTAATACATAACTCCAAGGATATAATCTAGTCACATTTTATTAACTATAATATAAAAAAAACAAAACAAAAAAAAAAAAACAAACAAATGACCATGGAGGTGGAGCCAGGGCAAGTGGGCAATGCCGCAAGTGTGGCAGCATCAGGATTTGGGTTCGCGAGGGCAGCGGTGTCAACATCGGCATCAGGTGTCGGCTTCATGAGGATGAGAGCAAGGGTGGCGGTCTTAATTTTTAATTTTAAAAATATGAGATGGTAGTTTTTCAATAACTATCATCTTATGTTAACATTACATGACGGCTTTAAAAACAGTCATGCGAATCCGAGTGTTCCATGATTGATTTCGTAAGCGAGTGCACGTCACGTTTTTGCCCTAGGATTAGACAATTTTTTTTTTTTTTCCAAACCGTGTCATTTAATATCTGTTGTTTAACGTAGATTTTGTAGTAGTGAGAGAGACAACCTTAAAAGATATTGGGAGCATAAATCCCAAGCAGCTAGAGCAAATCCAATGGGCCTTGTGACCCTGATCGATGAGGTCACAATCTGGTCAGGCAATGGCGTCATGTTCGTCTCTTCTCCAATGATATACAATGCAATTCATCATAATTGAAGGAGGAAGGTAAAATCAGAGCTTCGAGAAAGGAAAAAAAAAAAAAAAAAAAAAGGAATTATTTCCCTAATTTTTTAGAATAAAAAAATTTTGGCTCACCTCCTAAATTTTGAGAGAATTGATAAGATGGTAGCGAAGAATGAGGTCCCGAATTTGAATTCTTGTAACAATAATTAAATAGTCACGTGTATTTAAATAGTCACATGGTGAGCTCGTTCAATTAATAATGGGATCTTTAGAGAAATGTCACGTATTCATGCTTTAGATTGATTTTTGCTTTAAAAAAAAATTTGCAAACAATGTCATAGTATGATATCACATGATATTTATTTATTTTGGAAGATCAATTACACCCTTAAATTATCATTTGGTGTCCATTATTATACCGATAAGTATTCACGATGATACCTACTAGTCAATGGTCATCAGTTGATTATAATTCGATATCAATCATAATACCAACTGGTAACCACCGTTGCCAGCTAAATACCGGCTAATTACCAATCAAAAACTACCTTCACTGATAGGACATCAACTAGTTAACAATTAGTAACCACTTTTATCGGCATGATACCTATGGGTTATCGAATGTTGGCACCATTCGATATCCGATACTGACAGAATACCGGCAAGTTAATGACCAATAACTGTCAAATTCATCGGATTAGTGACAAAAATCCCCCTGCTGTGATCTCCTCCCGTCATGATCCCTCTCGCGTGATCACAGCCTCTTGCAGTTCCAATCACAATCTCAAAGTTGACTGATCATCATAGCATGGCGGACGTCTAGATACCGCGATAACAATGGCAACAACTTCTTCCAGACGAGGCAGAGTCGATGGCTACTATGGAGATAAAACGAGAAAGGGGAGATCAGAAGAAAAAAGGGAGGGCAATGAGAAGAGTGAGGAGGAAGAGAATAAGAGAGGGGGGTTAAAAAAAAAAAGGATACTTTGGTCTATTTGATTTAATTTAGTATAGCATTATTTATGTAATTATGGAAATTTTTATTTCAATCTTTAAATTGATGTACACAAAATCTATGACATGCAGTATAATTATTCAACACACATGATAAAGCACTAGAATATAAAAGTACAAGTATTAGCCCAACTTTTGAAAACGTAATTGATAAACTATTTTTCATGATCCTTGATCATTTTTAAGGTAGGTAGCTCAAGACGGACCCTGGTCTGACTTCATTATGTGTTAATACAACCACACACACAACTCTGAATTCTTCCTTACAAACACCCAGCAAAAACACACTATAAACATTTTTTTTTTTTTTCCTTTTTTAAGAGCTTAAGACTAACAATTATCTGAATACGATGTTTGGAATTCGGATTTTTTTTTTATTTACTAATATAAACTTTCAAATTTCATTTGAAGTTTTTAGAATTATCTGAATACGATGTTGGGAATTCGCTTTTTTTTTTTTTTTTGGGCTAATCAATCAGGGTCATTTTTTGTCTTTATCTACTTGTATAGGAATATTTTTATTTAAAAGGGAAAATGAAAAAAAGGACGAAATAAGATAATTTAATTTGCAGTTTTTTTTTCTTGGAAAGTAACTTAAATAGTAGTGTTATTTGGGAATGGTATGTCAAATATTATTACAATTTCCTTTTCTTCAAAAAGATATTATTGGAAATTTTGACTTAAATTCAAATTAAATTTAAAAAAGGGAACCACTTTTATAGAAATCTGAAAGAAAACATAATTCTGTTCAGATATGTAAAACTTTGAGGAATAAGTCTTGTAATATTGAAGAATGGCAGAGTTGTAATAACAAGTAAGATAATGGATTATAATTAGACTTCATTTTTATGGAATAAATAAATAAGATGACATGTGACAATAGAAGAAGGGAGAGAGTGACAAAGAGAGTGATGGAGCTAATAACACTAGCATTTCTCTAGTTACTATAATCTTTTTTTAACTCATATTAATACTTATTTTCTCAATAATTAATTTGATCATCACATATTCATCTAGAATTAATATAAAATAATAATTTATACACCTGAAACGAACCAACATTTGCACCTATAGTCCTGGGAGATACCAAAACAAAAACAAAACAAAGAAAAGGGCAACGGAATGGATTTCAAAAATTTTCTAAAACTACTAGGGATACGACTCATCACGTTAAATAAAATAATCATTCAACATAGACTGTAAATACCATTTAGCACTAGGATTTAACTAACGAAAAATTCCAATCATGTTCCATCTACTTGAACCTACACTCGTCTTTATGCCCTGGGGATAGGACGTGCTCATGCCTACTCTTAGAGAACGACATGTGTCAACTTTTTAATACTTTGTGCAATTATCTCCAATGGCAATCAACTTATTTATCTTATTTTAGAACTGATATATTAACAATCAAAATAAACATTTTACTATACAAAACATGATTATTTTTTTTAACATATTCTCTATAAACATTTTTTTTTCCCTAACCACTCACATTGTTGCATAAATCCTAACCGATTAGTCAAATACTTTTATTTCTCCAATCACCAAAAAAAAAAAAAAAACAATATAACATTAGTCAAATCCTTGTACATAACTCCAAGGATATAATCTAATCACATTTTATTAACTATAATCTAAAAAAACAAATGACCATGGAGGTGGAGCTAGGGCAAGAGGGCAATGGCGCAAGTGTGGCAGCGTCAGGATTTGGGTTCGCGACGGCGGCGGTGTCAGCATCAACATCGGGTGTCAACTTCGTGAGGATGAGAGCAAGGGTGGCGGTCTTAATTTTTAATTTTAAAAATATGAGACGGTAGTTTTTCAGTAACTATCATCTTATGTTAACATGACATGACGGCTTTAAAAACGGTCACAAATCCGAGCATTCCATGATTGATTTCGTAAGCGAGTGCACGTCACGTTTCTGCACTAGGATTAGACAATTTTTTTCTTCCCAAACCACGTCGTTTAATATCTATTGTTTAACGTAGATTTTGTAGTAGTGAGAGAGAGAAAACCTTAAAAGATATTGGGAGCAGAAATCCCAAGCAGCTAGAGCAAATCCAACGAGACTTATTGTGACCCTGCTGGATGAGGTCACAATCTAGTCTGGCAATGGCGTCATGTTCGTCTCTTCTCCGATGATATACAATCCAATTCATCATAACTGAGGGAGGAAGGTAAAATCAGAGCTTCGAGAAGGGGGGCAAAAACAGAGAATTATTTCCCTAATTTTCCGTTAGAATATAAAATTTTGGCTCACCTCCTAAATTTTGAGAGAATTGATAAGATGGTAGCAAAGTTTGAACTCTTGTAATAGGATTTAAATAATCATGTGTATTCAAATAGTCACGTGCTGGGCTTACTCAATTAATATTGGGATCTTTAGAGAAATGCCACACATTCATGTTTTGGATTGATTTTTGCTTTAAAAAGAAATTTGCAAACAATCTCATAATATGATATCACATGATATTTATTTATTTATTTATTTATTTATTTTGGAAGATCAATTATACCCTTAAATTACCATTTGATATCCATGATTATACCAGTAAGCATTCACGATGATACCTACTAGTCAACGGTCATCCGTTGGCTATAATTCAATATCAACCATAATACCAACTGAAAACCACCGTTGCCGGTTGGTTACCTATCAAAAACTACCTTCATTGGCAATATATCAACTAATTACCAAATAGTAACCACTTTTATCGGCATGATACCTATGGGTTACCGAACGTCGGTACCATTCGGTATTTGGTACCAACAGAGTACCAACTAGTTACTGACCAGTAACTGCCAAATCCATCGGATTAGTGAGAAAAAAATCCCACCGATGTAATCTCCTCCCATCATGATGCCTCTCGCCTGATCACGGCCTCTTGTAGCTCCAATCACGATCTCAAAGTCAACTGACCATCGTAGCGTGGCGGACGTCTGGATACCGCGACAACGATGGCAACAGCTTCTTCCCGACGAGGCGGGGTGAATAGCTACTATGGAGATAAAACGAGAAAGGGGAGGTCAGAAGAAAAAGGGAGGGCAATGGGAAGAGAGAGAAGGAGGCAGGGAATAAGAGGAGGGGATTAAAAAAAAAAAAAGGATATTTTGGTCAATTTAATTTAATTTAGTGTAGCATTATTTATGTCATCATGGAATTTTTTATTTCAATCCTTAAATTGATGTACACAAGATCTATGACATGCAGTGTAATTATTCAATACACATGAGAAAGCACCAGAATATAAAAGTACAAATATTAGCCCAACTTTTGAAAACGTAATTGATAAACTATTTTTCATGATCTTTGATCATTTTTAAGGCAGGCAGCTCAAGACGGCCCCAGCTCTGACTTCATTATGTGTTAATATAGGAACTACACACACGACTCTGACTTCATTATGTGGTACACTTGGGCTCAAAGAGCAAATACCAGTCTTTGGGAGGGGTATTATCGACCAAAGGATCACATAATATGTAGCTTGGAATTCAGCAGAGAAAAGATGCACATGCACAGTCCAACACGCTAACTTTTATTTCTAAATATTGAGTATGTCCGAACAGAAAGTCTCACATTGATTAGACATAGAATTGGAAGTGGGTTTCAAAAGATTTGGACTACTTCCCCTGATAGATTAATTTTTAAAGATGGAATCCCAAGAACTTCAATACTAAATTGAGTCATGAAACCGAGTGATAGGGCTTTCTATGGTCCCTTGTGGCCCAAGGTCTTAATTGTGATTTATTTGAAATCATTATGTTAAATATAATGTCATTGTTTACTAGGTATAGGTTTGATAAGATAATTGATTATGATTGTAGGACTTAAATTTATTGGTGTATTTTTATAAAATTCTAAACAGTGGGAGAATTTTTTGATCGATATCATTACTTTCACTATCTACATATCATCCAACTTAAATCATACGTTTGAAATCAATCATCAATGATAAGGACATCTCATTGTAGAATCTCCTATGATATCTTTTTCATCGGCTTAGCATTGCAAAATACTTTTGGAATAATTTGTGTTTAGAATTTTTTATTGAAATATCTATTTTTAGGACTACTAGCTGACTCGATGTGGTAGCAAACAAATGCTAATAGTTGGACTTTCTTGCTCTATAACATAATATGATCTATATGTCAATTAATTCATCACTTTGGCCATAAGTTATTTGTTTTAGTCAATTAGGAAGAAAATAAATTAGTATTATTTATGTAAATGTCTAAATGGAAGTTCATGTTTTAAAAAATATCCTTTTTTTTTTCTTTATTTGGGATTTTGCGATTAGAGATCCCGGTGCTGCTTCTCTCTCCTTTCTCCTTTCATTGCTTTGCGTCTCTCTCCAAGATCAACCAGCATCGACCTCCAAGATCGCGACGTGTTGGAGTTTGCCTTTCAATGGCGGCTAGGGTTCGTGAGGGAGGTGTTTGGAAATTAGGGTTTCGTTTTCAATTTGGGGATTTTCATTTTTTGGGGGGTTAGAGGTTCTTTTTTTTTTTTAATTCAATTTGAGGATTTTCAAGTTTCTGAAGGTTAGGTTTTTTAAATAACTAAAACTATGTTTTCTACAATATAATTGTTTGTGCAATTTTTTTATGATTAATATGGTGAAATAATGAATTAATCTGGTAAATTAAAATAATCAATCTGTCATAATCTCATAAATAATCCATTAAAATATCTAAATAGTCGGGTGGAGTGTAAAAAATAATACGATGGAATATCAAAAGTAATGATAGAAATATAAACAGTATTATGGTTGACTACTAAAAGTATTCTATCAGAATACTCTTCGACGATCAAATACCCATGTTGATTACCAAAAGTATTCTACCAGAATATTCTCTGGGACCGGTGCCGTGACAGAAGACTGTCAGTGGTTTATGTTGACTCTAATTGTCGGAAGGTATTCTGGTTAAATTTTGTTAACTTAATTTTTTACTTTTATGAGGTGAAAAATCCTGAAGCAACTATAAATGAGGCAATATTATTAAACTTTTCTCTTTTAAGGGACAATCCTCCAAGTCACAAAAATTTCCTATATGGACCAGCTAACTCCGACTTGCGCGTCAAAAACTTAGACCCAACCTGGACCGAATCTTTATACAGGCTGGATCCGACACAAGGTTAAAGAGACTGGTCCAATCCATATTGACAGCACGATTCTAGCCCAATTAGAAGTCAGAGCGTGGTTGAACACAGTGAAACTCTCCCATATGGTGAATATATATATATATATATATATATATATATGGGGTAACTAACAAAATGGTTAGACGTTTATGAAAGTAAGTCAAAATTGATGTTGTAAGTAAACGTCCTGTACAAGCAAAAGAAAATGAGAGAACGTCCTGAGAATATGTAAAAACAAAAAAACAAAAAACCTTGTTCGTCGCAATTGGATTATTTTGCTGAAGCTGCAAATTAACACACACAAAAAACGTTCTCTAGTCAATTCAACCAATCTCAAAAAGTAAAATGGGTGCGAGGACTGTTCAGATATGTCAATACTTTACAAATTGTTACACTTTTTTTTCAACTTCTTTTAAGCTAAACACTCGATCCACAAAGTCTCGACTTAAAATAAATGGGTCTTAAGTAAATGGGATTGTATAGGAATTTTATTTCAAAATAAAATAAACAAAATCATATCAAAATGAAAAAGCAATCTAACCCTTTAATTTCAAAGAACTAGTTTATGACAGTTATAGTTATATTAATTGATATAGTATAACAGTAATTTCACATGATATCAAAAAGTCTACCATTTGAATTTGTTCAAATATATCATAACAATAACTACCCAAAAAAAAAAAAAAAAAAAAAAAAAAACGAGGGCTCGAAAGAGCTTTGACATATTGACACAGTTAATATTGTCAAATGTGACTTCAAAAGGGTTAAGTACGAAGTTTTTCCTTCCATTTTGATTTTTTTTAACTTTTTTTCTTTTTTACCATTAAATTCACTATTACAGTCATATATAATGGTTAGCGTCAAATCGTAAACTAAAAAAATCAATTTTACGTTGAAATAATGGGAAGAAAGTGTTGGCATTCTAACAGCCAAACACGACAATGCCCATGTGCCAAAAGAGCATCCCAATTTTTACTTACTTTGTGGGGGAAAACCTAGTACCGAACACAAGAAAAGGGAAAAAGAAAAAGAAGTGGGTCTTATCTCATTTGTGAAACCCAAGGTCACATCTTTGGGTGTCTTACCCAAGTTCACCTTGTGGGAAAGTAGACATTCATTCTAGTTGCATCTCGTGGATTGGTAATGGAAACCACGGTACTTTCAACTAACTTGGTTTCAAAGCCAAATTCCCAAGTTCTTTCTTACCTTCTTCCCCCACACCCAGTTAAAAAAGATCACTGACGTCATCTCATCTCACATTCACGTTGTGTATATCAAAAATTCAATAACCTATTAATACAAGGATGTTAAGTTGTGAAACTTAATTAACATCTTGACGCAAAAACGCTACTCGGATCAACCTTAAGGGAATATACTGATTTCTCATTTGTAATTTCTGTCCTCATTTTTCTTTATACATAGGGCGTCGTCTTCAAAGTTAATTCTTAGAGAGAGAGGCTATAGAAGAAACACAAAAATTGAGAGCGTATGATTTTCTTCTTGTACGCTTCTTACATTATTATAAATTAGTGTAGCAACTAAAGGATTATGTAATCCCACATTGAGACATACTTTTACAAATTTCATGCATTCGTATTTATTTATTTTACTTTGCGATTTGGTTGTTCAGTATTAGGACATCTAGTTTCACTCCCACTACCACAAGCCTAACACTGCACGGTCAATTGAGCGTAAAATAGGACTTAAAGTACTGAACTTGCTTGTAAGCAGCAGAAATGCTTGGGGGATGTTTGAATTTGAAACAGACAGTGGCCCAAACCTTATACCAAACAGGTTACGTTAATCCAGGGCAAATCCCAAACTTTTTTGAGCGTTCAAATTATCAAAATATGTTCAATTCGCATCAAGGCAATTTCACCCAAAACCAGATGATTAAAAATTAACAACAGAAGAACTGCACAGAGCTAAAACTTGTACATAAGTTTCAGATTTATTATTTGTAGATGCTAGGAATCTACAGTCAAAATTTCAACTAGGATTAGATCATAAAAGATTCAATACATATGGATTATTAGGATCTCTAGATATTGCATATGAAAATCATAGAACAATTATAATCGAAAAATGAAATTGATAAATCAAAATGAAAACAATAAAAGATATCAACACCGAAATTTAGAGAGATTCGCCAGAATTGTACTACATCCTCTGAATCTGTGGTTTCACTATATATGAATTTTGAGTACAAAATGTTACAATTTATGGGTATAAACCAGCTAAATAATCATAGGCAAATGGCTCTAAAAAGGACCCTTAAATATGAGGGGTCTTCCTTTATTTATAGAGAAAAAATCATGAGTCTGAGTTTTTAAGACAGTAGTGGGCGGTTTCCCACTACCCCGAGCAATTCAGAATGTGTGCAAGAATGTGAGCCACAATACTATGATTGATTGTGGATCTAGCAGCTATGGAGACTGATCTCTCACGATTCGTTGTTTATAGAATATGAACGCTAAATAATGAACCGATCATCCAAGACAACCAATAACGGTTGAGCATCGTTCACCATTCGTTTTGTTAGGCCAAGTGCCCACCCGATCCACACTTGGTAAATTAATGGGCCTCAAAGGAACTGAGACTAAATGGTTGAGAACGATTATTCATCGTTCGTCACTCTTCTAGCGGGTGGTAATCGTTAGTTGAGCTGAGCCCAAATGTTTGCAACTAGAAGCACTTAATCTGTCGTGGTTCATTATTCGTTGTTCGTTGATCCAGTGATTGTGATGACATAGTTATAACATTATGGGGAGAAGAAGTGTTATCCCAACATTATTCAAATCCCATTTAGCTATGAATTGAAGATTGCCACCTTAACAGATAATTAAGAAACAGAGGCTGCATAACGCAATTCCTCTCCATCTGATCAGACGCCTGAAAAACCAAAATTGAGTTGTTCATACCAAGTCTCAAAACACCCAATTTTTGCACTTACCAAAGACAATCCTGACGAAAAAGAAAGCTCGAAAAGAAAATAAAAAAAATTCGGCAGGAAAAGAAAGTTCAATGAATGCAAAAAGCTGTTCTAAGGTACAAAAATTCAGATCAAACACAACACAAAGTCAGTGGTCAACCGAAAAGTACTATCATTAGAATTCCCAAGCAATCTAAACAATCCAGACAAGAAACAAAAGCGATCATGGGTTTGAATTACCACCTCGAAAGTTGCTTAAAAGAAGAAAAGACCCAAAAATAGTCATTAATCTTGCAGTTATATATCTATAGATACGTACATATGTTGCTGAATAATCTTGCAGTTATATGAGTAGCTTTATTTGCACTCCAAGAAACAGAATCTGTAGAAAAGAAACCATGCTGTGTACCATTATCAAAGCCTATTTCTACTTTACATGAGCAGTTTATCTCAAAACTTTTCGAATGAATGGTGTGTGTTTTTCTTTGTTAATGCTCCTTAGATCAAAAAACCACACCCAAAAAAAATAAAAATCCATTCTGTAGTACTAGAACGAAAAAACTCTCTCTTCCATAACAATTCATTTTTCCTTTACACAATTATTTAGAGAGAAAAAGAAAGAAAAATGAAAATAATTAATAAACAAAAATTAGAGGATTGAAAAGCAACCGAACAAGACACAACAAGGGATCCGATATTTTGGATCAAATTCCCATGACATAATGATGGTTTATGGTAAGTTTGCGACTAATTAGCGCCACAGAGTTACCACCAGTCAGAACTCTCAACAACATAATGCCTCGACGCTTTCCCCCAGAGCTGCCTTTCATTCACATTGCTACCTCTGCCAAAAAAATAAATAAATGAAAAATAAAAAAATATAAAATATAAAAAATAAAAGGTTGAACACGATAGTCTTTAAACATTTTAGAGGACAAACATGCAAAAGAAAATTAGTCACGACGAGATTAAAAGAGATATAAGTTGTTTGGTTCGTGGGAAAATCTGGGAAAATAATGAAAAACACGAACTTTAATTTCTCATCTTCGTTGCCATCTGAGGAGCTAAAGAGAAGCCAATTGGGTGAGGAAGACTTAGGCGTACAATTAAGAACAAAATGATGATCCCAGTACCTGTTATCTTTCAATTTCCCCAGATTTTCTCACGAAACAAGGAAGAAAAGTTTTTGTGAACAGAACGAAGAAGAATTTTACCCTGCCGTTCTCAGGGACCTCAGGAACCTTGTACGTCTCTGTAGTTATCTCCCCCAACAACAGCCCCGGGAACAAAGCCTGCATGATTTTCAAAGGAAACAGTGATTAGAATTACAAGAAATTAGCGGGAAAAAAAGGGGAAGTTTCGCCGGAAAAGTGAAAAACGCGCCGGAAAACAGCCCGGAGTTCTGGACGAGAAAAACGAGTTCTTGATCGACTTACATCCAAATATCTCTGAACGATCCTGGGCCGCTTCTTGGGCCTGCGAGGCGGCCTGTGGCCCAACAGCGCCATGAAATCCTCCTCGATCTCCTTCCTCGCGAGCGGCACCGAGAACTTGACTCTCTCCTTCTTCTCCGGCGGAAGTCCTCTGACAAGCCTCGGCGACCTCGCACCGTTATTCCCCTCGGTCCTCAACGGCGACCAATTGACGTCCTTTCTGTCCTCAATTCTCAACCCCTTCGCCGGAGCCGTACACGCCGCTCTCCTCGTCCTCAGATTCCACGGCCTCGTCTCCACTCCAGCCGCCGCCGCCACCACCGCAGCCGCCGCCGGAGGCAATCTCTCACCGTACGCCGCCGACGCCGCCACGTCATCATCTTCGTCGTCATCCTCAACAGCGTTATCTTCCTCTTCCTCCTCCTCCTCCTCGTCGTCGTCCCCCTCCGCCGCCGCCACCTCCTCCTTCCGGAAAATCGCGTACTTCATCTTGTCCGCCGCCTTTTTGAGATCGCACATGAGCTTCTCCCTCACCGCCGCGATCCCTTCCTCGCCGTCGTCCTTCTCATCCTCCTTTCCCGGCTTCGAGAAAAACCTCCGCTGCCGCTTCCTCCTCTCCGATTCCGGCTCCCGCCGCCGATTGGCCGGCGACGTCTCGAATCTCGAACAGACGGATCGCCGATCGGTTCCCCCGCCGCCGTCGGAATTCACCTTCACGCAACGGAGGAACCTCTGGTTCCCCCACTTCAGGCACGGCAAATCGAAATTGTGGAGAGGCTTCGCAGCCGTTCTCTCCGGAGCCACCGCCATGGACGACTTCACGACCAATCGCTCTCTCTCACCGAGACACACCATTTACCGTCGACCGACGACTTGGAGCAAAGAGCAGCCACACCACACCAGATTAGAGACTCTGTCTCTATCAAGCACAAGATTTGCGATTGTTTCGGGAAAAATCGAAGTAAAACTTTCAGAAGAGATTTGGTTTTAGTGTTTGCTTGGCTAAGTTTTCTCAGAAGATCGCCGGGAAAATGAACGGAAGTTGTATTATGAAATCCCGACGGAGAGAGAGAGAGAGAGAGAGAGAGAGGAAATAAGAGGGGGAGAGAGAGGGCGGTTTTAACGTTCGGCCCGTTTTATAGTATGGTTTGGGTTAGGCTTGCTGAGGAGTTGCTATAATGCGCTGTAGGTGATCAGCACGCCGCGCTTTGGGTTTTCCCGGGTGATACGTCGTTTTTGAGTGACGGTGGTCGCCCTCACCGTTGGATTGCGTGTTTATTGTTTGATCTCTACTTCTGGCCGCTGATCGAAATACTTTTAAAAGAATAAATTTACAGCATTTCTTTCTTCTTCTTTTTTTTTTTTGAAACTTTTTTTGAAGCAAGTATGACAATTTTTTTTAAAAGTAGTATGACATTTGTTTTTCTTTTTTCTTTTTCTTTTTTTTGAAGTTGATTTGATAATAGGAAAAAAAATTATAAGGTATGAAAAAAAAAAAACCAATTAGCAAAATGCATATTATAAATCATAAATTCACGTAAGGAAAAATGTGATGATTTAACAAAAACGAACGAAATTATGATATTATAGGACTCTTTCGTAAATCACATAAGGAAATACAAATATAACAAAAACGAATAAAATTTCGATTTGTAGAACTTTATCATAAACCAAATAAAATTCCCATACTGTTAAGCTCTATTGTAAATCACGTAAGGAAACATGGGAAAATTTAACAAAAACGAATGAAATTCCGACATTGTAAAAATTTATTGTAAATCACGTAAGGAAATAGGGTTAATTTTAAAAGTAACACTTGTGATAAAAATATTATTAAAAATAGTATTATTTTTGTTTCTCTTTATTATTAGTACTGTCACGTCATCAACACTTCTGATATATGGATCCCAGAAGCATTTAAGGGATACCAAATTCCTGGTTTACCCCCACTTCCCACCAGCCCAAAACTCCCTCATTTGCTCTAACCTTATTTGAAACCATTGAAAATATTTTAGAGAAAGAAACTTTCATTTAGACAGAGAAAGAGTTCTTAACACCCACAAAAACCGTCGGAAATCGCTCCATAACCATCCGAAATCACCACCAACGCCCTCTATAAAGCTTTTGGAAGTCTGTGAATATCGAATAATCTTTTAAAACCAACCATGTCCAAACCCACAAAGTTGGCAGAGAAAAACATTACTTTCGAGAAGAAGTCTCTCCGAGTAATGGATTCAGCAGATAAAACGCCACCGGCGGAGAAAATTTCTAAAAAACCTGCACCAGAGAGAGAGAAAGGTGGCCGAGGAAGGATTGAAGAGAAAATAGGGGGAAATCGAAGCAAAGGAATCGAAGAAGGCGAAAAGAATCATAGAAAAGAAGATGATCTCGAAAGCTGAGAAGTAAAAATGTTGCATTTTCGTTTATATGTTTAAAAGTTTGCATTTTTAATATACATTCTGTAAAAATGTGCATTAGACTTGAGAATGTTTGCATTGTTTACTAATTATGTAAAAAAAAAAAGTTTGCATTTTAATATGTTTTTTTGACGAGATTTTACATTTCTAATTGATTTATTGAAAAAAAAAATTGCAAAAACAAATGTAAAGTTTGTATTTTTATTTGATTTTGTGACATAAACTAAAAGTTTTTTGGTTTGGGATTTGGATTTTGAGAGGAAAATTGAGTGTATTGGTTCATATAAATATTTAGTTGCCGAAAGTGTTTGGGTTTTTGTTAATATTTGGTTAATTGTAGTTGATATCGGAAAATGTGATTATCTGGTTATTTATTTGAGATCATCTTGTAATTTTATCCATGGGTCATTTTTATGATGACTTGTTGGTCATTATAAAAATTACTCAGATTTTTGTTATTTCGATATGGTCATTTTTATGATGACTTACTGGTCATTAATTTAATTACTCAGATTTCTGTTATTTCCAGCTTGTCATTTTTATGATGACTTGCTAGTTACTTTTATGATGACTTCCTGGTCATCAATATTCAATGGTTAATTTTAGATTTCTGTTATTTTCCAGCTAGTCATTTAAATAATGATCGGATGGTCAATTCTGTAATATCCATACCTTTGTTAGCTTCAATACTAGTGTCGTTCATTATAATGACCGAGTGGTCATTATAATGACCGAGTGGTCATTCTTGTAACGACTATACTTTTGTTAGCTTCAATACTAATGTCGGTCATTTACATAATGACCGAGTGGTCATTCTTGTAATGACTATAATTTTGGTAGCTTCAATACTAATGTCGGTCATTTACATAATGACCGGGTAGTCATTTCTGTAATGATCATATATTTGCTAACTTCAATACCGGTGTCAGTCATTGACATAATAATTATGTGGTAATTTCTGTAATGACTATACATTCATTAACGTCAATACTAGTGTTGGTCATTTACGTAATGATCGGGTGGTAATTTCTAAAATGATCATACATTCGTTAGCATCAATACCATTGTTAGTTATTTACATAATGACCGTGTGGTGATTTTTGTAATGACCATATCTTCGTTAACATCAATATCAGTGTTGATCATTTACGTAATGACCGGATGGTAATTTCTGTAATGACCATATCTTCGTTAATGTCAATACCATTGTTGAATAGAGTGAACAAAAATGGAAAGAGATTTGTTAGACTTAGAGTGAGCTCAGATCTTCAACAATGGTGAAGAGACAGTACGTGAAAATAAGGTGAGAGGAAAACGAAGGAAGAAAAAATGATATTTAGAATTGTGAGTGAGGGGTGGGGGGGCTGGAAAGTCGGAAAAACTTCAGTTTAGGGTTGGTTGAGGATATTTTTGACTTTTTACAGCCACCTCATGATGTTAATGATGTAACAGTGCTAGTAATGAAGGAAAATAAAAGTGGTGTTATTTTTAATAATATTTTTCTTACAAGTGTTATTTTTGAAATTAACCTAAGTAAATAAGGAATATTTTAATAAAAATTAATGAAAGTTCGATATTGTAAAACTCTGTCCTACTGATATCGTGTGTGTGTGTATTTTTTTTTTTCCCCAAAACTCTATCCTACTGATATAATTGTTTTTTTGTTCTTCCATGTTTTACTATAAAAATTTTCCTTCAAAACAAATAAAGTTGTGCTGTGTTTTCTTTTCAGTGGAATGTGATTTCACGGATAAAACGCCTACACTCTTTCTCCTACAATTTTTTTTACTAAAAAAATAGAAACAAAATTAAAATATATATTTAATATTATGTTTGTAAGACACATTCATTTTATATTATATTTATAAGACAATGTACATTTGGATACCATGTCTTTCATTTAATATAAATATATTAAACAGTAGATTCACTAATTTTACTATTTATTCTTTTTTTTTTTCTATTTACTTTTACTATTCACATTGCATTCTCTCTCCACTGGAACACATTATGATAAATATATGTAAATTACTCAAATATACATTACATTTAAATATAATGTATGAGCAGGATGTCTAAACATATGTTGTATCTTATATTTTACCTTTGAATAAAATATAAAGTGAATGTATAATCCTAACCAACCATAAAAAAAAATACCAAAAAAAAAAAAAAAAACCAACCATATGGAAACATGACCAAAAAAAAAGTGAATGTATCTTATATTTTCTTCTTCTTTTGTTTTTTGGTTTTTGTTTTTTTTTTTTGGTTAAGTTTTTTTTTTTTTTTTTCTCATAGTGACTGTGTTTATGTTATACCTCTGTATTAATTTCTTTTTTTAAAAATGCAACTTTATTTGAACAATGGACTCTCAACATTTTCATTTAATTTACCCTACATCCAAGGATAACATGACAAAGAAAATTAACGTTCACCAAAAAAAAAAAAAAAAAAAAAAAGAGGAAGATTAGTTGTGTTACCAAATAAAAAGATTAATTAGGGTACTCTTATAAAATGCACAAAGATGGGGCAGTGTCTTGCAACATGAAAAAGTCCCCATTCCAAGTTGCCCCCTCTCCACGATTTTAACAAGAAAAATGACAAACAACGATGTGCTACAATTCTAGCATCTTGACTCATAACAAATTTTCATATCAAATTTCGTGCAATTTAATTAAAAAATTTTGAACCAAAGATAGATAAATTAATTTATTATTAGCTAAAGATCAACTAAAATAGAAATATTACATACGATCTCGAGTGTAGTATTAAGGGGGTGTTTAGTGAATGAGTTTAGTTTAAGATTTTTAAGTTTCAATAGTAATTTTTCAGAAAAGACAAAAAACTTTTTTAGAAAAGGCAAAAAACTTTTTCAGAAAAAGACAAAAACAATGATGAAAAAAGTACAATTTAGTTTAAAATGGACTTATTTCCAAACAAACCCTAAGTCTCCCAATGTCAATTTTAACATTTGACTAGGAATTCCACTATAGTACAGTGTTGTTCTTGGTACTAAATCTCACATAATATATGTTTATTATTAAATTTGTCATCAAGTACTAGCATATACTAAAATTTTCCATTTAATTACTACTATTTGATGTATTTACTTTTTTTTTTTTTACCGTAAGATTTTTATTTTATTCATTTCAACAATGTTATTTCAACTTATTTTGAGTTAAAAGTTTCACAGCTTAAAGATCATGAAAAAAGTATAGACACGATTTTTTAAATTATATTTACATATGGAAGCGTGAAATAAAACAAGATATCAAGCATTCCCATTGGACTAGCTCAGTGGATAAGAGGGGAAGAATTTGGATAGGAGATCCCAAATTAAAAATCTTAATGTGTTTTCATTTCTTTATAATTAATAAGTGACAGTCATAAATTTCATAACAAAGATAAAAGAAAAAAAAAATAAAGCATACCATTTCATTTTTGTACATATATATAAATATCAATTATAGCCTTGATATTTAGTTTTTGCATTGAACATAGTTTTACTTATGTCATAAACTCTTATTTAATATTTGAGAATTTAAGTCCCAAAATATACTCATGGAATTATTTAACAGAATGAAAATTTGACTTTCAATTAAACAAGACCATTTTGGTGTATTTTTGCATTGAGAATGGCATTGTGATTGGATCTCAAGCACCCATTGGTCCCTCCAAGGATCTTGAGAGGCAATATCATGATGATGGTGTTCCCCACTATTATGATTTCCTTGTTGCTTCACACATGAAATCTTCTTGATCAAACTCACCTTGGTTTGACAAAAGTCTAATACAGTCACAATATTTTAATGAGAAACTATAGTAAATAGTAGTTTTATAAAAATAATTGAAATAAATAGTAAATTTTAAAATATTTAAAGTGAATTGTAAATTCATTAAGTAAATTACATACTAATAAGGAGTAAACAAATCATTTACTTGTTATTTATTGTTATATATTCCAAATATTTTTAAAACATACTATTTACTTCAATGATTTATGTAAAAATGATATTTAGTATTCACTTCATCCTCCCTCATTTTAATTTTCTTTGCTAGAAAAATAACCACAACATTTATGATTTTATTTAAATATATCTCCAATTAGAAATTAACTGGAACTCAGAGATTTATATTTGAGTGACAACAAGGTCGTCCCCGAGTTTTTTACACATTGTAGGCTCTTCTTGTATTTTGAGTTGGGGGGGGAGACGGAAAGAAATTCCTGTCGCTGAGAGAGAAATATATCAGATCAGATTGAAGCACATTCTAAAGCGTACTATATATATATATATATATATATATGTACATCTTTATAAACTAATTTATTATTGATTGAATCTTAGAATATGTTTAATAAACCAACTCAAACTTAAATTTTTCATCTTTATTTTATTTTATTTTTTTCTGAAAAGTCAATAACAATTAAAATTAATTTTTAAAAAATCAATCAACTCTAATTTTAAAATTTTAACCTCAACTGTGGCACTAAATGCTAAACGAAGACTTAGGAGGGGTGGCTCGTTCACGTGGTTGTTCGTGTTAGAGCCGTTTGATTTTTTTCCGACCCGAACACGACCCGCGACACGAACACAAAACGAAACCGCGACACGAACACGACACGAACCCATCACGGGTTGAACGACACGAACCGAAATACCCGCGAACGAAATTGACCCGCGATACGAAATTAACACGAAATTGACCCGAAATTTCCCGATTGACACGAAATGATGAGACGAACGTGACCCGAACTTAACCCGAAATACACGAAAAGTCACGAAATTAACCCGTGACACGAACTTGACCCGAACTGACCCGAAATTGACACGAAACGTGACACGAAAATTGACACGAAAAAAACGGGTCCAACCCGAACACGACACGATTTTCTTCGTGTCAAATTTTCTCAACCCGAACACGACCCGCCCCCTATTTTTCCCAACCCGAACCCGCAAAATTCGTGTCGTTTTCGAGTCGTGTCGTCGTGTCGCGACCCGTATTGCCACCCCTAGACTTAGGGCCCGTTTGGTTGTTAGTTCCGTTTGAACTAAATTGTATTTTTTTCATTATGATTTTTATCTTTTCTGAAAAAGTTTTTTATCTTTTCTAAAAAATTACTATTGAAACTTAAAAATTTTAAACTAAACTCATTCACCAAACCTCCTTTTATACTTACGATTACAAATCCAAAACTCCCTTCCTTTATTGGGCTAGCCCTAGCCCAATGGCTTATCCTAAAGCGTACTCTACATGCACATGCATGTCTCTCCTCTGAATTTCCACATTGATGTAGACATGTACGTACTTTCAACCAAAAACTACTAAAAATATAACGAAAGGAAGTGAGAATTATATAGGTAAGATATTAAAAAAAAATTATATAGGTAAAGTTCTTTTCTAAATTAAGCAAAAAAATTTATACAAGATTTTCTCAATTTTATATTTTTAAATTTTAATACAATTTCGATTAAAAAATAATTTTTATTAAAATAAATTATCGGAAAGGTTCATACAGTAGAAAACTCCAAAAGAAAAAGAAAAAGAAAAAAAAAGAATAAGAAATTTTCACTGACGTAAAAAGGGGGGAGGGGGTGAAAAAAGAATGTCGACCCATTAGAAACTGGTCTGCCTCCTAAACTATTCATATATTTTTCTTTATTTACAATTCAAATTTACTCATATGACCCACTAAGTTGTTCTGATTATGGTTAATGAAATTATAAAATTCCTTGTAAAGCCAACTGATGGGACTTGATCAGTTGAGAATTGTCTTAAAATTCTCTTTTTTAACTTGAATGATTCAATGATTGGTGAATTACTAAGAAAAATTTACATTTAAAAAAGAAAAACAACAACAACAACAACCAACTAGTCTAGGGACATTGATCAGTCAATTAACCAAGTGAGGCAATGCCCATTCCTAACACATCAAGGCTATTATTAGGCAACTTTTTAGTTCGCAAAAAAGCTTGTTTGGAAAAGGTCTATATTGCAAACAATAATATTCAATCAATTTTCTTTCGCTTTTTTTTTTTTTTTTCTTTCTTAAACTTTAAAAAATGTCAATATTCATCTATACATATGAAAGAAAAACAGATATCAATGAAATTAAATTACTCTTAGGTTTCAAATCATAGACGGTTATTTAGGGTTTGTTTGCTTTATTAGTTCATTCCAACTCTAGTCGTACTGTTTTTTGTTTTTTCTCAAAAAGTTTTTTGTTTTTTTTGAAAATTCAAAAAAAAATTTACTATTACAACTAAAATATTTCAACTCAAACTAACCAACCAAACACACACTTACATTTAAAAAAAAAAATCACAGACGGATATTGGCGAATTATGTATCAGCAAAATAAGCACCGTCCACATAATTATTTTAGTTAATTAATTGACTTTTAACTAGTTCTTTATAACTTCAAGCAAATTGAGGATCTTCAAAATTGGAAATCATAATTTTCAACAAGTTGTTTGATCTTACTTCGTCTGTCCAATCCTTTAATTATTTTTAATTGAGTAATGTAGTTAAAACACCTTCATTCATTTATCACCTCTTACATGGGCGTTCGTCTACAATATTTTTAGCCACTTGACATTTCGTCGTAATGAAAAATGCAGTTATTTTTATTTTTCATTTTAAATTATAATTGCTGTCGTTTTCCTTAAATGACTACTGGCTTTTATTTCATTTTAATTATAGATTTTGAAATTGAAGATTCATTGTTGAGGTTATGAGCGGCTTAGTCCCATTTTATTAAAAATGAAACCAAAATTACAAAAGAATAATATTTAGAAGAGTAATTGGCTTAAATAGTCACTGAACTCTTTTAAAGGTGATAGTTTGGTTCATGTTCATTTTTTTTTTAACTAAGATAATCCTGAACTTTTATTTTTTGGTCATCCAAAACCGTTAAGTTTTTAACAGAATTAATCATGTGTACAATATATATGATCTAATTTGTAAGGGTGTTTTAGTAATTTAATAATAATTAATTTAATAAAATAAAATAATTTTCTCTATCCTCTTCCCTCCCCTTCCCCCCTCTCTTTCTCCATTTCTAAAAACCCTATCCACCGGGGGGGGGGGGGGGGGACCCAGATTGTGGCAGCGTCGGGGGGGAAGGGGGGTGTGGAAGGAGGGAAGGAGGGAGGGAGGGAGGGAGATGGTGGGCCAAAACTCATATTGCGCCGGGGGGGTCTGATACCAAATCGCGGCGGCCAAGGGGGTGAAATCGCAATGCCAGATGGGGTGGGGGCAAAACTCAAATCACGCTGAGGCGAGGTGGAATACGTAGGGGGAAGAGGGAAAGAAGGAGGGAGGGAGACGGCCTGCGGCTCTGGCTCCGGTGTTGATGTTGGAGTCCGAACTAGGGGGGTGAGGGGTGGGATGGAGAGAGAGAGAGGTCTCTCCCTTTTTTTTTTTTTTTAAATATAAATAGGGTTTTTTAAAAAAATCTTTTTAGGGGTATTTTTCTTAAAACACAAAACATACTTAGCATATGACCATTTGTAAGTATTTTAATAGAACTAGATGGAAATGACCAAATCATCAACTTTTTAGAGAGTTTAGGGTTAGCATAAAAAAAAAAAAAAAAGAGACTAAAATGTCACCTCCTAAAGAGTTCAAGGATCATTGAGATCAATTACTCTATTTAAAAATATTAATTTTAATCTTAATTGTTTAGTATCAACCTATATAATATTTAAGTTATATTTTTTAATTGATAAATTTTTAAATAATTGCCTGTATCAACTAAAACTAAAATATTGTACTTACAATTAAAAAAATGACCTCAATATAAACTATTAATATTAGATTTAGGGTCTGTTTGGTGAATAAGTTTGAGTTGGAAATTTTACGTTTCAATAGTAATTTTTGTTGACTTTTTAGAAAAGACAAAAAAAAATTTTCAGAAAAGACTTTTTCAAAAAAAGATAAAAACTGAGATGGAAATTTTGAGTTTAAACTTGTTTGCCAAACTAAGCCTTAGACTCCGTTTGAAGTTCAAGTTTAAACTTAAGATTTAAACTCATTTTTATCTTTTTTCTGAAAAATTTTTTTATTTTTTCTGAAAAAATTATCTTTTCTAAAAATGTAAAAATTACTATTTAAACTTAAAAATTTTAACTCAAATTCATTCATTAAACAAACCCTTGGTGTCTATAATATTATTCTTGCATAAAGAAAATGAAAGAAAAAACTTACAAAGACCGTGATTGTTCCCTACCATGTTCTGAAAATGAAACAAAAGAGTGGTCAAATCAAGTCTAATAAAACTTCAGTAATTAGTCTGACAAATATGCATTAGTGCCTTTGTTTTTCTTTCATTCTGGCAGATAATAATGAGACGCATCATTGTTTACTAATCGGATATGCGTTGAAAGTACTAATTTCGGCAATGGGCAATTCTGTAATTTTCATTTTTCTAAACAAGTAGATTAGTAGGTTAATTAATTCTACTTATTACTTGACGGCGAAAGTTGAACTTTTTAGTCGACGAAATGCCATTATTAGTGCAGGCAATACCTATATGGTTGGGCAGGTGGCAGATTTTTCGCTCTCCTAATCATGAGAGTTAAGAATAGATTCGAGAGCACATATAATATCAATCACAATATTTATGATGTGCAAGTTGTACCGAACAAGGTTAGTGTTCGGAAATTTTTTATTTATTTTTTATTTTTTATATTTGCCAACCCACAGAGAGAATTCATTATTAAAAAAAAAAAAAACCATTAACGCAAGCAAATCAGATTAAAATAATGGAATGTCAAATTTGATTAATAGTTTATTTATCTTTTTTATTATTTGTATTATTTTGCTAAAATGATTTAATAGTTTTATTTATTTGATTCCTATTCAAGTACGCAAGGAGATCTGTTCCTTGGGCCAAAAGTTAAAGCACCTTAAAAGAGTGCTGTTAATTTCGAAAGAGGCACAAGAAAGAAGGAATGAGTAAAGAGAAAGAAATACTCTCTGTCTCTTGTGCATGTCTGTACGCTTTGGTACACTACCCTACGAGGTATTTGTACATTGGTAACACCTAGGCCAAAACTAAGGATGATTATTTCTCCTATAGGGACGGATTCATTCCTAACTGTTAGTTTACCGATCCATATCAAAATCTTAAATTGTTGGAAGTGTGCACACAATAGTTTTATATTTTAACGCTAATGGAGGATTGCTAACAGGAAGTTTGGAACTGAAATGGAAGTGGGGGATTGTTAACGAGGTTAGAGCAGTAATGGATGAAAGGTTGAGTAGCTTGTTTGCGGGCAGTAATGGGGACATGAAATGAAAGTGTTTTTCTAGCTCCTTCCCACCGTGTTGTGATCCCTAATTGGAATATAATTTTGCTTAATTTAGTACTTTTTTTTTTCAAAAGAAAAATTTTGTTCCTTTAATGTCTGAACTATCAGAATGGGTGAAAATTTTTGACCTTTATTAAAACATGAGTTTATAGGATTATGTTGAGAAATATATATTTAACCAATTGAAATTTAACCACACCTTGAGGTCTTGTATCCTAGTTAAAATCAATAGCATTTGCATTTTTTTTAAAAAGAAGATAAACATCTTTGTTGGTAATAATTTCCGCTCAATGGCTGTTTCTCATTTTACAGTTTTTAAATAATCGGAGTTTGTTAAATTATTTATAAAGAATAATATCTAGGATTTTTGAACTCGTTCCCTCTTTTAAGTTTAATTTATTGTATGAATTAATCCATTCAGGTTTATTTCTATTTTTGTAACGAATCTCCCTTTATTTTTTCCCTCCCATGTTTTCCCATTATCATATGGTTTACCTCCACGCTTTGAATGAATATAGTGTTGATATTCTTACTCCAACGACTATTTCTCATTTTAATTTAGTTTTCTTCTTCAAACTATCAGAGATTTAGGACACTAAGCCCACGTTTGACATTCAAGTTTAATTCCAACTATATTGTATTTTTTCATCTCAAATTTTTTTTTTTGTTTTTTTCTGAAAAGTCAACAAAATTTATAACTAATTTTTAAAAGTCAACCGACTCAAATTTAAAAATTTCTTCCCATCTCAAACTCAATCCAGATACCAAACGAACTCTAAAAAAGAAATCTAGATTTTACTATTTACAAACCCAAACGGAAAGACTCCATTCGCTTAAGTTAGAAAGAATTCAATACAATTTACCAAAATTTTAAAGGGCAAAAAAGTGTAATTTTATCCACAAATTATTTTCAAGGAATATCTGGATAATTATTTTCAAAGAATATGTGGATATCCCTTTTTTGTATTTGATATGTTAGTCTTAATGTGAATTTAATCCGTTCAAATTTATTTCTAAGTTTTAAATATTTTCGCTATTTGCTTTCTTACCTAAATTTGGTTATTATTATTTGCTTTTCCAACGAGTTTTTATACATTCATTCAAATTTTAAACCATCATGCATGTCGATCTGATAGATATCATTTATTTATTGGTATCGATTTTAAACTCCAACAGCTATTTCTTTTTTCATTGTAGGCCTCGTTTGGCAATATAACTCAAATTGTATTTTTTTATTTTAGTTTGTCTTTTTCTGAAAAAATTTTTGTTTTTTATGAGAAGTCACAAAAAATTTTCAACTCAAACTGTACTTTTTTAACTCAAACTCATTCATCTAACAGACCTTTAGTCTTCCTCTCCAAACACTAAAAGACCTGTTTGGATGGGGGTAATGATATAGAAAGGAATGGAAAGGAATATAAATCTTATGTTTGGTTGGTTTTAAGACAAGGAATGATCATTCAAGTGAATGGCTTTTCCACCGCTTTGGTGAATAACAATTCAAATGAATGATCATTCCTCCTACATGAGACAGGAATAACAATTCTAATAAATTTTTATTTTTGTTTTCCATGTTTACCCTTTATCCTTCTCATTTCCTTTTCTCATTTTAACCACCACTGCACCTCCTCCACTTTCCTCAACCCCACGACCACTCCTATGATGAATGCCGACAGAATCACGGCCGTCACCCATTCAACTCTGCCACCGGCTTAATCATCGCCGTCGCCCGAAGTCCATCTCCTCTGCCGCTCTCTTAGCCATCCCCGCCGAGTCCAAATCTCGGCCATGTCTGTTGATCCTCCGCCGTCTCCTCACCCGGCCCAACTTGTCTCCTTCCACCGCCCATCCCGATTTCTCCTCGAAGTCCATCTCGTCCAACCCGACCACCATAATTTCTCATCCCATTCCTGAAATTCATCAATTAAATGCCATCCTCGCTGACCCATAGCCTAGATCTGCCCAAAGCCTCCCGCCTCCACTCAATTTCCGGCTCATCCCAGACCATCCTCGTCTGCCCAGATCTGAGACCCAACAAATAGTGCATTTTTTTAGCTCTAAAGACGAGCAAAATGAACTCCGGTGACGACTGTGCACCAAGCTCCGGCAACGGAGAATGTCTAAACTTGAAAACCCATTTTTAACATATAACTAGTAGATCGTCCGTGATGGATTTGCGTGAGATCTTGGCTGCCATTTTTTGGTGTTTTTGAAGGTTGATGCACAAACAATTCTATAAGAGAAGAGAGAGAGAGAGAGAGAGTTTGATAAGGTTTTGACGAGACTGGTTTTGAGATGCTATGCCGGCTCAGGGCTGTAGCCGGATTTGGGAGAAACGACAATGAATAGGAACCCTTTCTCGGTAACGAGACGTGACGGCTTCCGACGATGTTTAATATATATATTTATTAAACAGGAGGGCAGTTTTGTCAAAACAAAAAATAATCAGTGCTTTCCAAGCTATTTGTAAAATCCTAACCAAACAATTGATTCTACTTTTCCACTCCATTCCATTACTCCCAACCAAACGTGGCCTAAGGGATTGGGAATACCAATAAGGAAGACGCTCGAACGGTTAAATTATAACGAATTGAATATATGTTACCAAAATCTCAAAGAGCAAAAAAGCATAAATTCGCTCATTTGTGTGCTTATTATTTATTAAGAATATATCTTGTTCTCATTTCCTTTTTTTTTTTTTTTTGAATTTGATATGTCAGTGTAGGTCTGAATTAATTCATTTGAGTTTCTATCGAAATTTTTTAAATAAATTTCCTATATTCTTTCTCGCGTAATTATTTTAATTTGTTTCTTTCTAATTATTATATACATTCAACTCATCAAATAAGTTGACCTAATACATATCATTTCATTTTAATTATATTGATTCTTGGGCTATTTCTCCATTTACTTTAGTCTTCATTTCTAAACAATAAGGAATTTAGGACATTAATTATAAGGAAAATATTCGCACATATAAGTAAGAAAGAATTCAATATAGTTTACCAAAATTTTAAAGAGCAAAGAGTGTAACTTTTTACATTCTTTTTAACATACAATACAATACTTTCTTTTTTACTAAAATAACTTTTTACATTCTTATTAGTTACAGAGAATGTTTAGAGTTTTGGACTCATTTTCCTCTTCTGAATTTGATCTGTCGATCTTGATTTAAACTAATATTTTAAAGCATTTTCTTTTATTTTTTTCTTGCACAAATTTTATTATCGTGATTTGGCTTTCCTATGTGATTTCTTCGTTCACGCAAACCAACTTGCTCCTAATAGATATGATCATATCAGATTATTTATAAGGAAGACACCCGAACTCTTAAATTAACAATATTTACAGATTACTAATTGTTGGGGAAAACACTATACCCAATGCATAGTGGAAAAATAAATTCAACTAGAAATAAAGATAAAATAATGAATTTACGCAGTTCAACAAAATTGCTTATGCCTACGGGAGAGGGAGAATAAATTCACTAACACTTTTATAATTATACACTCTCAACCTCTCTCTACCCAGAACCCTTTTATATCCTTTGCCTATCTCTTTTCTCACTCTCTCAAAAAAAGACACATATTCTCTCTATTTTTCTGACCACACACACACATAATTCTAAACACAATAGACCTATTTATGGGCTCTCAACGAGACAAAAAAATACAACTTTTCCAAACTCACAAAAAAGTAACTTACCCAAAAACTAATTTGAGTCACATACCTAACAATCTCCACTTTGACTTAAATTCTCTAACGTCACACTCAAGTTTAACAAGAATAAACATATATCGAGTTCAAATTCTCATCAAGCTTGACACGAGAACCTGACTTCTTCTTCCTCCATGCTTTGTCTTCACCACTATAAGTCTTCATCATCTTCCTTTCAGTCGTCACGAGTGTCTTGGTGCACTCTTTCACTCTTGCAGCTTCTTTCACAACAGAAGAAGAACTCTCTTAACATGGCTTCAACTTCATAGCTCTACCTACAACTGTCTTCCCTATCAACTTATATAAGTTCTATTAGCTTATACAAGTTCTTCACAAACAATATCACACTCGGATATTCTTCTTCAAACAATTAGGGATTTAGATTACTTATAACGATGACACTCGTCCTCTCTAGTTAGAAAGAATTTAATGTAGGTTACCAATATTACAAAGAACGAAAAATCATACCTTTGTCCATTTGTTTACTTATATCTATATAAAAATATATATATATATCTAGTATCGTGGTTGCAGGTTTAGGCTAGCAATACTAAAAGGTAAAGAGTTTGAATCTGCACATCCCAATTTCCAAAAAAAAAAAAAAGAAAGAGAGAGGAGTATATCTTGGGTCTTATCTCATTTCTCTCTTTTGAATTTGATTTGTTAGTCTGGTCATAATCAACTTTTATCATTTGGTTTTTGCTCTGTGATTTCTATATTATTTTAACTGATACATATAATTTAATTTTGCTTATATTCATTCTTACTCAACAGCTATTTCTCCTTTGCTTTCTTCTCCAAACAGTAATTGATAGGATACGAATAAGGAAAACACTCAAACACTATAAAGAATTCAATAAATTTTGAAATAGCAAATGCTAATTTTTATAGAGAACATTTAGGGTCTTGGATTCATTTTACTCTTTTGAATTAGATCCGTCAGTCTTTATTTGAATTAATCCGTTCAAGTTTATTATTATTATTATTATTATTATTATTATTATTTTGTTTTTTAAAGAATTTCGACTAAAAAACATTAAAATTATAAACTTTTAAATATTAGGTTACATGAAAATGAAAAGAGAGAAAGATAAATGTTACATTTATGTAGCTAAATGGAGTAGAAGCTTTGAAAACCAACCTTAATAACAGAGGTTGGAGACGGATATCCAAACGATCATTTATATAAAAATTTATGACTCTGTTACTGCTTATATCTTCTCTCTTATTAGAGGCCTTTTTTCTCTTCTTGAGGGGTAGAGTGCAAAATGTTTACTCCCATTCCTCATTTTATCTTTTCATGGATTAAATCGCGGATTCGTGGCGGTGTCGTATGTGTTTTTTTTTTTTTTTTTTGGGTGAATTTCATCTCTACTCATGAACGTGTCTTTCGTTCTTTCTTTAGCGGTACTTTGGTTATAAAGAAACTTTAATGAATTTCATCTCTACTCATGAACGTGTCTTTCGTTCTTTCTTTAGCGGTACTTCAATACTTTAATGAATTTCATCTCTACTCATGAACGTGTCTTCCGTTCTTTTTTTAGCGGTACTTACGGTTATAAAAAACTTTAAACGCATTGAAGACGTTTAGAAACACAATTATACAGTCGGACATATGTAAGTGCAACTCCTTGGCTAAAAGGTACTTTAGAAACACGTGAATCTTGTTGTTGCTATTTGAGTCCTTGATAAGTATTCCTGAGCCAATTATTAATTTCTTTTTCTTTCTTTTCCTACAAGAAGAAAGTTGCGTTAGTTCACTTTTTCATTACGTGGGTTCAATTTTAGAAGGACAAGAAGATGAAATTAGACCCAAATTTTTTTTTTAGAAAGTACCAAATTGGAAAACTTAAATCTGACATAAAGTTTACATATGAATGCAGTACATGATGTGTTAGCAAAATATGAAAAATAAGACAACAAACAAATGTCGGAATTAACAAACACGAAATTCGTTAGCAACAAAAATACATAATAATACAAGATAATAAAAATTGTCGATGAACACCGAGGCCCGTGTGTCACACGGTTTCCTTAAAACAAGTTCGCCTCCTCACCGTCGGTGCTCGAGGATCAATCAGTGTCTGCTTTCTAGGATACAACGGTTTACAAGCGGTAACAATGCACCAAGTTACAGCTTCCGGCGAACTTGAAAAATGCCCGAACTCTATCGCTTAAGACACCTAGTCTCAGATCAATAAGAAAAGAAAAGAAAAGTTTGGTTTTTCATATGTTCCTATTCGACTAAGAATGGATGCTATTTATAGGCATTTATGTGAGGAATCAATCGGTCAGCCATGTAACCAGCCCAAACGTTTCAACCATTTACAATGGCTTTAATGGCTTAACTTTCTAGAAGCTAAATGCTCCACAACTAGCCAAAACCAGCTGAACGTTTCAGCCATTTACAATGGCTTTAATGTCTTTAACTTTCTAGAAGCCAGACGCTTTGGCTGTTACCAATTGTCACAAACGTTTTCATGCCTTTGGAATTAATCATGGTATTATTCCTATTAATTAGAAACATTTTCCAAGGCTTAAAGATTAGCAACAGTAACCGTCATGGAGTAATTGCAGTCAATTTCTCATTCACCATTTCATCATTTTGAGCGTATTAAAATTCAATTTCGATCTTCTTGCAGAGAAGAACACAAATTCATCATGAACTAACACGAAGTAGGTCCCGCTCAAATTCAAGTCTCAAAATGACCTATAAAATGGTTTTTACAAGCCATTTTTTCCAACATGATGTACTACACTTATGATTGTAAACTTAGTTAACGATACATCTACATTAATTTTAATATTGATCTGATAAATAAAAGTAAATTAAAAGTGTAAAAAAAAAAAAAAAACTTGCATCAAGTTTGCGAATAATCAAACGCGAAGAGATAATTGACACTTTATCATGGTGTAACATAAATTATCTTTCTACCTGAAACTCAATCTCAAAATTTAAATACACTTCATGTTTTGCATAATATTGATTTTTATTATGTTGTGTGGTCCTACCCGAACTTGGCTGAAACATCAAGATACATGACGCCACCCCCAAAGGCTTAATATATTGTGTGTAATATACACACAATATATTGTAATCCCTCATTTAGAGATATAGGTTGGACCCTCGCTTATATCATATCTTTCAATTTATATAGACAAAGGGAGTGTTTATGGAAACGTTAAGGTAGGTAATGTGATTTCGATTAAAATGTATATATGTAATAAACATTTTTTTTTTTTTTTTTCTGTTCCTTTTTGAGGATTCGAGTGTTTACTTAATTGATGGTAAAATGACAAACTATCCAATTCCCTTTTTAATTTTTACTAAAGTTAAGAGTAGTTCTCTTTTAAATGTAATTACTAAAATTTTAGGCAAATAAAACGTAATCAATAGCTCATAACCCAAAAAACTTTAAGGGTATCTGAGTAAATTTGCCATCCATTTATTTTTAATATGAAATGGAAGATGAAGTAGAGTGTGGGGATTGACATTCCCAATTTTCTCGTATCCTGAGGTCTACTAAATTCTCATTGTTAATTTTGTAAGTAAATACATGATTAATAAGAAAGAAAAACATTCGTACTCACTTTTCTTTTTATGTGAAATAAATATGCGGATAGTATTTTAAACCTCCGCTATTTTTAGGTTCATCAACATTGCTTTTTTTGTTTTCATTGTTGATATATTTTAACGAGATGTAAGTGTAACACACAAAAAACACATAATAACTATAGAAAATAAAGGGATATGTGAGTAAATGACCGTTAAAAAGGAGTTTTTTTAAAAATTACCAAAGTTATGTAAAATAAGGAAAAACTATCATTTTTGAAAAAAAAAAAAAAAACTATTTGACCGATTAACCCTAGTCAATCATTTTGGAAAAAATTGTTGTTTGTTAAAAACCTGATGGACTAATTAATTATGATCAATATTAATATATATATTTTTTACTAATATTTTTTATTTAAAAAAAAAGATCATTTATTAGAATGAATATTTGAAAACTGCGTCGTTGCTAAAATAAGAGTTTGTTTGGCAAAACGTCTCATTTTAAACTAAACTGTACTTTTTAATCATGTTTTTGTCCTTTTCTCAAAAAAATTTTTGTCTTTTCTGAAAAAGTTTTTTGTCTTATCTAAAAAGTCAACAAAAATTACTATTACAACTAAAATATTTCAACTCAAACCAACATACCAAACAAACACTAAGTCTTCAAAAGTCATCAAATTTTTTTTTTTTAAAACTTCAGTTGATTTGTCAATCAAAGCACTGAATTACCTTACCCTTTTTAACTCCAAAAGGGTAAACCAAAAAGGTGTGGCTTTTAAAAAAAGTAAATCTAGAAAAGGTTCAAACTTGAAAACAAAGAGGGAAAGCAAACCCACAAAGGCTGCCTTGCAACGGCTAGCTTCTCATAATTCCTTTTTATAATAAGTCCAAAGCGCGACCGACCACACCACACCACACCAACTTTTTGGCAGCTTGGCTCTCCACCATTATTCAGATCCTTAACCCTTTTTTCGAACCCTTATAAACCTCTCCTTCTCAATATGTTTTCACCAAACTTTACTCCTCCAAGTGTTCGACAAAATGCCGAGGAAGAGACTGCCCATCTTTCACAAGGTCTCTAAGATCCTCAAAGTGTCTATTTTTCTCGCCAAGATGAGAAAAGTACCCGCAATTCCTAGACTAGTTCTGTTTAAGAAGTCAAACAAGCGACTTAGGAAGTTCAAGCTTCTTCAAAACAAGCATTACAATTACGGGTTCATCACCGAATACGAGTTCTCTCCGTCGAAAACTCGGCCTCTTAGTCGTTGTGACCAGAGTAAGGAGATCAAGTTCAGCCATGGAAGCCTTCGGAAAGTGTATTCCATGCTGTTCCTCTGCAGACGTTTGCGAGCAGAAAGAGGAGATAATGTTGGAGACGGTTTGAAGTCTCTGCAACTTGAAGCTCTACCAGCCGTTGATCATGAAGAGGGTGTTGAATCCGGGGCTTTGTTTAGGCCGTTGGATTGGGGTGATGAAGAAGAAGAAGAGGAAGATTCGATCGACTTGCGCGCCGAGAGATTCATCGAGAGGTTCTATGAAGGGATGAGAATTGAGAGACAAACGTCTCTGTGAAAATTGTGATCTTGCAAATTTGTTTTATTGTTTGATTAGTTCTTTTGTTTTTCCATTTTTTTTTCCTGGTTTTGTTCTGTAATTCTATTCTCCACAAGATTTTTGTGTTTGTGGAGATGGGTTTTTTTATTTTTCTTTTCTTTTATTATTATTATTATTATTATTATTTAAGTTTTTTCCCTTGCCATTGAAGTTTGTTTTGTGTGAAGGATGAAAGGTTTTGCACTCTTGAAGCATAAGCAAAAGTTTGTTTGAGAATTAAATTTTTAGATTTTTATAAGAATATAGTATATTTAAGAAAGTTAAAATAAATAAATAGCTACTTACAAAACATATTTGGCTTCAATATATATTATATATTTTGTAATGGTTATATGTATATTTCATCAATAATATCAAACCTAATTTTATTTAAAGGTGCGAAATTTGAATCATCCCATCTCTAAGTTTAAAAAGAAAAATATTTCTACTTTGTCTAATAGAAAAACTATTTATTGATAAATATGTTTTTTTATTTTAACAATTTAGTAAAGATTACTTTTATATATATTTAAATTCCTGTAAATATATTATTTATTATAAAGACTTTAGTCTATTTTCTTTTTTGAAAAGTCTCTTTCATTTCTGTCGAAAATTCTCCTAGGAAGGGGAAAAGAAAAGTTTGTTGTATGGCATATTTACTCAGTCAAACGATCTCAAGAAACATGGATGATCATCTGCATTTCTTGGTCCAATGGACCTATACATGGAAATGGTCAAAGTAAGGAAACAATTTGCAAGAGTACGGATGTAGTATAAAAATAATATATTTTCTTGTTTCCATTTTTTTTTTTTCACTAGTCAAGTCTGAATGATCTCTGCACCAAAACTAGGTTGGTCCCCAGCTGAAAGCTCCACTAACAAAGTTGGGTGGTTAGAAATTCAAAATAAACGACACAAAATGGCTCAAGACTTTACCCATATCTCTTATCGGATCTGCCGTCAACTTTACCTAATTTAATATGCTTCGGTTCAGTATTGGGGTTAGACATAGAGATGGTATTTTTACTATGAGATAACCCTATCCTTCAATAAGACGGATACGGGGTTACTAATTGAGGGGAGAGGTGGGTAAGATGGTTAATATTACCAGATGATTAGTATTGACGTTCCTAAACTTATTACAATATTACCAGATAATTAGTATTGACATTCCTAAATTTATTATGTTTTGATAATTTGCACTTTAAAAATTTATCTTCAATAATTTATTCATTGAACTTATTAAATTATTGCAATGTACCTCTTATGGACTTGCTCACATATACCTCATATATAAAATAGAAAACCTTATTTTTGAGAAAATTTTCAAATCCAATACAATTCCTATTATAAATTTAAGGGTAAGTTATCACAAAGTGACAAATTTAGAAGACGATGGTATTAAAATTATTCTGTATTAATGTTTTAGTTTTAAGATTTTAATTTGTTATTTAGTTTTTAGATTGAACTTTAAGAATTTGGAATATTATTGTTGAAGCTTGGTATGATTTTAAAACTTTTATTTGTTATTTTTAGAGTTTAGATTTTTTGTTTTGAGGCATTGATTTGTTTTCATGAGATATAGATTGCTATATTACTGATTTTTGCATTTAATTTGGTGGAATTTATTTTGAGTTTTGACAATCTAAAAGAATTCTTAATAAGTCATATGGATAAATAGATGAGATACAATGAAAAGTATAGATTAAGATTCTCCGATTCCGATGTAGTATATCGAGCAGGTGGGCTGGTGAGCAAGCGGACGGGCATGGCTAGGAAAGTATATTCATCTACGTCCTGCTTGAATATAAATCATCCTTTGATACATACACATAGTGATCAATATATGTAAAATACAAATATTTTAAAATTTAACCACGTAGCCGCGTTAGGAGTTCTTAAACTTGCCCTAAAATGAAGAAGTTTCCGTGGCAATTTCATGATGTTCTCTTCCTTCGGTCCACCAAAGAGTATGTACCTTCTTAAACCGGGAGATATTCAAGGTTATCTTGCACGTGTGTTTAAAAGAAAAGAAAAGACAAAAGAGGAAAAAAAAAAAAAAAAAACGTTTTCTTGGTGCGTAACGGGGGTGGTGAATCTCTAACAAAATAGAACAAATTTGGCAAAATTGGCAACTTGACCAAACGACAAGTATCAACCAATAAGAGAAGGAAGTCATCAGCTTTTATGTTTCTTAAATCAACGATTAAAGTGTTTCCCGAGATGGACGCAAAAGATCATGTCACGAATTTCCCTATGTCTGTTCAACACGAGTCATTGAAGAATTTCATATAATATATACATATACAAATACATATACATATACATATATATATATATATATATATATAGAACTTCTTGTTTCTTTCTTTCTTTCTTTCCTTTTTTTCCCCCGTCTCTATTCTCTGCTCCTTTTAAATTTTGCTTATAATGATTAAACCAATTAGTAGTGTTAAAAAAAGAAAAAAAAAAAGGAAAAGTCTTGTCTTCAATCCTTCCTAAGGGATTGGTCCTACACATAGAAGGAAAAGTTAAAAAAAAAGTGTAACATTGATTCGAGATAAAATTTTTTTTTAAAATTATTCTTAGTTATTTATTTTATAAATTTTGAATGAGTCTCATTTTAATTCTATTGTTAGAATAATAGAATTTTATAGCTTAAAAGAAAGAAGAAGAAAAAAAAAATCTTATCAGAGACAAGTATTTTCTAAAGAGGACTCCTCTTTCATTAGGAAAGATGGTTATAGTTTGAGAAGTAAACGAAAGGACATATACATACATATATATGTATATAAGAGAAGAGGGTCACGGTTAGGCTATTCAAAAGCTACAACTAATAAAAGAGAGAACAAGTATTTAATAATTATTCTCTTCCACAATCATATGTTTATTTACAAAATTAGCATTGAAAATCTAGTGGGTCTCACGCAATAAATATATATATATATATATATATATATATATATATAAAGAAAAGAGAATGTTAGTCCCTAGATTCTATCCTCTTATGTTTTCAAAATTCGGGACGTTGATATTGCAAGTGAGCATGAATTATGGCCAATTAAATTTGGGATCATGAACTATCACATTTTTTTTTTAATTTAATGCAAAAAAATTTATCAGATATTCATCATATGTACCTGAAAAAATTTATTGTCCAAGGAAAATGCTTTCTTCTGGTGTGTGTGTGTGTGTGTTTTTTTTGTTTTTTTTCCTCCACCTGAAAACATAAGTAATGGGAAAATTTCGTGCTTTGGTTGGAGGCTCCGCTTCATGTAAATGAGGATGGGCTGCAAGCCCCAAATACTAGTTGGGCCATGAATCTATGGCTATTGCTTTCATGAAAACATGAAAAATGAGTGGATTTCCTAATATTACTATAATAAAAACAAATAACATAATTTTTTTTTTTTGGGTGACGGCAAATAGCATATTCACAGTAAATCAATATTCTTGACAAATTTTTTTAATAGAAAATTAAGTGAAAAATCATGTTTTGAGTGTATTCTTATAATTTTGTTAACTCTAATATTAAAATTGATATGCAAAAATATCATAAATTTAATGCCTATTCATGACTACCATAATATTAAAATTGATAATTTTATCATTTCATTACATTAAAATTATCAACTTTAATATTAAATGTGCACACTTATAAAGAAGCATTTAAAATATGGCACTCCATCTAATTTTCTCACTTCCTCATTAGCTAAATGGAAAATTTGCAAGGTAAATAGAATATTTACTAGGTAAATAACATTTAAGAAATTCAATTTTTGCCCCATTTTTAGAAATTCTATATTAGCCCCTAAATTAAGGAATTTTTATAAGTTATTCCTCTCTAAGAAAATTTATTTATTTATTTTTATAATTTTATCCCTTATTAAAATCAATTATATTACTTTTTAAATTCATAATATTTTGAATTATAAACCTTATAATTATATTAAACTCAATAACAAATTTAGTTTATTAAAAAAATATTTACAGATCGGTAAACAATGATAAATGATTTTATGATTATATTCAAAATTTTTGTTTAATTTATGTCTTTTGAAAAAAATTTCTGAATCCACCGTTGGAGCAAACAAATAAAAAATTTTTTTTTTTAAGGAACAAACAAAATATTTTAGTAAAACTCAAAGATAATTAGGGGATGTTCCTCTGGATGATAACTGGGTGGAACAAGGGTGTAAATTGTTTTACCATCCTCATCCCCAACTTTTAAAACCATCAACATTCATATTCTCATCTCCATCCCTGCCTAAAAAGGGGTAGCGATTCTCCGTCAGAGGAGTTTTTCCCATATCCGTCTCATTTTCCATAATATTATATAATTTTTTTGTTTTAAATTATACAATTTAAAAATAAAAAAGAATAAATAATACATACTAATTAGTATTAACACCAAATGATATGGCTAACTAAAAGTTAACTTTTTATTTCCTTGTTTTTTTTTTAGTGAAAAAGATGTACTTGTAATTATTTAAAAAAAAAACTAAAACATTCTAATTAAATTTAAAAAGTTAACATACACGCACATAAAATACAAATACATGATATATGTGTATCTGGGTGGAGACGAGATAAGGGATACATCTCCGTCCCTGTCCTGTTTTCATTTGGAGAAAGATTTCGACCTCATTTTCATCCTTAAATATTATCCTTATTTTTCATTCAATTTTGATCGAAACTCCTGTATTTATTCTTTAGAATTAATTAGACGATGTTCCTCACATTTATAAGTTTAGAATTTTGATTGATTGATTGATTCATTATTTATTTGTCTTGTTGAAGATCTATATTCTCCATCTAAATCTACCATTTAACATTCACCCAAGAAAAATTATTGACTCTATCAAAACAATATCCATAAACAAAAATTATTAATTAAAAAAAAAAAAAGAACCTAGAAAAAAAAATAAAAAAATAAAAAAACCACGTGAGCCCTAGAACAAACAAGACAGAAAACAGAATCCAGAAAGGCTTCGGCAGCCTCCTTGTCATGTATATCACTCCCTTCCGTTCCTCTTTCCATTCGGCAAACCCCATATTAATTTGATTAAGCGTCTAATTAACGGCAAATCCTTTCCCTTTTTCCTCTCTCTATTTAAGGAATTAGGGTTAGGGATTTGTTTTCCCCCAATTTCGAGATCAGAAGAAAGAGAGAGAAATAGAGGAGAGAGGGAGCTGTGTTTTGTCCGAATATGGCGAAGGACGAGCTCAGGATTTACAATTCGCTGACTCAACAGAAGGAGATCTTCAAACCCAACGTCCCTGGCAAGGTCGGGATGTACGTCTGTGGAGTCACCGCCTACGATCTCAGCCACATCGGCCATGCCCGAGCTGCCGTTAATTTCGATGTCCTCTACAGGTCTCTTCTTCTTCTTCTTCTCAAAATTTTGAATTTTTTACGTTATGGTTTGATTTTTTGCATGAAGGATTTTTTATTTATTTATTTTTTATTTTTAACGATGTTTCTGGTAAAATCGCATTCGATATGGTTTGAGTCGACTAATTAATAACTTAGATAAAGTTTTAACTATGGAGATAAGTGACCTTGTAAAGATTACGTTTATTTATTTATTTATTTATTTATTTTCTGTAAGATTATTAGAGACTGTGAAGTAGGCTTTTAGGAATATGTGTGGGATGTGAAATTGATTTTGCTTGATGTGAGATTATGCAGATATTTGCAGCACTTGGGCTATGAAGTCACGTATGTTCGGAATTTCACAGATGTTGATGACAAGGTGCGAATTCGAACCGTATTGTTCTTTTGCTGATTTGGTTGTATCATTGTCCTGGCTTGCGGTTTTGGTTGAATTTGGTTGCCTAGTTCTGTTTTATTATATTTGTCAAGGTATCATTAGACTAGGTTCCTATCTACAATGGGTTGCTACGAAAGATTTTATTACATCCTTGGATGGGTGAGAAAAGTTTTTGTTTTTGTTTTTTGGCATAAATTGTTGTTATGAAAGACTAGTGAGGTTTTAGTTTTTGTTATTCTTTTAAGGAAATTTGTTTAATAAAAGTATAATTTGATGTTGCTTTTTTTCGTTTTAAACTTGTGTTTGTAACTACTAAACATTATTAGGTCTTACCCAAGTTAAGCCATTTATGAGATGTTTATCACTAGTTATTTTTAACTAATCACAAACTCTCATGCACTTCCATAAATTATTCCAAGTGCTTGGTTCATGATCATATATGCATTCAGCAATACGCGAGCATAGAAAACATTTTATAGGGTGTCGATTATTTTGTTTTGGTTGGCTAAGGTGTCTAAAATAGCATTTGTATATAATTAATGAGATCGATTGTTTATTCCCATGGATAAACTGTGGTCAAATATAGAATTTGTGAAACACAGAAGAAGAACAAAATTTTTTGATCTAGACAGTGAGGCTGGGCTTACTAGTCTTAATATGGTTGGTGGTGTGTTGATAGGGCTTGGTTAGGATTCAGTATATCACGTGTGCTGCATTGCTAAATTTTGAAATATAGTATCTATACGAAGGATGGATGGATGAAGGGGAGAAAAAGGAATAGAGGAGAATTGTCAATTTGAGTCTGGGTCTGGGTCTTGGTCTGGGTCTGGTTATTGTTTTTTATTTGCTTGCTTGTTGAGAAGTGTCTTAGGAACAACAATGGTTAGAGTAGCTGTGCATTTGTGTACTTTTGTGCTTATATGTGACTGGTATTAGAAAAAAAAAAAAAAGGGTTGGGGACCTTAAATACCTGTTATCAATATATCGAGAGGGTACTGTTGAAATTATTTCTTCCTTTGCTTTGAACTTTACTTCCACTTGATTGCGGGAGTATTGCTGCTTGAATTGATTTTTAACGCTGCATTATCAAATTCTGATGTTGCGATGCGATACTCAGCATTGGGATCTTTGCAGATAATTCGGCGGGCAAATGAGATTGGAGAAGATCCAATAAGTTTAAGTAATCGTTATTGCCAAGAATACCTTCATGACGTGGATGCTCTTCAGTGCCTCCTTCCTACCCATCAGCCACGTGTATCTGATCATATGGAACAAATAAAAGACATGATAACTCAGGTGCCTCTCTCTAACTCTCCCTCTAATTCTTGAACTGAAGAAAAAGAAATCTATAAATTGGGGCATGTTTACCAAACTGTAGTGGAATGTAATGTAAAAGGTTTTGCGTTTGGAAAGTAAAGTAAAGGAACAAGAATGGGGATCATTGATTCGTTTTGAGTATTTACTGTTTACTTATCTTTTAGAATGTGGAATGGAAAAAATCTGGTATCATTTCAAGTATTTAACGCATAATATAATAACCATTGGCTTATTAATGTCGTATAAGTAAATTTGGTACTTGTTCCGCTTAACCGGGAATCAATGCCAAAGGGGAGGTAGGATTGATATTTCCTTTCATAATTCCTTACATCATGTGAGCCCCACTACATTACCATTCTTGATTTTGCAAGCAAACACATGAATGGGTGGAAAAAGGGAAACACTGCTCTCTTTTCCTTTCCCACCCATGTGACATAAACATGCCCTTAATGTATGGGCAGGTGTATTGCTTCTTTTTGTGGGGGAAAAAAAAGAATTAGAAGTCTCTTATTCTGTGAATAAATGTTCAGAAAAACAAAAAAGAACAGTAATTTTTTGATATTAGGAAGTACATGGCTTTGGAATTCCCATTTTGGGAAATTTTGAGATGTAAGAATGGTTTTAAACATAGCTTGCTGAAGGTGTAAAATTTCCGTAGCTCATTGATAAAATTAATGCACTGCGTTTTCTGTTCTTGGTTGTTGTTTATTATATACTAAAATGTTGTTGCACCTGGCTCTACATGGAGTTAATGCATCTCTGGACAATGAATCAATTATCTCTGTAAATAATGAAATCAGTGCAAACATCCCCTTTTTTTTTTTTTTAAAGAAAATGTGAACATTTTATTTTCAGCTATGATAGATGTTTGCTCCTTTCTTAAGCTTGATATATATTTTTTTAAAATTAATTTATGGAGTCTTTTTGTATTTTTTTAGATCATCAACAATGGCTTTGCATACCCAGTCGATGGAGATGTGTTCTTTGCTGTTGATAAATTTCCAAACTATGGTCAATTGTCTGGACAAAGGTTGGAAAATAATAGAGCTGGTGAACGAGTAGCTGTTGATTCAAGAAAGCGTAATCCAGCTGACTTTGCATTGTGGAAGGTATGAAAGTCTGCTCCAAGTTTTATTACTTCTTATATCTGGTTTGTTTTTAATAACTTACAGAATATATATATATATATATTTACATTTTTTGTAGGCTGCAAAGCCTGGCGAGCCTAGTTGGGAGAGCCCCTGGGGTCTTGGAAGGCCTGGGTGGCATATTGAATGCAGTGCTATGAGTGCCCAATATTTAACATTCAAGTTTGATATTCATGGTGGTGGAATTGATTTGATCTTTCCTCATCATGAAAATGAGATTGCTCAAAGCTGTGCCGCATGCCAAGAGAGCTCTGTGAGTTACTGGATGCATAATGGACATGTAACGAATAACAATGAGAAAATGTCAAAGTCCTTGGGCAATTTTTTTACCATTCGCCAGGTAAATATTCTGTCCTTTGTTTTTAATTTTTTTTATTTACTGTTTTTAGGAGCTTTAAGATAGTTTCAATCATTATCAGCCTTTATCTATTTATTTTTCTTGTAGATAATCGAAAGGTATCATCCACTGGCTTTGAGACATTTCTTGTTAAATGCACATTACCGGTCACCTCTCAATTACACAGTCTTTCAGCTCGATAGTGCCTCTGATGCGGTTTACTACATATATCAGGTTCGAAAGCTTATCTAGGACTTGATGAGTTACTTACTTGTAAATAAAAGTAGTGTTACATCTCTAATGCAGATGAGATTTATTTTAGTGGATGTTGGTTTAAACCTTTGGCCCTTCTAGATATCCAATTTCCTGTATAGTTCAATGTTAGTCAAATTTAGTATACTGATTTAATGTTTTTTGTTTTGTTCATTTATTTATTTATTTATTTTTCTTTTCTTTTCTTTCTGAAAATTCTGTAGTCTGATGGCTATTGGTAACTAAATATGGATTTTCTTATTGTGCTCTGTTGTTTCTTTAGTCGTTTTTTTGAGCATTTCTAAACAACCCAACTCGAATTGGGAGTTGGGTTGTTTAACATTTTTCTCTTATTCTAGATGTCAATAGAAGTCGAGGGCTCAGACATGAATATTTTGCATTCTTAGGACTATTATTCTTCAAGTAGTTGCAAGTCTGATCAGTGTCTGTTATTTCGTCGGAGAATTATGCACGATACTTCCATAAATGACACTCTCACATGGTAGGAAAGACATTTGCATTGAAATACGGGAGTAACATCCTCCCTTGATGTAGTAACTTGGGTTCAATAGCCCGTACACCATGTTGGGAGCTACTAGGAAAACGTAGAGCTTCTAGTTTCGTAGTGGTTGGTGTACTAGGCTTATAGCCAATAACTGGGTAAGCATGTACCCACCAGGCATGGTGCTCAATTTTTTTGATGCCAATAACTTGGTAGTTGGTTGTACGAATTCAGTTTTGCTTTATTTTTTGTGTATTTGATGCCTCAAATGGAGTGGGAATATGTTTGTCTTCTCTTTGACTTCTCGATCTTTTGATTGTCAGACATTGCAAGACTGTGAAGGTGCATTAGCCGCGTTTCAAGAAGAGATCCCAAAGGAGGGAGTGGAGCAGAATGGTAAAACAATTCAGATCAATCCTGCTGATGCCCAAGAATGCATCAATAAGCTACGTAGTGAATTCGAGACTAAAATGTCTGATGACTTGAGCACCGCACATATATTGACTGGTGCATTTCAAGATGCCTTGAAGTTGATAAACAGTTCCATCAATGCAGTCAAGGTAAAAGTTTTGAAACAACTTTACTAATTATTCACCCAATCTCTCGCTGTCTTTCTGTGAAATAATTGAAACTTGTGATATTCGGCAGAAGAAGCAACCGAAGAAACAGAAGCAGCAGAAGCAGAAGCAGCAGGATCAACAGAATCAAGAAGAGCAAGAGAAGCAACAAAAACTATTGATGAGTAAATCCCTTGTAGAAGTGACGCAGGAAATTAAACAAGTTCTTAATATTCTGGGTCTACTATCCTCAAGTACACACTCTGAGGTGAGATATAGATTCTGAATTGTTTTAATCAATTTAAAGCGAAATTATTATAGGATTAAATTTGACCCAAATTTCCCTGTACAGGTGTTACAGCAGTTGAAAGAGAGAGCTTTGAAGAGAGCAGGTTTGGTTGAAGATGATGTGACACAATTGATTGAAGCAAGAACAATAGCAAGGAAAAACAAAGATTTTTTGAAGAGTGATCAAATCAGAGCCGATTTGACCGCAAAGGGCATTGCGCTCATGGATCTGGGGAAGGAAACAATCTGGAGACCTTGTGTTCCAGTCGAGCAACAACCAGAGTTGGTGGTTTTACAAGACCAACCGGCACCGCCACTATGATCGCAACTGCGAAGGGCCTTGGTTCGTTTCTCAACCCATTAGATTGTGACTAGTATACTTATTTATCAATTCAGAAGATTAAGAAAAAATTGCTTATACCGGCGTCTCATCCCCCAAATGGCGAGCAAGTCATGTGGGGCTCTTATTTTTTGATATGCATTTGAGTAATTGAGTTTACTATATATATATATATATATATAAATATATATGTTTTAAAAGTCTTTTGGTTTGAGAAGCTGTCTTTTGGGGATTTGTACCCCTTAATCATTAGAAATGTTGTTGAAAGGAACCTAGACCAGAGTTATTCATAACTCTACTCTCGTTTTTGTTTTTGTTTTTTGTTTTTTGTTTTTTTGTGTTGTTTTTTTTTAAAAATAAAAACCCTTTTTAACTAATTGAAATTACATGTTCTCGTCATACATTTTAGTGTTTATTGAGAAGTTTGGATGTAGTATACCAAGGAACTGAAATATTACACAACTTAAATGAGATGTTCCTTTTTATATGTAGTATCATTATTGTCAATGTGAAGGATTAGTCATTTATCTTTGCAAGAAATTATAGATTCGAAGCTTGTTTGTTGAGTTCGCATCCTCTTTCTCTTGGGTTTTAATCGAAATGCCACATTTAAAAATCTGGCTATTTTGTTTTTTTTTTTTTTTAAACTTATTTTGCTTTTAACTTTTTTAGTTTTTATTTTGGTGGCTAGAATCATTGATCTCAGTTGTCAACTTTTTGAGTTTCTGGTTCAATCAATGTAAAATTTCTAGCTTAGCCGACATGCAATGAATTACAAGCTAAATTTCACGGAAAATTCTGATGTGGTTATATGATTTAGTTTCAGTTATTTATTTTTCGTCACCGATATACCCCGGAAAAGAAAAAAAAAAAAAAAAGAAAAGAAAAGAAAAAGAAGTAGAAGAAGAAAAAAAAAAGAGATAAAAAGATGAAAAAACAATTCGCGCAATTTTGTGGGCTACTAATAACAAATTGGCTTTTTTGACATTGCCTGTGGGCTTCGATATGGACAAGACCTTGAGCAGCGTTGCTTATATTGGTGCCAATGGGCTGTGCTATTCTCCGAAGATCTTGTTAATATTTATCGGAGTCACATTATATATATTTATATACATGTTCTCTGTGTGTGTGTGTGTGTGTGTATCAACAAAAGAAGGGATTTTTTGTGATAGGCTATCCTCTATTTGTAATGCCATTTTTTTTAATAATCAAATTACATTAATATTATAATATTATCAAATAATATGTAAATCTGATACAATACAATAAGATTTAGCAGTTTAGAAAGTGTATTTTTTCTACCCTAAAAAACTAGATGAAAGTGATTCCAAACCTTAACAAAATTAGCCCCAAAAATACCAAGAAATCTTACTAGCAGTGTGTTCTAACTTCACTCACAACTCGAATGGGCTATTACACAGTATCATCTCCAAACATAATGGGTGTTTTCTGGACCGTCTCTCAAAAACCACATCTTTGGATTGTTGCCCCAACTATAAAAGCTCTAATTATACAAGTATAGAGGATGAAATAATCCAAGCAAAGTATTAAAATAGGGCAAATAAAAGGATTATTTTCATCTATATTCCCTAAACTTTGGGGTCATTATTACTTCGTCCCCTAAACTTTAGAAACTCTTGCTTTACCTCATGAACTTTGAATTAGCCCCAACTTAGCCCCATTCATTAAATTCCAATTAAAAACGAATGGAGAAAAAGTAAAATAAGTGCAGTTATTGTAGTTTTTTTTTTTTTTTTTTCCTGTTCTTTTTATACATAAATATATGAACAGAAATCCTAATAGAACAGGTTTAGTAAGACTAATTCCCCTATTTTTATATCTGTTTTTAACCAAAATTCTAATAAAAGGGATTAAATAAGACGAATTCAAAATTCACAAAGTAAAGTGAGAATGATTCTAATGTTTGAGAGTGTAGATGAGAATAATCCAAATATAAATATGTCTCATTTGAAATGTTGTTATTTACAATTTTTCTATAGTAAATCCTCCATGGACGGTCAAAACGAGGCCCAACTTATACAATATTTGGGCCCAATATTTGGGCTTCTCTAGTCATTCGGCTAGGCCGTGGAGTTTGGGGTATGAACTATTGCGGCGTATGCTATAAAAATAAGAGAAAAGCATCTAAATGACATAAATTTAAAAATCATTATCTTAATATGATATAAAAAATTAACACTAAATCAATAAGATAAAAAATTCAATTAAAAATAACTAAAATTTATATCATGTTGATCAAAATGAGAAATTTATGTCATATTGGTTAATAGATTAAAAACAATGTGATTATTTAGAGAATTTTCTCCGGAAAAAAAAAAAGGGTGAATTGATTTTTGCCACAAGTTAAAAAGTATTGTAAAAGAATACCATAGGGATGATTTCATAATTAAATACAAAGTTGTTTTCTATATCCCTCTCTCATGCGAAACCCACCCCCACCCATCTCCCTCTATGTCTCTCTCTCCCTCTCTCCCTCTCTCGCTCTCTCTCCTACAGCTATCGCCTCCTTGCTGGAAAGAAGCTGCCGCCGCAATGATCGGAGCTGCTGCCTTGCCACGGATTGGAGCTGTCGCAATCTGAGATCGTGGTCCCAATGTCGCGATATGCTAGAAACCCCACATTATCTTAAAGTCGTCGGTACTATTTCTTCTACAGATAAAATGATTACAAAGTGTTTGAACATATAAAAATAAAAAGGTATGAGAGAACATAAAAAATTGATGTGATTCAACAATATATCTACGTCTATGGAATAAGATCAGAGGAGAGAAATTCTACTTATAACAAAACGTTCTATAAGTTACCTTCATATATAAATTTAAATTAATGAGGTAAGTAAATATGTATATCGAAAGCTATCGTCTATATTAATATCAAAAGATTTCTCACAAAAATAAATTCAATTTACTACTAAAGATAGCTATATAGAAAATTCATGTAATGTGGTCAATTAGATTTTATTATAACAAGCCGTTTGTTATTGTCCACTACTGGTGGTGATGATGACATGATGATTAAAGAGGTCTTATTTACAATATTCACTTTTATCATATCACAAGTTCGAGAAATCTTACAAGCTAAAAGTCCATATTTAGATACTGACTTTGTGTTGGAAAACTTTATGAATTTGGGCTTAGGGACAGAGGGAGGTGGTGCCCAATGGGGGCTGAAGCCCCCACTGAATTTTTTTTCTTTTCTTTTTTACCCTAAAAATTTTATAGTTTTCAAATTTTTATCCCTATTCAAAATAAAAAATTCTCATTCATAGCTCCCACAAAATTAAAAATTTGTCATTAACATTTTTAACTCTAAAAATTTTATTATTTTTCAACTTTATCGCGCCAAAAATTAAAAATTTTTACTAGTCCCCACTAAAATTAATTTTAACATTTAATTTTAAAATTTTATTTTATATATTTTTATTTATTTATTTATTTTGGTTATAGCCCCCATTGAAACATATGTCTAGTTCCGTCACTGCTTGGGCTTGATAGCTGTTGCAGGTCCAGAGTTGGGATTTATAGCCATTCCATCGGTTCTGCATTGATATTAGTGTATGAGATTATTAGGTTCATTAAGTAAGAGAATGTGAGGAGATTACTATTTTTTTTTTTCCATAAAAAAACAAGTGGATTGACAGACTAAAATGAGACAATTAATTTGGAAACAAAAATTTTTTTTTTTCAAAATATGATACACGCATATTAAAACTAGGTCGTTCGACTTTTCCACGTAAAAGTACATTGGATGCCAATGTATATATAGACATATATATATATATATATATATGATGATATTTTTGATAAAGTCAAGGACGACCACATGCAATACATATATATGCAACGTCCCCATTAAACCATCAATTAGAGAGTCGACAGAGACAGTTTCAGTTTGTCTCCTCTGTCAAACTCATGCCCACCTACCAGCCAGCCCTACTCACACGGACAACAAAAGCCTCATAAAGAAAAGCAGAATAAGGCCATTCTTATCTGTTTAGGAGATTTACGAATCATATAAATATCTATCTTATCGATTTGATTCTGTTTTAAATTATGTTAATTTTAGAAGTTTTTCATTTTAATATCATTTCAATCATATTTAATATTTATAAACATGCAGTAATAGTAATATCGATATAATATGCCTATTGTACATAAAAAGCTGTAATTTGTTATTTGATATTTTTCAACGTTAAAATCATATTTAAGTATTGAATATATAAGCTAAACAAGGTTAGAGCATATGAGAATCAAGTAGGTTATATATATCAAAATATGATTGTCACATTATTTCTAGCTGCGAAAATAATTACTCCTCCATTTCTTTACTTGGAGCAGAGACTGAAGATTCTTGTCTTTGAAAATGAAGTTAAATTCACAGGAGATTTTCATTGAAAGCGGGGATAATCTGATCATGTGAACTCAACAGATGATATTGCATGTGACGTTATACAGTGCAATATTGTGTATATATATATTGATTTGTATGTATATATTTTAATTGAATAAATACATAGTACAATAAGGTTAGGTGAATTCTCTTTAGTTATGAGTTGCATTGCATGTTATGGACTTTTATGTGTCCTACTCCTACAGAAGCCGCACCAATTATTTCTAGTGGTTCTCAGTGGGGCTTAAGTACTTTTTGGGTCCCACGCACGTTGCCGGGTTAGAAAAAATGGAAACTGATACTCAAGTACAGCTCGGTCTGTACAAGACTAGTTACCACATTATTTCATGGTTAATTCTCGACCAATGTTATTCTTTCTTCCTTCTTCGTTTGTTTTTCTTTTTTAAATAAACGATGGATACAGAAATTAATAGATATATCAAGATATCTCGATTACAGATAAACATAACACTCTCAATAGTCTTATTATTATTATTATTATTATTATTCTTCTTCTTCTTCTTCTTCTATTTTTTATTAAATTGTAAAGACAAGAATTAATTAATAGGTTTACAAAGACATTTCGATCAAAGTATTCTTTTAGTACCCTCATAATTTATCCATCTAAAATGTTATTATTCTTGCTTTCTTTCCTTTTGTTTTTTTGTTTTTTTTGTTTTTTGTTTTCAATAAATGATAATGATAGAACTGATCAGTAAGTGAACTAAAAAATCCTGATTAGATAACATCTTTTTAACACCCTTATTATTATTATTTTTTGACTAAAAACATCCTCATTATTTATTCATTCCACATTGTATTTTTCTTCCTTTCTTGGCTTTTTTTTTTTACTTGATAAAATCCTTTCTTGGGTTTTTTTGTTTTGTAGCTTCATGTGGACTATTAGAGCCCAACTTTTTATCCTACAGAGCTTTTCCTTGTGAGTAGTCCAAAGTAGTGCTCCCCTAATTTCTCGATTTGGGGGGTGACCGACCGTGGATATCATCCAATTCATTCATGAGAGAGGAAAAAGAAAGTAAAACAGAAAGCGATGTAGGAAAAAATGTAGGTACTTTTTGCCGACATGAAAATGGAAACTGACCAACTCATATATGAGTCAAACATTTCACAAGCGGAACGCAATGATAACACTGATCAACTGCTATTGTAATAGTAGTTTTGCTTTTGGTTGCCTTTCAGGTTTTTTCTTGCCTTTTGATTAGACTTGGTCTCCATTTCGAAAAAGTGATCCAGGATGATAACATTTAGATTGAAAAATGTGAATGAACATATTTGAATAAAAACATTTCAATTATCATCTGAAATTGATATTTTGATGTTAATATTTGAAAAAGTATATTAGAATAAAAACATTTAAATTTTTATTTAGACAGTTATTAAAAATATCATCTGAAGGTCAGAAAACTTAAACTAGTGTTTGGACAAATAATTACTTAGAATTAAATCACAAAATAAACAGTCAAAATACTCCATTTTAAATGTAGAATGACTAAATACTTATTGGAATGAACCATTCAAATGAAATATTTCAAATGATTGACCCAAATACAAACTTGGTATCTTTTCTTTTGTGTTCATAATATTTGAGCTGTGAGAAGTTTTGGTACTAAACTATCGGTTTTTAGTAAACAAATATCAACTTAATTAAGATGTTCAAAAATTTACAAACAAAACACAAACAAAAAGATCCTAAAATTAGTTCGTGACATCATTCATGACTATTTACTTTAATTGGGTACACACAAAGACGACCAAAGTAGTCATGTCAAAACTTGTCATAAAGAAAAAAAGTCCTTTCATCATGTGATTGGGAATTTGGGATCAGAAATTTCAAAAAGAAAAGATGATCAACTAGATATATATGCATGATAAACATGCACGCTAATCTCTGCATAAAAGTTGTGATATCTCATGACTGCCAGCTATGTGGAGGTGTGTACGGACACTTTGAAAGCCAGAAATTCATGCCTTTTAAATTTAGCCGCACTCAATTATTAATTTTTTTGCTCCTTTCTCCTAGTAATTAGCTATTGTTCGTCCGAGAATCATGTCTAGAAGTAGTTCAGAAGCAAAGTGTGCAAAATCCGGGTCCATATGTGGGTTTTTTCTTACTTCTACACACATCCACATGCTTAATTTACATATATCTAGCTCCGTCTAACTCCACTCAAGTTAGATTAGCAGGTGGGACATGATGAGTTTGGATAAGAAGTTTCTGGTTTGAAATCTACACACACATATATATATAATAAGTGAGAGTCATAGTTCTCACAACTGTTGAAAACAAAAAATAAAAATGAATTAATTAATGAATAAAATTTAGTTTGGTCCAGGTGCCAAAAGTGAAGATCTTCTCTATAATCTTCTTTTTATGGATGATCATATAAGTTTAATCATGAAAAAGGCTACTAAAAGCGGAGGCTAAGGCTTTCATGGTAAAATTGTAATCTTCATTATTAGATTGTCAAGAGTTCATATGAGGATCAACTATCTATATACATTCATTCATACAGGTATGCATATGCATATGTATATATAAATTTTTTTTGGTTCTGCCAAAGTTTTTTGCTTTTTCTTTTTTGATATGGATATATGTGGATGCGTTACAGTCAAACGCTTTTGTTTTTTTGTTTTTTTTGGCTGAGGCTTTTCATGTCAGAGGCATAACTTTTTTAGCATTCATGTATCATGCCAAACTAGTTACATCTCTAATCAGCTGATCATGATCTCTAGCTATGTGCTTCGTGACTCAATAACAAAAGTTCATGTCCCCATTGATAGTGACGTACGACCAAACGAAATACTGTTATAATAGTATTTTTAGTTTTGGCTTTCATTTTATCTGTCGGGGAGTCAAATGATCTAAGAGCATCCCATGTTATTGAGTTGAATCCATGTTCCAAGGACAGAAAATGATGTAGTGAAGTAAGACTTGGCTTTTGTACGTAGTACGTTGAGAATTGGAATAGTATTCCAATGTTTATAAATAAGGCAATTTTTCGATTTTCATATACGGTATGTTATAGTGATATTGTATAGTTTTTTGAATGGAAACGGGCCAGCAAATAAAACCCGTCCCTCTATCATGACTACAACAATTTTCGTTCAAATTCCATTTTATAGGCCTTCAAAAGGATTTGCAAGGAATTAGAACACCTTCTTGTAATGAAAATCAGACTTTTTTTGAAACAAAATTGAGCTTTATCTTGCCTTTCAAAAAAAAAAAAAAAAAAAAAATTCAAATCAATGAATCCGATTTCTCTGTGGCATTCTTTTATTTTATTGCTTGTTCTAATATATGCTTTTGCCACATTAAAAAGAAAAAAAAGAAAGAAAGAATATTGGTTAATTTATATACGATATTGAAGGTGTGAAACATAAGGATTTCCATCGTCAGTACATGTTTCTAATCTTGAATTTATTAAAGAGTTTTCGTTTCCCGATCTTAAATTATCATATGGGGGTGTTCTTATAAGACATGATAATATATATATATATATATTGTCAGATTATAACAGAAGATTAAAAAAATGGTACACATGTACTAGTGGATTAATTATTGTTTTATACCTTTATAAAAACATATATAGTTTTTTTATACCGTTATCATATAATTTCTCCTTTTCTAATAAACGTAAATATTTTGAAATTAAAAAAAAAAAATGAATACAAGTAATTCACATTATTGTGTAAGTGTAACTCACGTGAAAACAGGCAAATTATATTTACAAACAGTAATCGTGCAAGATGATAATGGAAGAAGTGACAGTTCTGATGTAATATTTTATTAGGTACAATAATAAGAGAAATATTCATATTTGTGCCGTACATGATAGCGAAAGGATCTTTCATAGCCAATGATACTTTACAATTTTTCTTGAAATTAACCTAATCGGTTCCTAATCAATCAATCTCGACTTAAAGGGATTTGGTATCTACTGATGTTGTATATAGCTAGCATCTAACATGCTACGAAATAATAATAATTAAAACCGAGCAAAAAAGTAGTATAATAAAAAAATTAAATAATTACTTGGCCAATAGAGTCATTTAATGAGGTTTGCTTATGATACACAATGCTATTTACAATTGATTTCCGTTGAGAATTATGTGTTTTCTTTTGCTTCTGTTTATCTTTTATTTAATTTATTTATTTTTAAAGGAGGATGATTAAGTGGGGTGGGACTCCACAAGGATTAATGTTTGATAGTAACTGTAAGGAAAAACAAATGCTTTGCTCCCTTTTTTTTTTTGGGCATATTTTAGTTTTGTCAAAAGTATTAGTTAAAAAACCTTTTCTTTAAAAATTAGAATTGGCCAATATTTTTCATCATACTTAAGTGCAACTAAAGATACAATAATTACCCTGGCTGTAATTGGGGGTAAATATTGTACGTAGATGACCAGATGAGGAATGCACTAAAGTAGGGTAAAGTTGTATCTGAAGGGCTCGTAGTAGAAATAGTTCTTGAACTCTTTAGTTAGTGCATGATGTTGTTTCTAATATGTTGATTTTGGCATTTTTACCCCCCAACTCTTATATTATTGACAACAAAAGTAAAATCAATAATGACTATTTGATTAATTTATTCATAAAAGATCATGTGCATCGTACATTATTTGAGTTTGTACGTCAAATTCTCCAAAATACTCTGCTATTGTTTAGCAATAAATATGTGTGTGTGTGTGTATATATATATATATATATATCAAGAATGCAATATATATATATTAACGTTAAGTTGTGTCGTACACAATGGTGGGCATAGCCATAAACTTATGCCATTCCTTTGACTCGTAAGGTTTTTTCCTGCTAGAATAGACTGCGAAAGGGTGTGTTTAGCAACTAATTAGAAGATCAAATCTGATCAAATCCGGGTCATGGTGGTCGGAGGAGCATACAAGGTTAAGAGGGTTGGTTATGCTGGACATAGCCATGGTGGTGGAGAAGGTTTTCCTTTCCTTTTTTTTATATGCCCTAGAACACACGATCAAATCTGTTTAAAGTTCTAGTGTCTGCTAAATTCGAGTTATGTATATTTGCTCAAATTCAAAGATCAAGGACTAACTTGTCATCGACTAAATAGAGTTGAGGAACTAATAGCACTGAAAAACCATTTTTTTAATAATATTTGGCCACTCCAACTGCAATTTCTGGAGTCATGAGTGCAAGTTTACAAAAGATTTTTGTTTTTTGGTAAATAATGAGCTGAGAAAAAAAGATAACTATTAAAACGTCCGAAATACACATATAATAATTACATATGTACGAATAACAAATCAAGACTACTTGGTAACGGAAAGTAGGGCTATAAAAGCAAAACGATTGTTCGAATTGTATAAGAGTGGAGGGAACAAGAGTTCATTCGTATTCCTTGGAGTTATTTAATGGTTTTGAGCAAACTAAATTTTATCTGAGCTACATATCTTCGGTTAATATACAATATTCAAGAAGGTTGATCCTTCGGAATGTTTTCTTACAAAAAAATAAAATAAATTAAATTAAAATTGAAAATAAATTAAAATACTATAAATTAATATAAGAAGATTAATTTTCATAGGATTGCAGATCCACGCGATAAAGAAATTCGTGCTCGTCAAATAAACGTCAAAGTGTTGGTTTCATTGGCAATTTTAAATTACTCATAATATCCACAGTATAATGTTATGCCACAAAATGCAAGACTTTAATTTCTTATAATTTATACGAACTTAGTAATCAAGGTAACAAGGAGTGCACTACATATGTCACATTTATAAGTACATTAAACGTGAGAAACAAAAAAAAAAAATTAAGTCTAGAAAGCTCTCTACCTCAATCAAAGTTTTAGCACTTCACTGATGACCTTAAGCACTTCCTGCTATTTATTTAATTTAAACTCCAGCCAGAGAAAATACTAGCTAGACTTAATATATTCCATGTGGTTGCAAGGTCCAACCAATAACTTACCTTCAGCCAATATTAGTGCTGTATATATTATATTTAAGTAATTAATTAGGATAGCAAGACAAGTAGACAACTTTTGCTGTGGGGCAACTACCTTATCTCCCACCAATCAAATCCATTAAGTGTGGAGAAAGAAGGAAAAGATCATTTAAATATAGCGCAAGATTAATTATTGAATTGTTGAATCATCAACTAATATATATATATTTGTTCATATATATATATATACATATATATATATATATATATAACCTATTCACTTTGAAGCCGACGGAAGGACAACACTCCTATTGGTGATTGTGAAAGTAAACAAATGTCTTATTTAATCAAGTCTATTTTCATATCATACATATATAGTGTACATGTGTATGTATGTAAATAAACATACATGTGTGTGTGTGTGTGTGTGTGTGTGTGTGTGTGTGTGTGTATTTGTATGTATATAATTGGAAAGAAGTAATGGAAAGGAATGCAAGTGATTGTTTAACTTTTAGTTGTTCCAAGTCCATCAAGTTGTAATTGGCGGTGATGTAGCGATCAGGGCAAAAACAAAAACAAAAAAAAAAAAAAAAAAAAAGAAGACTTCCACATTGAGAACAAAGTATATAGACCCTATAGATTGGTCCCGGATTTACTTTTTTGGAAGAGCATTTGGGAAAACTATATAAAATATATGTGACAAATTAGATCTGTTGGTTTGTCATATTTGAAGGCGTGCATTATATAACTACAACAAAGTTTTAATTGGATAATGGTGACTAAGAAAAACTACTCTCAATTTAATTGGCATTGATTGGTATACATATTTATATTTATATATTTGTTATATATACAAGAAATATACATCAAGCCCTTTAGTGGAGTGTGACTAGAGAGAGGGAGGGAAAAAGTGGAAGTCTATATCATAATTTTAATGGCGTGGATTAAGCTTATAAAAAAGCATGGGGCCCAAATTCACCTCTCCAAATATTGCTTGAGGCAAGGTTGTAGGAATGAGTACTTTTCATTTTTCATTGTTTTGTCTCACCAACCACTAAAGAGCTTTGTGTTTGTCTGTACTCTTAAAACGTCAAAGAAAAAAAGAAAAAAAAAATTAAAGAAGGAAAAGCCTTTTCAAGTGCACAAGTTTTCAAAAATTGTGATTATGCCTTGCACACCCCCTTTTTTTTTTCCCCCCTCCCCCTCGAATCAAAACCCAAATCATCAAAGAATTTAAAGCCAAAAGGAAGAAAACAAAAGCAATATTATAAAGGAATAACCTGCCATCCAATCAAATTAATTCCCTATATATAATATGTATATATATATAAATATATATCTAGGTATATATCCCCTAGATATATGTTCGTAATCTTCCATTTGTGTTCCCATGTAATATCTTACTTCATTTCCCACCTGAAAACATATCAGGTCAATGATGTATGAGCACACCCACTAACTAGAAATTCCAACAACCAAACCTTCCTTTTTGGGATGGCCATTGATTTATAAATCATATATATATATATATATATATATATATAATTGGAACCCTAAAACACCGACCTAATTGTTTTATTTTAGTACTTTTTTTTTTGAAACAAATAAAATTCTCCACAATTTACATCGGAAAAAAGTACCATTTGGGAGTTGCCATCTGTACTACTGGCCATTTTGAGACTATTTCTTGAGAAAATATACAGTTTTATTGCGGAGCCATAAATTAATGCATAATTAGGTTCTTGCTTAATTGGCATGCCTTTATAATGTACAAACACACACACACACACACACACACATATCCCCTTTATGTATGCCTACACGTAAACCTTGTGTAACCCACAAGACTCTCCGAAATTGCCCAACTAAAAGAAAACCCACATATATTAATCTTGATTGAATTCAAGCTATTGGTTTTTAATTTTCTAAGCAATCTCTCTCTATCTCTCTCTCTCTCTATATATATATATATATATATATATATGTGTGTGTGTATATATATATATATAAGCTACTTTCTAAGTTTTGGACAGCAACCAAACCTATAAGACCTAAAGATGAGTACTTCTCTCTTAATTATAGGAGACAATGAAAGACTAAGGTGTTTGACTTAAACACTTGCGGGGATTTTTCTGTCAGATCATAATCCAATCAAAACCTGTTTGGTTTCAATTTTTGTGGGTAGAGATTACTGGTCCCACATTCCAATTAACTCTCCTAGTCAAAATTTTTGACGTGAAAAGAAGGCACCAACAAACTTGTTATATGTCCAAAGGACGGGTTTAATTAGTTGGAATTCTTCAAGATTTGAAACTCTCTTATTAGATTTCACCTTCTAACTTACGTATATATATATATATATATGTATGTATGTATATATGTTTATGGAATATTCCCATTACAATCCTTGCCATTCTAAAGTAAAACATTGGGGAACTTTTCAAGAATGCTTAAAGAGAGAATTAGCCCTTTCATGTGAAAGTAGTTGATCAACCAAATGTTATGCCTACTGTTTCCTCGTCATCTGACAATGTTCACATATTGGCCAATAAGTTTTTTCTTTCTTTCTTTCTTTCTTTTTTTTTTTTTTTGTGTGAAAACATATACATAAGTTATACATGTTTTATATTGGTAGGCTTTTCCATTGAAGATATTTTAAATTAGAAGCTTCAATCAGTTTATTTTGTTTTTTTAATAATAATGTTTAGTTTGTAAGCCTTTTTCGATTTGATTATATTTTGTGCTGCTCTTCAAACTTCTCTCTCTCTCTCTTCTTGTTACATTTTACTTTTCTTATTTTAATAAATTAAGCGGGAAGTGAAGTGGTATAAGATATATATATGGATGAGCTGTTATTCGATACGTTATTATTCGGCATTTGTTATTTTTTTATGGGATATTATAAAATGAACCAGATGATTCTAATATGATTTGTTTTGATGATAATTGTCATTTACATCATTATCCAAATAATACTCATTTCGATAAAAAAAAAAAAGTAATACCATGTTTGAAGTTTCAAAGTAGAAAATTATAACTATTGGATTTATCCGTCTATCGGATACATGACCTTTTGCTTGTGTGTATATGTTATTATTTTAACTATTTCAGAATTAATCATTTTAGGTGTCAGCTAATTGGAACCGTGTACAAAATTGTCCTTTTCGTAAGGTTGATCGACATCTGCGTACGTTTGCACCAAACAACTGCAACTGACAACGCATGCTCTCGCGCTGAGATTAAAACAAAGAAATAAACAAAATGGAGAGAAATTTATATATGTATATTTATACACAAACACTAAATTGAATTAAAAAATATATATATTACAAGTAAAATCCATGATTCGTCTCTTTGAAAATATTCCATTCAGAGGTGTGAATTGTCGTATTTGGTGACAAGTCAAGTTAATCAGTACTAGTACTATGCGTCTTCCGCTCCCACTAGGTGTAACTGCTAAAACTAATATGCTATGTTCCTACTGACCAAGAAACAACGTTCAAGACCTCTGTTAGTGTATGTATATGACATATGTATGTGTATATATATATATATATATAAATGTGTGTGTGTTTGTTTTTCATTTTTACAGATAGATTAATTAATATATCTTACCATAATTGGCTAGGTTACTGCCGAGCTTAATTTAACCCGTTCCAAATTTTTATCATCTATATATCTTCATGTTAAATAATAGTAACGATAACTTAGTTAGATTGAATACTCGAGTTTTCTCACAAAATATGTGGGACTATTAGGTGAATCTCAAATATTTCATGAGAAAACCCTATTCAACTTGATAGATTTGTACAAAAGTACTCTAAACAGTATGAGTTTGTAATTGCTGATAGATTAAGTCAGATTTAATAAAGACTCAGGCCCGTTTGAGGTGCTACTTTCAAATGGTATTTAATTATTTGGAATTTAAAATCTCAACTCTACATCTAATTTTCTCTCTTTTCCATTTTAAAAAAACTTAAACTTTAAAAGTACATAATTTTCTCATTTCAAATCGAAATGAGATGATATATATGTCAAAATGCTCAAAATTGTGAGACGAATAAGACAAGATCCATTTTACATATATATTTTTTTTCTAAATACATTTCAAATTTTTGTAATTTTTTTCTATATCACAAATTTTTTTCAAAAGTTTTCTTTCCAAACACACATTTCCAACTCAACCTTCAAACCGTTATCTCCAGAATACCCCTAAACGGGCCCTCATAAAGTACCTTCAAGAGATGCGGATTCGTACCCTAATTGAACATAAATATTGTACAAAATACAACATATGTGTAATTAGTGAACACATACTTATTAGACCTGTTTCTCCTTTTTGGCATTCATTAGCAAATAAATTTGAGATCTGCAGAACCCCACTGTATCCCATATATATGCATAAAATATGTCCGTCAATTGAGGTACATCATGCAATATTTATGCAAGCTTTCTTTCCTTTTTCAAGGGCATTATAAGTGGATCGATCTTTACATTTATATACACACACACACGCACATACATATATATAGAGAGAGAGAGACACAAACACACACACTCACAAAGCTAAACACAATTCACAAAGATAATGATGGAAGGTTGCAACTACATAGAGCAAAATTATTCCCCCTTTTTTCAAGTCCATATAATGTTGGCTATAGAAATTAATTTGTAGAGCAACATGACTTTAAAAATTTTTATAAATTTAAGTAGAGACCTGTCAAAAGAAAATAAAATTATTATTTGGGAAAGAATATGAATTCTTAAATGATAGTGTTTTGTCGGGCTCGATAGGTACATATAATATATGCCTCATCCGCATTTCTGAATAATTTCCATTGGTACTCTTCCACGAATGAATATGGAATTTAGTGTCTGAAATATATATAAGTTTCCTAATATTATATTACAATATTATCTTCACTTTCTCACAGACATGACAAAGCAAAGAAAAGAAATTTGAATTACAGTACTATAGATAAAGGAAGAGCGCACTAAAATTCTCATGATTATTCTAGGGTTAGGTTTTAAAATTTCTCGTAGGCATATATTTTGGCGACTCCATTCAATTTCTTCGAAAAATTTTTATGTATTCATTATTGAAAATTCTAATTTTGAATAAGAAAATTGTCACTTTCACCTTAAACTGAAAATTTTAGTCAATTTCAACTTTCAAGAGTTTTTAAAAATATATACAAACATTTGCAACTAATTAGTTTAAATTATAGAGATGAAAACAATAGTGAAAAACAATGTGATGTGATGTGCAATAAATAAATATGTGTATATATTTTTAAAATCGGAGATGAGGATTAAAACTCAACATCTTATATATAGTATAGTTAGATGTAAAACCAATGTTAGATTTTACGGCAATCACGTGTGTGCAAGTAATAATTTGCACCAAGTGAAATTGCTATCTTAAAAAAAATAATAAATTAATTTGGAAATGTACAAAGATCCGACTAGCAAAATAAACACAAGGCAATTCCCAGCCGAATTTAACTGAGCCAAAGTTCATCAACCAGCCAGCCTATTAATAAACCATGTGTTAAAACTAACCATTACTCCAAGCCAAGCCAAGCCAAGTCGAGAAGCTCAGCCCATTTTGAGCCGAGTCCAGGAAACTGTTCTTTCCTTTTTGTTTGTTCTTTAACTTGGAAGTGGGAAACCTCAAAATAAGCCACTTTTAACTTACACTTGTGCCCAAAGAGAGCCCCACGTAATAACCCAATTTCTTCAAGCCAAGCCGAGCCAGTTCTAAGGAGGAGCCGGCGCGAGGCTGAGATGCAAGTCCAAGCCCAAAGCTTCATCGAAAGTGGGCCCACCGTCCCCTTTAGAGAACCTACTCAACGACGGCCCATCAACCGCCGTCGAATGGGCCCGGCCCTGTTGCACCTGCGAGCCCATCGTCAATGCCGAATGATGATGGTGGAGACCATAATCCCCAACGCCGCCACCGTACGAAAAGCTCCCTGCACCCGCACCCACACCAGCACCCGCACCACCGGACCTCCCTCCGCCGCCGCCGCCGCCGCCGATTCCCGGCGTAACCGGCGGGAAGACGCAGCCGTGCGACACGTGGAAGGGCGGTGTGGCTCTGGGAACGTAGACCCAGGAGGGAGCCGCCGGAGTCGCCGCCGGAACCATGACGGAGCCCGGCGGAGGGAGAAGGTGAGCCGGCGTAGCGAAGGCGGAGATGATCGGATTCCGAGTGTACGAAACGGCGGCGTTTCTGCTGGCCTGGAGCTGGGCCCGCTTCAGCTGCTGTCTCTCCTTCTTGTGGGCGTTCTGGTGGCCGCCGAGGGCTTGGGAGTTGGCGAATTCCCGGCAGCAGTACTGGCACTCGTACTTCCGGTCCCCGGCTCCGCCGAAGCCGCCGGAGTCCGGCGACCCCGACGGAGTCGTTTTGGCGGAGTCGACGACCGTGGACTGGTCGTCGTCTTCTTGGACGCTGAAGCCGAAGAGTTTTAAGCGCGTGGTGGGTGTTGTAGTAGTAGTAGTAATACTAGGATTGTTCGTGCTTGTGTTGCTGTTGTTACAAGGTTTGGTCGTTTGATAATTATCTAGCTCCGCCATATTTTAGAAAGAGAGAGAGAGAGAGAGAGAGAGAGAGAGGAGAAGAGAGAGGAAGTGAGAAGAGAGAGAGAGAGAGAGAGATGGTGGGTGTGTTTTTGTTGTTGCTAATGTAAGGAAGTTTGTTGCATGTGTTGGGGGTATTTATACAGGTTTAGTTAAATAAAAGGTTTTTGTTTTTATTTGTACAAGGTCTATACAGTTTTGTAGAGAGAGAAAGAGATGGTTGCGGACATCCCAAGGAGGAAGAAAGTGAGTGTCGTAAAAATAAGGAAACAAGACCCAAAGATGCAACACTCGTTGTGGGGGCCCAACGGGGGGAATTTTGCACTTGTCTCGGCTGACTATTAAAACTAAAGCTTGTTTTTCACGGTTTGGAAATGAAATTTTAATATTAACGTTGGTTAATTCTTAAAAATTAATAATAATTTTTATTGATTTTTCATATTAAAAAAATAAAAATTGAAATAAAAAATTTAAGTTAAAACCAAACGCACTCTATAATTCATACATAATTCCATTTTCTTAAGACATCAACATGAAATTACAACAGTGTCCTTTTCGTTTTGAACAATAATTATATAATATGATGATTGTTTTAAGTAAAGTTTTTTTTTTTAAATGCATTTTTTCTTGGCTCAAATGTTGTTTAGGAAAGTAGGGGATAGAGACAATGTGCTGCATGTGATGGGAGCATGGTACGGTGTTCTTTATGACTATAATTAACTTTGCACGATTGAGTTCTTCGGCCATCCAACGTTTGAATCGGTGCGATCTCTATTTATTAATATTTGTGTGCATGGTTCTTACATATATATATATGTATATATCCATATATGTGTGTATATAGCATATGCATATATAGTTTAATATCATATCTCATAGATTTGTATAGTTTCTGAAGTTCAACGAACATGATGAGATGGGTTCTCGGACCAATCAGATTGTGAATTGATCATCTAACAAAGTACTAGTTTCCTTTTGGCATTTTATGGCTCGTCTTAGTTTCCTTCATCTATGTTCTTCCAATCAATTAATGTCATGTTATGCAAAAATCATTTCACTTTGAAAAAACCCCATGTTGAATTATAATGTGGCTACCATATCAAGCTAATGCCACTCACTTTTATCACCAAAACTCAACTTTTTATAAAAGTGAAAAAAGAAAACTCAACAGAATTCTGACCGATCTGGTATGAAAGAAAGAAAAAGAAAAAGAAAAAAAAAAAAAAACCCTCATCGATTAAATATTCTAACTAATTATGTATTTTTTTTTATCTTTTTGACGATTTAAAATTACGTTCTATCGATAAGGTAAGTGAGTTTTTTAAAAGCCTATTGTGGTGCCATTGTGGTTTTATCTTCTTCTATATCTTGATAGTTGACCATAGACGACATATAATTGGGAAAGAAAAAAGTGAGAGAATTTGACAGTCTGGCAGCTTAATCAGTGGAATAATTAACTCATCTCCCAATTTGTCACAAACAAAGAAATATATTCTTTCCATATGAAATTGCACAACATGAGGATATACATATATATATATATATATATACATATATAGGAAGGAAATGATTTAGTTTAGGGGGAAAAAAATCTGGGACTTGTACAACTGGGCCACTTGCTTTGCTTCGTTTGTAAACTTGAGTGCGAGTCTGAGAGAAGACCAACAAGAAGCTAATAGTGAAAAGTTAGTGTTTTTTTTTTATTTTATTATTATTTATTTCCTGAGAATAAAAAGTTAGTTTGATCAACGAAAAAGATATTATGTCCATTAAGACAATCAACCATGGCTCATTAGTAGTACTTCCAAACTCACTTGATGAAGAGACGTCCTAACCACTGCATGCATGACAAATGCTCGAAGTCTTGAAATATGTATATATAGAACTCAATTTTCTTTTCGTAAAAATAAATTTTCTTTAAATTACATATTCTTTCATGAACATATATGTAAATATAATAGAGAATCCTGCAATAGTTTATTGAAAAAAAAAAAAATTACGTCAATGGAAGTTTGTACTTTACGGATTTTTTCATGATGATCAGATATAATATTCAAAAACACGTAACATGATAGCATTAGAAATCGGAATATTCGTCGTCACATGATAATTTAAGATTAAATATTTGAGAAACCAATAATAATGGTAACATTGTTTAACATTTTTTACGTCCTTCACTACCATGACAAAAATGCTACATAGATATATATATATAGGACAAAGATTCCATTAAATTATGGACGTTACAGAGCTTAGTACTGGAGTTCAATAGTAAAAAACTCAGAGATAGAACGCAACATGTCTCTAGCTATTTATCGACTCAAAAGTACTTTGGGGTGGGAAAAAAAAAGTACTAAACTAAACTCTTTTTCTCTCTCTAGAACTTTTAATTTTCCGTTATTACCCTTTCTCTCTCTCTATCTGTCTTCACTGTAGTCTTGGCCTAATGTCAGGAGCCGACACGGCCACCACCCACTACCACAACTCCATCTCTCTCTCTCTCCCTCTCGCTCATCACTTTCTCTCTCTAAAAAGTCAAAACTCTCTCATGCATGCAAAAACAGTTTGATAGATTCCTGGATCCTAAACATAGAGATACAAAATCAGATCCAACACCGTCAGTCCCACTAATCACTTCTCCTTGGCCCACGTGTCGCCATCGTATTAATCATTCATATCTAGCTAGTAGATACGCATGTTTTCCATTCCAACCGCTTAATTTCTCCTCTCTCTCTCTCTCAGTCACAGTCACAGATATATGATATATATATATATATGTATAATATGATATGATGTATAGGAAATTAAGAATCCATTAGTAGTAGCAATGATGGCAATATTGTGAATAAAGTCAACATGAAGTTGAGGGTTCATGAAGCTTTGTAATTATATAGGATTGGCTTAGCTTGTCCGAAAGGGCATCTCTCCCTCTATATATATATGTATATCAATCAAATGACTTGAATATATACATATATATTTGTATATATTTATATGTTCAGGTGTGTGTTTACGATTTATATATACACAGTTCGGGTGGGGCCTACCATTACGTGTTGATGATGAATAATTGCTTAGGATGTTTGCGTGATTGACGTTGAAATCTACGTTAATCAAACAACTAATTAATCTAAGATATATATATATATATATATAGTTTTCTTTTTCTTTGAGAGAGATCTCTCCGAATCTTACTAACTACAAAGAGAGAAAAGAGAGGGAAAAGAGAGCTTGGCTTTTGTAATCTCCACTTAAAAAGAGCATATATATAGACACACACACACACACACACATATATATATATATATACATTTATATATATGGAGTGTTGGACAATTTCAAAAGCTTATGCACAAAGTCTTCATCACAACTCCAAATACTGACCCACCTTGTCTCCTCTTTCTCATATGTGTTCTATTCAAACCCCTTCTCTCATCTTAATTAGTCAAATTTTCCCACATAAAGAAAAATATATATATTCTCATTTTCTGGATCTTTCACCTTTGGAATACTCTACTGAAAGCTCTTATTCTTTTTCGACCGTTAGATTCGTCAAAAATTAATGATGATTACCACGTTAATTAAAAAAACAGGTGGCGGTTTCTCTAATCCATTTTAGATTAAGCTTAGATAATGAAATGGGCAATTTTATCTCCTAATTAACAAGTCAAGCTTGTCGATCATGGCTGCGATAGATTGATTGGTTTTTCGTTTTTCGCTTTTCGTTCTCCTATTTAGGGGTAATCAATATTTTACTAATTGTCAATTTGAAGAAGCAGGTAGAAGATAAACGGCTGTGATGATAAGTATAGGATCTTGGGGGTCCCTATATATATAGGTAGAAGATATAATTATATATATATACACGAATATTTATATATAGCTAGCTAATTTAAATTCCCAAACATGAATGATTGGGGACCGCATATGATTAATAATATTTGCACATAGATTTAGGACTTGGATTAGGATCTTTTGCATTAATTATGCTTATAGAAATGTTTTTATTGAGGTGCTAAACCTAACCTTTGCCTTTGTTTTTTTTTTTTTTTTTGGTTGTTTGCTTTATTATGTGGATCCAATGTTTTTGCTCTCTTTTAGGTTTAATTCTTCTCACTCCTTTAGAGGGGTTAGAAAAAACAAAGGATTATGGACCACTTTCACCCCCCCACTATGGGGCTCAAGGAGTTGATCGATCCCACTAAAAAGAAAAAAGAAAAAAATGTGTACTAATATATGTGTGTGTGTGTATATATATATATATATATATATATTGAAGTGACCTTCTAAATGTAAACGTGTAGTCTTAAAGGTTGAAGGGTTCACACAGTTGTTGGGACCAGTGGTGGCCAAGTTACACTTTGTTCTATTTCTTGACTTCACCTTATTATTGAATTGTCTTCCATCCAATGACTTTTTATTACTTAGTTTTCCTTTTTTATTCCGTCTTTTGATTAACATAAGGAAAGAGAGTGTGTACTCAACAATATTGACAAATATTGATCAACTCAACTTCACTTTAGAGTTTTCATCATATCTATATGTACACACACATATACACACGCTATTGGGCTAGCTTATTCACGAAGGGATGCCACAAAACAAGAACAACAGTTGAACGTTTTTAGAAAACTTTTAGATTAATTTGTCATGTACTACTTGGTCTTGTTTCTAGAAAAACCTCAATTGAATTTACACCCAAGGAAAAAAAAAATTTTTTTTATAGGTAGAAATATTATTAATGGTATTTTAAAGACTGAAAGCTCTTTTGACGGATTATCTAAACACTTTCAGAACTACATTTTGAACCCATAAGTCAAAAACAGCTTCGAAGAAGTTTTGTCAAATAGGTCCTTTGTCCTTTTGTGAATTGAAATACGAGTAAACTAAAAGACAAATATATTATTAGAGGGATATTGGCCAAGGAGCATTATGTAATGCTCATAAATCCGGGTGCCATATGCGGTGCAAAATATTAGGGTTATCTATCTCTCCACTGATGAAGGGGGCTAAACATGTGAAGCTGCATCTGATTGGTCCCTCACTATTTGAACAAACTCTTGCTTTTGGTGTTTATGGGACCCCACAAGGAGCTATCTAGCCAACTCTTTTTCTTGAAGAAAAATTGAAGGATTAGTAGTAGTAGTAGTAGTAGGGTGGTGAGAGAGCAATTGGTCCAATCAAAGCTCCCAATCGAGGTTGATGATTTACAAACAACTGTCTACTTAACAATGGGTTTCTTCTTGTTGTAATGGTTTCCACCATCCAATATTAAAAAATTAAAAATTAAATTAAAAAATAAAAAAAGAACTTTTTGGATGCATTAATCATGCTTTTCTTTCTTTTTGTTGTTGATTGAAATGATGCCGATATTATCGTTTTAAGATCGCCCAAATCCCAAATATGGCCCACCAAGTTGTGCTTATAAAGGAAATTTAACCAAGGAAAACAATAAATAAATGTATCATAAAAAAAAAACTATATATATTAAAAATAATCTTAGACATGATCCTATCACATATTAGAACTCCATTAGCTTTCTAATCATCTTTGTTTCTTTTTGCAACCATTACTTTTGGAAGGATCTAAAAAGGATAAAAAGATAAACCCCCACAATATGACTTAGTTTTCAATTTGGAAATCCCTTTTTTGGGATATGTTCAAAGCATATTTTATTGTTATTATTATTATTATTAGTACTATTTTAAATTAAGCCAAATCCCAAACAATGTGGGTGTGACTCGATTAGCCTCTCCATGTATTCCAAGTGACACTACCTACTTCTTTTAATATGGAAAAGGTGTAGGTTGGGTGGAGTTAGCTTTAAGTCATGTGAAGTGACTTTCCCTTATTACTCGTTTTAAATAATGATACATTATTTAACATGATGATAAATAATCTAATTTAACTTTGGAGCTATGCCTAGATTATATATAGTCTAGAATGTCTACATATATAAAATAATCATGAATTTCCTATGAATTCCATCAAAGCTTTTGATGTGTTTTAAATACCTAATTACAAGTCCCGTGAAATGAAGTTTCAAGTTGGGGGACTTTGGTCAATCAATGAGACAAACTATTAATACACACACACACCCATATATATATTTGCTATTAAAGTGAGGGACACTTAGACGGCTACACCACCTTCCCCACAAATATTACATCTAACTTAATGACGCATATAGCTGGGAGACACCTGCACATGACATGACAAACAAAAAATGTATTGAAAATTTGTCTAAATATTGGATTCTAGAGAATCAGTTCTCTTTAGTGACAACAAATTCATTCCCACATGGGTTTTAACTAGCCTATCCAAATTAAACATCTCACCATTTCCTTTTTCCTTTTTAATCTTCACAATTAATTGTTGTGGTCTTTTAAAAAAAAACAAAAAAAAAACAAAAACTTGTCTTGTAGTCTTTGGTTTTCTTCAACTTAATCTATCTATCTAGGTAGGTTCTTGCATGACCGAAAGAAAGCAATAAAAATGAAAACTTTTTTTTTTTTTTTTTTAATTCTGCCCACAAACCAAGCTGCCACATGTTACAACAACGTGACGAAAAGAGAAAAATTTAGAAACCGACTGTGGCTGAACATGGGAATCTACTTGGTGCAAATATAAATATAGAGATTTTCATAGTATTCAATATGTGCATGTGGGAATTGGTCAAGAGGGGGTTTCAAGCATTTTCTTAACCTCCTAAGATGTCCTTATTTTAAGCAAAGAAACCCTTAGATAAACAATATTACCTTGAATTCTGGAGGTATTTGTCCCTTGGAAAGATCCAAGTGAGTGGATCTGTCCAAACCAAACTATAAAATTATGTTCAGTCTACTACGTTAAACATAGGTCAAGACAAAGTTGTTTGATTAAAGAAATTTAGTTCGAAGAGTTATATATCTATATATATATATATATATGCATATGGATATGTTTCTATGTGCATGAAGTCATATCTCCCCTCAACATTCAATGGTGATGTGAGGTATACTTGCTGTTTAATTTGGTCAATCCAATCCTAAGCAACATAGCTTAATTAAATGATTATTATTATTTTTTTTTTAATTTTAAGCTCATATGATCATTTTTCTTCTTTTATACTCATTTTTGTACCATTTGGAGAAGTCTCAACCACTAGGTCCAATTAGATAAGTTGGACTTGAAACCACTTTCTTTACTTGTAATTATTAAAGGAAAGAGGCACCATACTAATTAATTTTAATTTATTGTTCAGTATCGTTGTCATTTTCTTTAAGGCAATTAGAAACAACTTAAACAATGTCTTCCACAGGTGTTTTAACCAATCTATTGGGTGATTGATTTCTTGTAATCCAGAAGATTCAAATTCTTCTGTCGACCCAGTTTGCCACATGCATACTCCACTGTAAAAATAGCCAATTATGGGCCCTATTAGCTTAATGTTGGAATTAATCAAATCCTGTCTGGTTAAGTCTCCCATTCAAAGCGCATGTAATTTGGATGGTTGCTCTCATCAGTTTTTTTTTTTTTTTGGGTCAATCTCCTCCTTGCAATTGCACCTGCCTCTTTTGGCCTCTTTTATGAGTGGGACCCCTATCCTAGTACATGATCTAATCCAGCTTCAGTATCATCAATTAAGATCTGAATATAATATCTATATATACATATATAATTATATATACTTTTCAATAATGAAAAAGGAATCGGTGATATCCTCATGCTCTATTTTTCAGTGATCATTAGATGAGTTTATTGGTCGCACTGAATGGGATAACAAAAAAACCTGACCCAAGATCTTCATAGTTAGTAGACTCCAGGTTTTAAAAGCAGACAAAACATGATCTTTCTCATCAAAAGTTAGACTCTGCAAGTGTCACGGCTCAAACCTGTAACATGATAAAAGCAAAGGATTTAAGCAGACCTTTTTTACCACCAAGCCACCACGTGCTGGTGGTTAGTATAATTTCTAATGTAGATGTCATCAAGAACATGTTTACAAGGATCCCCTAATTAATGTATAATGCATTCAAAGAAAATATATTCTTAGTATTTCTTATAGAGACACAATTATAAAATTGATTTATATTTGTGTTATTTTGTAATATTAGCATTTTTAGTGCAAGCGATAGCTGGTAAGTAAATTAGTTGGATTTTATTATTTTTGGCAGTTGGAAATTTGAACTTATTTGTAATCGCCTAATATAGATAGTTACTTTTCTAACTTTAGGAGATTTGATTGGATTAAAATCTTATTTGAATTCGGATGTACTGTATATTCTCTTAATTTATAAACTTATTTATAGTTATCCTTGAGTTTTATCTTTCTTCCTAATGCATAAATGTAAGCACATAAACGTTAATATACATTCGTGCTCACTTCTTTTTTGTTTTTTTTTTTTTACTTAATTTATCTATGATATCAGAGTGATTATACTCAAATGAGTAAATTATCTTCCATGTACCTAATTTCTCTCTCTCTTTTTTTTTTTTAAGGTATATACTTAACTTCTCATTTTCTCCATTATGTATCAATATTGTTTCAAAGTATTATACTCAAACGAGTCCCTAATCTTTTACACGCTCATTCACACTTTCTTGATTGTTGTTGTCATTGTGTCTTTGTGCCTTCTCTTATGATTGTCGTCCCTGCACTGTTATGTTGTCACTTTACGATTGTCGTCCCTGCTTCGCACCCCTGCTCCTTTGACAATTGTCGTCCCTTCTTTGCCTTGCATCCCTGATGATTGAAGTCCCTTCCCCTGCACCTCTATGCCCTCGATGATTTTCATCACTCCCTTGCACCCCTACGGGCTACGCCCTAACAATTTCGGTCCTTCTCCCTTTGTCTTTATTTTCATATTAAAAAAAAAACAAAACAAAACAAAACAAACAAACAAACAAACTGCAACAACAACAAAATGGAAAAAGGGGGAAAACAAAGGGAAAAAAAAAACCAAAATCTTTAGAATTATCCATACAAGCTCCTTCTATTATTATTGTTATTATTATTATTATTATTTTAGATCATATAGACTCCTATTAGAGTTCCAATGGAGCATGATAAGGAAAGTTGAATTTTATAATTATAGTAATCATCTAATATAGCTATTTCTAGAATTTAGGAGATTTGATTAGATTAGAATCTTATTTAAATTCCATCGAGATACTAATTATATTCTCATGATTTGTAAGTACATGGGGTCATTTATGATACTACTTATTAGTGAATCTACAACGATTCATGCCCCCCTTTAGTATGATATCATCTGCTTTGAATCTCATGCCCACATGGTTTTGCTTTTGGGCTCACCCCAAAATGCCTCTTATCATTAGAAGATTGTATCTTTACTTATCTATTCCCAAGTGATATGGGCACAGCTTACCATTTCCTTCGAGGGACTAATTAATATTACAATCACCTCTCCTTTTGGGGCCCAACGTCCTCGTTAGCCACACTTCCAATTGAGTATAGGCTTTGATACCATTTGTAACGACCCATGCCTCTCTTTGATATGATATTGTCTGCTTTAGACCTCGTGCCCGCACGGATTTGCTCTTGTGCTCACCCCAAAAGATTTTATATCATTAGGAAGTGGTCTCTTTACTTATGAATCATTACATATATCAATTTCCAAGAGATGTAAAACTGTACAACTCACCCTTTCCTTCTAGAGACGGGTGACTGTGACAGAATCTTCTTTTCACCGCCAATCCGTGGACATAAATATCTTTTTGTTCTCTTGACGACCATTTATTTTGATTGCATATTTAATTTCTTTAGTATTAATGCTAAATCGTACTCTTTAGCAATATAATTGAGGTGGTTGAATATCTAGTCAGATCGTCATATTAAATTCTTAATTAAAGTAAGGACGGAAATTTATTTATATATAAATCTGGTCACACAAGGTCCCATTTGGTGTACATGTAGTAAATTTTTGTTGTGGCCAGACTTTTCAAATTAAGGAAATCCCGAAACTTCTGCCATTAATTTGATAAATCTTTTTCCTTGCTTTGACCTAGACTCAGTCTAATTAATGAAGATTTTGTTTAAACCGTAAATTAAATCCTTTTGAGTTAGTGTCCTTGTCTGTACTTAGTGAAAAATATAGTATTTATTTGGGGGAGAAAAGGGATCATGTAGAAACATTACACTTAATCTTTTCTTTTTTTGGTTAATAACAAATTAAATGGCCATTTTCAGTTTTTCTCCTCTCTAACCCACTATTTGTGGGTCACTACACAAATGAGGAGTGAGACTCCACCAATGGGTCAAAATGGCCTCTTCTAGTAGTTGCTACATCTTCCGGCCAATTTTTAATTAGAGCATTACAATATTTAATTAAAAAAAATAAACCAAAAAGAATTTTTAATCTTTGGGAGATTTCTTCTATCATGTATATATCTATAGATATATCTTACTTAAATCGCATCAAAAGAAAGAAGAATGTAGAATTGACCACAAAAAAAAATGATAAAAATTTGACAGTAATTGATATAAGTTTTTTTTTTTTTCTTTAGTATATCCTACTAAAAAATTATTAAAAGTAATATGTTCAATCTGACAACCCTAAAGAATAATTTTCTTTTGCGCGACGTTACAGTGCATTTTAAAGAGCGACATCTGACTATTCTGAAGTCTTAGGGGGTGTTTGGTTGTTAGTTCATTTTGAACTAAACTGTACTTTTTTCATCATGATTTTTATCTTTTTCTGAAAAAGTTTTGTCTTTTCTGAAAAAGTTTTTTGTCTTTTATGAAAAATTACTATTGAAACTTAAAAATTTTAAACTAAATTCATTCACCAAACACCCCCTTAATGTTAAGATTATTACTTCCTACGAATAATTTCACCAACTCATTAACATAAAATTTTACCAACACCTAGCTACTGTCACTAAAGCTTGTGCACTGTTGTGAAACACAAACCAACAGAAAAGGCTGTACTTTTTCAGTCTTGGTCGTACACTCGTACTACATGCATGCATACATAGATACATATACATATATGTATATATATATATGTGTGTGTGCATGGCTTTTCTATGTTTGAGAAATGTAATATAATACTTAATGAACCTGAAAGATTTGTATATGATTAACACTAAGTTAACTATATAGATATTTAAGTTTATTATCAAACAAGATACGATTTGTTTTAGGATAATTTATTCGTATAGTCTCTAAATTATGTCCATTCTGTCATTTTAATCCTTGAACTTTTAATTTTAATAAATTAATACATAAACTTTTGATTTTTAACAATTTTAGTCCCTGACAGAGAAATTGATGAAATATTTTTTAAATTAATTTATGGAATCATGTTTCAACTCCAATTTAACATAAATCTTTACAAAAATAATTATACTAAGTATAAAAATTTCCTCTTTATTCTTATTACAACCCTTAAAAACTAAAACTTTTTAAACTTAATGCAATAATATTATGCAATATAGATACAATTATCTATGTTAAATATCAGAAATTATCTATCAATTTTAATGTGAAGAACCAGAACCGTTAAAAGACAAAAATTCAGGAATTAATTTAACACAATTAAAAGTTCAAAAACTAATATGATAAAATATTAATAATTCAGGAATTAAATAAACAAATTATCTCTTTTTATGATCATTGTTACGTCTTACTCAACGGAGAAATTTAGTTGATGGAATCGTTAAAAAATAAAAAATAAAAACCATGCACATACCAAAATAGATGGTACGAGACATAAATACAAACACACTAAACAAAGCGTCAACTGTAAATGAGTTGAGAAAAATATGAAGGAATGGACAGAAAACATCCACTTGTGCAAGTACTTTATGAGGTCATTATTGGACCATCTAATCAGTAGTTATCTTTTTCCTGAGGTCTTGGGTTCTAGTTCTTCCCATGAAAGTATAGACATGGACGCGTGGCCCAAAAACTATATAACCATATTTGAAAGGCAACACACATGTACACACACACACATATGAATCAGAAGCTCTTGGCGCAAAAAAACGAAAAAGAAAAAAACAGAAATGTACTACGAATTTATTCAATCTAATACTGACGTGAAAGGTACAACACCGAAAATTTTAATTTTTTAATTATTCTAAATTATAATTATACTGAATTAGGCAAACAATAGGAATTGTGATTAAAAGGTTGTTTTCTCTCTTCCCTTTTTTCTTTCAAAATTCTCATAAATTAAGGTTTTTTTTTGTGTGGGACTTCCACCGTCCATCGTGACTTGACCAAGGTTGTAACGACCCGCCTAACACAGGCCATTACCGTACATACATGTTTACTTAACTTATCGTACTTACTTAATTAACGAAAAACAGCGGAAATTTTTTTTTATACGGGCATAAAAACGTGCAACGTATAAAATGTGTCTTAAACAAAAATATTCAACATAAAATAAAGACGTAAGGAACAAAACGCGTAGCGGCTTGAACTCCCACATTTCACAATTTGTCCCGCCACGCTCTTCCATCTTGTATCAAACATTACTGACAGGCTTCTTACCTACAGCATAGACGTAAGACGGTGAGCTTTCGCTCAGCAAGTACAACTTCCTATACCGCGACATAAACAACCATAGCCTAACCTTATACATCCTAACTTAACTCGTCATAGCATATCATACCGTATCATAACTTCATTCATCATAGCATAACATCTCACATCATAATGCATGATCCATTTATGTTCGTATTATGCTTTATTCGTTCTTAACTTACTTTCATACTTATCTTACTTATGGGCTCCTTACTTTAGTGTACGTACCGGGCGCGCGACTATTAAGTGGTTGGGGCGGTCAGTCCATTTCCAATTCAAACCATAGTCCAACCCAACCTGCGAGTGGGTCAGTACGACACAGGCGACTTGCCCGCCATGTTACTTTCTTTTCATCTTGTCATGTCATACTTGATCTTATCATTCTTATAAGATTTCGTGAGCATGCTTCGTGTTTTAATTATCATAACATAACTTAACATAACATACATCATGAACTTATCTTGACTTATCATAAACCATACCATGAACACATCACTTCACACAACATATCACAACACATAGCACAGAACAAGTTGATCATACAATCCTAGCATACATCTATCATACTTAACAGCACACATCACATACTTAGGCAAGTACCAAAACAAAGCCTATGCTGTAGGCGGAGTTGTACTTACCTCTCTTGCTATATCCCACATAATGTTGCTCCTCCTTTAGGTACAGCTGCAGGTTTCCTCCTGCTTGATGAAGGACGTAGCTAAGGGTCTAATTAATACTGTGGAATATTGGTGATCTAACCAACGTGCCTACATAATCTTAGTTGCATGTCTCCAATACTATATGTCTTACTTGGCTACAAATAGTAACCCTATTGTTTAAGAACAACCAAATATGGATTATTTCTTAAGAGGTTACGTTGGATAACCTTATGGGCTAAATCCTCATACATGCTGTTGGGGTTAGGTTACCTTCCTAACCTTGGGCTTTATCTTTGTCCATAAACCATTGGTTTACTTTAATTAACTCCAAATCTTAGCCCAATTTATTAACTTTGGTATCCTTTAGGGTTACCTTGGATAACCCTTAAGGTCAAACTTAGTCAAACATTTGGTCAACTAAAGTCAACATTTGGTCAACTAAGGTCAACCCTCTTTAGGTCAAACTTTGGGTTTTGGGCTTAGCCTAGTAACTCGGATATAACTTTCCAGTTACTATCCGTAATCGATTCGCTTACTAAACCTTAGCTTGAAAATTTTCATTTTTCCTTAGCTTGGAAATTTTGGGGAAATTAATCCCAAAAACTCTTTACCTAATTTGTAAAAATTCATATTCTTGAAATGGGTCTTTATAAAAATTATTTAGGGCTGAAAACTGCCATTGGAACAGTTTCCATAGTCAAAACAGTGGTTTTGAGGAAAATACAATTTTTCTGAACTGTTTTTAGAAAATCCTGTGCATGAATTTCCTGTTCCCTGTATAGTCTTTATAAAACTGTGTCAGTTTAAAAATCCACTTCGAATTTGAAAAAATTGTCTTCGCAAAAGTTTTAGCTCTTAAAAAATTCTAAAACTTTTGTGTTTTACGAAAAATTTAATTCGGACTATAACTAGTTCATATTGCCGTTTGAACTCACTTGGCCGTGCATAAATCCTGGGCACAGTCAGGCTCGGGTTTTCATGAAAACGAAGGCCATTAGAGCCTTATTTTGGAAATCCGTCCACGTTGACCCCTAGGAAAAATCATTCTCTACAACTTTTATGTTTTACGTTTTTCCCAATTCGGCCTCTAAAGGCCTCAAATTCCACTTACCAGAAAACTGGACAATTCCAATCCGAACTGGCAGTTTTTGTTCTTACATTCATTTTACATCCTATTTCATATAATCTAACTCAACCGAACACGCGGGAGCCTAGATAGCACATATGCAGCGTTTTCTAACGTCCCTCTTTATCAATCATACAGTCCCAACGTGTCCATGTAGCCCATCAACCAAACTGCCCTAACCTAGGGTTGCATGGTTCTACCTTTGCATCACATTCATACATGCACCAAAACATTCAAACTTAAGCTAGCAACCTAGCATGAACTGTTTAGGGCCGGTTTGTACAACAATCAGGGGACATACCATTCATTCATCATCTAGCATGCACCATAGCATTCAACAAGCACAACCCAAAAAAAAAAAAAAACAAATAACATAATTGAGCCAACCACCCTTAAACCCTAAATTAAGCATCACGCCACTAAATTAAGGCAAGGAAAACTTGAGCTTATGCTCTTACAAATTTCAACTTGAAATACAAATAAATTCCAAATTGAAAGCTCAATTGAAAAATTAGGGCTAAAGGAGATACCTTGGCTCAAGGCTACGGTTTGGGCACCAAAAATTCTTCCTCCCTCCTAGTTCAACACAACCGGCCTCCACACTCAATTAGGGCACCAAAATTTTCTTTTGGTCACTTGATTGATCCTAGCATATCTGGCCACTCCACCAAGCTTTTCCCCTAAAGAAATTTCAGTTTTTCTCTTCCTTTTCTCTTCCTCTCACACTCGGCCACTTTGGCCAAAATGGCTCCAAAATTTTCCAAACTTTTTCCTTGGCGTCCCACTAGAAAGCCGAACACTCCCTAAGCAAAACCCCCTTGAAAATTTTTGTTTTTCTTTCCTCTCTCTTCTCTCCCAAGCTTCGGATTTTTCTGAAGAAAAATAGCAAGGATTTGGCCAAATTTTCCAATAAAATGAATAACACCCTCCACCTATTTATAGAGGTGGTGAACTTTGTAAAAATTCTAGAAAAACCCCATGAAGAACTAAAATTTGCATAAAAACCATGCAAGGTGACCGGCCATGAAGGGTCTAGAACCCACCAACTTTCTTTCCAAGTTTTGATTTAATAATTATGATGTCATAATTCAAGATAAGATGATGTCATCCACCTTAGATCTTGTTTGGCTATTTTCTTCACTAAGCAATCCATTTTTGAACTACACAGATATTTCCAATACTGTGTTCACTTATACACAGTATTTTTATACTGTACTGCAGTCCAAAATTTATCTGTGTAAAAATGGACAGTATAAGATTTTTCTTATTTTTCCGAGCCTTTTTCGCCTTTAATCCCTACTAGGTGTGCTTGATTTTCTAAGGTGGTTTTAAAGCCTATTCATACTATCTCAACCGTAAAACGGTTTTTGCAGTATACTTTCATACTGCGTTTCATAATACTGCAAAGTCAACCATTTGACCGTTCTTGGTCAAACTTTGACTTTCTTGGTCAAAGTTGATTTTTTGGGTCAAACTTTGACCAACTTTGAATCATGTACTTTTTCATCCCTTTTGACTCAAAAGGTCCGTTGCTAATCTAGACAATCAATTTTGAGTCTTATTGAACCATAAGAACTCACAAAACGTAAGAAAAACTCTTAACCGAGCTTTTTCAAAAATACCTTCATGGTATACATTCCACTCCTTTATAAGGAAATAGTAATATCGGAAAAATCTAGGTATTACAAAGGTGATCGGCAGTTCGATGATCTCATTGGGGATGGAGTCAGAGGGTCTTAATTGGGAGTGTATCGACTAGATATAACCCGACAAGCTTCCGGCGGTTTAGGATCTTGCGAGATCTTGATAATTCCGATGTTTGGTGCAGCAATCTCTTACCTCCAATCGAGCTGATTGATTTCCTCTGGGTCGTGGCTTGTGGCGGAGTGATTGTTCCATATTAGACGAGAATTTAGCGGGCGATGGTATTTAATATTCATGCTTTGTTTTTGTATTTTAGTTTTAATTTTGTTATAAAAGAGGTAGTTCTTTCACCACCGATTTATTTTTTTGTGTAGGTTCCACTTAAATTATTTTCTAACAATATATGTCTATGAGTTCTGTTAGTGTTAGGCTATGTGGAGTTGTTGTAATCTCTGTATTGCTAGTAACTTGTTTCTCAATCGATTGAAATATTCTATTGATCGTAGATTTTTTTTAAAAAGAGCTTTGTACATGCTCGATTATAAGATTGTCGAGAAATTCGAAGAATTTTCTTGTCACCGGGTCTCGGCTTACTCACAAAGCTTCATCAAATTTTACTAATGGAATTTATCTTAGTCGAGAGTTATGTCTTTTATCTCACAAAGGTTGTTTCATCTCTGGTATTGATATATATATCCAATTTTAATTTAAATGATAATTTTCCTTTAAAAAAATTATAATTATACTTATCGTTTCTACTGTTCTACATGTTACATTAAAATAATCCTTTGAAGACTGGTGTGTCGTTATTCATCTTAAATCGGAGGCTAACTTGGCCTATTTACGCACACCAAATTGAAATAAATAGTGATTCTCTTTCCATTTCCATATGTGTATATATATATATATATTAAAAATGATTAAAGCCTATTTGTGCATTCGAAATCGAAATAAATAGTTTCTCTCTTTTCATATATGTATATAGGTCACGTTAAAAATGATTATATCGATTGATTTTTTTTAATTTTTTTTTAATTTAAATTCGGTGACAGCTTATAGTTTATCAAAACTTTCAAACAATTCTAGCAATAAATTGAACCACACATTTGGCCAAACTACCGAAGGATTAGGCTGATCACGTATGGAATTATTCACACTATATATTTGTGAAAGTGGCAACTGGCAAGTGGGAAAGACCCAATAATATATTCATATATACATATATATATATATATATAGATTATAGAATCAGCAACATTGGCTACTCCCAAAGGTTCACCTGAAGAAGCAAACACAAAAACAGACCAAAGGACTTGTGGGTTTCTAACTCATCTTTCTTGTCCTCCCTACATTCTATATACACATTTTTATACGTGTATATAATTGTGTATTAGTGCTCGTCCAAGGAGGGAGCGCTAGACAAAAGCTATAAAAGCAAACATTAGTAGACTTTCTGCTTTAAATTTGCATGTTTAATTTTTTACAGGATTATACACCAACACGCCAAACTCGAAAAAATAGTAATGCATCCAGAAGAATGCTCAAGAAGACTACAAAAGATTCAAATTCCTACACGAACTTTGCACGGCGAAGGCCATTCGAAACACGAGTGTGAATAACTTAGTACATACATGCACCTTTCTAATGGGGAAAAAAAAATCATAATGAACAACATTTTCGGAACCAGAAGAGAGAAGCATTTGAAAACAAAATACAAGGTGGGCATCCCTCGAGCAGCAATCAAAGGGGGTTTAACATTTGTATAGATTGATATAGGAACTGATTTGAAATTATAAAAAATGGTTCAACTTCAGAGCACCTTTTCAGCCAAGCTTCTTGTCTGATCCTTTGAGGTTGAGATTAAACCATTTCTTTTTGGCTGATTTATCTTTTCCGTCGGAGCCTCCATCTTCCCCTGGACTCTGCTCAGCCTTCGAATCTTCACCAGCAAATTTGCCACTCCCATTACTTAATCCGCTCACAGATCCACTATTATTCAATGTCCAGGCAACGGAAAATGAAGAGTGGATGATATCTCGTTGTTTCAGTAGCTCTTCTACCTGCAAAACAAAGTCAAAATGTTCGTTGGAGATGCACATATGAAACATGAGGGATAACGTGGCCTAATCCATCAGCAAATCGCAAACAAGACTTCAAATAGACAGCTATGAACATTCAGCCATTTTTCAGGAATCTCGTTGTCATAATAGATATAATGATTCGGCATACTCTAGGGAAACCCTTGGTACATTATTGACGGTCTCACAAAGATTTGATTTTGGTGAATTTCCTTGAACTGTACAGGAATATGCAGAGATTGGACCTACATATATTTGTTTATGTTGGGGTTGCATGACAAATTATTCCAAAGCTTCTATCATAAAACTTACTGACTGCTTCTCCTGGCTGTATCTGTTGGTCACTTCTTGGAAACGGGCCAATGCCTACAAAGTATTGCGGGAAAGATTAATGAACATAAATTTGACCAAAGAGCCATTAAATTCCTCAGCAAAGATAAAGAGGATCAAAACCTTCCGGTACTCTGTTTCGAATTGGCGAAGCTCATTTCTCTTTCTTAAGATCTGAACCTCAATGTCTCTAAGCTTTTGTGTTGTATCTTCGTATGACTTTGTACAAAGGGCTTCGATTGTGTAGGTAGCAGTCTTAAAAAAATTATCTCCTGAAAAAGATCACAGTAGAGATTAGTAATAGAATACACCAACAAGTTCTATTAACAGCTTCTAGAGACAAAAAGATGAAGCAACCAAATCACAGACCATAAACAGCAAATATATGAGTGCCAGCTTTTAGTTCCGAGACCTCACAAGGTTGAAGACATTCCAACCTCTTAAAGAAAGCAGCTTCCGGATCCTTAGCCATAGCCAACTGCACCGCCATTTGGACAAATTATAAGGCTTCAGCCACAAAAAGAACATACGTTCACACATAAAGAACAAGCATACCGCGTTTATAGTTGAATCCATCCTGTACACTTGAAAATGAAGAAAATACATCCCCGCAGATGTCACTTTGCCTGTCTTCTCACTATCTTCCTAAAAAACGGGACAATGTTACATCATTAGATACTTCAGCCCCAATGCTTGCAATATCATAGAACATAGTAATGAAAATTACAAAACTAAATGACGTAAGTGATGAGTAACATCAGAGGCACTAATCTGTATGCCAAATTTGGGACAGGGAAGTCGATTTGTTATCTTTTTATTTGGTGACGCCAAGATAACGCACAACTAACTAAATGTTATTTCTTGCAATCCGACAAACCAATCTAGGACATCAATTCATGCTCATTTTTGGTAAACAAGTTAATCTTCCCATTTTTACCCCAGAAGTAAAACTAATAGTGAAAATGATCATAGAAGCCACGTAGCCAACAAAAAAATATCAACCCCAAAATTAGGTGTAAGGAGTTGCAATTTATACCACCTAGTGGGATATGTAATGACTTTAGCAAACTGAATATCCACACATAAAACAGACAAACTATGTTAACCTCCAAGTTGCAAAACAATAAAACTAAAACGCACAGCATTTGACTTTACAATTTACATCCTCAAATCTGCCCAATTTCAGACAGATTAAAAACAATGGGCCAAAGAAGATTTTCAATCCCCTATCTTTCCCTTTCCTCTCAGTAATCCCCTCAATCAAACAAACAAGTACAACAATAACATTTTCCTTCCATCCATCTCTTTCCCTCTCCATCCTCTCCTTTCCTTCACACCAAATAAATCATAACTTGTAAAAATCAACTTTAACACTTACTATATGATTGAATATATTGAATCTCATAATAAATCACATGTTGCACAGTACGACTATTTGACCCCTTGGGAACTCCCATCATCATAAGCTAATGTTTTTAGAAAAAAAAGAAACACAGAAACCAAGCCCTTCTGGAAGTGCAGGATTCCAAAGCAGAAGATGAGCATTAAGGATTAATAAAACAAAATATCTCTCCACTACCAATTACTGATTCTCCACTACCAAGTACTGATTACAAAACAGCCTATTTGATTACAAAGTAAAAGTAGTACAACAAAATGGCGATAGAAGCACGTGCAACAATCATTAGAGAGGGGGGGGGGGGACAAAAACTGAATGGAGCATCAGAGGATAATAGATAGTACCTGTAGGGCCAAACCATAACCACCATTTATGTCTTGCTCGAAATAGAGTAACTGGAAATTGCATCAATTTGAGTGCAATTTTAGTATTATATTAACATATAATCGGGGCTAAAAAGTAGATATGAAAAGATGGAGTAACCTTATAATAGTCAATTACAAAAATTTTTGCAACGTACGTATCATTTACCTTAAATTTGCTTTGAGCAGTTGAAGTAACTCGCACTACAATCCCTGTCTCCGCTTGTTGGTCGTTGATAGTTACACCAAAAAAGTGAGCGCACTGTTTCTCAACCTGGCGCAGATAAAAAATTAAGTGATAGGAATAGATAGGAAACAATTCAGAATCCGCCCTGAAATCAAATCAAACAAGCACCTTTCCACTAACTGATGCTCCGATTGGAAGGGGTCTGACAGTAACAGTCCCATTTAGAGCTTCTTCAAGTACATTAGCAGATATTGTAGTCTTGATAGGAACACCCAGCTTGCTATAGACAAATAAAATGGAACATTAAGCACTTAATTTCCAACGGCATCAAAACCCATTTACCTATAAACCAAAATAGATCACCTGAACAAAGCTGCAAACATCGTATTGACTGTTCCAAGATTTGACAAGTCAATTTCCATGTCCATGCCTTCAGCATCAAGGGCCTGAGAGAATAAAAAAAAACCTTAAAAGATAAGGATGTGGCATAACTCAAAAGGACATATGTCCTTTTGAGAAAAGGAAAAAAAAAAAAAAAACAGAGAGAGAGAGAGAGAGAGAGTGAGAGAGAGAATCTACAACGACAAAGATAAATGCACCTCAAATCCTGCATTATCATACTGCCTTCTCTTCTCTGGATCAGATAAGATGCTGTAAGAATATGCAACCTCCTTGAAAAGTTCGGAAGCTTCAGGATTGCTAGCATTCTTGTCTGGATGATACCTGTCCATTTTTTGGTATAAGATCACAATGCAAGGAAAATATTTCAGAGGTGAAAAAAAAATGAAAAATGAAAATGGGAGAAGAAGAAGAGTGAGAGCCACAAGAAAAAACATTTGAAATAATAATGGCTACTACTTCATCAATCAAGCATATTCTTTGTGGTATTAACATGATAGAATGAAAAGTTTACACCAATAAATGATAAACTATGCCACTTTAATCACAGAATTTCAAATTTACAAATCAACTCAAAATCATACACCATCTTTGATGAGGCCTCAAAAAACAAACCCTTATTACGAGAGAAAAGCAACTTATAGCATCTATCTTAAGAGATGTGAAGGAGTTTAATTAAAAGTTTCTTTGCACTCATCATATGAGAAAGAATGATTCTTAATAGTCATAAAGAATGATTATTAAGAGTCCTAAAGAATCCGAGATATGTTTCAACCAAAAAAAAAAAAAGGATGAGCAAAGATGAGTACAAAGGCAAGTGGTAGAAGGTGGTGAGTTCCCAAAGCCGTTGTCAAAATAAGAGGATACCAATAAGTTCTCTTCTCACCCCTTTTCTTAATGAAATAATTTCTGCACTGATGACTAACACATAGATAAAACAACAAAGTGTTGCTAGAGCGTTAACCTCCTATCTAGTTATAAACTTTTGTCCTCTGATACTGAATAGACTTAAGAAAGCTCCATAACTCTTTCATCAACGCAATTATAAATTTTTTAAAACATGAAATGTCAAATGGGGAGTGCGAGGTCACAGCAGAGGATACAGAATCTTGCACTGCAAAGGACATCTGAATGAAAGTCTTCAAACGGAAACAGAGTGGTTGTCCCGTGTTGTCCACTCCTTTCATACCACTTCACCTAATTTACTAAGACACCATTTCTTCAAAATATCACCTCATCGCTGCACAAAGCGGAAAGCCAGTTCAACTCTCAAGGACAACCTCCCATACATTCACCTCTTATCCTGCCTTTGACACCACATCAGCTAATTTACTAAGACACCGCTGCTTCCAAATTTCACTTCTTCAACGCATGATGTGGAAAGCCAGTTAAATTCTCAAGAACAACCTCAACTAGATCCACTACCCTTTTTCAACGACTGTGTTCTTTGATACTAGTACACAGAGATTAACCGAGGACACAACAATAGGACAACATTGAAAATAATGAATCAAAACAGGAAAAGAACTCATTGAACAAAGCAATTACCTTTCAAAAAATAAACTTTGTTCCAACTCAACTCACCTCAAAGTAACTTCTTAGCACAAAAATTTTTATGAAAACGGAAATCGTTTAACAACTCAGATGTTCGAATCAGAAGGTACTCATATAAGATCTCCTTCATGCGAATCAATCAGAAGATTAATGTGAGACCAATCAGATGTGTATATATCAATACCCATCCCATAATTCTAGGCATTTTTGGACTTGAAAAAGGGTGTTTTCCTAATCCCATTTATATCATCCATTAAGACGCCCAGGAAAAAAAAAATTTCAACGCAAATATTAAGCAATTATGATACACAAAAAGCTAACAGATCCAATTTAAGCTAATATTGACAATTTCCCATCACTTCAAATTGACACCAGACAAACAAGAAACAACAAAAACAAGAAGGGAAAAAAAATAATAATTGGGAAATAAATGTGGAAGAGGGAAAAAAAGACTGAAACATTACTTGAGAGCGAGCTTTCTGTAAGCGGTTTTGATTTCCTGATCGGTTGAATCTCTGGAAACAGACAATACCTCGTACGGGTCTCGCCTATTCGCAAGGGCAGAAGTTCCTTCCGTTTTCGAACCTAACCCCATCTCTCTCCGTTTCTCTCTCTACAGATTTTCTCTCTCTAGACTACTATATCTCCCCGCTCACTTGATTCGATCATGAAGGGGGGAAAAAAATCTATCAGAAACACGAAATTCCAAGCGGTATCGGATCGCTATATTCCTCTTTTTTTCTTCTGGGAAATCAAGAAAAGCAATGATGATGAGAAGTTCGATGAACAGGTCGAAATGTGTTGGAAATTTCAAAATTTCAAGATCTAATCCGATTGACGCTCAATTTCAGAAGAAAATAAAAATAACAGAGCTAGGGTTTTTCAATTTTTTTTTTCTTTTTTCTTTTTTTTCTTTCTTTTTTTCTTTTCCTTTTTTTTTCCCCCGCGGATGAACGCGGTAGCAGAAGATATGTACCTGATATGACTTTTTCTTTTTCTTTTTCTTTTTCTTTTTTCTTTCTTTTCTTTTTCTCTCTGTTTTCTTTTTCTTGGTTTTTTTTTTTTTTTTTCTCTTTCAGTCTTTCTATCCTTAACCCCTTTTATTACTAAATTTCAGCACCAGAACTTATCTTTTGGTCAAGAAAAACAAAATTAAAAAATAAATTTTTTATTGATAAATTAAAATTTTTTAATCTAATTTATGAATTAGATTTTTTTGTGAACTTGAGTTAGATTCAAACTTTTCATCTAGTGTAAATGTAAATTCTTATTTTGTAATTGGAGTAAATGTAAATTCCTAAAAATAGTACTTGCATTCTTGAAAACTTATTCTAATAATTAAAATATCTTTAATATTGGTACTAAATAAATAACCTTCTCCATTTCAAAAATTCACATATGTATATATATAAAATATATGTACTTTCTATTCTTTAAAAATTATATGTACTTTTCCCGTATACTTTGTTTTTAATGCATATATATTTATTTACACTTTCAAGAATAAGAAAACATTGCCTTAAAAAAAAGAAAGGAATAAAGTCATGTTTTGTATTTAAGTTTAACTCCAACTAAATTATATTTTTTTCATATTAATTTTTATTTTTTTTAAAAAATTAATAAAATTTATAATTAATTTTTAAAAAATTAATCGACTCAAATTTAAAAATTTCATTTCATCTCAAATTCCACTCAAATACCAAATAAACTTTTTTTTTTCTGAGACATATTATCTACAATTCCACATTTTGTGGTGGCACCCTTGTAAATAGTAAATACTTGTTTTATCTACTAATTTCATTTTTCAATCATTTAAAAAATGATGGAGAAATGGAGACAGGACTAATTACCAAATTTAATATTCCTTGCACGATTTGTATCACTTTATAGGGGAATTAGAAAAGAAAACATTACTGCATTAGATTTAGATCCACTTAGTTCTTTTACCACAAATAAAGGTAAAAATAGAGAAATTACAATTCTTCTCTTTATTTTCTTTTGTTAGATGTTAACATAATAATAGAGAAATTCAGGAAACTAGATATATATTTTTGAATGAACGATTGTAACATGAATTAATAGGTGCATCAAAATATTCTATTTAATTCGGTACCTCTCTAACACTCTCATTACTTTCTCATTTTATTGAAATATTATTAAAATAAAAATTAAAAAAGTTTATAGGAGAAATTAAAACAAAAAACTACGCATGCAGGCGCCAAAAATAAAATAAAATAAAATAAGCTGCATGCCGAAAAACCATAATAATATAAGTTAAAGAAACATCTCAATTTTATAATTCTGACCCCTTATAATTCTAAACCCAAACTGACGAGAGATGATCGAAAAAATAAAAGTGAAGACTCTAACTTTGATTACATCTCCAAAATGTGCATCATTAAAAACTTTCTAGCCAAAATGCAATGAAAAGAAGACTAGAAGGGAAAAAGAGTACACATTTACCTAGAAGATCGAAAACAGTAATTCGAAAATCTAGTGAGATTAATCTTAAACTTGTTATAAAAAAAAAAAAAAAAAGTAAACGTCATAATATAATACAATCGGTCTATTAAATAATTTCTTTCATAATAGTAATAGATTAAAAAAAGAAATATGATAACTCTAATTATAAAGAAAGTAAGAAGTTGGCAGAAAAAATGTGAGTAATTTGTTATAAAGTAAACATGATCTTATTATATAAAAATTCATTTAATATACACATTTTGAAAGTAAATATTATCACATATATATTACCTGAGTTTTAAAATCATAATTATCTATAAACAATTAGGAAAACAGAATTTTTTTCAAATCCTCGTAACACCAGGGCATTGTGGTACTGATACAATCGTCTTTACATGAAACATAATTAAATGAGAATGAAATAATGATGGTCATTACCACTTTGTTCGTAGACTTTGAAAAATGCAACGTGACTCTTCTTGTTATTGATAAACCTAAATCCTAGAGTGAGAAGAACAATTAAATAGTGGTGAGCCCTGCTTTGAATGCCATTTAGAAACTGTTAATAAAATATAATAATATTATTGTATTATGATTATGATTTCTAATATAATAATAAAATAAAGTGATCTAACACTGCTAATAAACGAGTAATATGATAAATGCATTGAATATTGAATATTATATTTGACGGGAGATATTAATTAAATTCCAAAAAAAAAAAAAAGTCATGGCAAAAAGCTGTAGTATTGGGGCATTTGTCCTCTACATGCAAATAAAAATCAGTCATGAAGAATTCAAGAATTAAAATAGATCGATCTTTATTCGAAGTAGAGCATAAACCTAGAAGAATTCAAGAAGATCATTTAGGTACAAGAAAATTACATCATGATTTGTATTGGATTTCAATGAAACAATATCAACGTTCTATAGGGATTAAATAAAAAGCAATTATTAATTGACTCAAAAAAAAAAAAAAAAAAAAAGAAGAAGAGGTCACGGTCAATAGTTTCTCAAAAATCAACCATATGCAAGTCAAACATGTACTTACAATGTAAAGACATGCAAGGGACAAACTTGAATCTCTTATAGAGTTTTTATACTTGCATCTCCATGTATGTGTAGATGTATGTACGTATATATATACACACATGTGGGATTGAACTGTGTACTTATCAATTATTCTGTATGGCTAGCATGGCCAAGATCCTAACCTATCCTCACGTTAATGGGAAGGATAGGTCCATCAAGTTAAAATTAAAATTAGATATGATTTTCCGAACAGAACAATAAGCGATACAAAAAATAAATGAGTTACCAAACGACTCATAACCCAAGCATATTCAGCTTAGATATCTCGATTTGAGTATAAATAGCTCAAAGGTCTACATGTATGAGCTGCTTGCCAGAATTTAGAGCCGATGCAAATGTATATACCATTGCAACATTTATGCACAATAAGGCATTATTAATGTGATGATAAATTCAAAAAAAAAAAAAAAGTGATGATGTACTTTAAAATATAAGATAAGCTTTATCATGACAATTACACTGTTTATCATTTACCAAAATATTTAAAATAAGTAATAAATAATTAATTTTCATGGCATAAACACTCATCTTACTCAACAAAATCACATACCTCTTAGTTTTTCTATGTTTTTAATTTGAAAGAATTTTTTTTTTTAAGAGTCACTACTCATCTGTACTTTGTATCTACTAGAATAATTTAATATTTCAAATAGCTGTAAAAATTAAGAAACTAGTCTCAATTGATAGTAGACACATAATGTTAAATTTTTTTTTTTTTTAAGTTACCACACTCTTGTTTTCAAGCTTGATACTACTTAAAACCCGAATTTTATTGGAATATATAGGCTTGTGTTATAGTTATCATTATACCTTTTTTTTTTTTTTAAATGAATTTTCTTCATATTAGGAAAAATATCATAAATTTCTTATGAACTTTATTACTAATGTCAATTTGCCCTTCTAAACTATGAAATGTACCTATTATAATCCTGAACTTTAATATATGTGTCAAGTTGCCTCATCAGTTAATTGCTGTTAGTTTTTCCGTTATCTTTAATGTTAAAATGTCCTATGAACTTTATTTTTATGTTAAAATGCCCTCTGATCTTTGCATTTATGTTGAAATGCCTCTTGATCTTTATTATTTGAGTTAAAGTACCTCCTGATCTTTAATATTTGTATCAAAGTACTCCATAATCTTTAATATTTGTATCTAACTGCTCAATCTATCTTATTTCATTTATCTAACATTGTATAATTATCTAAATTTTTTAGAATAGGTAAAAAATATTTTTTTTCTACTAAAATAAATGTAACTTTTTCTGATCCACTTTTTTTTTTTTTCTAATTTTGATTATTTTAATTCAAATTTTACATTCATTTTTATTTTATTAAACAAAAATAACTACATAACTTATGTTCATTGTTTTATTATTATAACATTATAATTTTTAGTTTAATTATGATTGATACCAAAATATGCAAACTAAATGTTTTTTAAATTTAAAAAATATAACTAAGAATGTGTATTAAATTAAATTTACAATGGGTTTAGGATGACACATAAATAAAATTCATTACGACTATGATTTCAAATTATGTAGGCCAAGTATTTGAAATCCAAATCTTCTAAGTCCTATCAATTATGGTTACGCATAAGTAAACCCATAACCTAAATAAACTTAAATTAAAATAAATAAAATAAAATAAAAAGTGTGTTAAAAAAAATATACAAATCACTTTATTATAATAAATATATATATATATATATGAATAAATACACACACAATATTAGATAGTTAAAATGATATAAAGGATGTAGTTTGATACAAAATTAAAGATTGTGGGTAGTTTGACACAAATGCAAAGTTTATGAGGCATTTTAACATTAAAAATAACGGAAAAATTAACAGCAACTAATTGAAGGGATAAGTTGACACACATATTAAAGTTCAGGAGGCACAATAGATATATTTCATAATTCAGGGGATAGTGGGTATATTAACACTAGTAACAAAATTCACGGGGAATTGATAATATTTTTCCAAGATATTAAGAAATAAATATGTTGCTTCGAGTTGAAGATTTTGGTATGTGGTCAAGTCGTCCCATTTTGAACAAGGACTTTTTTTGTTCCGCCGAAGAAATCAGGAAATTTACTTGACATACAACCTAAGCTTGACCTCCGAAGTCCAAACTTTTCCTAATTCCAGCCAGTGACTTCTTCTTTTGGACTTTTTTTGTTTTTGTTTTTGTTTTTTTTTTTATATTTTGATTTTTTGATTTTTTTTTGTTTGTTTTTTGTTTTTTTGTAAAAAGAAGGTTATATGGATATAAGATGACGTACCTAGATAACTCTAAGGAAGAAGAGTTCTCACGTGATATATGGATCTCTCTCAAAGTAGATTGTTCATATATCCTGATCACTGCCACAGTGACGGCTTAAACCCAAGATCTCTAGCTGAGAGACAAATGCCTTATCACTCCGTCTGAGTACTCGGTGGTTTCTTCTTTTGGACTTTGTTCTAGCAAAAATGTGTGCAAGCTTTAGCAAGAATGAAAACCAAAGTCGATCTCCCAATAGCCAGTCACTTCTTCGAGACATCTCCAACTTCTTTGCGACATTTGGGTATTACGCATAACAATATTTTGATACATAGGTCTCAAACAATCAATTATACACTGAAAAAATTAGGTAAATATGCAGTTTTAAAACACTTATTTAAATATATGATCAATAATTTTTTATTTAAGAAGTGGTTGTTAATCAGCTATTGACATGTACTTTATTAAGTTGTGCACATTAATTAATGACCCACGAAAAAACCCATTATGTAGAGACAACACGTGGTAAAATCATCGTGGGGTTGGAAGGGAGTCTTTGCGCCCCCTCCCGGGGGATCAAGGGTAGAGCCCCTCAAAGGTCTATGGTATTTGCAAGGTATTTCAATAAAAGTATTTCGGAGATTTCATTTGTAATTTCCGTTGTCCTAGTTTTTTCTTTATAAAAGGACCGCCGTTTTTAGGGATTTTATTATTAGAGAAATTAGGGGGGAAAAAAAAAACTCAATGAGTGAGGGTTTGAATTTCTCTTGTAAACTTTTTTATCGTCATAGTAAAATTACTGCAGCGACTAAAACAAGACGTAATTTTACAGTAAGGCGAACCTGTATACAAATTTATGTGTCTTGTAATTCTTTATTTTTTTTTTCTTCTACAATTTTATTGCTCTCACTGATTTAGAATTAGGACGTTAATTCTTAACTTATTTGTCAATTGTTGACTATGATCAATCAATAAAAAATACATATCAACATTAGTCAATCACCAATTAATCAGATCAATTAATGATTAACTGATTGATCTTTTTTTCAATGGCCATTCTATTTACAGAACTTCGGTCATCTATTAAAAAAATTTTAAAAAAATTTCATTTGCCGATATATCCTAATGGAACAGTCTGATTTAAAAAAAAAAAAAAAAGTATTGAAACACCTTCAACAGACAAACCATTCAAGGAAATAAAAACACCTTCATGCTGTGAGTTAAAAACACTAGTGAGTCGCAGAACACTAGAACGGATCTTACCCTCCCTCAGAGAGGTCTCAGAATCCATCTTGGCAGATCAAAACTCAACAGCTTTCAAGGTGTTCTAACACTCAGGCCAACAAAACTTGTCTTAACCTAATCAACGCTCGCACACGTAAAGCTTCAAACTCAATGGCACTAAACACCAGATCGATTTGAAACCAATTGCCCAATGCCTAATGTCAATAAGGAAAATATGTTATCCATTATTAATTGTGATCAAACACCACAAACGCAATAACATATCAGTACTATCATACAATTATATGAAACTATTAGTTTCACATTTTACCATATGAAAAGAACTGACACGTTATCACATGTGTGGTGACTTCATCATCATTGATAATGTATGATATTGATCCAAGACACGCTTCATAACAATAGAGAAGCACCTCAATTCTACAAGCTAGAGAAAGCTAAAAGCATGACTGCATTCGAAGCACCTCGTGCTGTCAAGCATTTGGAGGCTCCATGTGGGTGCATGGAGGTCGAATTAGACCTCGGACTCCCATATGGAGTATCCCTCTACTTGAAAGAACAAGAGCATTTTTTCCAACACGTGTTACATGGTAGCTCCACAGACCAATATGTGACAATTTACCGTTCTTAAGAAATTTTTTTTTTTTGAAAGCTTTGACCATCTCAAGGTAGAACATTCAACAGCTTACAAGAGAATATGATACAAAGAAACTGAGGCCAAGAAATTTCACATCAGCTTAACAATCTACAACTCTCGAGTCTTGCCTAGGTGGATACATGAATGTCATAGCAGTCGATTTCAACTCCTGGGCCAGTGCAAGCAAACTTGAGCCTTGCATCAGAGAGAGTTTGTCTTAAACTAAAACTCAATCCGTGTGATTTCATCAATTTATAGGTTAAGCTTGAGCAGAAAAACTTTGTAGAAGCTTTACAGGGGAAAAAGGAATCATCAATATTGCTTTCACTAGCCTAAAAGAAAGAACGCTTCCATTTTCTACATTGACGTGCATTTAAAATCCACAAGAAGCATCAAGATTCACCAGTCATTTTGTCGGATGATGAACAACTTTTTCTGTTTTGGAATAAGACTGGTGCAACTATCTATGCGTGGATCGTAGGGGTACTTCCAGTGTAGTGTATGTAAGTCAAATAAAAACCTCGACAAACCGAGATGAGCTCACTGATTTGAGGTTGAGCAGTGGGAATCGGTATCAACCTTAATTACCTTGGTGTTGTATGAACCACAAGACTTACATTTATGGTAGAGCCAGTGGAATGGCGCTTTCCCTTTCTTATCACAGTCACAGCATAGTATGTCCTGTAACAAACAAAAATCAGTCAATATTCAGATGATGAAAATGGGGACAAAGCATTAACTGTTGAATGTAAAGAAAGTGTACCTGACAGCGATCTCTGTATTCTTGCGGGAGTTCCTCAGAGGCCAATAGCGCATCGAGCATGCCAAAGTACACCTTGATTGATGAAGGATAGGCTCAGTAAAATTGGGGAGTTTGGGTTTCATTAGGATTTTAATTTCATTGGTAGTTTGTAATTTTTTAAATTAAAGACTCTTTATTTAGTTTGCTGTACTACATGAATTACGATTGCTTAAACTCTGGAAAATATGGGACCATTTGGAACAACCATAGGAGTTGAATTTTTTCCAAAAGTCATTTGTTTCAAAGCTCATTTCAAATCTACATCTCTTTTTCTCTCTCTTGCATTTTCAAAAGACTCTAACTTTAAAAATCCGTATTTTTCTTATTCTAAGTCGAAAAAAGATGTTCTTATGTTAAAATGCTCAAAATGACGAGATAAATGAAATAAGAGCTATATTGCATATATATTTATTCTTTTTTTTTTTAATACGTTTCAAATTTTCAATTCAACTCCAACTGAACACACATTTACAAACATTCACTAATTAAATTTAAAAATTAAAAATTAAAAAAAAAACCCCAAACTCCAACTCTAATTGGTGTCCCAAACGGGCCCCTAAAGCTAGGTGCAAGATTGTTTCATCAGTTGATAAGTACATTAACATTGCAATAAATGGTTGGTACTAAAGATAAGTTGAGTAGAAGATATCCGTACCGACATATCTCCCATTGATTTGCTGCAGATTGGACAGATGTAGTGACTGCAAGTATATGCCTGATATGATGAATGAACTAACATGATTTAATAGCTAGCAATTTGTGAAACAGTTATCCACGAATAGAAAAAAATGAAACGAAAATGAGAATTGAGAACTAGAACCGAAGCAAAGAAGTTGACAAGGAACCAACCCGGAAGCAATCAGAATGCATGTAATGCCCACAAGGAAGAACTTTAACGGTTGCGCTTGATGTGAACAAAAAATCACAGCAAATAGGACAGTTTATTTCCAGACCTTTCTCCCGACACTTGTGATCTTGGCTTTTTATGCCCAGACAACAATTGCAGTTCATGCAATGAAAGACGTCGGTACCAAGTCCCTTTCCGACACGGCATAAGTTACAGAAAGGGCAATGATAAACTGCCCTGATATAACATGGAAAGAGAAGAAATAATTGATGAGTATCCAGCCATCAAGAAGGAAAAATAAGTGTTGCAATAGCTACAGATTAACAAGGAACCGCTCCTAATATTCTCACGTGTAGAGAACAACAACAAATGCAAACACTATAATGCTTCAATCGTAACATGAATGCTCGACATCATCCAGTTTTAATTGCCAGAGGACAAGAAATACATAATTGGTAATCATGTCATCTTAACTCTTTATCACAAAATTTAACCCAAGTACAACTCCTATCTATGGCTACCATGAGTGAAAATTTAACTAGAAACTCTAGAATCAATAATAGTTTTCTTTTTTCCTTTTTTAAAATAGTAAGTTCACTAACAGATAGTTGTACAACAAAATAATTCTAGATCAAAAGAAAATTACATCTCAAAATCTCGGCTTGTTTTCTAATAAAGGTTTATACCTTGCATCATCAAAAAGTTTGCAAATACTACAGTAGTACTTTGCCATTGAGAATTCCAGGCAAGAAGGTGTTTTACAGACCGGCCCAACAGGCTGTATTTGCAAGCACTGCATACACATCATTTCAACTGTAGCCTTCCTGTGAATTAATAACATACATCGTCCGTCCAGAATCAAGCATACGAGGCTTAGTTATTTGATATCTTTTACCTTCTTTCACAGAGGGAAATAGCAAACTAATTTAAAAAAATCAAATAAAATGGAAGTTACCGTTCCATGAGGTGATCGCTGACTTTATCATGGCAGTGCCTGCACGGAAATAACTTGCCACAGCAAGCAGCCCGGAGTTTGCAATTTCTCTTGTAATGTTCACACCCGAAAACCTGTTTCTCTGAATCACGAAATGAGGGAGAGCATCCGAGTATATCTTCATCATTTGAACCATCAGCTGCTGTTGCTAGTGGCGACTTCTGCTGAGAAGCTATCCAGCGACTGCATAACCCATTCAAGTCATTGATCAGAACATGGGAACTGAAAAGCAACCAATTTGATTAACAAACGAACATACCTGGTCATCAGATTTTGAATAAGATAAGCTTTTCTTCTAGGATCAAGAGTTGAATCCCGTGAGACTTTTCTGATTTCTGATTGAAGCTCGTTTTCATTCATTCGAAAAATATCTTTCCATCCAGGCTTAAAAGTGATGTCACTGAGCTCCAAGCTTTCATTGACGCTGGCCCCTGAAATTTAAAACTGGAGTTCATATTGGAAGAATTTATATAGAACATGAAATCTCCTAGAAATCTGTGAAACGAATTTCGGGAAGCAGCACTTGTGCTTCTGCCGGAAGAACAAGGAAATATGAATAATATTCGACAATAACTAGGCATACCAAAGCCTTATTCAAACCTGATGAAGAACAATTTTCTGAAGTTGTGGTACGAGATGATGCAGCTGAAGTTCCCTCCCACCATTCCTCAAGCCACTCACTGAACATGGTGTTTTTTGTAGCCTGCTTCCATGTATCCATCATTTTATTTTGCTCGTCATGAGTTAGAGCAGAAGTTACCCATGGCAACATTGATTGGAGAACTTCAGCACCTGTTTTACCAATTATCTGACCAACAATTTTTTCTTGTTCTTGAACAGAAAAATGTTTATCAAACAATGGCCATAATTCATGTTCTTCCCTGAAGACATGTTGGTCTAGTGTCACCCTAATGGATTTGCACATGCTCTGAAGCGTAGTAGCGAGCTCATTATACTTTCTCAGATTATCATTACGATCAATGGACACACACCTACTGTTCATGCAATTCATTCAGTTTTGCGAGCTCCATAAGCACAGAAGAAATATCCTCAAAAAGTTTTTCTTCCTGCTTGTGGTCCAGAGTGTAGGAGTGGCTGACATTATGAAGCGTCTCTTTAGATTCTAATGCTGGAAAAACTATGTCATCCTCTGCATTGCTATGAGCTTTATAAAGACCCCATAGCAATTGGAATCTTCCTGTGAACTGCCGAAGGAACGACTCATCACAATCATTAAGCTTTCCAGATTCAACATCCAAATACTCCAAGTCTTTGCAGATGGCTTTATGAAATTTAAATATGTTATCAATAGGTCGTATGGAACACCCATTCTCAGCGGAGCTTACATCTGTTCCCCAGCTAAAAAGACTAGAGTTAAGGGAAGGCGCAGAAGGACCAAATGATGATAAACGCAAAGATTTTGCCGCAGCTAGATAACTCACTCCTAAATTACTCCTATTTACACCTAACCCGGGAACATGGCAAGACTGGTTACTGCAAGATGATTCAAGGGCTTTTACAGTGTCTATAGGGCAACAAGAAACAGTATCTTCCAATGATGCCAAGTTTCTACGCTTGACTGGCCTATTGCCATCTTCTTTATTTTCTTGAATAATTAAAGGGTCTTCCTCAGATGAAAACACAGGATTGCACAAAGAGACTGCTTCATCGACACCTCCTCCAGTTTCTTTCAGCGTACTTGTCGAACAACACCCAGTTAAACTTGAAGATAAACAAACATTTGTTGGACGACCTTTGCATGCCCAACCAGAAAAAAGAGTGAGCAATGCAGAATCTGTTGCTGGAGCTGCATGAGATAACTCTGCAAGTCAGCAAGTAGAACAGAAGAAATATACATTATGTATAAATTATAATTTGAGGTATTTGAAATTATACATAACCTGCCATATGCATATTTTGAAGGAAAGAACTTGCTTCTTCTTCACTGAGTGAACTCACGAACCATGGCAAAACACACTCTATCAATTTCAAGGGCATCAGACATAAACTTCGAAACAAAAGTTCCTGCTGCCTTTCAGTGCTAAAATGCTTTCGAGCAAGTGGAAGAACCTATTCAGTGCAATGCACTCATTTTAGACAGCCTATGGCACAACTTATATTATTTGTCAGTCCTATTTATTTATTTTTTGTTGTGTGGGCTGAAAATAATGTAATTGTATAAAAGACAAACAAAGCTTATGACCTAAAACCACAGACATGAGAATGGTGGATAATGTTGTTAAAATCATGTTCAGATGCAGACTGCAATTGCAAAGACGATTCATACTCTCTTTCTCCTTTTTCAAAAAAAACTCAACACTAAATATTTTGGACCTGCAAACTTAAGTATCAAAACTGAAATTAAAATTTTCACTTGAAACCTCGGAGTATTATTGATGATTATATAGCCATTCAGTTTCCTGCTCAAATTTATCTACAACAAGATGTGGAAGTTGAATAAAATAAATGTGAACAGAAAACAGTTAAAAAAGAAAAACAGGTTCAATGGTATCAGACCGTGACAGGTGCCACTGGGTCTACCAGCTTGTTTTGTCACCCCTAAGTATGCTGTTGCACAAGGGAAAATAAAAATAAAAATAAAAATAACAACAAAACTTTTTTTTTCTTTTTGGAAAAGTACGGATATCATATCCATCTAGACCTTTTTAGTCGACTGTTTATCTGCATAGGAGTACAATCCTTTCTTGGCACAGACGTCATGAACATGACAACTTCATTTACTTGGCTATTAAGACAGAAATAACAAAGATTTCTGGCTTCAAGTCTACAACTACCCTGTTGAAAGCCTTATCACCTAAAAAACAGTATACATTTGTTATGTTTGGTAGGGTGGAAAAGATGAAGGAAGTGGAATGAAAGAAAAGTAGATGGAAAATGATGTCGTTGGTTGTTTGGTAAGAAGGAAAATAGGAGGGATTAAAATTGTTGTGGGGTCCACCAACTTTTATCATTCCAAAAGTGAGGGGAAAACACATATCCTCCCAATGATGATTAAAATTACTTTTTTGTCCTTGTTTTTGAAGTGAAAGAAAATGTATAGACAAATAAAAATATTAATTATACAACTTTTTTTCTTTTTTCCTTCTATGATATCAAACAACATAAAGGAAAAGTAAAATCTTTCCTCTCCGTCTTATTTTCTTCCACTTCCACTTTTCTTTCCCTCTTGTTTTCTTACCTTCTTACCAAACACAGGCTTAAATACAAGCGAATAACAAATGTCAGTTGTAGTACTGCTTTATAAAATCTTAATTCTTTCTGTCTCCATCTTCTAAATCCTTAGGACTACAATCTCAAAAAAACTTGAAAAAAGAGTGGACTAAATTTCCATCATAAGCTAAGCTCATTGTCATATTGGAAGTCAGAAGAGGCCACTCACCTGAGCTTCCTCACTCTGGAAGTGACTCGAGATGCTATCCATTATCCGATCAGCATGAGAGCACAATTTTATACAAAACTCAGAAGAAGATGAGCTAGCTCCTTCACTTTGGATGCTTTCTATTAGGAACCTAAGCTTGTCAAATTGAATCTCTTCTTCTGCATGCTCATTGGCAAAAGAGATTTCAGCATCTACAGCAGGAAATATAACTTCGTCCTCAGCAATGCTACAGTCAGAAAAACAAAAGCAACTCATTTCACAAGGTTTAGGCTTTTTTCTTTTCCTTTTTTTTTTTTTAAACAATAATTCATAACAAAAAGAATAATGAAGTACAAAGGAAGGAGGACAGAAAGTCCACCTGGACCACAAGGTTTAGACTACATGCTTTTTTTTGCTACTTTCTCTTCTTGGTCAGGGTAGGAGTTCTCAGTTATCTACTCAGCAGAACCCATTAAGGCACAAAGAAAAAGATAAGACAGAGCTGCCGAGAACATAATATATAGAAAGCCACAGGGATTTCACGGATATTGCCGCAGCAACTTTGAAGAAAACTCAGCTACCAAAATCTTAGATTTTAATTGAATTGAACTTTCAAACAAATTATGACCCAGAGATTCCTATTATGGAACAAATTCTTTTGTGCATTAGACAAGATCCAGAAGATTGATACAGTTATCTGCTGAAGCAAACAGGTCATTGCATTATGAGAATATCATGTTTTGAGGTGGGACAGGGGAAACCAATAGAGAAACACAGATGAAGCTGTACCTGTGATAAATGCAGACCTCCGCAATGAAATGCAGCCTCTTATAGAATGCAGACAAGTCAGAATCTCCAGAGAGTTGCATCTTCCTAGCAGCCTCGGCTATATCATTCAACTCTCTTTTTATAGCCCTATGCCAAAGTAATATTTCATCAATAGGACTTAAACTCGTGCAAGTGGTTGGATCACAATTCAGCTCCGTATGTTTCCTTTTACTAACATCCAAAGAATAACATGCATAGCATCCTTTTTCTCTCTGACTGACTAGGGCAGTAGGCACAGAATCCTCGCACTGGCCATCGGAACCATCTTTGCAAGTTTCATGAGTATCAGACATATTTATACCTCCCATCCACGAGAAAACAACCTTCATGTTATATATGCAAAGATCAGCCTGCTTTCTTTGAAACAACTACATCATAAAGGTCATTGGATGGGTCCCTTACCTGTTGCAAAAGCTTCTCTTCTGGTACTACCTTGCCCAACCACTTGCACATATCTTGATGTTCATCAGACGATATAGAAGAAGAAAGCCATGGAAGAAACTCCGCCATCATATTAACAGGAATACTGCACAGGAACTGCCAGACCAAGGAGGCCTGCTCTTCAAATGAAAACTTTTCAACAAGCAACGGGAGGACCTGCCAGATTCAATTGCAAGCTTAATCCAGCATTCTCAACTCTAGACGGGTAATTGGAATGGTATATGAATGTGAACCACCTCAGCAATGTCTCTTGTTATGTTTAAAGAAACCTGAATGACTTTGAATGCAGGTTCCATTTAATAAGTTGGAGGCTTTCCGTTTCGTAAATTGTGTGCTAACATTGGTTAGAGATAATAATTGCAGCGTGTTGAAACCACCTACTAGTAATTTTATTTGTGTTAAGTATGATACGTTCTTCTAGAATAAGCATTTTGCCCTAACAACTCCTAAGACCTGACACGTCCTTGATGCCAGATGACAGTTGAAAATCAGTATTGATGTAGGATCAGGATAGAAGAGGAAGAATCGAGCTAGAAGAGACAAGGCCAAGAAGAGAAATAGAACTACTAGAGAGATCAAAATAGAACCATAGAAGAGAAAACAAAGGATTCAAGAGAGAACAAGAACTGAAGAAGAAGGAAACTGGAAATCTCAAATTCGTTCATCAATCATAAACACTGAATTGAAAACACAATCACTAATGTATAATGGACAAATTGAATAATAAATAATCCTAAGAGATAAATAGAACCCAGAATTCAAAATTAAATACTAAGCATAAAATATATCCTAATAGATAAATATACAATTTAATTCCAAAATTCCAAATCTTGTTCTTTATCAGTGTGGGTTTCAATCTTACTGGACAATACAGAAGATATCATTAAGGTTCAGAAATATGTTTATAGACTAATTCTAGAAAATGCTAGTAAAACTCAAACTAACATACCACAAAGAGCCAAACAACTACCTGTTCCTCCTCCTTGGACAAATGTTGGCTAATCGATGTTTGAAGTGCTCCAGTACAAGAGGCTAATTCTCTCCAATAGCTTTCTTCGTTTTCCATATTTGTGTTTAACAGCTCGAACAAGTGATCAAAAAGAACACTTTCCCCCTTATGCTCTAGGGAATAAGTTTGAGCTACATTTTTTACGCGTATATCCAGTGCTGGAAAGATGACCTACAGTTTTGAAAGTACAAAATGTTAGATTTCAAGAGAACATGGAATCAAACCCCTTTTGAAAATTTAGTTTGCAAATCACGCCACCATGCATGACATGACATTAGTGACTTTGCATACTCTTGATACAAATTCACAAAGATTTACATCAAAACCACCTCTATGACAATGATTTTCCACCAGTATAAGGTGTCCTTGTGCACATTATTATTACAAAATTATAACAAATCCATGGATTATTGCAGCGTAGAAAAACGACCCATTTTAGGTGCTGTATTTAAAAGCTTTGCACCTGCAATATGCGAACACAAAAACTCGATAGTTGAAGCCATGTGTCCTCCTTCAGAACCACGATGGAGTTGTAAAGAAACCATATATCCATATGAAGTTAAATTGAACTTAAAATGCAATACAACATCTACAAAAACCTTATATATAGGCAAGTATTCCAGGGCTTAGGATCCTACCAGAAGCTTATATTTTCACTACATGAATTGCTTCCATATTTCAAACAGCTGAAATTAAGTATAACACAGGAAGATATATTTATATATATGTATATATATACTTATATATGAGTACGGCGAACTTAGACGCATCAATTCCAAGTTAACATCCACACCAAAATCAAGAAAATTCATTAACCAAAAATAACACCTAAACAAAATCGAAGAACCACCGAAAAAAAAAAAAAAAAAAAGAATCGATATTGCCAAGAACTCCAAACAGAATTTAGCTTCACAATTAAATTAACGAATTCATGGAACTCGAAAAGGACCAAACAAAACCACCTCATCCTCTGCATTGCAATGGTACTTATAGATTGCACGAAGGAACCGGTAGCGGTCGAACAAGGGCTTGACATCGGCGGCGCTTCCGCGGCCGGTGGCGAGGGCCGCGGCGGCGCTTTGGAGGCCGTCGAGCTCTGCCCGTACGGCCTTGTGGAAGAGCAGGAAGATCAGGATTGGCGACTCGATCGACGAGGAGTCGCGCGTGCAGGCCTTCGCCGGCGACGGATCGAGAGGGTTCACCGGACCGGCCATTACCGCCACCGGAAATGGTGTGGCCATTGTGTATATCTATATATATATATATATATGTATAAATAGATGTATATGGTTGGTTTGGGAAGGGAATGTGATTGCGGATTCAGATTTCCAAAACCCTAACCATTTCTGATCTTGGAGATTTTCTGTGTCACTCTCCTTTTTGTGTTTTTTGTCTTTTCTGGGTTTCCTCTTGGAGACATAGGAGAGGCAAAATCGTTGCCTAGCACTTTATTGCCGTCTGGGTTGGGAAGCAGAAGAGAAGTGAAGAGAAAGCAGGCTCTTTAAAAATAAAAAAATAAAAATAAAAAAGTAAAAAAGCAGCAAAGCACGAGAAAGTTTCTAGCTAGCAGATAAAACGGGGACATATTATAGTTGCCCACGTGGCAGTCACTGCCACGGTGTACCTCTATACCAAACTCCCCAACTGAAGTTTTATTATTATTATTATTAGTATATTATTAAAATCTACCAGTGACATTTACATGTATATTTAATATTTAACTTTAATTTTAATTAAACTTGTATTTTTTTATTTTAATTTTTTTAAAAAATTAATAAAATTTATAATTAATTTTTAAAATATTAATCAATTTCAACTAAAAAATTTCATCTCCAACTAACTTATCAAATGTAGGCTAGAGTTTATTTTGAACTAAATTATATTTTACATTTGATTTTTTTCTTTTTCTGAAAAAATTCAACAAAAATCATAACTAATTTTTTAAAAATCAACCGACTCCAACCTAAAAATTCTATTTTATTTTAAACTCAACTCGAATATCAAACGCACCCTAACTGTTGTAATCTTTTACCATAATATTTTTATTTTTTTTGTACATAAAAAAATATCGATTAATGTTATCACATTTTTTGTGTCATCTTTGGCAGGTAATAAACTCCAGATTTAAAGAGTAAGCAACGTGAGACTTGATAAAAATAAAGACTCTAAGCTTGCGTTTGGATCCCCAGTTAGAGATGAAATTTTTAAGTTTGAGTTAATTAACTTTTCAAAAACTAATTATAAATTTTGTTGATTTTTTATAAAAAAACAAAAACTGAAATGAAAAAGTACAGTTTAGTTTGAGTTAAACTTTAAATACGAAATAAAGCTTAAATTTATATTTGGAACAAATGTTTAAAATGAAAATTTGAGATTAAAATTTATTGACTTTCTAAAAATTATGCATATATTTTTGTTGATTTTTAAAAAAAAAGACAAAAATCCAATAAAAAACTTTAGTTTGGATTTTTGTGCCAAACACACCCTAAGTAAGACATTTTTTCTACCATGACTACAATTCATTGCTTCAATGTTGCTCAATTGCAAGCATCAAAAATATACATGTATGTTTTTCAGATTCTATGGGCTGCTCAAATATTTTCTTGTTCAAATTTAAATTACAACGTCACATAATACTTATAAATATATATATATATATATGTATATATTTATAGTTTGAGAAAACGTTACACAATACTTGAAGGACCTCATGCAAATAGTTCTTTCTTTGTCGCTTGAAACGTGACAATTTCATCATTCTTTTTTTTTTTTTTTCCAATCAAAATGCTCAGTATCAAAAATTAATTATTTTGTATATGATTCATATAGAGTGACACGTGCATAGCACGTGAGAGAGAGTTTATTTATGCATTTATTTATTTTTATATTTTACGTGGGGTACGCTTTAAACCTTGCATGATAACTTATTTGGACTGTCGTGTACTCTTTGTAATTGGTCTCAATGTACGTGAGCTTTTAAACCTTGCATGATAACTTGTTTGTACTGTCGTGTACTCTTGTTGGTCTCACTAATGTCCACGTACACTCTAATTGTGGATAGATTCATCTATGCCAGATTAACGAATTTGGATCCATTCGTCAAAACAACAAATAAATGAAGCTTGCTTTTATCGGCCGGTTGAAGATGAAAATTTTAAATTAGAATTAGTTGAATTTTTAAAAGTTAATTATAATTTTCGTTGACTTTTTAGAAAAATACAAAAATTGATATGAAAAAATATAATTTATTTGGAGTTGACTTAAAATGCCAAACGAAGTAGAAGTGATCCGAGCAAAGATTATAAATAATAAATAAATTATCTATGAACAAAATAACAGTGTGGTGTTGGTAAATCTTTGCCTAATGACAAAAATGTGAAAGAAAAAAAGAACAAAATAATCCTCTCTCTCTCTCTCTCTCTAATGAATTAGAAGGAATTTTTTGTACTGCTAAAAAATAAACTGAAAATGTCGATAAGTTTGGCATCCAAGGCTCCATTAGTATTATAACACCATTCAATCCTTAAAAACTTTTAGAACTCGTAAAATAGCATACCTATCCATAAATGTCTAAAATAAGAATAAAAAATTCAAACTCTAATTAAATTCTGTCTTATTAAATGGGTCGGTCGTTGGTTCCTTTTAGAATTCCATCTCGTATTCTGATATCGGTTTCAGTTTTTTTTTTTTTTTTTAAATTAAAATCAACATATACTATTTCAAGTTAATTCTTTGTTTTTTTATCCGAGGTAAAGGCGAATCCCTAATATATGGGTCGAGTTGGCTAGGCTGACACATCAAGCATATCGGCGTGTGTGTATATATATATATATAGAAAGTGGTAGGTGAGTTGATTAAAAAAAATAAGAAATTAAAATTTAACACTACTAAATTATTAATTAAGGAGGAGTGATTTGTCAAGCGGGCGTGGAGAGACATAATGAAGCAGATGTCAAGGAAGTGCAAGACGTAGGCAGGCACGTGACATGTGCGTGGATTGACTGGTGCCTAGATTATTAACGCTTAATTTATCCTCCCGAATCTCCGGAGTTGTTCATAGTTACAAACCATGGGGACCATAGCACCATGACTAAAATGAGCATATGGGCCAATTATAGGACATTGTGATAAAATTATTAATTAGGACAATGACTAATTAAACCCATGAAAAATATTACTATTATTTTAATGTTGAAAAAAATTATTAATTGGGATATGTTATTAGTTGTTGTTGTTTTTTTTTTTTTTACTTGTATTTCATCCCACTTTCCAATATTTCACTTATTTTGAGTTGATACATGATATTATATGTATTGGGTCTGTCTAACTTACTCCAATGTCGTTTATGGCACCAATATTGTTTAACTTGATATGTAGTTAAAATTGATTATTTGTTTTGTAGCATTGGACAATGATAATAACATGAGATTTTGGTAATTGTGACGAGAAGATTTGTTTGTGCTCAACGTGATTTTAGAAAAATAAAAGCAAAAATGTAGAATATGAGAATTGATTATAACGGTACGTGAAATTATTTTTTTATGTAATATTGATAACGACATGAGATTATAGTGATACACTCATAGTTAATTTAACACCTTTAATTACATTCAATTTAAACTTGAATTGTTTTACAGTATTGATTATCGCAATAATAAGAGAGCATGTCCCTTGACATAATAACAAGACATCTTATTTTATACCACAAGTAGGTTTGCTTTTTCAAGGGAAGAAAAAAAGATCATTGTTCATATTAATTAAGGTCATGTGTTAATTTGCTTCATAGTCTTCTAAGAAACTAGAAAGGCCCAAAATATCTTCTTTTTTTTTTATTAATTAAGTTGGATATTTGCGTTTTGAGATTTCCGTTGAGTAATTGGAATGTTAGCACCCCTTTTTTTCTAAATAAAGAAAGAAAAGGAAAAATTATTAAAGTCCAAAACATTATAATATAGACAATAGGTTTTATTCAAGAAAACATTATTATTATTATTATTATTTTTTGCTGAACAGTTTTTGTCTCTTCAGACCATCCAATAGTAATGTTCTAACGTCATGCAATACTTCATTGTGGTCTAATTAAATACAGACATATTTTTTTTCCAAATTATCATATATAGTAATGAATAATCTAGCATTTGGTTGAGGACATATTCAAATATTATATAAATCAGGTGGTCATGCTTAGTTCGTCATGGGATTACGTTGCTTCATCAGCTAATTAATTACCTAATTAATTTAACACACAGTTTGAACAATAACTTTCTAATTGTTATTTTAACGATATTACGTTGTTTGATTCGTATGGCCAGATTGATTTGTACGAAGGACACACACACATATATATATTTATATTTGCAACGTTATTATATAAATTCCACGTTTCTACGTGATGATTTACAGTCAACAAATTGATTATTATCCATCAATATAGGTTAAAACCGAGAAATAAAAAGGATATATAATAAAATATTATTGCTTAAATTATTTTTGATACATGCATGATGAGCAAGAAGCTAGTTTTCTGAAAATTCAAAGAGTAAATATACTTTATTTAGTTCGCAGTTTGAAGCACAATTCCTTTTTTTTTTTTTTTTTTTTTTCCCTAGGAAGAATTCTGCATTAATTTTGCAAGGCGTAAGTTGGTTCTACATATGGTGTTGGATTATACAGTTTTATTTACACTTTCTTTTTCTTGATAACATAAACAGTTATCCAAATTGTTTTAATTAATAATGTTAGTGCAGGTCGATGGTTCTTATATACATATATATAGACACACACTAGTTGAGAGCACATACGGATAAAAAAACACAAGAAGAAGAAAAAATATCGTGACCGTGCCACTGGACTCTTCTTCGAAGAAATTCAACCTTGATGCCCGTGACGCCTAAGATGCTTTACCATCACATGACAGCCTGAGAAGAGCGATGAAAGACACCGTAGAAAGTGTCTTTCATGCTTTTATAATGTAGCATAGATAAATATAGTTAGATATAAATATATATTGAACATTTAATCCTAATCAGATTTGATTTTTTTTTTTGCCAATTAACTAGCTCTATTTATTATCTATTGATTCTGCTCTCTATTGTATAAATTTCGTGCGTAACTGCAAATTAAATAATTAAAAAAATGTAACAAGAATTATTCTAGTCCCCCTCTCTCTATCAAGACTTCTGGCTCCGTTTGGTTCACCAGTTTGAGTTGGAAATTTTAAGTTTCAATAGTAATTTTTGTTGACTTTTCAGAAAATATAAAAAACTTTTTCAGAAAAGACAAAAAAATTTTCACAAAAAGACAAAAACTGATATGAAAATTTTGAGTTGAAATGGTGAACCAAACGAGGGCTAAAACATCATAATTAGATTGACATATGTTCTTTAGTCCTTATTAACTTATATCTAATTGGAGATTGAAAATTGATGAAAGATGTTTAGCCCCTTGTACTACCAAAAAATAAAGTTAAAGAAGTGTTGATGGTAGAATTCTTGTAAGTTGCAAGTATAAAGTCCGTTTTGACAGAATTTTTATCCTTTTCTTTTAAGTTAGTAAAAAAAAAGAGAGCATTAAGCTGTTTAGAACATAATTTTCAAAAGAACTTAATAAATCAAAATAATTTTAAGTCTTTCTCATTATTAGATGAATGAGTAAAAATGTTAGAATGAAGAGTCCTAATTAGTCTATTCACAAGATTTATTTTTCAAGTCATATATATTTTGTGTCTTTCACTAAAGAGTCCAGATCTTACTGTTCTTATTTTTCTGAATATAATGGTTATTTTATCAATAGTATTTTGACAACTCATTAATTTGTTAAAAAAAAATTTAGTCTTTAAGATTTTTTTTTGTGACTAAAATTTTAAATTCAGAATGATATGGCATAATATTATTAGGAGGAACAACTAATGAGACAAGGAATTTCGGAATAGTAGATCTTTACACGTAACTAGAGGCTCTTCTATAGGTAAAAAGCATTTTTGACTTTATCCAAACACTTCCAGAAGCAACGTATTTTGAACCCAAGAAACTGAAAACAACTTCTAAAAGATCTATTTTGAATAGGCTCTTAGACTAGCCATGAATTGACATCTAAATCCATCATAAAGTATCGAGTCAAATCCCCTCTTATTCTCTTTCTTTAAAAATAAATAAATAAATAAATAAATAAATCCCCTCATGATTCTCAATTAATTCAACCAAAAAAAAAAATCTTAATTGAGGATTTAATTATTGAATGTCCCTTGGTCTCGTCATCATAGGAAATTAACAGAGGGATGGGTCGGTTTGCACATAAGTAACTGGTTTTATCATATACCGGAAAAAATGAAAATTCTCAAAACACAAACTTCTAATAGAAGTGTTTTCATCATATGTTGTCATCGCCTATATGTAATATCCCGGATCATGAATCACGTGTTTTTTTTTTTTAAACTAGACCGACCTTGGTCATATCTAGTATTCAGAAGTTTGTCTCGAATTTGGTACCGCTCTCGCGGTCTACACCGAAATATTGCTTTACCCCTAGATGTCCAGTCAATTATTGCGCCTCAACGCATTTCAGGGAAAACCAGCTATCTTTGAGTTCGAGTGACATTTCATCCTAACCGCAACTCATCCGCTGATTCTTCAACATCAATTGGTTCGATTTAGACTTCTCACTTAGTTTCACCCAAGCTTCATCAAAATTATTTCATACCTAATTTTAATGACGCTACTGATTATGATCGAAAGTGGAGAAAAAGCTTAAAACATTAATATTGAAGAGTTTGGTTAAAATATTCATTCTGAAAAATATTTTTTTAAATTATCATATCTTATTTTTTAAAATTTTCCACTATGCCTTTACGGCATGCTTAATCAGATTGAGATATATAGAGAATCTTTTCGAGCTTTTTTTAATCAAAGCTTTAGTACTTGACAAATTTATAATTATGTGACAACACACACATATTTAATATGAACGTATAAAATTCTAATTTGTGCAACACAGTGCAATTTATTAATTATAAGTGTAATATGTATCCATACAATAAAAAAGAATATATGATGACAGTGCGGTTTTGTCATAGAAATATTTTGATTGGTGTTCTGTCTTCTTCATTCGTCATAAAGTAGTGGTACTAGTACTACTTGTGAACTTAAAAAAAAAAAAAAAGATTCGAACTTTAAATTTATAATAGATTCGTCAAATGTGAAATTATCGTGAGATTATACCAAAAATTACTAATGTTTAGCCCTCAGTTTGGGTCAACAAGTCTTCGTATAATACCTTCTCGGCTAGGTAATTTCTTCAATGAGTTAGCTAAGTTGTGTTTATTAATTACAATTATATTAATCTTTAGTCGTGTTTGTCAGTAATTTACATCAAATTTTAAATAGAAAGGGTTATAATCTACTATCACATATCTGGACCAACATAGATTAATACTATTTAACTATAAAATGTTTAGCATAAATAAATTCTAGTATAGGAATAGCCTTTCCATAGTAGAACTTTTAGAGGAAGTATAGAACGCAGTGAGTTAACCATAAGCTTAAACACAATTTTTTTATTAATTATATATTTTTGAATTATTATATTAACCATCAATCCGATAAAATTGCTTTCCGGCGATCTGACAGTAAGGACTTTGTTAAGCTTTTGTTAGTTTTGTTTTGGTTTCTATCATGTATTTCTTTTTTCCAGGTTATAGACACTATGGTAATATTCTGTTTTCTTTTATTCAATAACATTGTAAGACGGAAAAATGATGAGGGTACTAAAGAGGTGTCAACTTAATCGAGATGCGTGGGTACTAATTCTTGGTTCACCATTTTCTTTTAAAAAAAAAATGTTAATTGCAAGGCGTGGATAGTCATGCATAACATATACATTATTCTGAGTCTTAATTAATCAGCTTAAATTTCAACATTGGAATTTTAGAAAATAAATTAATTGTGTAGAAAAAAAATATATTAACATCTCACCAGTATCCCCGGCCCCATAAGAGTTCTGCACCGGTAGTGTGCTGTTGTTATTTGTAATTTTCTCATTACATTAAAAAAAAAAAAAACCCAAATTCTTACGTACATTTTTGTAGACATCCAAATATTATTTTTAAGCTGTTCTACAAAGACAAATTTGATAAGATATTCCGTTAAAATTTTTAATTAGCAATGAAAATGTCGTGATATCTTCCAATATAATATTTAGCAACAGAAGGGAAAAAAAAAAAATCAGCATGAAAAACTTAAATTGAGGCCGCTCCTAAATTAAATGAATTATACATATAATTATGATACCCCCATGGGTGAGTATTTTTTTTTTTTTTAACAGTAAACAATTAGGGCATATTTGGAACACCAACTGGAGTTTGAGTTTTAAAAATGTTTTGATTGAAAATGAGTTGAATTTTAAAAATGTGTGTTGGGTTGAAAATGGAAATTGTTTGAAGTTAAATAATGTAAAAATTCAAAAATGCGTTTTGAAAAAAAAAAAACATGGATCTTATTTTGTTTATCTTGTCATTCTATATATGTAAAAAAAAATATCATCTCAATTCGACTTGAAATAAAAAAGTTATGGACTTGTGGAAATGAAAAGAAAGATTTGCATATTTGTGAATAGTTGAAGTTAGTTTACTTTTAAAGAAAAAGATAAAATATACATAATTAGAAAATTAATCCTCTAAAAACGACCCTTTAATAGTCCTACTTTAAAAGCCTACCTATAAGCATGTTAAGGTCAGGTCGCTAATAGAGGTTTAGCTAGAAGGAAAAATTGACGTGCGTCTGTTGTGCCAAGCATTATTCTAGAAATTAAAATAAAAGTAAAGTGTGCACAGGTAATTTATTTTATTTCTAATAAATTATTATTATTATTATTTTTGCTTGAAGTAATATATGTCATGTTAATTTCATATATATATATATATCATATAATACCAGTCCAAATTAGTCAGCAATCCTGAACCAGGTTTCGTCATATGTGGGTTGTTGAGAGCATGATTGGGATAGTACCAATATATATATATATATATAATCGTGTTTGATTAGATAATATACTAGCATTCCAAATATATACATGTACAATGTCTTCTAGGATAGTTCACAGCAATTGTATTTGTCCTCAGCCAAGAAAAAAAAAATCGATTGTGCATGTGTTTTACACACACACACACACACACACACACATATATATATGTCGGCGCATACGTGTCTTTACATAATTGTCAGCTACTATACATATACGTTGAACCTCGATATATATACATACTTGTGTGTGCAAGTAACGAGGTTTGATGTTGAATTATTAATTCGTTCCAAACATCTAGAAAATAATCTATTGGAACAGAAAACAGGAGCTCTTTTGCTAGAAAACTAGATTTTAATATAAGGAATGAAACAATCTAACCGACAAACAGAGCTCTTTCATTATAAAGGCTAGCTCTCCTGTACCTAAGTTTTAGATTATTTAAAAAAAAAATTAAAATGTATTTTTAATAAATTTTTTTATACTTTAAATTATCTGAGTCATTGAAATAACTGAGTAATAATGTGGTTTTTATACAACAATTACAAAATAAAACTAGGCAGAAAATCTAGATTAACTATTGCAAATCAGCAATATAATTTTGTTAGTT